>OY743158.1:6584839-7784839 GCA_963555695.1 Dasypolia templi
AGCACTTTTTAAATTGTCAAGGAGTCGGTCAGTCAGAAATATGAAGCTAGTTGCCGATTCCGAAGCGTACATATGGAGAAGAAAGGGCAAGAAACTCCAGGGACACTGTTTAATATAATGTTGTTTTTACAAATAAATTAGTAACAATAACAATAGGAGCAAATATTTAAACAAAGCAAATCTTCAACCATAAAGACCATATTTCAAACTGAACAACTTTCTTCATGGGACCAACACCTCATTCTTACGAAAAAACTATTAACTACCCTATCCAAAATTTACAATAGCTACTCGACCCGAATGTATGGGACGGCTGATTCGCAATTTATATGTAAATATACTACTCTGTCAAGAAAGTTCCGGGAAAAGATCAATAATACACAAAATTTTAGTTATTCTTCCAAATTTATTGCATCGCCTTCAAAGTATGCTCCTTCAGAAACGATACACTTACGCCAACGAATAATCCAATCATCGTAACATTTTTAAACGCTTTTTCCGGAATTGAGTTCAGTTTTCGCCGCGAATTTTCCTTTATGTCTTCTACCGAATGAAAACGGGCGCCACTCCGAAGCTTGTTGACTAGTTTGCATGTCAAACTCGTAAATCCCCGTCTCGTCACCAGTAACAATGCGACTCGTTCTAGCATGTCCTCAGCGACTCATTCAATTGAGTTTTTGGAGAAAATTCAGGACTTTTGGGAATAGCCGAGCGGCAACATGTTTCATACCCAAATGTTTATTTAAAATGGTACGGATCGACTCGTGAGACACAGAAAGTTCAGCGGCTATCTCTATCAAACTTTTTCCTTCACTTTTGCGATTTTAACTTCAGTTGAAGACGTTGTTGGCCTACCAGAGCGAGGCAAATCTTCCACCACATCTCGACCGCTTTTAAACGCTTTGTACCACTCATAGATACGTGTTTTTGATAAAGTCGGTTCACCGGTTCAGTCGGAGGCACTAAAAATGTTGCCTTCTGCAACATTTTTAGTGACTCCGAACACGAAATTCCATTGGCGATGAAAAATTTGAGACAAACTCTTTGTTCGATTTTTTATCCATTAAGAAATTCGCAATACACACTAGTTATGATCTAACCAAAAACCGCACCTCAAATAATTTTTATAGCAGATGCAACCCAAACTCCGCGCCAAAATGAAATCAGTTGTGCCAATCTAACTACAAAAACAATTTTTTTTTTTTTAATTGCCGATTTTTGTCTATTGGCCAATTTTTTTTTGGTGTTTTCTGTCTTATTTATTTATGTTTGCAGATTTTTGTGTAGTAGATAAGTTGCTTTAGTATTCTCAACACTAAAATTGCAGTTAACTTAACCAACTGGGTCGTAGTAGACGATTGATAGTTATAAAAAGAAATAAATTCGTCAAAAATATTTTTATCTTTCTGAAATATTTAAATAAATGTCTATGACAGTCATGCTGTAGCTGTGTCAACTTCGTTTCATTACATATCCAACAAGGTATAACAAGCTAGGGTATTATCAGAATTCTTAGAATCATCCTTAAATATGACAACACCTTTATAAGGACCAAATCTCGAAACTTCGCAGCACAAGATCAAAATTTGCGTTTTGTCAGAAAACTTGATGAGACAAAAAAAAACATAGGTTAAAAAAAACTCGACGAGCCTTGTAAATAGATTTGTCTGGAATGTGCAGAAATACCGTAGAGGCACATTTTAGTTTTCTTGTGGGAAAGTATACTGGATATATCAGATAACGAGATTCCCAGATATAGAATTTCAAGTCGAAGCAATCAGTTGAGCGTAGAGGCGACTAAGCAGATAAACATTATCGCTTTCTTTAGCGTATACGTTAAGAAAACTGATGATAGACTTAAGATCGTCGGTCAGTAGGGCAGTATAGATAAGAGATAGAAAACACGTGTTTGTAAGATAGCATTGAACATTCCTGAAATGTAGACACAATAAACTTCAAAATTGTAGGCTTACCGCCTTATCTAAATACTTGGTATTCTTCCAAAAAGTGATTTAGAGTTCTGTTTTGATTTCCAAAGCCTTTTCGAATTCTTGGAATTTGGGCGTTCCGTATTCAGCAATCACAAAAGAGAGAGTTACTCCCGAATTAATTTGAACATCTTTTGAACTTTTTGCCATTCTTCATCGTAGCAGAATGCTTTATAACAACGATTTGTAACAAAGTAGAGTAAGAATTGTTTTGCACAAACGCTCGGAAGAAACTTTGGCTTACCATAATGCAAGTTTTGCTACACACCACTTTTAATCCTTACACCCCGAATCTTAAGCCTGCCCTACACTAAAAGGGCTCTGTGAGTACTAGTAAGGGCAAAGAGCTCAAATTTTCCGATTGGACGATATTTGAGGAATCTAATTAACACCACGTCATATAACGGGATTATGTCGGCACGTGCCGTGGGTTGTTGTGTGATATAATACACGTTTATTACATATCCCCATATTAACGACCGCAGGTTTACGGTTTCTTTATACAATGTCTTGGTTATTATAGATTACTCAAAAGGTCATGGCTATGGTTACAGACTTCGAGAATCATTTGAAAGGGAGTCTATTCGACTCCACAAGTAAATTGCTCAAGTTTATCCCGACGGACGGCAGTGAAAAGGTTTTCTGCTTCAGTCGGGCTTTTTCCGGCCCCTTTTCCAGGTTTCGTATTGCTTAAAGAAACTGTCGGGGTGCCCATTAAAAAGCTCACAGCTTTTCCAGTCAGGATATTGTGAGTTTGTGGAAGTATGCAGAGTTTAAACGTTCATCTAACTCCCTGTGACTTTGGCGATTTGTTGTTTACTTGTGCAGTTTTATATGGATGTAGTGCTGTTTTAGGAGTTGCGTTGTGAGTAATCATACGTCAATTAATGCTTCTTCAGAGTAAAATTGTAGAACCTATTCAACCCAAAAAAATACTAAGATAACTACATAATATCATACGAAAGTGTTCGAAAAGCACGATGTAGCGACCCCTAATGGAAAAGCGAAGCTGTAAGGACAACTTGGAAAAATTGGATTAATTAATCCATTGCCTTTAGCCTTTAGCTAACTTTGATATTGAACTGAGCTATTCCATTTCAAACATTGCTGTTATTGATGAGATTTCGAATGTTTTTAAATTTTATCAACGTTACATTAGTTTCGGGCTTGGACTTAAAGTGAGTAACTTCTGGACCAAGAACAGCACTCTAATTGCGTAATGCACAATCAATCGGAATCTGAATCGTTTTGAAACAGATTGCTAATCCATTGCTTCATAAGTTCGATAAAAAAATCTGCTCAACAATGTAAATAACGCAATGAATGTTCTTGAACCGTCAAAATCAAACAGATTAGTCGTAATCGTTTACGAAAATGTGTTACGCAATTAGGGTGCAGGCCTGTTAAACTGATTATCATTAACTTCATCTTACGAATGTCTTCTGCCCATGACTTCACCCGCGTGGTAATCAACTATACTATAACTTACCCTTTGGCACTCGACAATGGTGTAGCTGTGCGTCAGTAAAAGAATTTTTGAAATCTGATCAGAACTTCCAGAGATTACCTCTTACATCCAAACTTACAAACTTTACCTCTTCATAATGTTTATTGAATGTCTCAGCAAAATACCGGCTTGCTGCATTTGACTGGCTTAACAGGCGACGAGATGTTGGTGGCCAGGAGGCGTTATGTTGCTTGCCTGTCGGTCTTCGACAGACCGTACTTCTGGGAGTGTGCGCAGGAGTTCCAAGACCGGATCACACCATCGCCCATTTACTACCGGACTGCCAGACGTACTAGCAGGGTAAATCCGTTGATATCCTAAACAGTCGTACTCAGCGCTTCTCCTCCACATTTATTATGCGCACAGTCAAAGTGTTGAACTCTCTGCCAACGTCTGTGTTCAATTTAATCCGTCTGCCTTGAAAGTGAAGGGCATCTTTTGGGCAGCGCTAGTTCCATCATAGACCTCATCTATGGCTTTCCATCAGACGTGATCGAGGTCTAAAGCAGGCCCATTCACCATTTTTTTTTAAATGCGCACGTTTCCGGATGACAGCGATGCGGACGAGGACGCCTAAGTGTACTTTTGTTATGGTATTTATTTGCATAGTTAGTTTGTCATAAATCAAAGTTATTGATGACATTATGTTCATTAAAAAGATTTGCAGCCGCGACGCATGTTGTTTCGACATTAAAGCGATTAGAAGGAACAAATTTAGTCCACAATATCATTATGCCCTCTTAAATTCGCCACTCTAGGGACACTGCTAACATCAAAGCCTCCTAATAACGCGTAGGTGTTTACATTTACAGTTCAAATTGCGTCTATTTCGTTACCCAACAAAGACATATGGTCAGTAACAAATCGTTGAACGCATTAGTATAGAAACAGCAGAACGTACTCGTATCGGTATGCGTGAAGCACGTTAAATCCAACGAGACGAATTTATAAAGTTAACCAAAGAGTTAAATATATTTCTTGAATATCACATACTTTTTTTGTTTAAGAATGCTAATGGGGAGATATTTTAACCAGTATTTCTTCTTCTTCTTTTCGTGTAAACAGTGTCTTTGGCCGCAGTGGGTGGCAACGTTGATTGCAGCATCAGTGGCATTATGTAAGTAATTGAAAGAGAGCACGTGAGGGAGAGAGCCTTGCGCCCTCACGCCCCTATTCGCCGCAGGAGACGCCCTGGGCGTCGGGAATCGCAAGCAGATTCCCGGCCACCGTAGGCGCGGGCTTGCGGACGGCGAGCAATGGGTAGCTCGCCGTCCGGTAGGGACCAGGCCCGGATCGACGGCGCGTCGTGTTCCACGGGCGCCTCAAAGAGATGTCAGCACAAAATGACGGGGTCCGATAGGGCCGACGCCTCAGGGTCGCGGGTAATTCGAAAGAGTAACCGTGGCCTTGGCACAGGCAATTGAAGGAACACGGGTGGGTGTTAGTCAGTAAAAGTCTGACACGCCCTCCCGCTCCACCCAGAGGGGGAGAAGTCATTTGATGATATCTCACCCATTATAAAAGGGCACTCCAGCAAGTGGGATATGGTCTGATCAGAATTCGAAATAGAAAAGTAGTGTGAGAGGAATTTCAACAACGGGCAAGAATTCTCCATTAATTACATCTCTCTCACCGGCTGCGAATCCGAATACATGAGTAATTTTTAATGGCGTTAGCACACTACCATTCATCAATTGATAGTTCATAACTCCAGGACCAGAAACTGTAACGTGTAACGTGGACAGTCTCAAAATGTATGATCACAAGTAGAAGAATCAACTTAGTAACTAAGTAGGACAGATTGTCAACGGCAAAAAGATCTAAAAGACAGAATAAGCAAAGACTGTATTTTATCGAAGCTCATTTAATACCCATTTTGCTTTAACAGAACCTCACACAATTCTAACCCATGTGGTCGGGGTGCCCTAGCTTAGTTACTGCGACCAATTCGGCTCGTGCGTGGTTGATCAGTGCGACCAATTCGGCTCGTGCGTGGCTGGTCACAGCAACCCATTCTGCTCATGCGTGGTTGGTCACAATTCTAACCTAACCTCAACTAACCAGCGGGGTAACTGCGGAACACACTATCAGCAGTAATCGCTTTCATTTTGACAGTTCAACAACATTCATTTCGTTTTCTACGTTGTTAGGCAGACAAATATTTCGAACATATGAAGCAATGAATCAGAAAAAGTGTAACGAATTAGGGTGCTGTTCGTTCGTGGGTCCTAGACTATCAAGCCCTATACGACTAAAAGGATTTTATCGCGCACTGGATTATCAACTCTTGGTATTGAGCTGAGCGTTGAGTATCTAACAGCGCATCCCAGCGTGTCGAAAAAACACACTTTTGGATTTTCAACTCTCGGCGCTGAGCAGAGCGTCGACATCCAGTGTGCGATATTATCCCGCCGCGATGTTTTACGTCCGTGCGACGTGGGCTTATAGTAACTGCGACCAACTGTGACACGAAATTTATTTAATGGTACATAACGCTTTTATCTTTATAGGTTTCGTTTAGTTTACCATTTACTAATCTTTAATAGTCGTATTTAAACTGAAATCTGCCAGACTTAGATTATGTAGAATCCAATACCGACACAATAGCCAAATTTGGTTTTCGAGCTACGGACCGTCTGTGCGATGGACAATAATCAAAAGCGTTTCTAATTAGTTCTCGTGAATTATGAGAAGACTGATGTTCTGCATATGGGAGACAATGAATGGCTCTTTGTTATATAATTACTGTTCGTTGAAATTGGACTATCTTATTCTCCAAATTTTTCAGTAGCAGCCCAGAGTATGGACATGTGCCCAGTGGATGGCAATATTGTGTTCTTTAAGCACATCTCATGTATGTTTACCTAGGACAAACTGTCCAGTTAGGTAGGTCCAACTTTGAGAAAGAGGTCAATCGTCGAATCATACTCGGCTGGGCAGCATTTGGGAAGCTAAGCAATATCTTCTCGTCCCACATACCGTGTCTCATGACGAAAGTCTTTGACCAGTGCGTGTTGCCAGTGATGACCTATGGCACTGAAACGTGGTCGCTCACAATGGGCCTTACGAGAAGGCTAAAAGTCACCCAAAGGGCAATGGAGAGGGCTATACTTGGAGTTTCCCTATGTGATCGAATAAGAAATGAAGGGATCCGCAGAAAAACTAAGGTAACCAACATAAGTGGCAGTGGGCAGGGTGCATTGCTCGCAGAACAAATGGCCGATGGGGCCGAAAGATTCTTGAGTGGCGATCGCGTACCAGAAGACGTGGCGTTGGAAGGCCCTCAAGGTGGACCGGTGACATTTTGAAGGCAGCAGGAATCCGCGAGATGCGGGAAGCACAGAAGCGGTCAGTGGCGGTGCGTGGGGGGAGCACTATGTCCAGCAGTGGACTTCTTTCGGCTGAAATGATGATGATGATAAGATGATGAGGTACATCTTCACCTAACCCTTCGGAGATTACAGGCGTAATGTTTTGTTATGCTATCATTATACTTCTCTCGTGACACGAGCTACGATCATCGTAGTAAAAGATTTGCCAATCGCACCAATCAATGGAGGGACGCACAGCGCCTTGAATTTCCCTATTTTTTCAATGTTCACTTGAATTTGCAAATTGGTCTGGATGTCATTTCATGCATGATGCGTTTGCAACTGTTAACTCTGCCAAACATTAGGAGCGTCGCCGCGTCGGGTTCCTTGGATCCCTGAGGTGTACATAAATTGTGGGCTTGGTCAACCACTGATCTATTAAGGGACCCAGGGCAAGTTGTTTAAACCTATGTTCAAAAACTATAAACGATCAGGTAAAACATTAAAACGTTATTGCAACTAACTATTAATTGCTAAACGTTTAGTATGGATATTTTAATGCCAGGTACTGTAGCTGTGTAAACAGGGCGGAGCACAAAACGAGCAACCCAAGTACCCATTCTTGCCAATATTCGCTTAAAAGGATTCTCTGGTATATTAGACTTCACTTAGGAAGTAAATTCATGCAATTGGTCGTAGATATAAATAAGCCCAGTTCTTCTCGTACGAAATATTGCACGTTAAGGAGATCATAAAACTCGACTACCGACGTTTAACCCCTCAAAAAGTCCTTTAATACGTGACGAAGGTCACAGATATTTGTTTTTATTTGGTTCTGGGCGAGTAAAATTGAATTCTAGTGATCTCGGGATATCGTATATACTATAAAGGTTGGGGGACTGCAAAGGTTTCTAGCTGACATACATTCTACCCTTATTTGTGTAGTTTTTAGAAAAGATCAAGTATTTATATTTTGGAAAAACATGAGTAAGTACAATTTAATTGGCATGTTCTTTTAGTTGCATTATCACACCCGCGGGCGGGTTCTTTGAATGGCCTTTTTAAAGGTATATTATTTATAAGGTAAGGCTCTGTTCTAGTCTTTATAACCTAGGCTCTCCCTTAATATATTCATCAATCCTATGTTTGTGTAATACTAAGCCTTTGCTTACCGTCCGTTTGTATCTCACGAACCGTAATAGGTAGACTGTTTATATTTCACAGAGTGTGTATTTCTATAGCCGCTATAAGAAAAAAAAAATATTAAAAGCCTGTGCTGTCACACCGCAGGGCTAAGGCCTACCTACTCTCTTTCAACTTCTCTCTGTTTAAAGCTGCTGAGGACTAGTTTTTGTTGAAGGAGTCCAGGTCATCCCGACTTCTCCGTCTGGGCTTACCGCGATGTCGCTTGCCATTAAGAGGGACCCATTGGGTTGGTAAAATTTTAAGGGGGTCCCTTTAATTTAATTTTGAAGTAGTTTTTTTCCATACAAGAAACGTGTTTTTTTTTATAAGTAGTGTAAAATATTGTACGGTGGTACGTAACCTTCGTGTGCAAGTCCGACTCGCACTTGACCGTTTTTTATATGAACTGAATCAAGCTTTGAAGAAAGAAATTACAATTTATAAATCTCCAGTCATTCATTGATGCGCAGTGTTGAACAATATAGTGGCGCCCAACCGGGACTCATTAAAAAACTAGCTTAATATGTTTAACATAATTCTACCCAATTATAAAGTAAATATTATTGAACAGTTCTCGTTAGCAGTAAAACAAAATGTCGCTCCCATTTTATAGACAGCACGAAATTTCAACAACAATCGGCGAATGTGCATTACGTAATCCGTACATCAAAATCAAGCGCAACAAGTAAACGAATGCTACAAGTCTCATACATACCTACACAGCAAAAACCGAACCAGCTACATTTTTGTAAGACACCACTAATTCAATTAACTGTCGAACACAAAAAGACACCATCACATCAGAGATTAAACATAACAAATAAAAAATAAAAAGTCCAAAGTAAAAACTGGAATCAATAACCGTAACTTAGGGGACAACTAATCGTTTAATACTTTCAAAGAACATTTTTGTACGAGAGTTTGAAGTGAAACTATTTTTTAAACAATATTTGGGAGGCTCGCGTGCGAAATTCGCAAAAATCCTGTTTTATTTTGACAGGCCCAGCTTGCTGGGGAGCTGCCTTGCCTTTGTACGGGCGAGGGTGAGGGCGCACGCGCGGCATCGATCCCTCTGAAGCCTTCCAGTGAGGCACGGAACACATAACCACTCAGAGACTTCACTCCCTACATTCATCACGCATCGTACTCACACAAACGTAACGCTAATTTTACATAGAATTCTCAGTTGACGTCACGAATACTGCGAGGGGTCTCTCGATTACCCGTTAAATTCTGTGCGAACAAAATTTGCGTATGTGTGCGTGGAACTAGCGAAGAAAGAAGGATGTCATGTGGTTTAACAAATGGTTATTATCTGACGGAGACTAAAGTATTCAACACCTTCTGTCGATTGAAGGGAGTCTGCGAGATTGGTTACAACGGAAAACATTTGGACATTTAGTCAACATTAATGAAAATGTAATTTTATTTGGCAGATTGTTAACGGGTTAGACCGTCTAGATAGAGCAAATGTCCCCCACATTTTGATGATAAGTGTATTATTTTTGAGAGACCCTATCACAAATAAATACAGGGTATATTTTTGAGATGGGGCAGTAAGGGTACCTTAATCATTGTAGCTACGGGAAAACGGTCTTAGAAGACTATCCATCATTATTTTTTTTTGAGATTTCTTTTTTTTTTTTAAACAGAAACAGGCGGCAAGAAAATGCAATTTTCGCAAAAAAAAATTGGTGCCGTTCGATCGTGTTTCTTATATGGATCAAAAAACTCGACAGGGCCAACTGAGGTGTGAGTACTAGAAAACTAAAAAATCGCTAAAAACTTTTGCCTGACTGCCCCATCTCAAAATCCACCTTGTATCCACAGTAAGATACTGAATCCAGAAAAAAATGCACATTCTTTCTGGTCTTCTTTTTAGGAGTCCTATTTGCATAGGAACTATCCAGACTTTGGATGTGAAATCGATTAGGTATAATGAATTCTCCGATTTAGCGCGAAGTATTACTAACTCACTGGCTTTGTTTACAGATCACTCGTATGTTTAAGGTCACTTCTGATTCGTTTTATTTTCTGTTGGGAAATTATTTTGTTGCACGCCATTTCTTGAAGGCTTGAAGGGTGGCGTTTTGGGATCCTCAGTCTTCTCACAATTCTCAGTCTTTTAACCATATATGATTCAAGGGGTATTAAAGGTTAAGAACTCCCGCGCATAAGCCTGTGTAGCTGCCACAAAAATACAAGAAAATCTTGCAACAACGTGAGACTTTATAACAGTAACATAGGTGGTTATACTTACGAAATAGCCTTCATTGTGAAGTACTACCGGAATGGGATTTTTTAAATACCTCATTTATTTTACTACAATCGCGACACAGCTATCAGTGAACCACACGCGATTGTGAACTTAAAAACCAATGAATTAGTGGTTTTAATTGTTTGTAAATGTAAAAGGTAATTAGTTTAGGACGTGTATGGATGCCGTTAGACAACGCATAGAGGTAGTTGATAATAATGACAAGTTATAATTGTTTAAAGTTGGTATATATATACATGTATATTTTTACACCGTCTTTTGTTTTGCAAATGTCTGGTTCACACAGCTATGGGTTGCTGTTAGTTCTAAATTAGCTGCATAATGATTGAGAATTTGTTTTTGTGGAAGCATATTTGACATACTGCCTCATTGATGTAGTGGTAATCAGTGGGACTCGTGAGTGTCTACGGTTCTGAGAACGATTGCTCGGGTAGGAAATGTCTACTCCATTTTTGCTGCTTAATAAATTCTCAGTTGTTCCTTAGATTTATGCCCAGTTGATGGCCATAGGAAAGGCCATAGGAAGGGCGCAAAGTTCGTTTGCTAACTACCTCTAAGTGCCGATTTAAACAACGAAACTGAATGCGTTCAGCACATCTAAAATGCTTTCAAGAGCTGTCAGTGTCAAAATTGTTATGAAATAATGACACTGTCAGCTCTTGAACTGG
Organism: Dasypolia templi; assembly: GCA_963555695.1. Classification (NCBI taxonomy): domain Eukaryota; kingdom Metazoa; phylum Arthropoda; class Insecta; order Lepidoptera; family Noctuidae; genus Dasypolia; species Dasypolia templi. The sequence goes on from OY743158.1 coordinate 6,595,777, forward strand.
GTTTAAAAGTGCTGATCAACAATATTATTTAAAAGAGTGTCCATGGAGTTTCTTGCCCGTTCTTCTCCATAGTGACCTACTGCGCTTTGGAATGGGCAACTAGCTTTATATTTCTGACTGACTGATTCCTTGACAATTCAAAAGTGCCTGTAAATGGTTTAATTGAAATAAATGATTTGAGTTTGAGTTTGATCGCGTTCAGTTGCATTGGTGAGATCGGCACTTAGGATGGATTTTACCAATGAAACTGAACGCGATCAGCACAAACTAGTTTTAAGGGCTGTCAGTGTCATAATTTTCTGTGGAATATTGACACTGATAGTTCTTGAACGCGTTTTAGTTGTGGTGATCGCGTTAAATTTCATCAGTGAAATTCGCCCTTAGTAGTCCTGTGGAAAATACAGTCGTGACCTCTTTCTATGACTGATCAAATTCTTAGTTGATGAATGAATTTGTTATTTTCTAGTGATTGATTTGTGGGGAAAAAAAACTTCCTTACCTGATGAAAATATATTCTCTAAAGGTTGTAAATTCATTGTAGCTGCGGTGGTTTCCATGCTGAAACATGAGAACAAAGAGTTTAAAAAAAAAAACAAGTGGACAAAGGACAAGTAAAAATGTAGAAACAGAAAGTAAAGTAACTAGTATCATGGTAGTTAATTTTGCGATTTAATATGACCAGTACACAAAATAAATGTACCCAATAAGAAAAAAATACTCAGAAGTATTATTCTGAGTATTTTTTTCTTATTGGGTGTTATTATTATGAGTATTTCTATCTTACTAATAAATGGACTAGGTCATTAATATACACAAAAGAGCAAAGGACCCAATATCGAGCCTTGTGGAACACCCGTTTTTACTTTTAAACTAAGTGAATTGACACCATTTATTTGAACTTGCTGTTGTCTATCATTTGAATAAAATTAAACAAATATTTACCCCCTGGCCTTTACCAACTATTTTAGGGATAGCATCCAGTCTAACTGGATGTCGCTGTAGATACCAGTATTTAACATCGAACAACCACCTATCTGACCTCCATCACCCAGTTACTGGGTAACACAATACCCTTGGTTATAACATTCTAATAGTACTAAACAATAGTCCATTAAGCAGAACAAGTCGCTACAACTTACTTTTGAATTATTCTCTCATAATAAACAAAATAGAAGTACAAGCCGAGGTTCCCACAATATAGAAAACAACTGTTATGAATTCATAATACGGGCAGTAGGTTAACTGTAGAATAGGGATGATGACAATTTTTTTTAATAATAATTGTTTTGTTTCCGAATACTGCAAACAATTTTACAAAAAGTGTAAAAGCATAAAAAGTTATAAACATTTTAATATAACTATTAAACAAGTTCAGCACTAGGTAATAGGTAATTCGTGCTGGTGTCCGCAACTCCACGACAATGCGCTTATTTTGCGTACGGCTCTAAGGACAGCACTATTTATAGAAGTGACGTCAAAATTCTTACTCGCACTTCTTACTAGCACCGTACATTGTTGATTTTTTCGATTATCTCATTTTTTCTGTGCCTTCTTTGTAATCACATTATTTTTACAAACATTTTTAATGTTAGTCACCATCCCTATTAAAATAACTTAATGCACCATGGCTTACCATCTTGGCGGCTTACAGCCTAACTAGATGAAGCTGAAGACCAGTATTTCATATGAAGACACTGCCTATTGGGCCTCCTCTATTTAAAACCCAGTTGCTAGGTAACACTTGTTGTCAGATGCAGATCTACAAATGACAGCCAGGACCAACGGCTTATCATGCTTTCTGAGGCATGGAGGGTTCTCTGTATTGTATGGATGGCCACTTATTGTGGGAATTTAACGTAACTGGCAAGGTGAAGGTATAGAACACACCTCTGTTGACCCCTTTTAAAAATATGTGAAAATTTGACGTATTTTGACATACTTGGTAAGTAAGACTTGCAGCAAGCAAACTTGGGTTGATTGTTGTAAGTTGGTTGCAGCCGCTTGTGCAAAGTTTCAAGAACATTAAAGGCTACAATTATATATTGTTGAAAATGGATATAGTTGTTTATGTATGATTTACTGAACAGACACCTGATGACTTTACTCTTATCACCATACTTTAGAAATGACAGGTTGTAAAAAGTAATGATATCAGAAATAATGATTAAACAGTTCTGCCTGGAACTATCTAGTAAGTTGATACTTTCAATATAATTAATATTTAAACGTTAATTTTTGAGCTCTGTTTTCTAAAATTGTTTTTTAAATTCATAAACAATAAAAATGATACTTTGAATAGGTTAGAAAATTTAAAAGGGACACAAGCAAGTAAATTATTTAATGTGTATAAATTGAGATCATCCTTATAACCCGACTTTGTAAAGCTTAAAAGTAGTGTAATATTTTATCAAAAGTCCTTTCAACCTGCTGGAATTAATGCTTGCAGTAGATTTTTACCAAAATTATCAGTCTTCTTCCAGGGAACCATAACTTTATGTTATGATCTCTGAAGTAACGTTTTTTATTTTATGCAACAGGTGTTGGCCATTAATTTCTGACACAAGATTCATTTACTTGGTTTTAACAAAGGCAAACTAGCTTTTAAATTTTTTTTTCTTAGGTGCTGATTTAAAGTGACATTCCATTCAGTTCTGATTCACAATCATGATATTTTGGTTAAAAGTTCCATTATCTATTGACAAATTCCACCAATATTTTTACATTGAACAAGTTTTGTTTCAATTTATGTTTTAAAACATTGGAAATCGCAGTATAGCGATGTCGTGGATTAATAAAGCGGAGTGTTTATAGTAATTCGAGTGTGTTTTTATAAGAATGTCACGTTTGAACACTTACCAAATATTAAATTCAATGGTTAATCAGAGTTAAACACTAAAATAACACACATTTCACCAATATTAAGCGACGTCTTACGCAAGTCGCACTTATTAGCGTTTTTCCCAGCGTATACCCGGAAAGATCGAACAATGGGATCTGAATTTAATGCCAAAACACTTTCACATTGGGCCCACTACAAAACTCAGTAGCCACCTACATGAAACAATACAGTTACACAGCCTTCAAACATCACAAAAACTAATTTCACATTGATTACACACCATTTATTCACTTTACTAAGATAAACAGTTGCCTCAAAACACAAGATTACATGCAAAAAGTAACTTTTGGAGTATCGTAAAAACTTTAAAACTTTAGCCGTGTCGACAGCTAAACTCTTGAATTTTTGACTGGTAGACAGAGATAGCACGAATTGCAGCGCAAGCCGGCTGAGTTGTTTCGACACGGTAAACAAGCACAGTGTCATTCAACATGCAGTGTGTGAAAACCTCAGGAAATCAGATACCGTATCTCGTTAGCGCAGAGTTCATAATTGCTCCTACTGTGAATTCATGTTCTCAGAATGCGTAGCTGGAAAATGAATTGTTAAAATTTAAATTCCCCTTTTCTGGGGAAAATTTAATACTTGATTGTTGAGCAATCAAACCGTTCATTCATAGCAGCGTACGTACACGGAGCCTAAAGTGCGAATTCATGTGCTTGTTTCAAAACTAAAAACAGTGTACAATAACCTATTCTAAGAAATACAGGGAAAGATAGAAATAAAGAATAGGCACATACACTTCTTGGAAGATTTCAAAATACTCGTTATTTGAGTAATAGAATTTCTATAAAAGTAAGATACGCAGCTGTTTTCAAAGATAAGAGTGCCTTGCAAAATATGCTCATGTGCAGCACACATAGTTTGCTATTATGTGGTGTTCTTTCTCTCTTACTAAAAACAGTAAACAACATTATTATAAAATGAAAAAAAAACTAAATAAAAATAAATAATAGCAATTTACTAAAGAGATAGTAGCAACACTGATGCTGTAGGATGACGTTTAGTTATTGCTCTAGCTTAAGGAAGTGCGATCATGAGGAGGCGGAAATCGATTGATCGATTTACCACGTAGTTGCTTATAAAAATGAAGTTGCTTGTAATCGTCGTTGCTTATAAAAACAAACTTTTACCAAGTTCTAGTTTAAGTATCTTGCTAAGGTTTTATGCTGAGTTTAATTCCATTTCAATGTAAATAAAAAAGTTACCGCGATCATTAATTTAGTCATAAGTCATTAATCATCAATTTAGTCATAAATTATAATTAGTCATAAGTAGATGTTCATAATGATATAATTATTGTAAGTCTCATATTGTAAGCTTTATTAACTATAACTACACTATTGTATTAGGTAAGCCTGTGATGATAGTTGTATGTGATTCAAATAAATAAATAAAATAAATAAATAAATAAAATTATTTAATTGCAGTACTTCACTAACTAAACGTTTTGACATTTTAAGTTTAAATGGGAGAATAGAAACAAAGGCTTTTGAGACAACTTTGTTTTAATTTGTTGTAGGATCGTTTATTCGTGAAAATTCAAGTATAACAATCGTATGTATCCTGCTGCCTTTAATTTGGTTTATTAATTTAATTCAGATAAGTATCTATATAGAATTAAGAGTGAGATATTAGTTTGCAATTTACTAATTTAACTAGCGCTCACACCAAAAATAAAACAAAAGTTGGAGTAAAAGCAAAAGAAAAAATGTAGTATTATATATGTACTATATTTAACAAACAAAATGTTTATTACTGCAGAAGTCACAGTCAGTTCTGATCAAGGTTTCTTTGCAAAAAAAATACGAGGCTGACTTTTAGCGGGGGTTAACCGGGCTGGGTTTGGAACTTTGATATACTTAGTACCTACTTTATCACCTAGAGTAAATCCCGTGCATGACCACGACAACGACGACAATGAATAAAATAGAATAGAATAGGCATGTTGTTCTAGAGTAAACAAATAAAGTTGGTTAAAAAAAAAAACATGACCAATGCCTGATTTCTATTATGCTGCTGGAAATTCGAAGTAGAAGTAGAAGTCTCTGCCCGCCTACAAGGGGAAAAATGTGTAAGCAAATGTTTATGTAGGTAAGTATGCTAAGTGCGTATATATGGGCCTTGTCTACTAATTACTATGGAGCGACACCTTGATAAAATGTATGGTGTATGGGACCGAGTGGGTGAGGAGTAACTCCATTGGTCCAGTAGGTACTCCAGTGAGTGCGAAATTACCTAATTGATAACTCCTACCGCCACACTTGAGTGGTCTAGATTGGAGGCGATACGAGTAGAATGGCTTCTTTCTCTAATGTAGGGATGTAGGTACGAAGAAATAAATGAATAAGCTCTCTATACTAATTTTTATTGATTTAATTTATAAAAGATAGTGACTGATTTTATGTTGGTTTACATCATTTCATTGTTATCGTAAAAACCTACTTATACTTAACTGTTTAATACCTTTGGTTAATTAGGTAACTTAACTAGCTATAAAATAACACTTAAGTATTCTGACATCGATTCAGATTCTATAATAAACTCTATTATAAATACACTATTTTTCTGAATACAATATAAAAAAATAATGTCTCTACTGGAATTACTTAGTTGCCAATGTTTTAGCTGAAAATAACATAACTTAATTCTTTTTCGGTAAAAAAAATAAATGTTTACAATAACATTTAATTCTTGCTTATAAATACAGCTTTCAATCTATGTAGGTATTTACCCTCCTTTTGGGCTTTGCAGCAGGCTAAAAATAATACGTAACATAGTTTCCTACAAAGCTACATCCTTATATTTAGTTAAATCATCGGACTCATTGCCTACAGAAGTATGACTGTTTCGTAAACCATAAAACACCCTTTCTCTTGACCCACTAAAATGATACGGTTCATGTCTTAGCAGATTTACCCCATAAGCTGCATCTTCCCTTTTATATTCGGGGTAAAATCTCGGGTCGTAATCTGGAGGGTAAACTCTCGGGTCGTAAGCGTAAGAGGAGCGGTAGTAGGGGTAAGCCATTTCGCTTTTGCAGTCCGTTCTGTCTTCGTATTCGTATCCTGTTGGTGGGTATTCGTCTGTTTGGAAGGCGCCGACTATGGAATGTCTTCTCTTATACGGATTGTCGTAAGGTCCCGATCGGGGTCCTACCCAGGTTCCGTACATTTGTGGGGACTGGTAGGACTTGGGGTAGCCTCTAAGGCTGGCCGCGTATTGCCTGTCGGCAAGGTGTTGCCAGTAAGCTGGTGGTGGCTGTGGTAGCATGTGCGGTGGGTAGCCCATGTTCATGGATTGGCGGCTCGCGAGGTGACGACGGAGATCTGGCATGGAGCCTGATTTGCCTGGAAATTGGAAATTCTTTTTAGAATAAACGAGTCGTAGTGTGAAGACTCAAACTCAAAGCACTTATATCAATTAAACCATTAATAGGCACTTTCGAATTGTCAAGGAGTCGGTCAGTCAGAAATATGTAGCTAGCTCCCATTCCAAAGCGTAGTAGGTACCTATGAAGAAGAAAGGGCGAGCAAATCCATGGACACTCTTTTAAATAATATTGTTCTTACAAATATATTATTTACAGTGGTGAAGAGTGATGAATGTTGAAGTAATACAAAGGATATGGGACGGAATGAGGTGGTCCAGTTCTTTTCGGGTCATACTTCTGCTCCAAGGGCACTGTCATGCTCCCGTTTAATAACGACCGTATTTTTTTTAAATTTGATTAGATTTAATTGATTATGAGGATAAATTTGAAATATTCTGACTAAACACCAAAGGATGCGTTATGGATTTTCAGTTAGGAATTTCGATTTGTGCCCCATTGATGGCATTTAAGACGCGATTTTATTAGGCAAGTCTTGCATGCAAGTATGACGTCACATTTGCGTAAAAGTAACTTGCATTCGACACATGTTTTTGAGAGTGTTCAGGTTTTGCAGGAAATTGCATGTAGGTTTTTTGCATGCAAGTGGAGCTGTTTAACAATTGAGTAGGACATCATGAGTGGAAGACGTACACGCGACTCTTTCGCAATGCGAAACGTGCAACTAACGTTTGCGCATTCAATTTGCACGTCACTTGAATAAAAAAATGACAAGTTCATACTACCTCATACAAGTTGTAGCTTGTGTGCAGGTTTGTTCAAGTTGTATGCAATTTGCAACTTGCATACAAGTTACTGGCTCGTCCCTATTACGTACGTGGGACTTGTTCATTAATGGACGTAACTGGCGAAATTTTGATGTATAGGTTATGAAGGTATACGGGGTCAAATTAAATTAGCTAGCGAAATTCCGCAGACGTGACGGGATCGATAACAATTGGGATCGATTTTTATTTGATACTCGAAGTATGAGTTTAGAAACTCAGAGTTTTTGTGGGTAAACTTCGCGTAATTTGATTTGTATGGTATGAAAGTTTCATCTACACAAGTAACTATACTACCTGCGGTCGTTGACCCCAAAAAAAGGCGGAGTTTCATTAGCTAATTTAATTTGACCCTGTGCCTATACCTACTTTTCTGCCTACCTCTTCGGGGAATACAGGCTTGATGTTATGTTAATACCAAAACAGCCATAACAATCTACACTTCTACAATATTCAGTTCCGCATTACCGTTGTCTTGTAGGAAGCCGTCGTTGGTGAAAGCGTTCGGCGCGTCTGGCACAAAGTGACTCGCGTCAAACTCGCTCCCGCTCACAGCTCCGCCTGCGCTGTAACCGGCTTTCCTGGAAAAGTAAAGGAAGTAATGTGCAAAGAGGTTTTTCTTAGGAATTTACGCTTGGTGTAACCAACACCAAGCTTTTTTGAATATTCTAGTAGACTAACTACTTACACCATTAGGTAACAGACACACTATAATATTAGGTCGTGCGATTGGTTTGTAGATTTTTTATTCAATGGTTATAACTGACCCAACAATTTTGACAAGCTTTTCTGGTTTGTAAATAAATTAAGGCCTTGATACACCTTTAGAATTTGATCAGAGCTGATAAATGATTTATTTTCTGTAAGTACAAACTCTTTTACACGTCAATCATATTTTAAAAACTAGGTGAGATCGGCGTTTCCTATCTGACTACTCTGAGAAGAGACGCCGAAACAAACTCAGAGGTCACAGTCTCTTTTAAAGTCCAGACATAATCTTGGTCAGGTCATGTGAAGACCATGTGGATTGATGTCTGAAATGGTCTTTTGAGGAAAGAACCACACAGAATGAGAGGACTTGTCCAGTCAGTGCACGCATTTGTCAGTTGTCATGCAGCTCAACACAGCGTATCGTAAGTAGTAAAACTTTTTTCTAAAATCACATGACTATTGGACACACCTCTGCCCAAACTGTCGGGGTAACAAAGCGTGATGTTAAGCGGTAAATAAAACCTTTGTAGTATGCACCATAGCGCCATATGGTGCATACTACCTACACAGTTTTTATTTTCTGTGTTTACAGGGCTAGTCGTCCAGTGCTTTGGCGTATTTCTACTAACCTAGCTTCCCTAAGTGCGTATGCTGATTGCACGAGGACAACCCCACACACGATGGCTGGTAGCCGCGCCACGTAGCACGCCAGCTCAGCACCGCCATACACTCCTTGTAGACCCTAGAATCAAACAGAGAAATTGTCAATATCTCATTATAATTTGGTACGGGACGGAAAGTGCAATTTTTTAAAAACTTCTATGGTGCATTCGTGGAAAAAATGACCTAACAACTTGATTCAAGGAGGGGAACAGAATCAACACGAATGCGAAAGACGCGGTTTATTATTTTGATTTATAATTGACAATTTGTGTACAGGATACTTTTTCTGTAAAAAATCTAAAGGATGCCTGGCTTATTGGAACTACATAATGTTACAAGATCCATAAGATCTAAGGATCTACCAATCTTATAATATTACAACTAAAATTTAGAGAACTTACCCAATGACTTATAGACATGTAAAAGACTAGAGCACATTCTGGTATGAGAACCAGTATGACTGCTATCAACCACGCCAGCAGACATCTGTTGTTTTTCTGCGAAATCATTAAGATAAGCATTAATTAACTTAGTTAGGTACATAAGTTGCAAAGTTCTGTGATTTCAGTTCTACATTTGTAGAAACTGTCAATACATGTTGCAGGACGAGACGAGAATGTTACCGTCATCCTTAAAAGTTGATTTTTACTGATATTGGCATATGTCGAAATGAAAGTACAACATGCCACATGGTTAAATATAGGATCAACAGAAGATTCCCAGCAAAGCTCAAATCATTGTGTCGATATTATGGACTCTTAATATTTTTTGACAAGGGCATGTTATGAGTCATATTTGTGCTCATATAGCGATGCTTGGAGAAGACCTGAGCACAGACGACGCGCGACGTCTATTGGATGAATGATGTTAACGAAGCGACCTAGATGTAACATTCTAATACCCACAGATATAAGTCCGTGCACCAGCACGACGGTGGCGGCGATGACGATGCAGTAGCACACCATGAGCAGCGCGGACGCTAGCGGTAGACCGCTCTGTGACTCCACCACCCACACGATCTCGTAGATCAACGCAATCGCGTACGCCACCTGTAACATAACATATAAAATATGTTAGCTGATCAATTTTGAAGTAACTACCATATTTTAGACTAACTGCTCACAAAATCAAAAACCGTAAAAAAAATATCTAAAACGACCTCGTACTACCATACCCAGTTAAAGAAGCCAAAGAACAAAAAATCTTCATCGGTTCTATAGTTAACTCCTTTTACGAGTTAGCAAAGGATTTTCCAACCCTACCCTAATCGTGGCCGCAATTCAAGCAATTTGCTTCTCGTAAAGATTGCGGGCAATAAATACTTAATAGCTTGTAGGTAATTTGATTGGTGCGCGCGTGGGCGTAATTGCAACCACGACACCGGAAATCCTTTGAGCGAATGGTGTTTCATTCATTACTACATTCTGAAATTTGACAGCCTGAGAACCCTGGGTCAAATAAATTTGATTTTCTTTCTTTACCTGGGTCAAATAAATTTATTTTATTTCTTTACCTGGGTCAAGTAAATTTATTTTCTTTCTATCTTTTCTTTTTCTGAATCCGAGGCATAAGTAAACGAAACAGAAGGTGGTTGAGCATTTGTGAACAAATACGAATCACGAGGAAATGGACAATTGTCAGTAGGAAAAAATCCGTATTCGTTCAACGAACAAACTAGTTTGCTTACAGTACCTAATTATTTACCATTTCGTAGAAATAAATCAGTTTGTAAACACGCTGCCACTCAATGGTTTTTCAAACTTTGTTGATCGTGTGTCATAAATATTTGTCCTTAAAGAAAGAAGAGGATTAGCTTATTGGCTAGGTTTGATCAATGCAGTGCCGCATTTGCAGTTTCCCTATGTATTCAAAAGTGATAATTAATCGTAACCATCTCTCTACGGGACCATTTCTTGTAACTTTAGAAGAATCAATAACGACCCTTTGAATTTGTATGAGGATTCTTATTAACCGAAAACCACTAATCGTTTAAAAACATTTAAAACTAAAATTTTGAGTAATTTACCACTTTAGTCAAATAATGATGACTCTGAACAATAATACAATGTTTTTTTATACGTATTGCACACAATTTGATAACACTTTCACTCCAAAGACATGCTATACTTATAAACTTATCAGTAGAAAACGAGTCTATGAGTTGTATGATGAACTGACTTGTATAAACACTGCTGAATTTAATTAAGTATTCGAAACTATTGAAAAAGTTTGTTGTATGGCCAAGTCACGTAACTTGAATTCAATGATTAAAAATGTAATTAAATTGACATGGAATATCATTAATAGCGAAACGTGAAGGCCATGCAACTAAATCAGATTAAAACAGTTCCTCCATTATTATGCCTTCTTGTAACCACATCATTTTATGACATAAACATCTCAGACAAGTCTCAGTTCCAGTATGTTTACTCTCACTATTGCGTCGTCATCTACCAAGATAAATGCACGGCCTTACAGCTGACCAGTCTAACTGGACCGAGCTTTATTACCTAGCATACAAAGCCACACACCCTCCGAAACAAATGACGACGTGGTGAGGGATCAACGTATTTTGGACAGTTTCTTCTTGTACTTCCTTCGTGAGAGGTCCGGTGAATTTTTAATAAGCGAATGGTTTTGTCGTTAGATAAGTTAAGTAGAGTTAGTAAACCACACACAACACAATGAAAAAAGATAGGAGGATGATGTGTATTGTGATCTTAAGGTAAGAGGAGTTTGACATTACCTTCGCCAACTAAGCTTTTCATATTATTTTCCTGCTCTATAGCTACGATTACTCGTGTTTTCAACAAGTAACTTGGATCGGTAATGATTTTAGAAAATAAGTTTAATGCAAAGGCTGTTTCGCAGATTCGCCTTTTCAACCTTACATTAACGCTATTGTCCCTGCCTATACGCGTTCAGACAAAACAAGGTTAATGATAGTTAAGTGTTGTTGAGCTGCACGGTTAATGACCAATGTGTGCACTGACTGGACAGGTCCACTCAATCTGTGTGGTTCTTTCCTCTATAGACCATTTCTGGCACCGATCTACATCGACATAATGTTGGTCTTCACATGATCGGACCAAGTTTATGTTTGGACTTTAAAAGAGACTGTGACCCATGGGTTTGTTTCGGCCTTTTTCTCAGAGTAGTTAGATAGGAACCGCCGACCTCATCGAGATTAAATAATTTAGACGACGTGTAAAATTGTTTGTCAGACAACAGACCTACTTACAGAAATAAAATCATTTATCACTTACCATTTATGAGCTGGTACAATATCAATTATGGTGTACTTACAACTAAGATTGTATTTATGAATGGTCATGCAACTGGCGAAATCTGTAGACTCTTGTAAGTCCTACAAACACGCTATAAATAAGTAATTATCGAAGGAACTCACAGTCGGTATCTTACTAATGATCACACGTCACTCCTCATTTCCTTTCAGCGGAAACGGCATGATAAGACATAAAATTACCTTAATGATGAGTTTTACACACGCAAAGGCTTAATTAGAAAACTATAAGAAAAATACCAACAAGACTATGTTTTCTATACTATATGGATAAGGCCAACCATAATTCCCTGTGGGACACCAAGATAGTACAAGTTTCTAAGTGTCGGAAAATGCAAAAACAAAGAACCTAATACTTCAAATCTCGTTTATAAAATCCTTGTAAAACCTTATTAGTTTTTTTTTAGATATTTTGCTTCTTTCACTATTGAGTTAAGTTGGATAACTTACCAAAGCGTAAGCTGCAATGAATCCCGAAGCAGCCGTCACACTACAGCAGAATATCCTACTGATCGCCGGCTTCATCCGAAGTTTCGGCGTCTCCAAGTCACTCAGCTCGTTAGTCGTCGACATCTTGGGCTATTACTTCTAAAACAACCTTTTACATTCCTGGATATCTCCCGAAAGCTCTAGAAGTTTCGATATTTCTCATTATTCTTCAGTAACTGCTTAATTTTGTTTCTGGGGACCTGGCAAATAGTCTGGAACTTTCGTTGATTCTCATAATTCTTCGCGATCTATTAGTCTGTTGTTTTGAAATTAATTGTTATGGTTTTAGATAGATTGGATGGTTGTGGATGTAAAAGGTTTCAAGACTATTTTGTTTTGAAATACTACATCTTCTCAAAAGAATGAAAAGACGGTTTTCTAAATGTCTTCAGTTGGCGGCCATTATCTGGAAAATAAAAAAGAATCATGTAAGTTTTTCGTTCTTTAAATTATAATGAAGTCATGATCTTGATTTAATGGTCAAACTTTGATCTTCAACTGGCCTAGCGTAGTACGAAGTTTCAATAGAACTAGAGGCCACCTTATACTGGTTTTGTTACCACTGAAGTGACGTGCGGTTTACCGTATCTACCGTAGTTGATTATTTTTAACAGGCATAGTCATACATTCCCTTAAATGAATGACTAGTGATAGGTTGTGTGCCTTTTAGTCTGTCTGTTAATTAACGCCTAGACTTTTATTACGGAATTCAGTGTAGAACTAGATAATTATGTTAGTATTTGCAATACAACAAAAAGTGCAGTAGTTAACACATTTAATGTTTGCAACGTCTACCTAATTCACATATTTTACCGCCTCCAATATTTCCATGTTTTTGTTGTAATAAAAACTAGTTATTTGTTTTACATAGCCAGCCATCCGATAATAATTATTATTTGTAAGTATTAAACATAGGGTTAATTTATGTTTCGAAAACAATACGCTTCATTAATTTTCAAACGTACATTTATACCTACTTATAGGAAATTGCACTACTTTTGAGGGAACAGTGTTTTGTTTCTTAAATTACCGACGATAAATTTCAATTCAGTGGGTCCATAATCATGTATTGAATCCATGGTAACATGTCCCTGCCACCCTGTATATTCTTAATACTTAGATTTTTTATTGTGCATATGCAATCGCAAACATTTGTTTGATGGGATCATTATTTTGCGCAAATGACGAGTCTTGCGCAAACGTATTTAGTTCCCATGAGATTTACTGAGATTGTGATTTACTTGCGTTGTTATGAAGGTCTTTGAATAAATCTGAAAGGACAATAAGGATCAATTAACACAAGATAAACTGTGGGAGTGTACCAGACCGAACAAATTAATTTATACTGATACACTTTAAAAACGCTTTTGTAGATCTTGTCAAACAATAAGAGTGAGAGACGGTTGGCTAGACAGTGGTCGATGACTGTAGGTCCGATATGGTTAATCTTATAAAAGAATGTGGCTACAAATGTATTTGGACAAGCAATAACAATGGCACTAGCAATAGACCAACTTTAACGAGTAAGTGACAAGCTTGATAGAGAAGCTAAACAATAACGAAACGTCCATATCGCACAACAATAACTTCCTAGCCAATTTAAATTCAGATATGCAAACAAATTCAAATAGTCGGAGAGTACATCCCGATTCAGCCAGTACAAGGGCCGAATCATTGACTCCATGGGAAACACCAGCGTGCCATAGCCATGAATGGTGGGAACCCATCTAATTGTGAACACAAAATGGTGTTTATACCATCAACCGCTGTAAGGCTGCGGTCTCTAAAAAGCGGATGAACTGAACGTATCATTGTTCTTTCAAGGAATGGCAATTTCCTCTTTGTAGAAATTCTCAGGGATATTGTAATTGGAGTTCTTGTTATATTGAATGTATATGATTAATTTTAATAGGTAGGTATAAAAAGGAGGTTAATATACAATGAACATCTCAACAGTAAAGTTCATAGTGTGGACTGTGTCAGGATTCGGGAAGGACAGTCGCTCGTGACAGTCGTTGGACGAGTAAAAAAGGTATTTACAGGGCAGATGTGAGGGGAAACGCTAGAAGGGGCCGCAATAGTGACCTTATTGGTGATGTTCATCATAAAGGTTAGGTGCGTAGTATTCGCCACCAGCGTGCATGATCAGATGTATGAACGGAAACGAAGCCAAAGGAGTATGTTAGGATAGTACAGGTGGCGTTCTATAGTTTCTGCCTACCCCATGGGGAGAAGGCGTGAGTTTAATGTATGTACGTGTATAAAGTGAAAATCTCAATAATCCGGAAGGGCAGTCTATCGTTCTATCTATATATATTCAGTCAACTTGATCCGCATGAAGATCAAATCGATAGTGAAGCAGAAAGTTTAGATTATCCATCTTATTTGGTAATTCCTGAAAGGAATCAGGGAACTAACCATGTACCGTCTATTTACAAGTATTTTTGAATTCTGAAAGACGATGTCGGTTTGAATGTATATAGTAAAACTTAAATTTGAAACGAATATATCGTAGAATGACCGTAGGCAGACTTTCTAATAAATTTTGCAATTGTGTAATAATGATTTGAACGCCAAGCATCAAACTTTATCATTGAATAACTCCACAATAGTCTGTGAACCGATCAATATTCTACAGTATCTCAGAAGGCACAGTCCATTTCACAAGGATTTGTTGCCTGCCTTGACATACTTAAGTGAAACACTATGTTAAAACTACTAGCGTAACAAGTTCTTATGATAATTACTTCGTCAGGATATGAGCATAAATCTTAAAGGTATTCTTTGAATCAGGTGGTGTTCGAACTGCAATATTAATCGGGTCGTAATAAACTTGATAATTGTCTCTCCGTTGTGATATCGAGGTTCGCATCACACTTGGGTAGACGTGGTGATGGCAGGTGGAGCAGATCCCTCTTGAAATGGTTGCCACGATCTTCTATCGTAGTCTTCGAGCGTTGGCAGACTGTCGGCCAGATGGGTGGACGATCTACACAAGATCGCGCGGAAGACCTGGATGAGGCTCGCACATGCCAGGAAAGCATGGCACAAAAGGGAGCCGGTACTCAGCAGTGGATGAACAGGGCTGCTGCTGCTGATGATGATGATTGTTAACTAGCTTCCCCTTAGACTTCAATGTGGATTTTCTATTTCCTAACTTAATCATCCATAGGAGTCCTCAACTCTGAATTAATAAAACATGCTTGATAATATTTATGCGTATCTAAGAGATTTTATACCTTCGTTTTAAAACACTAATGGAAAATTTTCATTACAATAGTCTCCACGAGTGGACATACGGCCGGTGCACCACAAGCAGTCAGCTCTGCTAAGTCATCTTGCTACTGGCTTTTACAAATTGAAAGGACAAAAGGACCAGTGTTTGAAATCCTCCTAATCATAAAGTCCTATTAGCAAATCATCCTACAAGCGTCAAGCATATCGAACGTCTTGGTAAAATACAGTAGGTAATACTGAGAAATTACTATCGGTTTTTATCCTCTTGGCTCATTTTAGCAATTATGGAAAGGAGTTTTTTAATTAACCATTTTCAAAGTAAGGGAAAGCCTTGAAAAGAAAAAACTGAAGACTTAGTCGTTTATACAAATTTCCAAAACAGTGCGTTCTTTAATTCGCCTGTATCCTGTCGAATTTGTTTGAAATCGGTCAAAAATGGTTATTTTTTATCGTACGATTCGAATCTTCTCTCTTCTCTTCTCATATCTAGTTTTGCTTTTGACTGTAGCACAGGTGAGATGAATTCATCCATGCTGTGAGATTGTTTAACTCACTTCCGCCTAGTATTCGTGACTTAAGAACTATTTCTCTATTCTTTTATATTTTTTTCTATATACGTAGTATATAGGTATACATATAGGTATATGTTTTTATAAATATTGCATGCATAATTCATATTTATCTTTTCATGTTTTCGTACACTATTGTCTACATTTCTTTTTCAATTCTCTTTTCGCAGGTCTGCTGAAAGATATTTCTTAAAAAATAAGAAGTACCTTTGTACTGAAATTATAATGATGGTCGTATCCCTTTGTAACTTACTGTGTGTACATAAATACTGAAATAAATTAATAAAATAGTCGTTCCTAATTCACATTCTCGTCGCTCACATCGGAACCTGTACTTACTTTGTATTTGTATGTTAAGGCGTCCGTCGACCTCGCAACATACGCATAACACTTTGGATTGTAGAAAATATGTCGGATATCGTAATTATTGTTTTGGCAGTGAATTTGTATAAAATGTAGGTCATTGAAATTGTGCATGAGTGTAGAAAGCGAAGCAAACGTTACGCCTTCTTGTTAAGTTAATCAAGTTGTTTTATTTTAACAACCACTTGTTAATCGAGTTGTTTTATTAAGAGTTCTATTACTTCACTAGATACAACATTATTATTACGTTTTAAACTGTCACTGGCTGGATTCTCAAACTCAAACTCAAACTCAAATCATTTATTTCAATTAAACCATTTACAGGCACTTTTGAATTGTCAAGGAGTCGGTCAGTCAGAAATATGAAGCTAGTTGCCCATTCCAAAGCGTAGTAGGTACCTATGGAGAAGAACGGGCAAGAAACTCCATGGACACTCAAACTTCAACCCCACATTAGTTTTCAAGATATAAAAGTATAAAAAAAGACAAAGTCACTTACATTAACCACACTTAAGCACGTGCATCCAATACATTTTTAAAGACCCTTCAATATTTGCGAATAAATATTGAGATAATTGAGTCCTGAATTAATGTAATTTACCGTAAGACCAACAAGGGGTTGACTTCGAATAAGATTTTTTAGTCCACCTTCCTATGGGAATATGGAGTATCTATGTGTTTTTTCTAATTAAGTATTTTGAGTAGATAACCACACGATTGTCATACTCCAATTGCTAAAAATGTCGACGTGCGTTTATGACCAGGGGGCCTACTCTCTAAGTCCGTCAACAAACATACGGGCCCGTCCGAAAGTGGTTGGATACTTGGGAGTAAACCCTACTCCCGATTAACCTGTTTCCGACGGGCAATAGCACATCGGGAGTAAGGACAACTGTCAAACCATGTTGTCATATATTTTTAGTTCGGGCCCCGAAGTAATCTTATGTACGTAAGTGTTACAAAGTCGGAAACGCCCGTTAATACTGCCGAAGCTAAAGAATTAAAGCACGGTAACGATGTCCCGTGAATCGTCATAGATGAGGTCATGACATGCGCCATCTTGCGATAACTACGACCATGCCATATATTATTCTCACTCTGAGCGCTGTCAAAAATTACAGTTGCGCTTGTGCTGTTTTGTAACGTGGCATTTTCGAAATTGTGCTTCTGTTTACAGTCGCCACCTAACCAAATAAGAAGAACATGTGGTGTATACACAAAAAAATACTGTAATCCAACAATGAGTATTCAAGTAAATATAGCCGACGAGAATAACAGGCGACAAAGAACAATGCCCACTTCCCATACATTTCAAAACCTGATAATAAAAGTTTATGTATAGTTATAAGGTATAGTAGAAACACTACCTGTAAGATTAGAAAATAATGTCATATGGTCATTTTCACAATTGAAACGCTACGAAGTCCAAAAATATTAATGTTACTTTTTAGGTTAGGATTTGCCGTTATAAAGAAATAAATATGCTAGAACGAATTATTTAACACTCGAAGTTTAGTCTAAAATAGTAATACTTACTTAATAATACATGTCTATGTTCTAAAACGTCTTTTTTACTTTGTGAATTTCTTAAAACCAGCTGCCCATATGCCACTGCTTACACTCTCGATGATTGTCAATTTATACTGAGTGTCGAGCATTAAATGTCAAACGTCAAAAAATACGTTTCAATCGTCCTAACTCAATTACATATTGCATGATTCATTAATTTAATTATTCATTTATTTTTAAATAATCTGTATTATACATTGACAATAAAAAAGAAATACTTACTGAGTAAATAAAACGTAAAATAATGTATGAAACTCAGAAACAGAGTTGAATAAAGTCAAGTAGCAGTGTGTAAAATGGAACGTTGTAAAAATGGTGGTTGAGATGCGTTCAAAACATGCTATTAAGTTTACCCTTGAAGTAGAATAAGCATAACAAAAAACAAAATTTAAAAAAATCCTGCGTTTCTTTTACCAATGTGATAAGCGTAATTAATATAAAATTTAATTAGCTGTTTTTTAAGATTTATTTCATTTCTATACATAGTCAGGTGAAAAATGGGCATTCCTCTTTCTGTCATGCTACAATCAGAGCAATATGAGAGGGAGTATCAATGCGTTGAACTTCTATTTTCATAAAATAACAGACAGCTGTGCTGCTGGGGAGTTTGTTGCGCAACTTCTTCTTCCCAGCTAAAGCACTAGGAAGTGGTGAAGGGCGGGCGTTTTGGGGGACTGTCTTATGAAATTTTGACCTTCGATAAGAGCTAATTCTCAGCCTAATTTAAATAAATGACTTTTGACTTTATCCAATCGGTATTTCTTGTGCCAGGCTAGGGTCATGTTATAAGTTTTGACGTTGAGCGAGCACTGTGAGCGCGTTCACGAGCACACCGAATTATTGATGTGAGCGCTGTGAGCGATAATGGTCTTTTAAGGAATGTACCCTATGTCTCCGCTGAGAATTGCCGCCATGACCGAAATTCGGTCTGGACTAATATTAAATAAAATAGGAATTAAAAAGAGAACACATGGACTTCAGAAGAATATCTCATTACAATTACATAATATAATTTACTTGCATGTATGTATAGTACTGCTAATATAGAAGTTAACTTAAAACTGCGTGAGTCTCGGAATGCTGTCAATTACCCTACCTACATTATAATTGGGAACTAAAAGATAATGTCTTTAGGAACCATTACTAAAGGTACTCATTTGACCTTTACGACTTTTTGATGGCAGTGTACGGAGAAGGTACTCCGGCGGTATTGTAAATTTAACCACCTAAATCAACGGTTTCCTAGAAGAGCGGTGGCTGCTGGTTTTCAAGATTGCTGTTGCGGCAGCGGAAAATGATGGCACCGGGATTTGACTTACGGTGTCAAAAAACGCTCTGTAGGAAAACACCAATTACTTTGTGGTTGCCTCCGCTGTCTTAGGAAAAGACTAACTGAAGAAACTGATTCACTAAAGCGTCAGGGCGGTGGAAAACTCAAACTCGAAGCATTTATATCAAATAAACCAATTACAGGCACTTCTGAATTGTCAAGATCGGTGGGTCAGAAAGATGAAGCTGGTTGCCGATTTCAAAGTGTAGTAGGTTGGTTGGTTGGTTGGTAGGGTGGTTGGTAGGTTGGTTGGTTGGTAGGTTGGTTGGTTGGTTGGTTGGTTGGTTGGTTGGTTGGTTGGTTGGTTGGTTGGTTGGTTGGTTGGCTGGTTGGTTTTTGTTCTTTTTTGCGTCATGTTTACCGCAAATAAAAGTTTTTTCTTTCTTTCTTCTAGGTACGTAGTAGGTAAGGAAACTGATGGCACCGGGATTTGACTTCGGTGTCAAAAAACGCTCTGTAAGAAAACACACCACGTACTTTGTGGCGGCCACCGTAGTCTCAGGAAACACTAGCTTTAGTTAGTCAGTTCCTTCAGTTTATTTCTGTGCCGTCTTTTGTTCCATCAAGACCCTTCGTACTTGGTTAGTGGAAGATAAAATTACCTCAAAGCAATAGGACAGGTCCGGTCGATGTTTCAGCGCTTGGGAGACCTATGTCCAGCAAAGATTTCGGCCAAATGATAACGAGACGGTGGTGACGTTCAAAATAAAACTTATGAGAGGACTTAGTTAGGGCGCTACCTCATCAGGATGACGTCATGGTCATTTGAACTCCGAAGTATTGAGACGTAGACCACACATGACTTGTAAAGAACTACTTGAACCCGACGTCGCTCAACCTTCGTTCTCTCTGCGAAGTGTTCACATGGCCACAACAAACACCTCCAAATTTACCTTTAAGCCATATCTCAATAATTACAAACATAATCAAAGAAAATCGCATCTACAATCAGCAGATTGATTGTGCCAAGGTTGATGGGCAGTACATTATGCCATGAAGGCTTATTACTGCAAACGCCTCCGTCATTTGTTTCTAAGTATTGTAACTCCTACAACGATTATATCTATCTACTTAATTCTCCTTGGATTCGAAAATGTTGGATTCGAAAGTGTGTTTGAAATTAATCGAAGGAGTAGTCAAGGTTCCTTGACGACCTGAGTGGGATTTACTTCTTTTTTTCGTTCTTGTGTGGGTTGCTTTTTGTAATGATGCATCTGCTTGTAGGTTTATTCAATGGTAATTTGTTAATTTCCAAATTTAAGCAGCAGATCCTTTGTCAGGAAGAAAGGTGGATTTGCAATTCTATCACGAGAATAAATCTAGACATTCAGCAAGTCCAGCCCTTAAGCGAAATACTTTCTTAGAGGACACATGGGTAAACCAGGCTTTGACAAATTCATGAATTTTACCAATCCGATTGATTTATAGAAGAAAGTTCACAACAAAGACGTTAATACGAAAGGGTGGACATTTAGTAGTTTTTATATTCTAGAACCACATCCTGTAACCACTAAGCGTGGAGATCATGATGATCACTCTCTACAAATATACTCACGCCTTCTTCCCAGGGCGGCAGGCAGAAACCACAGGACGCCACAGCTGCTACGATTCTTATCTACATACTCCTTTAGCTTGGTTTACTTTTAAACATGCTCATACGCCGCGCCGGTTGCGGGGATCTTTCTGAAGAACATCACCATTAAGGTCACATAATGTCTTTCTAAAGCGCCCTCTTACGGCGTTTCTACTTATATCATCTTTTCGTAAATACCTTTTGTTAGTCGCCTTTCATTCTTCTCAATTTAATTAAACTGTAATATCGACCATCGATGGTTCGGTAGTTGACACCTATTCATTATTGTTTGTACCAAACAATGCAAGGGCAACTGGGACGTTCAATTTGTCACAACAAGCCATTGGCCGTGAAAATTACTGCTTAATTAACGCCTTCGTTAATCAATTAGGAGGCATTCAAACTCTTCACAGATCCGATATTTTGTTCCCATGGAATTTTCCGGTATGTTATTAAAGAAAAGATTCTTTTTCTATTTCTAGATACAATTGGACTATTTCACCACCTCTTCATAATTTCCGTATCAGTACTTAGTACGTAACCGCCTAAGTAATGTGTAAGTAATACAGGACAGGATACATCAGCAGCTCCACTTTTCCCTACAAACTCGTCCTCATTCAACCAATCACAGGATGCAACTAAGCGAATCAACCTCACACATCTCGCATACTAATCTACAATCATTACTTCCACAATGCATAACAATACTTACTTACCTTCCAAAACTGTTGGTACAGTTGCTTGTTGTCTGTTTTCATTACGATTCTATTAACGTAGTTATAAAGAACCATCTACATTGATCTGTTTTGCTTTCCTTTGTAAAAGTATAGACAATGAATCAGTAACTAAGTAAAGCTTCGAATAGACGTGAAACTTCTGCGCCGAACGAATTCTAAGGGCTTTTTAAACAGGGTGGCAAAGACACCATGCGTTCAGCACATGAGCCTACTGCCAGTGTCGCGGGTTGTTGAAAGAGATACCGTGGCCCTGGCACAGGCAACTGAAGGAACACGGGTGGGTTTTAGTCAGTATAAGACTAACAAGCCCTCCCGTTCAGCCCAGAGCGGGAGAAGTCATTTAACGATTACCCACCCTATAAAAAAAGGAAATGAGTATAACGTAGAATCCATGTTTACTGTTTGAGCGGCAATGTCCCTGCCACCTTGTATAATAGCTAAGTTTTATTTTATTTTTATTTTACTTATCATAACAAAACATGACATGACTGTAATCACAGAAAGGCTAGGCAGAGGTGTACCTATATAAAACCCAAATGTCGCCAGTTATGTTTAAGTCCCAAATAAATAGGGGGCAAGCCTATTGCCATTAACCGAGCACAAATTAAGACTCCGATTTGACTTCTGTTCCGATTTTAATTATATATCTCGCTCAATAATTAAGATTTAAAACACAAAAGGGTTTAAATCGACATTGGCGTCCATAGTATTATGTACTGCACATTGGAAAGCTTAACAGTTTCGCTTCTATGTGGTTATATTCTATGGTAAAAGTCCTTATCTCAGTCCAATGAACTGTTTGCTGTAGAAACAGACGGGAGATATGATTGTACAGGTGAGTACGGGTGTTTGGAGTCGTTGTCGGAGAAACTTTCGATATTCAATGTGGTTTGTACCTTTTAGTGCCGATTTCGCCAATAAAACTGAACGCGAATTAACTACGTTTAAGAGCTGTCAGTGTCTTTATTTTCTATGTTACGAGTATATTGACACTGACACCTCTTGAATGCGTTTTATATGTACTGAACGCGTTTAGTAGCAGTGGTGAAATCGGCACCTAGACTAGCCGCTGTGTCCGTGTTACTATATTTTATAACGAATGCAGACTGCACCCTATTTGCGTAACACAATATTCAATCACAATCTGGATCATTTTGAAGGATATTGCTAATCCATTGCTTCATATTTTCGAAAAATTTGTCTGCTCAACAACGTAAATGACGCAATGAATGTTGTTGAACTGTCAACATGAAAATGATTACTACCAATAGTGTGTCACGCAATCAACCTGCTGGTTTCTACTACCTCGTTGGTCTAAGTGATCGCAAGAGTTACATTTGATGAGCGTGGATTGTTCACACAATTTATCTATTAAAAAAGTCTCAATGGCAGGCTGGAGACTCGCCCTAGTACAAATGAGACCTACGTAAACATCACTGGTGAAATGTCAAAATGTTGGTGTACATGCTGATAAACTTCTACCTACACCCCTTCAGCAAATACTGGGGTGATATTACCTACTTATAGCTAGTTGTGGGGCGTTGTAGACCTCACTTAAAAGCGAAAACTGCGGACTCAAAAGCAAAGTGACGAAAGCTAAGCAAGGCAGTTAATTCTGTATCGTAGTCAGATAAGAATGTAGTGCCGATAAGTCAAGAGAATTAAGACGTACTTATACTCGGCGACTGTCGACTTAGAATCGTAGGAGAGTGTTGGGAGCCGTGGTGGCCCAGAGTTGTAAGTCGTAGGTTCGAACCTAGATAGGCGTTTTACTTTATGTAAATAGTTTCATCACCACTGCTTTCAAAAGGTGAAGGAATACATCGTGAGGATGTCCTAAAACCTAAAATTCGAAGACGTGACATCTACCAACCCGCACTGGGCCCGCGTGGTGGATTACGGCCCTTCCCGCTCACGGAGAGGAGGCCTGTGTGTGGCAACATTATAGGCTGATTATGCTATGATCGTAGAAAGGTTTGATTTGATTTTAAGCACTGCATCGACAATTTCCTTGATATTATCTCCCAGAAGTGTTACGAAACCAAGCAATTATAATGAGGTTTACTTGCTGATCAGGAAATATGCATTAAGTGCAGCAATCATTGCAGTTTGTTTGTAACTACAGAGAGAGGTTGACGCGCTAGGACATTTCCATTCTGGTCCAGACACAGCACTGAGTGAAACCGACATGTTTTTTGTCAATTGGGTACACAACTTATGCATTAGGACCAGCTATGTTGTCACTTTGTATTTGTAAGTAAGTAAGCACTTCTTAGTAATTACTGGTCTTATTTGACTTTTAGGATTCAAGGACCAGCAAGTTAAATTGTATCACATCATCTAACAATACCGTAAATTCCTATTCTACATAATGTACTTACATGGTTATATACTCTCACTCACGACTCGGTGGACGATCTACAGAAGACCGCGGGGAAGACCTGCACCCTCATTGCGTAAAACACTTTCAACCATAATTCGAGAGTTTCGGAAAGATATTGCTAATCCATTGCTTCATAGGTTTGATAACTTCGTCTGCTCAACAAAGTTAATAACGCAATGAACGTGGGTGAACTGTCAAAATGAAACCCATTGCGATCAATTCTCATTATAGGTGTGTTAACAATTATACATTATTATTTCGTTTTCCCAGGTCGGGTAACGTGTTATTTTTCTATCTGGAATTTCTCGCTAGCAGCCCGGAATATGGATTTGTGCCCGGTTGATGGCAATAGGCTCGCCCCCTGTTACATGGGGTTTAAATATAAATGTCAAAATATGGGTGTACAGGTACACCTCTGCCCAACCCTTCGGGGAAACAAGGAGTGATGTTATGTTATAAGTTAACAATTAGCCCACTGGATGATCCCCACACAGACCAAGGAAGCATGGCAATAAAGGGAGGAGGCCTATACTTAGGATAGATTTCATCAATGAAACTGAACGCGATCAGCACATAGACTAGGTGTGAAATTGTTTTCGGTTGTATATTGACACCGACAGCTCTTGAACGCGTTGTAGATTTGCTGATCGCGGCACTTAGCAGTGGGTAGAACAGGCTGCCAATGGTGATAACGATGAATTCACAAGCCACAACGTATTTGGTCCATTTCTATATGTAGGTATAGAGAAAAGCTTCCTCTACTCATCTCTACACTTACCACATAACACCAATAAATATTCACCATTTGCCTAAACTTTTTCCAACTATGTTGGGTTCAAAGTCAAAGTCAACTCCGAGTCAACTCAAAGTCAAAGTCAGACTTTGACTTTGACCTTATTTGCCTAGCCTTTTCCAACTATTTTGGGGTCGGCTTCCAGTCGAACCGGATACAGCTGAATACAGCATTATACATGGAGCGACTGCCTATGTGACCTCCACAACCTTGTAACCTAGTTAATGGGTAATATGATACCCCTTGATAAGACTAGTTGTCAGACTTTCGGGCTCCTGCAACTGTCAAAGATCCAAGAATGACAGCCAGGACCAACGGCTTAATGTGATTTATGAATCACGAAGGATTCTTGGTGGAAAGCCTAGCTTAATCTGATCGATCAAACCGTGCAGCCGTTATAACATTATCAGTATGAATAAATTAAAACACTCCACTACGATGCAACGCCACAAAAACTAAAAGAAATGCTTTAATTACAGCCAACACGGAAGGATGCGCAACACGTTAATGATTAAATAACTAAGTTTTGTTATTAAACTTGGTTGCGTCGAGAGAGCGATGCTCGAATGCTCGATGCGCTATTGTTTGAGAATCGAAGTTTGTAAGTAGGACGAGTGGTTTAGTTTACAAAAGTGGTATGTTGTGTTGTCTCTTCCTTAATTTCAAATCCTAATTTTGGCGGTTTGAGCAATATAGTGGCCTAAATAATACGGCAAAATCCAATCTATTATCTGATTTACATGGGCAGATTTTATCCACCTCTGTAATCAAAACTGCACAAGTAACAACAATAACAAAAAATAATCAATAACCTCATTATATAAGCTGACTATACCACAAATTAAACCAAGTTAATGCAGTTTCTGCAGCCATAACAGTTATATAATAAAACAACATTCCTAGAACCAACAAAGTAGATACTTTGGTATTCCTGTCAACCCTTGTATGTCTACCCACCATCGTGCGAAGCATGGCCACTATAGAAAGAGAAGAAACGGAAAACAAAATGACAGACTGTAGAAATATTTCTACGTCGAGATGTCAAAATTCAAGAAAATAATGAAAAAAAATTGTCTTCTCTTCGTAGAGTAGAGATAGAATTGGTTATGCTACGTATAAACATGTCACCGTGAAAACTTCTGTGAAGTGAGCGTGGAGTGAACTGCCAGTGCCACTCATTTGACCAAGACGGGATGACACTGACAGCTCACTCCACGCAAGTCTTCAAGGTGAGATTTTTACAGAATTGACATGCTGGTGAAGTACTTTATTAATTGTAACTAGAGTCCGTCCGATTAGAGAGATTATAGAGATAGATTTGTTATTTTCGGCTCGAAATCGAACGCGAAATTCGGTCTGATTTGCTTTTTTGGCCGAAAACCGTAAACGAATTTTCTTTGGTAAATGTAAAAGAAATGCCGAGTCCATCTTTCAATCACTACATAAATAATCGTTTAACCTTAATTAAACAAAACTATATACTTTACTCAAACACATAATTACTAATAATCAGGCAATCGGATGTTCTAAGCGATGAAAAACTTTATTTCTGCAGTTTCACACTATCGATTCTTTCTGAATAAATTAATTGAAAAGCAAGAAATAAAGTATTACTATGTCGGCACAAATTTTTATTCATCCGAAAACCTGTTATTCCGAAAATGCACATTTAGGCTGAAAATTGCCGAAAACCGAAAACGTTTTTCAATCTGGCTCTACTAACACACGGTATTAAGGTGAGCTCCAAGTTCTATGAAAATTACATTAAAACTTGCTAGCGAGGAGTAAAATTTAATTTTCTCGTGAACTTTCTCTTCGCATGAAAGTTTGGGATGTGAATTCGACAGACTACTTAAGGTTAAGGCTAAGTGGATGTTCTTTCAGTAGCAACTTAGACAAATAAGAATACTAGTGCTTTTTCGGCTTCGTCTGCGTTTTGTTTTTCCTGATTTTTCGAAGTAAACTTCAACACCCCACTCCTTTTAGGGGTAGATTTTTCTAAATACTTAGTATGATTTTCTGTATGAGTTTTTTCGACGATCTTGCTATTTTTAAATATACGAGCACCCTTATTGCGTAACACGCTATGAATCTCAATCTGATTTATTTCAAAGAATATTGCTAATCCATTGCTTCATGTGTTCGAAAGGTTTGTCTGCTAAAAAAACGTAAATAACACAATGAATGTTGTTGAACTGTCGAAATGAAAACTATTGCTATTGAGAATGTGCTACAAAACTCCCCCCAGATATTATCAAAATCAGATTAGAAGTTTAGCTAGGTAAACGTGACAACTAACATGAATGACTTGACATAGATATACTTTTTTGTGGGATTTAAGGATTGAAGGTTTTAATATTCTTTTTTATCACTCAAAAAACTTGGTAGTTATACAATACAGAGTCATAAATTAACTAGTTATCGGATCATAACTCAATGGCTATTATGTAACTGTTAAAACATAATGATATTTGATTGTTTCTTCGATAAGCTGGGTCAGACACCAACAGCCCGAGTTACAAATGACTTTTGGTCACTCCAAAAGTTTACTGTGTTAAATTTTCCAAATAGGACCAAACATCAGAACTCTGAGAAAATGCGATACTTAATTAAGGAACAGAACTTTTTCTGTGGATATTAAAGTGGTTTTTCCAAAAATATATTTGTTTTGAAGTTTGGAAACTGAATCGCGAACGCAGTGTAAACATACAGCTTCAGGGTCGCGGGATGTTCGAAAGAGACACCGTGGCCCTGGCACAGGCAACTGAAGGAACGCGGGTGGGTTTTAGTCAGTAAAAGTCTGACACGCCCTTCCGCTCCACCCTGAGCAGGAAAAGTCATTTTATGATTTCCCACCCGAAAAAAAAACTATAAACTTTCCTAGGTATATCCCCCAAAAGGACACTAAAATCAAATACTATCATTCAATACGGAAGCAGATAAGCCAAACACACAACAATAACCTCAATAATCAACCTACTTCTAACAAATATAGAGACCTTTTCGCATTGCCGGTCAGTTTACAGTTAACACCGATTCTGAAGGCGTGATGATATGGCGTGGTGCGTGAGTGGGGTTGAGGAACAGTTCAATGGTTGGTGCCTCAGGGAGTAACGTGGACGGAATGTAAATGCGAGGAAACAATATGCAAGATCTAGGTTGCCTATTGGACTTAGATATGGAGTACAGAGCTCAGGGCAATAGTCTATTGCGACATAAAATAATGTCTTTTTTTAAACGACTTTACGAGAAGGAAGAGTTCTCAATTCGGTTGTTTTTTTTTTATCTTGTGTATGTTACCTCAGACGTCATTTCTAAATCGATCTGATTGTTTTTTCTTTTAATTAAAAGGGTTTATAATATATACCAAATTTATAAGGGACCACTCGACATAATATGTCCCTTATAAATTTGGTCAAGTTCTGATGGGTGGTTTTTGAGTTGTTTTCAATTCAATAATACGTATTTTTTTCACGTAGTGTATGTTGATGATGTTATAATACCTTCCTGTCACTGTTATTCACTTATCAAGTGAAGGTATACGAATTTGTTTGGAGGTACCACAACCGAAAACTAAAAAAAAACGTACACCCTATAAAAATAAAAGACTACCAATTTAAATAAACGGAAGTCGGTGGCAAAAAACGAAAATGATATACGAAAGACACCGACTTGACCGACTTCCGAAATATAGAGTATGTTTTCACATTGGAGTGTTTTTTTTTGGAAGTTGGTTGTTATTTTATTTTATATTTTTCTTACCCTTTATCATTTATTGAACCCCTGTCTGGAGTTGATAGGAAGTTGTGCTGATGTCGGACACCTATTGACTAAAATCCTCCTGAAACCAAGAGTCGTCCAAGAGTCTGTACGAACCGTCATTCGCCCTGTATGTTCAACACATAACTAAGATTATCATAGTGTAAAACGAAGAGTAAGTTGAATTGTAAAAAAGAGTAAGCTTGGAATTCATTTAAATTAATTAATGACCAATTTTTCCAAATAGCAATTAAGTACGGTGGGCTGCACCAATTGGGTACCCCAGTTGTATTAAAATTGTAATACGACTGGGGTATCCAATCGATGCAGCCCACTGTTACATCTTAACTCACTTCATGGTCATTATCAACTCAATCATTTTATTTCAACATCATTAAAATTCTTCTTGTTTGATCAAGTGATAAAGTGGGAACGTTCTTGCGGCAAACAGTGCATATGTTTGTCTAATGTGGCCAACATTTTGTCTCGGTTTTGTTTATTCAATACAATATGACCAAGTATTTGGAATTCAGCTAAAAGGCAACGATTACGGGTCGCTTGTGTTCTGGTCTACAGTAAGATTACAGGCAATCACTATAATTATTGGCAACGCGAGACATGACGCTTTCTTTAACCTGTTGTTCTGCGAATACTTCCTGTTTGCCTTGAAAATGTAACCAGTAGGTATCTGCACTTTCCTGCCATCCTTGTGGTTTTTTTTAATACAAGGTTTTATCTTTATCTATAGTTTCTCTCTGGTTGGCGATTCCGGTGTAGGTAGGCAGAAGGTACAGAGCGTCGTCTACTACGATCCTAACATACTCTTTTCGGTTCGATTACTTTATTCATCTTGGTCACGCACACCGGTTGCGAATACTATGCACTTGGCCCTTCTAAAGAACTCAAACTCAAAGCATTTATTTCAAATAAACCCATTACAGGCACTTTTGAATTGTCAAGGGGTCGGTCAGTCAGAAATATGAAGCTAGTTGCCCATTCCAAAGCGAAGTAGGTACCTATGGAGAAGAACGGGCAAGAAACTCCATGGACACTCTTTTAAAAAATATGGTTACAGATTTTTTTTTACATTTATTCTTGTTGAAATTAAACATGTGAGAACGATGTAGAAAGACCCGTAATAAAAAACATAAAAATCGGAAAAGAAAAATAAAAAAAAGCCGTGGCAGCCAAGAGATGACCAGTCCCCACTGACGGCGCCCGTTCACGAACATGACGTATGGATCAGCACCATTCAGCTCAACCATTTTGAAGGGAACTTAATGATCCAACACACACGCCACCACCAGCGAGACCATCACCAATAAGGTCACTATATTGTCTTTTAAGCCCCCTTTCCCAACCCGAAGTTTCCACTCACATCGGCCTTGTAAATAGCTTCTGTTGATCGCCATTCGTTTATCCTCTCAACATGAGCATGACCAAACCATCTAAGCATCTAACCATATAAGGATTATTAGTAAAACGACGTGCAAGGCCATTATCCATCATCCTAAGACCGGTTTAGGCTCAAAAGAGCAGCTAAGTTAATTGTGCGGAACTTCGGATTTCTCGCTGGCACAGCTAGAACTTGCATAAATTTACTTTGTAAATTCGTTTTATCTGGTTATCGTGAGTAACTTTCCCCGACCGACGTTATCATATTTTTGCACAAAAACCTGCAGAAAGCTCTGAGCTAAATACTTAAAAGAACATTGTTGCGATTCATATATTAGCTTCCTTTTAGTGCAGCAGTAAATGTGAACAGCTATAATAAAACCTTTAGTTCAGATGCGTTTTTATGCAGCCAACTATGAAAGAGATGGGCCTGATAAAAACGTTTGTTCGTCTGTTTATGAGGGACCGGTTCCACTACATTCTGGTTATGCAGGTGTGAATGAAATGATTATGGGATGCGAATAATATTGGTGTGCATCTTCTTTATCTATAAATAGTATAAAACAAAGTCGCTTTTAGTGTGTCTGTGTCCGCTTTGTTCTTCTTAGATTTGCAATGGATTTTGATGCGATTTTTCCATAATTTAAGGAGAGAATTTAATCCGGAAAGTTCAGTTGTGGGGGTCACTTGGTCCGCGTGGAATTACTTTTTCCCCCGACCCGACTTACCCTGTTAGTTCCAGAGATCAGCGGGTTAATTAAAACAAACTAACTAACTATTCGGCTTTATTATTAGAATAGATTAACATTTACTATAGATATAGTACTTAAATAGCAACTCTTGAAGAACGCCTTATAACAAAGTTACGACAAGCAATATTTTAGTTTCATCAACACATTTTATCCGCTGGTTCCATTTGGGACGGTTTCGCGCGGTTTTATCTTTACTGGTAAAATAAATAGAGGTTATTGATAAACGCGTAAAATGTCGCCGTTAAATGTGAAAAACAATGTAATCGAACCAATTAATTTTAGCATGCGGGTAAATGGCGTACTGTTCTGTATTTTGTAGCGATAAAAATAATATGTTTTGTAATAATAACTTTAATTAGGGACCAATCGTTGCCTAAAGGCTAAACGTAAGGGCTAGGTTCATTCGGAGTACGCGTGTAAAACTTTCTAACGTTGAATTTACTTACTTGTCATCTTAAGGATATAAAGATCACATTTACCATTTTAATATAAAATGATATGTTGTGTAATGTTTACTGGTTGACTTTAAAGGCGCTCCCTCACTGAAAGCATTCGCCTGTAATGTAATAATCTAAGATTTCTCTGTAACCTGGGACTTACAATCACCCTCATAAATGTTATAGAAGTGTTACATTTTAAATTAATAACAGAATCAAATATGTAACATTTATATATGTGGTTTTCAAACCCAAAACACTTAAAAAGTGTTACAGTTATATATCTGTAACTGATATAAAAGTGTTAATAAGTGTAACGGGTAAACGCGGCGTTGCCAAAATAGCCGGAATCCCAACTGCATTGAGGCTATTTTGGCATCGCCGCGTCTGTCTGTCCGCCGCGCGTAAAACAGCCTATTTCTGTTACACATATTAACATATAAAATGTTACACTTTGATACTGTAACATTTTTGTATCTGTTACATTTATAAATGTGATTATTTTAAAACAGTGTTACTACGGTTACAGTATGAGTCCCTAACTGTTACCTAGCCATTACAATGAAATCTTGCTTTTAAAGTAAACTGCGCAAGCCGTCAACTGCTAGGTAATGCAGTGAGATAATTGAAACCAGCTGTAGGAACACGGCTAGATCGCGGATAAAGATTACATTACAGTCAAATTCTCCCGGCGGCGGCGGCGCTGATTTCGCATCAAGAGTTAGTAGGTAGGTACCTGATTTTTACATGTGAAGAAATAACACATTGAACATCGTAGGTGAGTTTGTATAGACCGGTAATTTTATAGCCATTTATAGAGGCTTGCATTGCATGCTCTTCCTCAAGCCACTTTGCATACGACTATAAACTCAACTATTATAAACCAAGCCTTAAACATGGACGATTTTATCTCCAGTTCTGCAATAAATTACGTTGTGGAATGTCCATTCGACATCAAGAGTCGGTACAACTGAGTCTTACAAATAAAGATAACTGCCAATATTTCATCGAGCAACAAGCGAATAATTCGTAATGCAACAAATAAAAGGAGTTTGTAATGGTAAAATATTGTTGTATGGTAGAAAAGGCTTCATGCTTACTGGTCAGTTTAACATGACCCGTGACAGAAAATGGAACTAACGTGAATTGTAAGGGATTTTGCAGGGCCCCTTTGCTAGTATCGCCGCAGTGAAGTATCAATATAAATTGGGCACGCCAGTGTCGCCTACGCAGACAGCATGCTAATGTAGTGAGTCAACCGCATTTACATTTACTCAATATCATACAGCGCTCGTTCGTGAATTACGTCACAGTTCTTTTTTGTTTTTACTAGAATACGATGAAGTGTGGATGAAAAAACTATCGTATTTTGACATGAATGAATGGTCCTTCTTGGATGTTCTAATACATTACGGTGATCTTGTCTTATACCATCGAATTTTTGAAGTATTCCCGTTTGAGCACCTAATTTTGGACCACCTATGCATTGTGCACGAAAGGTATTTCCATTTTGCATGCTCAATGCATAGGATAGGTGCCCTAAAAATAGGTGCTCAAACGGGAATACTTCGAATTTTTTGGTGATATTGTATGAACTTAAATGTTGAAATAGCTCGCTAGCTTAGAAACAGTCATTTTTGCGAATACTTAATTATTTTCCAGAGATTTTATTTTACAATTATTTTCCAGGGCAGGTGAGCCTTGAAAGACTTACCTGCCCAAAATCTCTGGGAATAATTACCCAAACTCTCTCTCTCTCTCATAATTAATTTGGAACACTGATTGGTGCTGGGTGGTGACTCTGTAGGTAGCAGCAGATATAGGATAAAATAAAGTATTAGGTTTTTATTATTTAACTATCTTCTCCTTTTGCTTTAAATTTTTAACTTTTACTCAAGTTGACACACTTGGTTACTCCCTCTCTTCCATTCCATTCATTTGAAGGCTGACGTAGGCCATTTACAACTTGTGAATGGTCAAAAGACCAAACTTTTAGTATAAATTATTGGGTAACGGTACACGATTGTCCGACAACGAATTGGTGATCGCCCATGAATTAATGATCGAGTATGGTATGATTTTATTACTTGTGTAGTTTATTTCCGCATAATTTTATGCGGTATCAATTTTTTATTAATTATTTTTGTATTGCAGCGTTTAACTTAACATAACATGACTCCTGCAGAGGTGTACCTATAGTACACCCGGGTACAGTTATAATAACGTGTCTGGAGATTAGGAAAATTGCTACTTACATACTTACTCTCATAAGCTTATTATAGTGTCATCAGCCTGCAACGTTCTCACTGCTGGGGCACAGGCCTCCTCTCTGTGAGAGGGAGTGGGCCGTAATCCACCACGCGGGCCCAGTGCGGGTTGGTGAATGCCACATGTCTTCGAATTTTTGGTTCTTGGACATGCCGGTTTCCTCACGATGATTGATGATGATTTTCCTTCAATGTTTTGAGAGCAGTGGCGATGAAAATAAAAACACAAAGTAAAGTGCCTGCCTGGTTTCGAGCTCACGACCTACAACTCGTAAGTCGGGGTCGATACCACTGGGCCACCGCTGCTCTCGCTAACGCTTAGTGAGACTTTTTTATTTTATGTCATATTGCAAATACCCCTTAAACTTACTCTCGAATGCTGCTCTTATTGGCTTCATGTTGAAATAAGTTTATTCAAAACGGACCATAGACAATGTCAAGTTTTAGGAGTTATGACAGGTTGCTGTCACATTGTCTATCTTGCACATTAAAGATCAACCACCCCGGACCATTCTACTGAATCCTGATTGGAGGCCCGTGCTTCATAGTTGAGGTTTATGTACTCGCAAGTAATTACACGAAAATGTTGAGTCATAATTAAAATTATAATCAATACGATGACTCATGAAGACTGTGAGACGTTGAGGATCAACAAAGCTACAATAATGATGTATTTATTCATTCTAATAATTTTGACTGATTGACTTACCGACCACTAAAGATCTTCTTAGAGATGTAGATGCCAAGAAAAGATTTTGCGAAATATTTACCGTATGCCGAGTTTTTTATTTACTTATTACCTAATCTTTGAATGATTGACTTACCGACTACTGAAGACAGCAACATGAATTCCAATCATAAGTAAACCGAAAATGCTTCTTAGATATGTCAGAATATCTAAGAAGCGTTTTATCTAAGAAGTCGGCTGAGCATGAGGTCCTGGGTTCGATTCCCAGATCGGGCAACGTGTTATTGGGTTTTTCTATCTGGAATTTCTCAGTAGCAGCCCGAAGTCTGGATTTGTGCCCGTTAGATGGCAATAGGCTCGCCCCCTATTACATGGGACTTAAACATAACTGGCGAAATGTGGGTGTACTATAGGTACACCTCTGCCCAACCCTTCGGGGAAACAAGGCGTGATGTTATGTTATGTTATGTTATATGTCAGAATATCAGCGCTGCGTTATTTATTTTTTAAATATCGCAGCATTATGCTGAGATAGGAGCCTTTTAGGCCTCGCACAGGTCTTTTTACTGTTTTTTGTTGTTTTTCTGTATGTTTATACATTTTTTGTAAATTTTTATTTTATTTATACCTTCATTTAATTTCTTTTACTTTTTGTATTCCCTGTGCGTGTCCCAAATAAAATATTTTTCTTTCTAGATGCTATGAAAATATTAAATATGCGAAATTTTAACCAAATTCGGGAGTGGTTTATTTATTTGCTAACCTTTACGTAACCAGATGCAATATTCAAACCTTTTGGCTTCTTTTTAAAATTTGCGGTACCTAAACTTCATTAAAGAAGTATACGAACATTAATAGAAATATAGAAAAAACTCTTTCATATCTATGGGCGGACTTTATGCCTTAAGCATTCTCTACCAGTCAACCAAAGGTGATGGAGGTGCATTATTTGTATATGTTAAGTTTGTATGGGATCAAAGTAGCACTATGAACATTAGATGATTTAGCTTGATACCTTTAGTACCTATACGTACTTAAATTGTAGCGGACGACCTAAATATCTCAGCAGTGGAATGCTCGTTTTCAGAGCTCAGGCTCGCGATTTCGATTCCGGATGAGATAAAACTTATCTTGCCCAGAATAGACTACATCTACAGATTTTATCTATTAATATTGTAGTGTATGTGCATGATATGCACAGCATAAACGATGCATTGCGTATTGTCTCGAAATAAATAAAATAATTATTGATAAAAAAGTGGTGGTCGTAAATGATGTCCTAACTCTGTGTTTTTTTTTTTTTTTTCTTTTCCGATCTATTTGATTTTATTACGGGTCTTTCTACGTCGTTCTCACATGTTTAATTTCAACAAGACTGATGTAACAAATTTTCTGTAACCATATTATTTAAAAGAGTGTCCATGGAGTTTCTTGCCCTTTCTTATCCATAGGTACCTACTTCGCTTTGGAATGGGCAACTAGCTTCATATTTCTGACTGACCGACCCCTTGACAATTCAAAAGTGCCTGTAATGGGTTTATTTGAAATAAATGCTTTGAGTTTGAGTTTGTGCCAAATTCTATGCCTGTGCCAAATTCCACCCAAATCCGATCAACAACAAGGCGTAAAAACGTGAAAACATAACACACAGACATAAAAGTCTGAGGAATGTCCATGTCTCTTGTCGATGTCGTCACGAGTTATTTTAGAATGTAAGCTCAGAGGTCTCATCATATGTTAGAAAAATATTTGACCGAATTTTATTTCATATAAAACTTCTCAACTATTTTCGTTTCGTTTTTTTTACTTCATCGAAGTCATTTCTGCCAGTGTATCAGTTGACCTATTATTATAGTATTATCAATTCGATATTTTTTCGTTACTCCGACGTTTCATTCGGTCGAAAAACTTTTTACAGAGTTACACTTAGCCGAAACATCATGTTCGAAGTATTATGTTTCCGAACCTACTGTTTTGTTTAATTAATTATTAAAATGTAACACTTAATAAAACAGTTGATTATGAACCATAGTGGTTTTAAGTGGTCCCAGTAAGAAGAATGCAAACAAGGATGCTTACTTCAAGCATGCAGCATGCAAGAAGACATGCAGTCTGCAAGCAGGCATGCAGCAAGCATTATTTCCCATTTTATAAATATTGTTTTTTGTATTTATTTTGTTGAACATTTATCTATTTATTATGTGTATGTATTTTGTTCTAATCTTAGCGTACAGCGTCGGAGCCGGACGTGACGATGTGTACACCGCCACTACTATCGGCGCCTGAGACTCACACTCACACTCTAGAAGACCGCAAAAGAGTGTCCGAAATTGTCATTCAACGCCGGCTGTCGCTGAAAACCAGCGCTGGGGTTCTGTTTCGCATTGGGTCGTAGCATTAAGCTGAGCGATGGCCGTTTTGCGTGGATGTGACGCGTATTTTCCCCCAAATTTGTTCTCTTTAGTGTTTGTGTTCATCACTGCGTCATGTTTACCGCAAATAAATCTTTTTTCTATTTCTGTCACGGCTCCGGCGCTGCGGGGTTTGGGCCCCACGCGAGTTCATGTCGCAGATGGTTTTAACGCTCACAAACAAACCACCTGCTCCTCAGCTCGCGGGCCGTCCCACCCCTCCGCGCCTACGCGGGCTTAAATTACATTCTAGGGGTAGGGCAGACAAGAAGTCCGGTTAAGTAGTCACGAGATGCCATTTACAAAAAAAGGGCAGACAAGTCTGCGTGAAGTCGGTTTTGCAGCGATTCGTTCCTGTCACAAAATTTTGTAAGTAGCATAACTTACTGAGTTTTTCTGACACTATTTTAATTTAATATTGAAAGTTACCGGCTATATATATATTTGTGACCAAATATTATTCCGTAAAATGTTGTTTCGGTGTGGTGAAAATATGGCAAATAAAAAGTTCAAAAGAGGCTTCGGCCAGTAGCAAAAAGTTATTTTGTAAATCGGCGTAATATAGTTCGGGAAAATAATACATATGACACATGATCTTTCGATGATCTAAAAATATATCAGGGTAATGCTTAAAGCAAAAAAGACGTCGGTCAATAGTTTCCGGTAAAATGAAATTCCTTGACCAAAAAAAAACGGACAAGTGATGGGTTCAGGCCGTAGCACACCATAATTAATTGGTGATCGCAATTTTAATTGTTTTTATGGCACTGCTTCCCAACATCACTCAGTTTTTACTATTATAAAAAACATTTAGATTGGATACATAAGCATAAATGATAATGTTCCCACGGCTGGGATACAGGCCTCTCTCAGGTGCTCTCGGTGAGAGGGGAATGGACCGTAATACACCACGCGGACCCAGTGCGGGCTGGCAGACATGCTGGTTTCCTCACGATGTTTTCCTTCACCATTTTGAGTGGTGATAAAATAATTTACACAAAGTAAAGCGCCTTTCTATGTTAGAACCTACGACTTAAAACTCGTAAATGCGGCAGTGCAACATGTTATTTAAGATAATTATACATCTTTAGCACATTCACGTTGAATGTAAAGTGAATAAACACTAGGTAATAGTTTAGCAATACTTGATTATCGTCACTCGACACTCTTTAAATATTGACATTGAAAACAAAAAATTCGAAAACAAAATCCCCACTGACAGCGACCGTTCACGAACAAGACGTATGAATCAGCACCATTCAGCTGAACCATTTTGAAGGGAACTTAATGATCCAACACACACGCCACCACCAGCGAGAAATTTGAGTGAGCGTGACATACTCTCAGCCACCAGGGCACATTCAAGTCAATGATAGACGTGCCCAGTATAGGGTAGCTTTAGAAAGGGCAGCGGTTATAGAACAAACAAAACAGCAAACGAAGGCAACGAGCTCAAGGATCCCACAAGAGAATTGTGAGCCTTGGTCCACGTCAAGACATTGGATAAGGCTTACAGCTTGCTATTGTATTAAATAGTGGAATGGGTATCAGAAGTTGGCAAATGTATTGTGCCTACTTACTTAGCATATAGCAGATTAGGGGTTGT
This sequence comes from Dasypolia templi, assembly GCA_963555695.1. NCBI lineage: Eukaryota > Metazoa > Arthropoda > Insecta > Lepidoptera > Noctuidae > Dasypolia > Dasypolia templi. The sequence goes on from OY743158.1 coordinate 6,633,867, forward strand.
CAAACACTTATTAAGAAGGCCAATATTTCATTAGCAGTTATGGAATGTATGAGTTTGAAGAGACGGATTTTGAAAAGGATCTTAAGGACTGTATTTCAACATTTTGGTTAAAACCATAATGATTCGGAAGGTCTCAAAAGCTTCAAGAAGAAGACCCATGGTCTAATGTTCTGGTGGCGGAAAGCAATAAATATTTAATATTTATTGGAGTACTTTCCTTATCAAATTATAAGAAGGTTAGATTTTTGCGATAGTAATGTTTTTTTGTTTTCGCCAGATTTAATCCAGTGCAAATTTCGCAGTCATAACGTAACATGTTCCATATAATATCGCGGGTTTGCGGTAACTACCGTATCAACCGTATGGCACATAAAATACGGTGTGTGGCCCGCTATACTTCTAGTACTGTTAATACATCTGGCACTTTCATCAATCACGCGCGCCTCTCCTGATTTATAGAGATTTATTTTATTTTTTATTTGATTCTTTCTAGAATGGGAAACGATACCTTTAACTTTGCTACTCCTGGGGTTCTACTCTCTAAGTCCGTCAACGAAGATAAGCCCGTCCGAAAGTAGTTGGTCTGTCAAAACTAGTGTCAATGTAATTTTTTCGGACGGACAAACGTATATGTAATTTTATTGTCATTTATTTAAAAAAATCTAAGTAAAAAACCCCTAATTTCGGCCGGAACATCGATTTTCGTGCGTTGGGAGTAGACCTACAAGGTTTAAAAGTCAAAGATGAATCATTCCTCCCGCAGAAATCGATACCATTGCGTTTCTATGACTAACGGCCGAATCCGAAAACGTGTCTATCTCCAATTTTGACGGAGATAGATTGATTTTGAGGAGATAGAAAAATCTATCAATCTCTGGTTTTAACGTCCCAATAAAGCCAAAGTATGCGACCCTATAACGTGTAGACAGTTATTTGTTTGTCAAGGACAGATAGAATTGTACTGTCTTTTATCAGTAGCGATCTGAATTAGGTTATTGGGTTTGGCCGTTATTCTACAAGAAAACCCCATAACATTTCCATGAAAGCCGAAAGACGTCCACAATTGCCCGTTGGACTACCTCATGGATTGTTTTCATTTCATATACTTTCACGCATTCATTCAAGCTTTTTTTTTTTGGATGGGATTTTTTTTAATGGCTTCTCCCGCTCTGGGTGGAGCGGGAGGGCGTGTCATACTTTTACTGACTAAAACCCACCCGAGTTCCTTCAGTTGCCTGTGCCAGGGCCACGGTTATCTCAATCGAATTACCCGCGACCCTGAGGCGTCGGCCCCCATCATTTTGTGCTGACATCTCTTTGAGGCGCTTGTGGAACACGACATGCCGTCGACCCGGGCCTGGTCCCTACCGGACGGCGAGCTACCCATTGCTCGCCGTCAGAAGCCCGCGCTTTCGCGTGTGGATGTCTTAAATAATCGCACAGAAACGTCCTACCGACCAAAACTAGCCTGTCGGTATGTCCTTCCTCAGGATGCCATTTACCTCCTTTCCAAATTTTATCGAAATCCTTTTCGTGGTTTATTCGTGAAAAGGTAACATACAGACAGAGTTACTTTCGAATTTATAATATTAGTATATATTTAGCATTAATAACTTTTTTATGTAACTTTCATTCACGCTATACTTAAACCTACTCTAGTTAGTTAACACAAATGATAAGTCGACAAACGTGTGATTAGGTGTGATGTTATGCGTCCTCTCTCAACCAGAACTAATCTGAAATGTGTTACGTTGAAAGTTGTAATTTACGACGATACGACAAACTACGTTAAGTAATTGTTCATATCATTGGATCACATAATCCTCACGGTAATTCACTTAATTTGTTGTAATACTACAAAATTTAAGTTTAGGTTTATTATTATTACCTAATTCATCGAATACATAAAGATTATCTGGCAGTAAAAAAAGTATTTGGATGGTTTTGCACAAATTGAAATTAAATTACAATTTAGTTGTTTATCGACATCAAATGAAATGTTTATTTCTGTCAGTAGAACTTCTAAAACAAGTCAATTTGGCAGAAAATTAAAACTAGATGGCGCTGGCATTACCTAGCTGACTGAACCCTGACAAGAAATGCCGAAAAAAAATCAGAGATCTTTATTCACGCTCCACCTTCCTCTCATCTCGGAGCCTACTCTCTAAATTCGTCAACCAAAGATTCGGGCCCGACCGAAAATAGTTCGATATATCCGAATGATCCATACTCCCGACTAATATTTTTTTCGGACGGACAAAAACACATTGGGAGTGACACACTGTCAAATCGTGGTGTCATCCATACTTAGTTCGGGCCGGAAATTATCTTAAAACGGCCCTAATTTCGGACGAAACAACGGATATCAAGCCCAGAGTGTAAACCCCCTCGACCGGCTAACATTTATTTTGTACAGGTTTCCAAAAACAGGACCTAGTTAAGAGTGCCCTTAAGAGGCTTACAAGAACTAAAGCGCGGTCACTGACAGACTGCATAAAAAGAAAAAGAAGCGGGATGACACATAGCATAGCATAATCAGCCTACAACGTTCCCACTGCTGGGACACAGGCCTCCTCTCTACCTACCTCCTCCACCATGCGGGCTCAGTGCGGATTAGAGGATGTCACATGTCTTCGAATTTTTGGTTCTAGGACATGCCGGTTTCCTCACGATGTTTTCCTTCACCGTTTTGAGAGCAGTGGTGATGAAATAATTTTACACAAAGTAAAGCGCCTGCCTGGGTTCGAACTCACGACCTACAACTCGTAAGTCGGAGCCGTTACCACTGGGCCACCACTGCTCTGATGACACAACACCGGTAATTTATTACAAAAATTTAGCAAATTGTATCTATTTACAAAAAATCTATTGATTGGACTTAACAATTAAACTCTCTATCGTTAATATGTTGCTTTTAGAATAATCTGACAAAAAACAGAATGGTTTTAGTTCATTAAAATAAATTTGTAGAGGCATCTTTGTGATTTTCTTCTATCGTATCAAATTTGTTGTATTATGTTTTCAACACACTATCTAACTAGCATTATATATCGTCAAAAATATCATATGTTTACCTGATTTTGTTTACTGCAGTGAGTCATATATTTTAGGCATAATGTAGACCCTTATTAGGAACCGAAGCTGAAAATTAATTCTATAATGCATGTGACCATTATTTGTCATATCATGACATGTTATTGATCACATCATAACATCACGCCTGTATTCGTGGAATGGTAAGGCAGAGGTAAACCTATATCACACCCACATTTCGCCTGTTATGTTTAAGTCTCATGTATTAGGGGGCGAGCCTATTGCCATCAACCGAGCACAAATCTAAACTCCGGGCTACTACTGAGAAATTCTTGTGGGAAGAAAACCCAATAACATTGGTCGACCGGGGAATCGAACCCAGCATCTCATGCTCAGCAGTAGATATACAAATGAGAACTCAAGCTGGGAAAATGTTTTTATAATGCATGTGATCATTAATTATAATGCCATGACTTATTATCTCTATTATTTGTTCGAAAATGAGTTTTAAGTTACCTTAACAAACACAATATGTCTTTGTTAGTCAAACAAAACCTGAAAATATCGTCAATGTACTAATCTACCATCGTAAACACAAGTTATTACGCCTTATTGCCAAATGAGTAAATAAATGATTTATAAGTATATGGTTGTGCTTCTTACAACATTGCGTCGTTCAATTAGTGGTCGCAAATGCGACTACTAATAACAGAGTTCTAGGTTTGATTAGTCAAGTTTGTTAAAGTCCGCTTGTAGAAATAATAGACTTCCTTTATTATAAGGGACTTGAGTCAGAACACGGGACATTTTCTGATCTGACCCCAATTTCGAGGAAAATACCTAAGTATATTAAAAGTTACTGAAATCGATTCAGTAGTCAATTATGAACAAACTACTTTCGGGACTTGCGTTTATTCTTTTACACGTTGTATAATAAAATATATTAAGTATAATAATATATTTTAGTTACAAAAAAAAAATACTTGTACATAAAAATTGTTACAGTTTTGCTTAAATGTATAAATTGCAAAAGTCTCGATAGTGCGAGAATAATATATATCGAGATAAAAAGTAGCCCATATACTAAGACAGATCATTATCTACCCATCTGCCAAATTATCTAAATCCATTTAGTCGTTTTAGCGTGAAAGCGTAACATACAAACATAAAAAAAATCTTCTCATCTTCTATGAACAGATAAACAAGCAATTCTATGATAGAACACAATCTACTTATTAAATATCTTAAATTAATTAATTCAATGACAGACAACGCACAGTCTAAAAGGGGTTTAATTAGGTGATGAGCGTTTGTATGGAAGTTCGTCATTTTAGCTGATGGAAAATCCCACCGGTCAAAAGGTCTGTTAAATAATAAAAATAATTTCTTGATTTCTTTGTTCTACCTCTTAATAAATGTGCTGTTCGCTCGTTGATGTCTTCTGTATGTAAATAAATGTGTTGCATGAAATTCAGTTAACTACATAGTTATGTTGATAGAAATGCCCATATATATTCATAATTAGTTAATTATTCTAATGGGTTTGTAGGCATATGTAGCTACATACTTTGTGTACTAGGTCAAGTCACTTAAAGTTAGTACAAGTAAGTGTTGAGTACGTAAAGTGCGTTTTGAAGTGAAGAACTCAAGTACCTAGCACCTAGTTCAACTTTTGAATAAAAGTTAAAAGTTGTTGTATGTGTAATAATGTGTATAAATACGCTTTTGTTAACAAGTCACATAACTGTTCCTAATTTCCATAAATCTTTCAATTCTTTGTCACGAAGAAACTGTCTAAATCTTAAAACAGAGCCACAAACAAGTCATTAATACGACTGACCCATACTGGTATCACAAAACAATCATTTCGCAAGTCGATTTGAGTTATTTATTATTTATTTGGCCTTACCTCACTCAAATCACAAATAATAATAACTTAATAACAAACCTTCAATTAGAAACTCCAATTCCGTTAACAAAAGAGGTTCAATATCCACTATAATTTATAAAAAATTAACACAAAACTTAACACTATTTTAAATAACACTGTCTGTCAATTCGAACGTGATTTTAAATTTGAAAGTGGAACGCGCGCTCGCGCACGCATTCAACGCGATACTGGCTGCTGATTGGCGTTCGAAACGCGGGAACGTATATGTCAAATGACGTATATTTCAGGTTGACTATGCAAATGCATGGCGCAACTTTTTTTTACTAATTTATCGTTGAATGCAATCGCGCGCTGAATTATTTTGATCTAAATGGAGCGTCCAGTGTTTCAGTTTTGTAATTATCGATCTACAAGTGTCGGTTCGGAATGCTTTGTGAAGGCAGCGAAAGCGACCGATATTCCTAGGTGTTGCGCGACTGAAGTGGATGCTATTTCTAGACTGATAAGTTAGTGCACATTGCTTGCTATGGAATACCTCAAAGGTTCCAAATTACCAATATTAAGATTTACATACCAACGGACTTTTTATAGTGGACTCTATTATAGTGTCTAAAAAATGCGACTAAATGTATTTAGCTATGCTTTAAAACCCTCCCACTTTGCATAATTTAAGACAGCAACACCCAACTAATTTAACCCAAGATATAAACGTGAATTCAAGGAGATTCCTTCATTAGAATTAAGTCCTAAAAAGGACTGAGAAACATGGAAGTTTCCCTTCTCTTGAGAGGATTTGTACATGCGAAACGAGTTACGGTTATTAACACCTAGTTTATTTTGTTTCTAGCATAATGCAGACACAGTGACGCCGCCATGGCACATCCATTTATGTCGGTTCATACATAAACAAATGTTTGCAATAAAAATAGCAAGTTTGATTTATAGCAAGCCCGTTGTGCCTGGCTGGTTAATATTCCATCAGTGAATCAATGACTGAGGCAAGAGGTTCAGCTGTGCTTGATGGCAATTTTAGTTCTCGTTATGACAACTATTTACGTAACGTAGAAAAAAAGACATTAATAAAAGAAACTCAAGATCATTCATCATCTAACCACTTAGGTCTGTGCTCAATTGCGTAGATACAACTTACAACATAGAATTTTGCATCACCAAGGAGGCAGAGCATAAGAAAGGAGTATTAGGAGTGATAGCTGACCGATCTAATGAAGGTGCTGGACAGGCACCTTAGCACCGATTCCGATCAGGGCAACACATATCGATGGCATTGGAACTTCGACTGCCTAAAGCGCATAAGGCAACAGAAACGAAATTCTATTTTAGTTATTCTTCTCCATAGGAACCTACGACGCTTTGGAATGGGCAAATAACTTTATCTTCCCGACTCGCCTGTAAAAGTGCCTGCAATTGGCTAAATTAAAATAAATACTTTGAGTTTTACTTTGAACAAGAGATACATTTGCTGAGAAAAATACATAATATTACCATAATTCTTTTATATATTTTATCAATTGCAGGAAAACGACAATCCTCGAGTCTTAATGGTGAAGCAGTACCTACCTCTGAGGGTCGTTTTCCTTACAAGAAGAGCAATGACTCAGTTGATTTCCCACGACTTTAGAACAATACATCTTCCATCCTTATCTAACACCTAATACAGAAAAGACACAAAGCGATTGTAGGACATGGTTACATAGAACGAGAAGCCTTGTGTTTAAGAAAACATTAATCTTCACTTTTGAAGTGATTTACCGTGGGATTTGGCTTGCTTATGTCGTGTGTATTACATAGTGCTCTGTAACTAGAATGGGACATACTTTTACTTTAGCGAATGGCTCAGTAGAACGGATGCTTGGTTGGTAAAGGTACGTATTTGTCTAGGTAGGTACCTACATGCACTTTGTACCAAAAGTCGCATGAGTTTCAATTATCAAGGTTGGACCTTGGGATTGCACCTGGTAAATAGTATTGGGTTTATTTCTTTATTGCATATGAGGATCTACTTAGTTCTGACGGCGAACTATGGTTGATAAGCAAATTGATACCCGACGTAAATTTGCCGTGTTTTCATACAACTGTCAAAGAATGACAGTTGTAATTTGAGTAAGGGATTTATGTAGGTTTAAAATATGCGTATATTCCATAGATAGATTTATTATAGTATATATATACTAAATCTATGGAACATACGGTTTTTTTTTTATATTACTACTAATATTGATGTAACAAACAGAAAGATAAGATATAATTTAAATATGTTATAATAAGTAGTAATAAGAAAAAGAATGGGTAAAAAAGGAGTATCTATGCTTAGATGGTTTGGTCATGTTGAGAGGATGAATGAAAGGAGACTAACGAAAGGTACTTACAAGGTAGATGTCAGTGGAAACTCCGGGAGGGGAAAACCTAGGAGTACATATATTGACATTATTGGTGATGTTCTTCAGAAAGGTCAGGTGCGTAGTACTTGCAACCGGCGCACGTGTATGACCAGATGTATGAACGTAAACGAGGCAAAAGGAGTATGTTTGGATCGTAGCAGGTGGCGTTCTGAGGTGTCTGCTTACCCCCATGGGAAGAAGGCGTGAGTTTATGTATGTATTAACAAAAATCATAATATCGCTCTTGCTCTCACCAACTTATTTAAATTTTGTGCTGTGCCCGACAGGGTCCATATTTGTTTCTATTACATTTATAATAACTACCTGTATCTGTACATTACGGATTGCAATAAAGATGAATTGAATTGAATTTTCATAAGTTCCTACGTAGGTATATTCCTAGTTGCTGCATCTAATCCCAAAAAGGTATACCTGTACTTCCTCTGTCAACAGTAGTTCATGGTAAAAGGAAGCATTCTTCTTTGCTTAGTAATGCTAACACAGTTTTACACTAACGGTTTCAAGTCGACACAATATTATTGTCGCTACGTGTTTTCCTGCTGTGTGCTGGTACTTGGTACCCACATATTTAGTATCTACATACTAGTAGATACCGTTTGAACTTTCCCCTATAGACTAAAAGCGAAAGCGACACACACATCTCTTCTTTACAAAAACTATCTTCATGTTATTATTTCCGGTTGTGTAATATGTAGCTCCTTGAAAAGCATACTAAGTGTATTCCACGGGGTCAAAGCTTAGGCCCACTTGCGTCAGAAATCTTAAAAAACATTGAAACCCACAGTTCAATTACTCTGAATCCATAGTCTCGTTCGCAAAGGGAGTCAGAATTCCGCCTCGTTTTGCCGCCGAGTCCTGATTAGGGGTAGTCCGGGAGACTTGCCCAGGTAGGAGAGTTAAACCATGTTTCAAAAGGTAGGAGATCTAAAATATTATTGAAAATTTCAAGTCAATACGCCCATTACTCGCGTGTGAGGCCAACCACAAGTATACCGCCATTTTGCAGGATGGTCGGTTTGATTGGCTTTTAGGATATGCAACGTGATATTGTGGGTGCGGAGTATTTCATTTTAGCAGTTTTGAAATTTGGACCGAGTTTATTGAGGTAATTACAATTGCATTGCTTGGTATTTTTCTGGGACCACAGTTTAATGTCAAATTAGTGTGTAGGTACGGAACACTTGATGGCGCGTGCGGAAGACATGGTTCAGTGGTTTATGTCTCCCTTCGTGGTACAAATGTCTTGTTTTGTTTTTTTATATACATATTTAATACATTTTTTTTTATTTCAGGAAATAATGGCGAGAAAATCTCCCAGAAAATAAACGGAAAAGGAAAACTATACCAAGACAGAATAACATAATGCCATAGATGAATTGAAGGAGGGTGCTTCTTGAAAAACAGCTACCAAATATGGAATCGTCAGAAGTACACTGAGATGTTATTTCATTTTATTTACAAGTAGTTCTAGTAGTAACTTCAACTTGGGGTAATATAAGTTAACACATTTCTTTTTAAAGCTTGAAATGTTTTTCTATTCTCCGAAAAAGTATGATCAACTCTCCCCAAACCCCGGCCGGTTCATCTGTCCCTGACACATTTCCAATATTTTTTTTATATAATCCCTATATCTATTTTAAATATTCTGTCAATTGAAAAATTTTCTCTACATGCTTTTTGTAAGGAAATATTGTGTTTTAAATAAAAAGTGGTACTTTTAAGAAAGAAATGGAAGCATTATCAGACGACCTAATTAATATATCGTTAAGAAGGGAAAGACAGAGAACGAATGAGTTGAAATCCTTGATATTTCTACAATAACATTGAAGTTAAATTTGAAAATCACCTACATCACCCACAAACTGTCTCTACATAAAATATCACTTAATAACTGTAGGTACGTTATAACCTTAACCCGCGGTAAGTGGGCGCATAACATCACGTAATGAAGATTACATTCACACCGTTGTCTCATCTTGACATACTGAGGTTTTGATAGCTGCCAGTGGGTAACACGCCTACTCGTAATTAAAAGTTAAAACAATTGAATTACGACATGTAAGCGTCGGAAGACGACTTAGGCGAAATAGTAATAAAGTTGCAAGCTGCGTTGGTTCCTGGGATCAATTACCAGGTGTGGCAATTTCTATTGGGCTTTCGAAATTAAATGTTTATTACTGTAAGTAGATCTTTTGAGATACTTTTCCAAGTCAATTTGGTCAACATTGTAAACCTAGATGACGCCGGCATTTCCTAGATGACTGATCCCTGAGAAGACATGCTGAAAAAACTCAGAGGTCATGGTCTCTTTTAAGCTAAACATTATATTTAAGATGTGTGAGTCTAACTATGCAGGGCCATTTTCAATCATTAATTTCTCAGTAGCAACTCAGTCTGGAGTTGTGCCCGGTTGATGACAAAAAGGTCGCCCCCTAATACGTGGGACTGGGGAATTGTCGGTACCTGATCGAGGGGTACGTTCATCATTCAGTCTCGACCAGTATAGTATAGCGTACTCTGTGGTCACGAGTAAAGAAAACATAGGCGCTTCGACACTTTTGACAGGTGCCCGGACCTGTACCATAATTGCGTAATACTCAATCAATCGGAATTGTTTTGAAACAGATTGCTAATACATTGCGTCATAAGTTCGGTAAGAAAATTTGCTCAACAATGTAAATAACGCAATGAATATTGTTGAACTGTCAAAATCAAACGGATTAGTCTTTTTTTTTTGGTTTTTTTTTTTTTGGTATGGCATCTCGTAGTTGACCTTGAGAGGTCGTGACTACTTAACCGGACTATTAACAGATTAGTCGTAAACGTTTACGAAAATGTATTACGCAATTAGGCTGCTGATGTCTCAGTGCTGCCACTTAGTGAACGTTATTTCAGAAAACCCTCATTACAGTGACATTCATTTGACATTTCACTTTGTCTCTGTGGTGGCAACGCGTCTGCGATGCTTCTGGTATTTTTGTATGTCGATTCTGTAAAAATGTCACTTGGGTGGAGTGAGTTGTCAGTGTCATCCCGTCTTGGTCAATCCCTAGCATCAGTCATAGCTCACTAGCATATCACTGATAGCTCACTTCACCTAAGTTTTCACGGTGAGGTGGTTACAGAATAGCACTACAGATGTCCATAGGTCGATGTTCGCACGGACGTAAAAATATCACGACGGGATTTTTTCGCGCACTAGTTCTTCAACGCACTGCTTAGCGCCGAGAGTTGAAGATCTAACAGTGTGTTTTTTCGACGCGCTGGAATCACTCACTCTGTTGTCTGTTGTTGGCACTCTGTTGGATTCTCATGCTCGGTTTAAAACAAAGAGTAGGAACTCCAGTGCCCGATGAAATTCCTCTGCCATATTTTTACGTCCGTGCGAACGTTGACTAAGCGACGATGACCACTTACCATAAGGTGGGCCATCGGCTTGTTGCCAAGGCTTGATGCAGTTTTGATCTGTAAATGGAACTAAAGACACAGACAGTCTCACTTTCCCGATTATAATCCTCTCTAGTATTTTTTGCATTGATTGAAAGCCAACTGTCAATGTTTTTTTTTTATTATTTGAGAAAAGTGTGAAATTAGCATTATGAAACTTGGTGTCATAACATAATGATCGATTTTATGGCATAATCAATTACTATGAGGTAGCTATAGTGTTATTGTGTCTGGCCATTCACTTGACATGTCTTCTAACCAAGAAGTGTTCGGGCGACTACCGATTTAATAAATTGGCAATATTTAATTAACTTCAAAAACTAAATTACGGTGTTTTATTTTTATTTTTTTAAGATTAAATACATATTTAGTATTTATTTATTAAACGGTTTATGTACACACATAAAAACATACAAGAAAAAAGAGGAACACAAAAAAACGTACAAAGGTGATGCTTATTTCTAAAGAAATCTCTTCCCGCATACCTGCGATAGGAGAGTATATGATCGATGTAGACAACGTGTATAAGAGTAGAAGAGAAAAAAATCTTTAAAAACAATTCACTATTTAAAAAATACATATTTTAAAATAAATATCACCAAAATATATTTAAATATGAAGTAATTAAAAAAAAAACACAAATACAACTATGACACGGTGGAAAGATAGTGTTCTTTCACTCTCCTCTTAAACACAGCAACAGTTTGACTTATGTTCTGTGAGTTTGACAGTTCCTAATGTCAGGCGGAAGTGAATTCCACAACCGAACCGCGTGCAAGAGTGGGAGTAGAAGTCGGTTGAGTGGGGAGGGGCTTTGAGAAATTTCTAAGATGCAACAGTAAAAGTACTTTGTGGATGCGACCTGCACAGCGCCGAGCGTAGGAAATGCGTTCGCGCAGATAGGATCGCGTTACAGGACTGTGAAGTTTGTTGAATAGCAGACACAATATCAGAGAGTTCCTGCGAAGTCGAATAAAAGTGGTTAGTAAAAAAGTGGTAGAGTATTTAAGGTTAAAAACAAAACGAATACAGATATTTTTAGCTCATGCTTATTTAGAAGCTCTACATAACTCTGACATAATCTTCTCATTATTTGACATAACATACCTACAATTCTAAATTCAACTCTGGCTTTTGTGAGCATGATATTAATTCAAATTTGTTACAGTTGAAATGGCAATCATGTCATTTGGTTTAGATAGGTTTTTAATTTCATTTTTTATACGAGGGCGGCACTGAAAATTTCGGGAATCAAGGAAGTGACACAACATTACTATTTAAAAATGTATTTATTGCTTTTCGAAGTATTCTCCGCGAAATTTGACACATTTTTCATACAATGGAACCAATCATTGAAGCAACCATTCCATTCGGAAGTTGGGGTCTCCAAAATGGCCGTTTTGTAGGCGTCCACAGCTTCTTCAGGTGATGAAAATCTCTGTCCACGCAATTTATTCTTTATTTTAGGGAAAGTATAGAAATTATTAGGGCTTAGGTCGGGGCTGTACGGCGGATGGTCTAATAATTCTATATTTTCTTGCTCTAAAAACTCTTTTGTTCTGTGTGCGGTGTGAGAACTCGCATTGTCGTGATGGAGGATGATGCGGCGGTTGCAGTTCTCTTTACGGAGTTCAGAAGCGACCTGTGGCAAACAAATGCTAGCATACCATTCTGCATTAACCGTTCTTTGTCCCTCAAGAGGAATAGTCGTAACATGGCCGGTTTTGGAGACAAACGTGGCCACCATTTTTTTTTGCAACACTCCGTGTATGAAAAATTTTTGCTGGCTTTAACTCATTTTCGAACACCCAAACTCGTGACTGGTTTTTTGTTTCGGGTTCGTACGCGTATATATCCAGGATTCGTCACCTGATACGATGTTGTATACAGCATTTGTAGATCCTGCGTGGAATCTTTCGAGAGTTCTGATGCACCAAGTAACGCGAGCCGCTTTATGCTCTTCACAGAGCGAATGCGGTATCCATCGGGAAAACAACTTTTTTACACCTAATTGTTCATGCAAGATTATGTGTATTTGACTCATGCCAATGTCTAAAGTTGCCTGAATTTCGCGGTATGTCACATGTCGATCTTTCTCAATCAGCTTACGCATATCATCAACGTTTTCTTGGGTGACTGCAGTTTTTGGACGACCTTGACACGTCCACGTTGAAATTCAGCAAACCAGCGATAAATTGTGGTTTTGGATGGGGCTTCATCACCAAATGCAGAAATCATCCGGTCAACACACTGCTTTTGTGTTAAACCACTTCGAAGTCATAATAAATCATCGCTCTTGAATTTTCTCGAGTCAATTCCATTTTCTCAACGACTAAACAAGTTTGACAAAACCGAGAATCTTTTTTAAATAAATAAATGATATTCGATTTTTAAAACCAAGGAGTTTTCAATTATAAATATTTTAATATGACAGGAACAGTGGAAATATTCCATTCCCGATTCTTTTAGTGCAGCCCTCGTATTACACTTTGTCAATAAAGAAACGTCATTGGGATTTTTGCTGGATCAAATCAAACAAAATTTAACTACTACACATATGAATATTTATTTAATCGTGAAATACATATTTTAAAGAACAGATACACAATACAGAATGTTCATTCAATAGTAAGTACGGGCCTCCCGGTGCTATTTCACATGTTTGACAGCTTTGACAGAACATAGAATAATCTAGCATTTGTCAAAAGTATTATTATTAGGCTTTTGAAAATAAAGATCAGGTGCTTTTTATATTGTTGTTCGTAAATAAATTAAAGGCAGTGACGGTAAGAAAAGTTGGTAACTGTCAAAACATGGCGAAATTATAGTTTGGTAAATGTGATAACATCTATGAATTTGTATATTTACATACAATGTTACACAGAAGGTTGCCTACATTAATAAAAGCGGTGTAGAGGCGACAAGGTACATCACTACAAGTCATAGACTATTAAAATATTCATTATTATTCATGCAAAAGTTATGCAATTACACATTCCATAGAAACGACTAAATCTGAAAACATTACTTATACATATACATAGATTTATAATATTTATTAAATTCAAAAAATTGTATAACTTTTGACACAACATTTAAAGACACAAAAATAATCAGATTTCACTAAGTATTTAAAACTCAAATAGACTCTCAAAATAGTCAAAAATATTCAAGGTCCTTTCAACGTTAACAAAGACAATCATCAAAGAATAAAACAAAAAATGGACCTAACACACGACTGATAAATCACTTCTCCCCTTCTCGTCGACATTCCCTTTAATTATCACAATTAGATGGATAAGTACAAACAATTCGTCTAATTCTAGGCAAATCGGTTTAGCGATAGAATGCTACACGAATGCGATTTCAAGCGTCACTTTTCTATGGCAAGCACTTCTAAAAAACCACAAGAGTGCTGAAAGAAATCGCACTATGTACGCCTAAATACACGAAAAGTTACAAATTCTGAGGCGAACTATTACCCATTTTTGGGATGATTTAACATTCATTATTTTCTATTCATATTAAAAATAATACCCGCTGTATATAAATGGCATTTTTTCAGTAACAAACGTCAGAGTTTCTAACTCTCCGTGTAAGATAATATGTTACAATGATTATTCCCTATTATATAAATTGATATTTGTTCATCACAAGATGCCAAACCGATATCAGTAGTTTCACAGCCTTATTGAGTCTTGGTGGTATAAAAATTGCTATTTGAACTCTGTCCTCATTAAAATATTACTTTGTAAATTATTATTTTTTACCAGACAATCTCTAGCTAGGAAGGTTAATTATTAATATTATAGAGGATTTTAAATCCATTACGATAAATTTTGAGGTTGTAGTTTTCGATTATTTATTAACAATTTATATTATAGTGCCGATTATATCGATACATTTTAATTTTACTGCGCTAATATACTCTGCTATAAAATATTATCTGAACAGAACATTTTACAAACGCAGCGTTTTCGGCAGTATAATATAAACGACTTAGATTTTTCGACCACAATATTTAATACATTCTATGATAAAGTATTGAGCAAGTCACCCTTCCGTTTTTGTAAGTTTTATTATTATCATGTACAAGAGATTCATTTTAGGACAGAGTTAAATAATAATGATATCAATAAACTAAGAGGCGGGAATGAATAAGATGCTTAGTAATTGTTTATAGTACAACTCATGACGATATTATCACAATAAAAAAAACACTCATTTTGTGTTGTCATATAGTTCTTAATATCAGATCGTAGGAACAAGAGTTAACCGTTAAAAAATTATCAAACTACTGGATATAAATTGGATTTCTTGGCCATTATTCTACGAAACTACATTTTGGAAGGGTAAACTAGAATCAATTCTATTTTCTGGTCAATGTTTACGTTTAAGTGCATTTGTGTGGCGTACATGGAATAAATTATTTGACTTCGAAAATCGAAAATGGGTTTCTTCCTAGGGTTAGCACTTTAAAAATGCACGAAAGTGTCTTGTGCTTTTTGGCATACCTTTATTTCGAACATACTACCTTTAGGCGTGGACCGCATTTGGTATTAGTCAAAATACGACCACACTAGGAGTCCGCGGTATTATTTGAATAAACCCATGTTAGCGATAGACGTATTCATGCTAGATACATATCCATGTAAAAATTAGTAGGCCTGGGATGATTTGGTACAAACGCTACTAGTTACACGAGGTCCAGCGGGTAATTGCGAAACATAGTCACAATTCCAATGCCATTCCATGTGAACGCAACGAGCGTTCTCGTGCTGACGAACTTTTCAAACATATGAAACCATGGATTCAACATTTCCTTCAAAATCGTTCGGTTTGCGATAGAAAGGACGTGCAATAATAATGCAGTTTGTAGACCACTTTTTTCAGTCCCTCTTGTCCATACGTCTGAATTCTTATCATTATTTTGTTTTTAATATTTATAACGTTGTTATTATGATCTTAGCCTCTTCTATGCAATTCTCAGTCTCAGGGAATGTATGTTGGTAAGTCTCTTCGTTGCCTTACAAATTATGTTCATACGCATTCGAACTTTTATAAATCTCATAAAAATATTTGAAGGAAATTATTTAAACATTTTTTTATATACTTTATCGTGCTCTAAGTTTAAAGAGTACTTAGTACTACAAATTATTTGAAGCAATAATTTTATTGGCCTCTTATATTGGCCTATTTGTCTTGTTCAATTGAGACAGGGAGGGCTATTACATTCTCCACTGGTAGAAACAAAAAATAGTTACGTTGAGTACCTTACAAGAGAACGTGCTCGTCGTTTAAGATAATTTATACAGCTTATTGTCCAACTCTTTAGTTTATTGACATAAACTCGGTTTAAAATAGTAATAATACTATCATTAATTATGCATTTGGAGGTCTATTATCAATGACATTGAGAGGGAACGCAGGGCTCCGTTCGTATGCGCGAATATGACAGCCTGCAGTTTTGTACCTTGTACCGCAGACGTAAAGGTGACGTTGTTTACACCGTTGTTAAAACCTTTTTTTACACGTGTAGCTAGTAGGAAAAATATTGACAAACGTCCTAAGGAGCCTTTACGCGACTTACTAACGCGTCATCAACTAGTTTGTGGTTGGCCGTGTCGTGTAGGGACCGCCATTGAAATACTATTTCTGTGACGTTCTGACTACCCATTGGTGATTTGAGGTTGTAACTGGTTACTTTTGAGTAACATCGCGGAGGACGGGCCTAAGCGGCCGGTTTCCAAGAAAAGTGGTGATGGTCATATTATAAAGTTCGTCATAAAAATCTTGGGGATAGGGGATGCGCCAGGTTGCCCACGAAATTCTGTTAGGTCTGGTTTCACCAATGAAATTGAACGCGATCAGTACTTAAGCGCCGTTTAAGAGCCCTGTGTCATTATTTTCTTTGGAATATTAACATTGGCTCTTGAACGCGTTTTAGATATGCTGAACGCGTTCAGTAACATTGGTGAAATCGGCACTTAAGGTGTCAAAATAAGCTCTGTATTTGTCGTTATTGTGGCACCGTTCACGCTTTCATAAGAAACCAAAGCTTCACTTTTAAGTTAGCTTTAAGAACATAAATGTTCTTACCTACCAAAAACTACCAGATATGAGTCTGCTCGAAATAAAGATTACACCAATGGTTATCAATGGAACACTGTCCCAATCAAACAAGACTTACCTATACTAATTTATAATCTAAATTAAAAAATATTTTTGAATTTCGAATGTTGAAGTTATAACGTGTAAAACTATAAAGGCATATGTGGGAGTTTTTTGTCTTTTTCTTCGTTAATCTTTCACAAATATTGTGCGTGACTATATATTTGAGATTAGTATTAAACTTCCGACTTATATTTTGATTATAACAATCGGATGTTTTATTAGGAATATATATTCTGGAAGCCAGTTTTTTTTCTTATTTACTGTTTTTTTTAACAATTTAAATAAAGATTACACAAGAGAAATTTGATCATTAAAACTAATGATCAGGCTGTCAGAAAGAGAGCTTTAAATAATTTAAATAAAGTTGTTATATAACGGCAGCAGTATTCATTTGGGTTCGTCGAATCCTGTATCTACATTCGCTGAACGAGCGATGTCAGTCTATAATTTCAAATGCATTTGAATGTGATGGGGGACGGAGCATTATGCCACTTTATCCGGATATTGTGAAGGATTATCGCGAGAGTACAAACATAGGCGCAACTTGGGAACCCCCAATAAAACATTAGCAGTATAATGTCCAATTATCTGTATAAGTAGGAAAATATGGGTTACTTATTAATTTCACACAAGCATTTGCCATAATCTAATTTTGAGTTAAGAGACTCAGTTTAGTAAACCCGCGTTGACACAATCAAAGTACGCTTCACCATGGATCATTTCCTTCACTCTTCAAGCAGTCGCTCGAAAGATACCGCTGTTTTTGCACTTGCCGCCATTTTGTTTTGTGAATTAACATCCAAGTAGGCTATGAAAATTAGAACGCGGTCCTAGTCCACAGATAATGGACGACGTCGCTTTGATCAGTGTTGCCACGGTCAAAAAAACGTCAAAGTAGTCGTCAAATCTACTTTGTCCAACCTGAACAAAATTGATGAACCCCATATAATGTAATCGTCCGAAATTTTGAACCAAGTCACGCCCATGCCGTCGAATATTACGTATCGTTCGTTCTAATCGTTACTCTTAATTGTAAAAACGCTTTTTGTCACAGCGAACTACTGTTTCGTCAATCTTTAAAAATGCGTTTAATATTTTGTTTAAAGTAGATTCTAGTTGCATTGGTTCAAAGTCTGCCTACATTCTCTAATAAAATATTCCTATATTCGTTTGTCTTTTAATACATTCTCAATCTTGTTTACAGCTTATTCGCAGTGGCACTTGTATAATAATAATCACTGTATTTGATACAGTAACGCGAATGTTCGCTTAAAGCTCTAAGTTGATATAAATTATGTATTTGTAATACTTTGTTATTTGTTTTGTGCAATGTTCTTGAACCCGTTGGTTACCATCTGTTCTATATGTACAATTTTCTACGGGTCCCTTGACTAGATAGATGTTTAACGCCCGTTTAGATACACTTCACGGACTCCTAAATCAAACCACCGTGCTCTTTTATATAGAAGTCAACTTATACGTTTTTAAATGGTCGTGAATTAAATTCCGAACCATGACTACACCAAAACTATGGCCAATAAGTCGGCATCAATTTTTTTTCATTGATTCAATATTATTTTGATGTTTTAGGCCTTTCTATCTCACATGGATTTGCACGGTCGATCGATTTAAAAGGTCGGGAGTGTATTTATTATCATCTTCACTCTTCCTCACACCAAAAGTACGTACGACTCGCAAAAATTGTTATATGTTTGGTCAATTTCGCTTCGATGTTCAGTTTTGTGCGATTTGAAGTTCGGCGACTTCGATTTTGGCGCGTGAAGACTGTCGAAGCTGTAATCAAACCTGCTTGTAATAATACTTTTTAGTTTAAATTAGTTTTGTATTGTCTTGTACCGCATCAAATAAGAATGTGAGCGCGCAATAACTTGTAATACAAACTATCTTTGATTTAGGGCAAATTTCACCAATGAACCTTAACTATTGAAGAGCTGTCAATGTCAATTATCCTTTACAATAATGACACTGACAGCACTTGAACTCGTCTAAGATGTGCTGATTGCGTTTATTTTAATAGTGAAATTCACACTCAGGAATGTTTATCAAATATTTTATAAAATCTTCTAACAATATAAATTAAACAGATCTATATTTTTTATGATGAATACGTTTTGGCAGGCTCCATTACAACTGCAACATGTTATAATTACAAAACATTTTTCTGTAACATTGCAATTATTACAACTACATGATAAATTCGCAATTTGTGAGAGATGTTGCCAGTAAACATATCATTCGGCCTTTCTCTATGTTACCTATATTATTACAGTTCTATTACTAAGGAAACAAAATTAAAGCAAATCTTTATCGAATTATTATGTGTTCATTTTAGGCAAGGTGGGGTAGTATCATGGTCTCTTTACTTCACACAAGTCGTTTTACATAAGATACCGCGTGGACTACAGTCTAGCCGTCAGTTTCATACAAACGAATACGTGTTTTGCGAATTTGATCTTTATTAGTTACTAGAATGGTCGCACTGACAGCTGTCAGGAACGCATTCTCTCGACGGTCGGACTGTAGCGACTATAATATTTGATACAAAAAAGCGGTAGTAGCTCAGCTACGCTTATTTTAATTCAGCCGACTTATTCTGTTATAACTAGAGATCGGATATTCGGATGTATATTTACCTAAAGTTAATTTTTCGTTATGAAAGTATAGAATCGGTTTCTTAATTATTATTATTTCTGTTAAAGAAAACCGGGATGCCAAGAACACCGGGAATACATAACTAGTCAGGTTTATAGTATGGAAGCGACTTCTAAAGATTATTTATATTTAAAAAACTACCAGGATTCTTGATAATATTAAGTAAGTACTAGGTAGATATGCATCCGATTCTATAGTCAGAAATAAACACATAATTTGTTGATTCCTAGACCGCGGGATTTTTTCAATAGAAAAGCGCATTTCATATTAGCCAACACCTCAACTTTAATCAATAATAAATATCCGATCTCCAGTGATAACCTCACCGTGAAAACTTAGGTAAAATGAGCTGTCAATCCTAGCATCAGATATAGTGACATGTCACTTCAAGCTCATGTCACTTACGTTTTCACGGTGAGATTTTTAGGGAATAGTCAGCCATAAATAATGCGTAAATACCGCGTGATGGAAACAACGATATAATAGCGACTGGTGTAAATGAGCCATAATATAAGTAAATGTCTTATAAATATGATTACAATACCTCTGATTAGAATTTTGGTATAAACTTTGTCTGTATAAAGTATTTTATAGTACAGTAACTTCTTTTACACATTATTATTATTTATATTACAGAAAAAATCGTTCTTTTAATACTTATTAGAGAGAAATCTACACTTAAGAGCTTATTTACAGCGTGTTGATATTTTTAACAACTCTATACACGTCAGTGATTGTGAATAAATCATTAATAAGAAATCGTTTAATCAAAAATTATCATCATGCCGAATTTGAATATGAACTTTTTCTGTCAATTGATACTGAATAATTTCGAACTGAGCCCGCGTGGGGGATTACGGCCCACTCCCTCTCACAGAGAGGAGACCTGTGTCCCAGCAGTGGGAACATAATAGGCTGATTATGCTTATGTTAATTTCGAATGTATGTAAAAAAAAACATTTGTTATACTTTTGAAACCAGTACTTTTAGATCAGGTACTTATTTAGAGCCTTGTTAACATGATGAGAGTTACTCGGCCTTCGAGAAGCGAGTGTGTCCATGCGAGACTAGAAGGCGATATTCTTCCAGCGAGAAACAAAAAATATCCTTCGAGATTCGCCAAGTAAATTTCTCGACCGGCGATTTGGCAAATCGAAATCCGATTTAGAGCCATACCTCACTAAAAAGACATCGCACCTTCACCAGAAAGCGTAGCATAACCATAGAAACCAGTTTTGTCCACGGAGGAATAGACAAAATTACATGAATAAAATAAATGTTTAATTTTGTCTATTCTATCTGTCATTTGTCTATTTTTCCGTTAGGCAACTGAAGCCACGGGTGGGTTTTAGTCAGTACAAGTCTGACACGCCCTCCCGCTCCACCCAGAGCGGGAGAAGTCATTTGATGAATTCCCACACAAAAACAAAAAGTATGGATTTCACCAATGAAACTTTACGCGTTCACCACTTCTAAACGTCCGCTTGGTGGCGCCGCCTTGGCTTCCCAGTGAGGTATGGCACTTATTGTTTACACGGACGCTACTAATTTCTAAAAGCGATGCGATTCCCACCACTCAAGATCGTACGAACAGTTTACACGAGTCATCTTCTAATCTCCTTTGGATAGTCGCCTATTCGAGTCGAGCAACTCTCATCATGTACACGACACTAAGGTTGGTCGCACATCTGTAGGAAGACGCGTCTGGCGTAACTTCGTTATCTTCCAATTAGTACGCACTAACGCATCACCGGTTGAGTGTTTAAGGTTGAATGTTTAATCTACGGGTCCGTTCTGGCGTCAGATGAGCGACCACTCTAAAGCGGTAGAAGAATACTACAGAGCGCATAAAGAGATCATCACAGAAGCATTTATAATTTGGCTAATAATAGTTTATATATTTGTAAATATTTTAATAGTACGCCCGCGCTTGTTTCTAATACCGCCTTAAATACTGATAACAACAGTATAAAGACTGACATTATTTACCGTCTTGAAAAAAAAAAATGGGTATTACAGGCGAAGGGAGTAGAAGCCTATGGCATAGATGTTTATCTTATTTTTTTTCAATAACAGTATCTCAGTATCATCTTAATAAAAAACGTGATCTTTCCATAAATTTGCAATAAAATTTTCATATTGGATAATAAAAAAACATAAAAGAAATGAATAATAAAAACATATTAAAAATTTCGAAATTCAAATCCATACGATTTGAATTTCGACATTTTTTACACGCATTACAATCTCAGTGGTACTAAGCGAATATTCTTGTGTGTGGCTTCTATTCCACTTAAACTGCACACCATATTATTTTTGAGATAGTAAAAAAAGTCATCCAGTACAGTTATAAATTTAAAAAGATCGCTTGCATTTTGGTAACAGATATTAGATATGCGACCATATTCATATAAGATATACTTTTTAATACTTTTATACAATGATATTACAAGTAAAGAGGTAGATAGGATACCTACCATACATTCATCTTTAAAACCGGACAATGTCGTACTATTATTAGATGACACGTGGAAGTAGGACGGCATGTCGTAATTATCGGGAGCGAAAAAGAGACAAGACGATACGTAAATAGGCTAATTAGCCAAGTTTTGACGTGCTACTTGCGGAGCGTGTATATAACCTATCTAGCTCTTTTTACATATAATTTCACTGCTTTTCCACCTAGAAAGTAATGATTACTGACATGTTTTGCCAAGTAAAGAGATTTTCTCGACAAATTTAGGCCGTCAATTTTGAGTTATTCAAACTTTCGGCTCAAAATTCGATAAAATATATTTATAGAACAAGAACTTTTTTTTTACTTTTTATATTTTCCCTACAACTACTGGTATAATATTAGAGATATAAAGAAACTATAAAAACTTAGAAACCCATGCCTTTTTTGTTTTTGTTTATCTAAAGTTGTTAGTAACTTTCAATATTATACTAAAATTGCGTAGAATTATGTGTAGAACATATTTTTAATTTTTGTAGTTCGTTGCTTTATAAATATTATTGAAAGTAACTCGTTATACCGGTTGTATATTTTTCTATCAAACATTTTAGGATTCATCTAAATTGGATTATTTGTTTTAAATACTGTGTGAGATTCAATATTTTTGCATGAGCAAGTCAAAATAAATAGTTAAGTATGTATATAACGAAAAAAAAAATTATATTTGTCAAATGATTTGCAGATGCTGGAAAAATCAGTCAAGAATAAAAACAATAGCATCAAAAGCTTTTTCTTAAGTAGTAATCCAACTTAGACTAACCCAATACCCTCCCTTTACCGTAATTTCGACTTTATTCCAATTATCACAAGGTGTTTTATCGAAATGTAATACGAAGCAGATATGAGTCTTCTGTATTCCGCTGCAGCACTTCACCATTTTTTGTTAGGGAGACCTGTACAAATAATAAACTTACAGTTTAACAGTTAGGGTGCATTTTCGAACATATGCAAGCTTAAACGATATTTTGATTCTATCCAACTCTAAATTCAACGCATTATGATTATACTAGGTACAGTCACGAGCAAAAATAAAACAAAGGACAGTTTGCCAATAATTTCATGATTCAAGAAGATAGCAAATATATGTGATCATCTGTGGAAAGCATATACAAACAGCGGTACAATTATGTAACATCGAAGAAACACCAAAATATTTGACGAGAGAAGCAACACCAACATATTGGATGACATGTCGGCTTCAAAAAGATTTGTCACCTCTTAAAATGCATACATATCGGACATGTTGTAAATATTTTCCTAATCAGTTCAGTTTAAAAGAAGAAAAAAAAGCGAGGTTTAATAGTAGATTAAACGTTAGTATGAGTGAAGTTGTGTTAATGCGAGCACAAATGAATCAGAGTGTATGAGTGAGGTTAAGAAAGGTACAAGCATTAGGTGTAGGGTTATATTTTATGCCAGAAATGCCTCCATGTCGTCATAGGTAAGTGGTTTTATCGAACTATTAAAAAAATATTACTTTCATTTTGTTTCTTATATACGTAATAATCTCCTTGTTAAGTCTATTGTACAATTTATAGTCTATTGTAAAAATTTATTTCTGTAAGTAGTTCTTTTAAATACACTTTTACACGTCAATATTTTAAAACTAGATTGCGCCGGTATTTCTTAGCTGACTGATCCCTGAGAAGGTATGCTGAAACAAACTCAGAGGTCATGGTCTCTTCTAACGTCCAAACATTGTATTATTAGAATGTTATGTGGGTCTAACAATGCAGCGCCATGCCTTTTTTTTTGGGTGGGAAATAATCAAATGACTTCTCCCGCTCTGGGTGGAGCGGGAGGGCGTGTCAGACTTTTACTGACTAAAACCCACCCGTGTTCCTTCAGTTGCCTGTGTCAGGGCCACGGTTATCTATGCAGGGCCATGCCTGGAAGGGCATTTTGAAGAAGGCATGCATGCATCAGTCATCGTGTAGCTCAACCCTATTTTAGGGATCTCAACGCTATAATTGACCTGAGCGTTTTTTGTATTGTGTACGTGCGAACATGGTTTTAGTTAGAAAAACTTCCGCTATTATGTCGTTTCTTATTCTCAAGGTACCCACCGACCCAGCTTAGGGTCGAAAGAAAGAGTTTTGTGTTTCTTTGGAGCAATTTTAATGTGGAGACAACAATACGATAATAATTGAAAATACTGGCAATACTAACGCATAGGAGTATTTTGGAACCATAAATATAACTAGCAGTGATGAACCGACACTGCGTTTAGCTAAGCTTTGACTTACTAAAGTGACTAAACAATTCGATAGACAGGCTGTCCCAGAAGTCGACGTGAATCCGGAATCGGGTGATCGGGTCATGTCATAGTAGATAATAGTAAAATAAAATCTTTGCCATGTGTTTTATAAATTACGGCAATTTATAAAAAAATAGAGAAAACCTACTTACGGCTGTGACGGACTTTATCCTATTGCTACGAATTTAAACTTTGTTTAAATGTATTTTTTTAGTTTTTTGTTTAATTTGAAAAACAAAAACATCTGTTAACTATTATGACTTGACCCCTATCACCCGATTCCAGCTTGACGTCAACTTCTGGGACACACTGTATGTGATTGAATTTTTTTATGCAGACTGGGTACGGCATTAAAAATACTCAGTGTAATTTATTATTGTATTGTCGTTGTCTCCACCATGTATATATAGTTTTCTCTTTTTTTGTAAAGACTTTGTGTAGGATATCTAAGGTTTATAAAGTATATTAGTTTTATTAGAGCCCGTTGGCTCAAGGTCTATGAATCATAAAATTGATAAATCATGTGATCAGATATTATTGCTGAACTGTCCGTAATATATTTATGTTTGTGATTGCACAGAATGTCGGCTCCATTCAACGAGCGAGACCGTTCGCACACATAAACACGCTTCACGTACAGCAACGGTTGGTATTCCACCGACATCGCCGCCCTACGTACGCGCATGTGTGCATGCATCAGGTATCACTAATTATATGAAGCTGACCTTCTATACCAAAGCTGCTCAACTTCAAGCCCGCGGGCAAACATGTGGCCCACCAACGCATTTGAATTGGACCGCCAAAATCTATCAGCTGGCGTTAGTCTTTTGAGAACAGATTTCAGGACTTCAAACCAAGGTCTTAATTCTCAAGTAGCTATCAATAAAAAATATTTTCATACTTGATTTTATTATCAAAAGTCAATTATTGGTAAGTTTTTAGCATAAAAACCTCTTCAAAGGTAACATAGTAATTTTAATTGCTGGGTTAGGATGGCCTGCTGGCTGACAACCTTTAAAATTGGTAGATTAGGTACAATTCTGTGCTAATACTTTAAAATATTGAAATATCTTTCACTAGAATAAAAGAAAAGACTTACGCTCGCCGCCGCACATGCCTACGGGCGTGCGCACCTGCTCCAGCACGTAGTCGGCGCGCTGCACGCTGGACGCGCGCGCGCGCAGGCCGGGCGGCAGCTCCGTCCAGCGCGTGGGCAGCCACGGGAACTCGGTGTACTGGTTTACCTCCTGCAATCAAATGAGTGGTTCTCTGTTAACCTTAGCCCAATATATACATGGAGCCTCGCTCTTAAGAGACTGAGAAAGACTGGAAAAGTAGTCGTCCAATAGAGAAAGTTTCATGGACAGACGAAAGGCCGGGCGGCGCATGAATCGTTCGCGGGAATGTTGTCGGCTGTCGCTGAAAACTAGCGCTGGGGCTCTGTTTCGCACAGGCTCGTATCATTATGATGAGAGATGGTCGTTTTGTGTGGATGTGAAGCATAATTTCCCACAACTTGTTATTTTTTTATGATCCCTGAGAAGGTATGCTGAAACAAACTCAGAGGTCATGGTCTCTTCTAACGTCCAAACATTATATTATTAGAATGTTATGGTCTAACAATGCAGGGCCATGCCTTTTTCTTTTAGGTGGGAAATCACCAAAAAAATGCTCAACCATGTTTTCTTCGACATGTTTAACACAAATAAAAGTTTTTTCTTACTTCTTTCTTTTTTTCTAAATGATGGTCATTCTAACTAACCTAACCCCCTAGGTTGTGTTTAATTAAGACCTCTTATATGGAATCAATTTTATAGTGCCTACTAAAACCACTTAAACTTTGTAATCTTATAATGAAACATAATATGCTTATCTTTTAAACAAAAATCAATTGCTGTTACTCTAGCTAAAACTCAAAAACAGCCTAACCGATTTGTGTTTTGCATACATTTGCCAGTATCTAATATATATCTACACACACATCTTTAATTCATATGGTGTACATAAGAGCATTTACAGTAGTTTATTTCCACTACTGCACGGGAATGCATCATTTGAAGACAAACATCGGAGACGTTGGGTATGCTAGTATGCTAGTCTATTCTATATTATACTGTTTAAATTGAATATTATGAGTTTAGAAAAGCAAATGTAACATTTTTCAACCCAATTGCTAGATAACTTACATATTCAGCCTATAATGTTCCCACTGCTGGGACAGAGGCCTCCGCTCTGTGAGAGAGAGTGTGCTATAATATACCACGCGGGGGGGCCGGTGCGGGTTGGCAGATGTCACGTCTTCGTGTTTTTGGTTCTAGGACATTCCGGTTTCTTTCACCGTTTTGAGAGTAGTGGTGATGAAATAATATAGGTACAAAAAGTAGCGTGACTGGGTTCGATCATTGAACCTACAACTCGTAAGTCGCGGCCGTAATAAAGCAGTCAGGTTTTGTTCGTAATACATCTGTCGTGCCTGCGACTTTAGCAGCTTTCCTTCCATTTTTAAAATAAATTACATTAAGTTAAAATTGTATTAACAACTCCATTTACTTCCAAGTTGATTGAGAGCGTCGGGTCCTGCACCAAGTGCAAAGGGCAACTGATAGAAATCCGACGACTGACGAAACACGAAGTTGTACTGCATCTAGTTTATACTTGATGGAAGCATGATTAGATCGATGATACCTATCACGTACTGACTGCCTCTTTGGTAAAGTGGTTGCAAGTACTACTGCTGCTGTTTCGATTTCTAGATCGGGCAAAGTGTTACTGGTTTTTTTCTATGAGAAAAAAAAAGTTCAAAAATCCACCGTGTATATTCACCAATTATGATCAAAAGGTTGTGTGATTAAACACACTGGCTGGCAGGCAAAAGTACAACTCATTACCCCTTAATCAATAACCGAGCAACCCCTAATCCTAATCAAGTATTATTGAATAATTTTGTCACTTTTACCACCGTTGTTACTTTATCAATTTTATCTTTTATTTTTACCGATTTTATCAATTTTATTCAAACAACTTTATATGTTTATGATCATTTTATTCCTATTTTCATATATATATACTTGCATATGTTATTACTTATTATGTTACTAATTTATGATTTTTAACAAGTTATTAATATTTATTATTAAGTGAAAAATTGTAACTTTTTACCAATGTTACCAATTTTTCAACATAAGCGCTTATTTACTAAGTAAGCTTATTTCTCTAATTTATTGATAAATGCATCTGTGTTTAAATATAAGTAACTGATAACTGTTATTTTCCTTTTAAAAATTGTATATGTTTGCAACAGATGTGTTGGTGAACCTAATAAAAAAAACTCACATGTATATGGTCCGGGTCCATGGGTGGCGGCGTGTCACCGCTCAACACTCGAATGGCTCCCTCTTCACTCGTGTTAATATAGCTTGCGAATCTGTCCTGCCTGTAGTATATCGATGACACATCCAGATGTCGCAGATCTTGGCGCAGGCGCACGAAGCCCAGGACGTCGTATTGCCATAGCCAGTAACCTGGAATTAGAAATAGCGCGAATTATAAAATGATAGTGTCGTTGAAGATTTATGCCTGTTCAATTGTTTGAATCAATATTGAGTTTTTTCTATTGGAATATCCACTGCGGAACTTAAAAAACCGGATTGGCTTTAATAAAATGCTCTTTGCGTTTACACAAACGCGTAATATAGACGGAATAAAAACAAAATCAAAAGTCGTTTATTCACTCTAGTCTGAAAATCAGCACTTTTCGAACATCAAAATTTCATAAGACAGTCCTCCAAACGCCCGCACTTCACTACTTCCTAGAGCTTAAGCTGAGAACAAGAAGGGACATAGCAAACTCCCCAGCAGCAATGCTGTTCAGTTAGAAGAACTGTATTCTATACAATTGTTAATAATAAACATTACGAAATACAAAACTTTAAATAAAAATAATGGCACTTATATTATGTCTCTACAGTTTACCCATTTTTTACCATAGGTAATATACATATATTTAGTAACAAAAGCTTCGTGGGGTAGTTAGTGGGTTTCGGTTAAATTGCCAAGTCGTGAAAAGCGTTATCAGGTTGTTAATGGCAGAGTCGCCGCCATAACATAACTGGCGAAATGCGGTCTAGGTCTTTTTACCTCTTCTTCGGGGAATAGTTCGGACAGTCGGGAGAGCAGTGGTGGCCCATTGGCAACGATCGCGACTTGCGAGATGTAGGTCGTAGGTTCGAACCCAGACAGGCGCTATACTTTGTGTAAATTATTTCATCACCACTACTCTCAAAACGGTGAAGGAAAACATCGTGAGGAAAACTGCATGTCTTAGAACCAAAAATTCGAAGACATGTGACATCTACCAATCCGCACTGGGCTCGCGTGGTGGATTACGGCCCACTCCCTCTCACAGAGAGGAGGCCTGTGTCCCAGCAGTGGGAACGTAATAGGCTGATGACGTATGATGATGTCGGGCGTCAGTGGTGGATTATAAGATTTAGCGCCTCATCCATAAGGTTTGCCGCCCCGTAATTTAACTATAACAAAAGGAATCATTTTTCGCTGTCTTGGGAGTGATAATGATTTTACGGCGATTTAGGAAAAACAATCAATTATATGCAAATACGAGCGAAGCGAGCTAGATAACTTTTGCCTCTTGGATAGATCAGATTTTCTTTTGACCATTACAAGTGATAAACAAGTTGACCAGATGGATGAACGTAAACGAGGCAAACGGAAGGAAGTGGTGAAGGGCAGGCGTGACGGGGGACTGTCTTATGTCATTTAGACGTTCGTATATGACTTTTCTAGTTTGATTATATTCTACTTTTGATTTTGTTTTATATTTATTTTGGTAAATACGCCAATGGGAGTAAAATTAATTAAGTGCGAACAGTTGATCAACTTACCGTGTATGACGAGCCGCTGTAGGTTAGCACATTGCCAACACATTAACACGAACGGATTCACTTCTGTGTACGTGTCGGGCTGTGAAACAAACATAGTGAGCGTTTTTGCCGAGACCTACTTACTTCAACCTCAAAGTGTTAGGAGTTACGCTTCGACATAGCGTAACTCCTAACACTTTCGCACAACTGTGAAACTACAAGTGCAAGATAGAGAGGGGAACATGTCTAAGCCAAAGCTAGTGCTGAGGTGATGTTTATAGGTCTCAAATCGTAAAGTTTTTATCATGAATTCAAAAGTAAATTATAACATCATAAATTGTATGAAAAGAAGATATTCGTAGAATAGTTTTCAACGACATGAAATCCAAATATATAAAACAAAGTCGGGTTAGTTACACCTTTTATAACAGAAGAACGACCACCGTTTTTTTTTAATCTTTTACTTTTTGGATTCGTCTTCGCCCCGAATAGCAGAATACCTATTAAAATAATACTAAAGAAAATATTCTGAGGCGGTACGAAGTTCGCCGGGTCAGCTTGCTTGATATAAAATAATAATTCCTTCTAGTAGTGCACCTATCATTTCGCATTTGTATGAAGATTCCTCTCCGTCGCGCATTAGTTTTTTTTTTTTTGGAATTGCATAGAGTTGTTAATCAACAATTTTGTAATCATAGTAATAAAAAAATGGGAAGTTCGCCTATGGTTGTAACAGCTCTTTATTAGATCTCATCATCGGGCGTTCGTATTTCCGAAGGTAGACGATGATTCGCGAAGCTAATACTTTTTCTTGGAACTACATAAAGTCTCGAACAAAATGGCTACCTGATTTTGTCGCACGGGCCTGACGATGCGGTGGTAGGGGTCGGTCGAGTCGAAGGGACTGTCTACCCACAACACCTCTTGCAGAGTGTTTTGGTAGAGACTCGATACGTGCGATATTAGAGGGTGGTAGAGCTGTAAGAAACATTTACACGTGTATTTTTATGGAGGAATATATCGCATGCTAGCAATACACTTGGATAAATTTGTAGCGTTATTTCGCTAAATAAAATGCCAGCGTTGAAATGCTTTCCGAAATAATGTATTTTCCGGCAGAGCTGTTAATTGGGTTGTTGACAATTTATTTAAATTGTAAATAATTTGAAACTAAATAATATTATTAAATCTTAACTTGGCAGTTTAAAAACATTTAAAATGATGTGCTATTTTGTAATTTTTATTAAATTATATAAAATATTACCCACTCACGAAATTTTAAATAATAATAATATTATATAAAATAAATATTCATGTATTTTTTTATATAATAATCATGAAATGTCAGTGTATATAAAATAAAACAAAAGTTAGGTACCAAACAAAAAACCATAGGTATTGGAGCAGGTCAGTCCCAAGTCTTTTTGTCCTCAATATAGTCTTTGACGGTATAAGAAGCTTTCTTGCACAACTTACGTTTAATAAATGATTTGAATTTATTAAGGCTTAGATCTTGAACGTGGCTTGGAAGTTTATATAAAAGCGTATACATTGACAAGCGTAGCACCCTTCATGCATAATTTGACATTGGCAATAGGTGCCCAAAAAGGGTCACAATACCTTTACGTCGGTCGCGATAACTTACTGTTTGACTAAAATCCGTGACGAGCAATTTCACAATTTGTGTAGGCAAAAAAAAATCTGCATTTTACGCAATAACGAAGGTCGTAACGTCGCGATCATTTGCCAATTAGGGCGCCGTATGTAGGTTAAACATAATTAATTGTTTCAATATCAAGAAGCAAGTAATTTGGTGTTGTGGCATGAATTATAAAAAAATATTCGACAGATTCCAGGGAATTGGTGGCTTGGATGATTAATGAAATAACTATTAAAGTACTTGCATGATTAAATTGTTAAATACATTATCATATTAATTTTTAATTGCCTTCTGAATCAGATTAAAATAAATTGCAATCCACATTTAGGTTTTAAGTTTTGAAATCAATTTTACTCACAGATTTACAAAACATAACTTTCAGCGATATTAGTGTCATTCCTTCCACTAGAACTTTCTCTATGATATCGTCGAATCTCCGGTAGGGCACCCCAATCTGAAACAACATACAAAATTAGCATATTATGTTCCCACTGCTGGGACACAGGCCTCCTCTCTGTGAGAGGGAATCAATGGGCCGTACTCCACCACGCGGGCCCAGTGCGGGTTGGTAGATGGCACATGTCTTCGAATTTTTGGTTCTACGACATGCCGGTTTCCTTACGATGTTTTCCTTCACCGTTTTGAGAGCAGTGGTGATGAATTAATTTACACAAAGTAAAGCTCCTGTCTGGGTTCGAACCTACGACTCGTAAGTCGCGGCCGTTAACACTGGGCCACCACTACTCACACACTGAAACAATATTTGAATGTAGCAAGGGCGGGGGCGGGGCCGTTAAGCAATGCTTACAGAAGCCGGTCCGTGGATGGGTGACCAATCATTATATACCGAGACGCTTCTGTGCCTCGGAAAGCCTTCGGCCCAAGCTGTCATTCATGGTAAATGGTAAATACAAGTAAATGTTACACACGTTTATATCGGTCAACAGGACCTTATCAAATACACAATATAATGGCTTGAATACCACGATTATAACCCCCGTTGGGACTTTTGCTTCTAATTGTTTCAATACACCTAGTACATACATTAGATTAATACACATTCGTAGATCTGTGAGTCGTTACGGGTAGTGAGAAGCCTCATATCTGACAACCTGATAATATCGAGATGTCTTTTATACATCGGCTTTTAAGAACAGCGTATTAATTCAGATTTGTTACAGTTGAAATTGCAATCATGTCATTTGGTTTAAATTAATTATTACATTATTTTTTAGATTCTTTTATATTTTGTTAATGTCTATTTGTTAAGCATATGGAACTTGTTGACAGGCCCACACTGTCCTCCCATACCTATTAACACGGTAATTTGAAAACATTGTAAAAGTCAAATATAAAAGAGTAACCGTGGATTTTCTTGCCGGCTCTTCTGCAAAGGAAACAACCAATTGGAACCGTGCACCTAGATTCTGACATTTCATAAGTGCCCTGTAGGTCTATGTGAAATAAACTATTTTTTTATTTTGATCCAGTAACTGTGTTGGGGGGTGGGGGCAGATAAGCAGTCGCTCCATGTAAAAGTATTCAGCTGCATTCAGCTAGATTGGAAGCCGATCTCAAGGAAAAGGGTAGACCGATTGATTTCATTCATGTTCAACTTTGATCTAGGATACGGGCCTTAAGGCTAGGCAGATGATGATGGTACAATGGGGTAATGGCTAGGCAGATGATGATGGTACAATGGGGTAATGGCTAGGCAGATGATGATGGTACAATGGGGTAATGGCTAGGCAGATGATGATGGTACAATGGGGTAATGGCTAGGCAGATGATGATGGTACAATGGGGTAATGGCTAGGCAGATGATGACAATGTTAACAGCGACTCTCAGCGGAGTCTACGGTCTTCTAGACCAATACTATTAATGCGTACGGCTCCGGTAGTTTCCTGTTTGTGGTGTTTATTGACAGATAGCAGAGGTTGCCATATTATGTTATTATATTAGTACTTACAATATTCACAGCGACTCTTAGTGGAGCCTTGTAAAAGTTTTCCAGACCCATCCAGTTGATGCCATAGTACGGGTCCGGCAGCTTCCTGTTCGTTATGTTGATTGACAGATAGCGGAGGTTGCTGAGAATGGATAGCGCCTCCAGTGAGCTCGTATTTATCTGATCGATGTCCACTATGATGTGCTGGAACAAGGATAATTACATTAGAGGATTAAAAGTCAAAGTATTTAGTTTATAAGAACCCGGTACAAAGGATGTTCATATATATTACGAAATATTTCAGCATACAAATATTAGTTACAAGATTTGAAAATTGTTTGTCAAATTATTTACCATACATACACTCATATACTTGTAAAAGTGTATTGTCAAGCGATTTTGAACCATGTGCAATGCAGTTATTATTCATTTAGTTGCTCTCACGTACATTACACATTTAACAATAGATTTATAATATTGTCGGTTTTTGGGCATCCTGACAGAGCAAAGCCCAAACACAGTGTTGGTTTGCTGTTGAGTTAGAAAACATTAATTGAACATTATTTTGAATCAAAACTTATTAACCTTGGCATGCGGGAGCCAAGTAAAGGCAGAAAATATAGTACAGCAAAGTTTAAAAGAAACCGGGCCCAGGCGATTGATTACTTTTCGCGCATTTTTAACGCACTGCTTAGCGCCGAGAGTTGAAAATCCAACAGCGTGTTTTTTGACGCGCTGGGATACGCTCTGTTGGATTCTGAATGCTCGGCGCACTACCTAGAGTCGAAAATAGAGCGCCAGAAAAAATCGTCACTTAAAAAATCGCCTTTTATTAGGTACATTTTATTATATGTATATTTTTTATGCCATGTAAAAAAGCCCTCTATGGCAATATTGAATTTCAAAGTTACAACTTTTTAAAAGTTATTTTCGGAAAGGAGTTTAAATGTTATCACTTAACTCTAAATACTCTCACGACCCCTATACACTTGCATGCACCCATATGCACAATGTTTTGTATGCGTTACATTGCGCACTACCGCAAAGAGAGAATTTTCACACCAAACAAAAAGTCGTTTCCCAACAATTATTTTTGCACAAAGTTAGTTTGTACACCAACTAACTTTGTGCAAAAATAATTGTTCGTAAAGGACGGGTTCGTGAAGGGTATTTTTACACCCCGTAACAAGTTTCATTAACATCGATGCGCAAACTGTAACCATGAATTCAGCACATTCAGCAAAAAAAAGTGCAATATATTCAAAATGTATGGCACAACATTTTTTTTTTTTAATAACCGACGATATTTTCAACGCAGTGGCGTTTAGAAGCATGTACTGAATCCATGGTGAAAGGTTGCCGCGTCTATGTCTCTGCCACCCTCACTAGCTATACTTACACGGATTTTCGAGAACTGCATCAAGCAAAGATTGGCTCTTGTCAAGATTTGGTCTACTGGACTCGGGATGCAGTCAAAAGTCAGCCCACGCGAGTATTGTTCCAAGGAATTGTGCTGTAATAACATATTTGTCAATCTAGGTCCTTTGATTTGTTTCATTATAAAGTCAATGTAAAATTTCAATTACAACCAAATTTCTTTAGAGACTGTTTCATTATAAATGTTCACGCAAAAATCCACCACATAATACTACAATTAAGAACGCTTTCACTATAAAAATCATTTTGTCTCTGTCATCTTTAAACGATATGGATGGATGATAACTAATATTAAAATTCTTCAAAAAAATATGTAATTTCAAAGAAGGCACAGTAAAAATATATAAAATCTATTAAATCGATGTTAATATGAAGAAGCTACTCGCTTTAAAAGTTTTTTAGGTTACCGCACGGTACGGACAATGTACAGCGCTAGAGTGAAGTCGTGACGTCACTTCTACGCTAAGGTCCTTGTCTAACACATATCTTAAAATGTTTATAACTTGGCAATGTTTTAAGCTTTTCACCTTATGTGATTTTGTTTGCACTATTTGGATACAAACAATTTATTGATATAAAAAAAATTGTCATCATCCCTATTTAGAACGTTTAAACTGGAATGGGAAAAGTTTTTTGTGATGTCTGACTTTTGTAGTGCCGATCTATCAATCATAAAAACAGTAAGTAGGAGTCTATTTCTTTACGAAATGTATGGAAAAAGACTTTCGGATTTCTGACATCTCTGGTACTAAACCTCAGTTGGTCCTTTTAAAGTCATGTCCTTTATGCCTGGAGGCTAATGTTTGTTGCTTAATTATTTTTTTTGTATTGATTTTAATGGCTAGCTAACATATGGTAAGATCATTTCATTTGATGTTCTGTGTCCCGTCATTTTTATATCTTTGAATACCATATTGTTTAGATTCAAGTTTTTTCTAACTGAACAGACAGCTGTGCTGCTGGGGAGTTTGTTGCGCCACTTCTTCTTCTCAAAAATCCACGCTATATACGAGGGCTGCACTAAAAGTGTCGGGAATGGAATATTTCCACTGTTCCTGTCATATTAAAATCCTTTTAATTGAAAACTCCTTGGTTTTAAAAATCGAATATCATTTATTTATTTAAAAAAAGATTCTCGGTCTTGTCACAAGGTTTTGTCAAACTTGTTTAGTCGTTGAGAAAATGGAATTGACTAGAGAAAATTCAAGAGCGATGATTTATTATGACTTCGAAGTGGTTTAACACAAAAGCAGTGTGTTGACCGGATGATTTCTGCATTTGGTGATGAAGCCCCATCCAAAACCACAATTTATAGCTGTTTTGCTGAATTTCAACGTGGACGTGTCAAGCTCGGTGATGATCCCCTTCAAGGTCGTCCAAAAACTGCAGTCACCCAAGAAAACGTTGATGCTGTGCGTAAGCTGATTGAGGAAGATATTGATACCGCGAAATTCAGGCAACTTTAGACATTGGCATGAGTCAAGTACAAATAATCTTGCATGTACAATTAGGTGTAAAAAAGTTGTTTTCCCGATGGATACCGCATTCGCTCTGTGAAGAGCAAAAAGCGGCTCGCGTTACTTGGTGCATCAGAACTCTCGTAAGATTCCAAGCAGGATCCTCAAATGCTGTAGGTATACAACATCGTATCAGGTGACGAATCCTGGATATGCGCGTACGAACCCGAAACAAAAAACCAGTCACGAGTTTGGGTGTTCGAAAATGAGTTACAAGCCAACAAAAATTGTTCGTTCACGGAGTGTTGCAAAAAAATGGTGGCCACGTTTGTCTCCAAAACCGGCCATATTACGACTATTCCTCTTGAGGGACAAAGAACGGTTAATGCAGAATGGTATGCTAGCATTTGTTTGCTATAGGTCGCTTCTGAACTCCGTAAAGAGAACTGCAACCGCCGCACCTTCTCCATCACGACAATGCGAGTTCTCACACCGCTCACAGAACAAGAGTTTTTAGAGCAAGAAAACATAGAATTATTAGACCATCCGCCGAACAGCCGCGACCTAAGCCCTAATAATTTCTATACTTTCCCTTAAATAAAGAATAAATTGCGTGGACAGAGAATTTCATCACCTGAAGAAGCTGTGGACGCCTACAAAACGGCCATTTTGGAGACCCCAACTTCCGAATGGAATGGTTGCTTCAATGATTGGTTCCATCGTATGGATAAAAATGTGTCAAATTTCGCGGAGAATACTTCGAAAAGCAATAAATACATTTTTAAATAGTGATGTTGTGTCACTTCCTGTATTCCCGAAATTTTCAGTGCCGCCCTCGTATGCTAGTCGCGCGGTATAAAGGATTTTTCGTGTCGTCGGTATGATGCGTAGTTCGCATGTTGCGATGTAGATGCCGCCGCCACAGGTCTAAGATTCTGAAGCGAATCACGCACAGTCGACATTTGTGGATATTCATTTAACTATCCTAGGGTAATTACCCTGCCCCCGTGTTTTGACATAACATAACATCACGCCTGTTATCCCCGAAGGGTTAGGCAGAGGTGTACCTATCGTACACCCACATTTCGCCAGTTATGTTTAAGTCCCATATAATAGGGCGAGCCTATTGCCATCAACCGGGCACAAATCCAGACTTCGGGCTGCTACTGAGAAATTTCAGATAGAAAAACCCAATATCATTTTGCTCGACCTGGGAATCGGACCCAAGACCTCATGCTTAGCAGTAGCTCTTGCGACCACTAAACCATCTAGGCAGGCTCCCGTGTTTTTGTAGTCGGACTGTGAAAACCGCTTATAAAAATAAGAACCTAACTACATCAAAGTCATTTCATAATCTTATCAATAAACTGCATCCAAGAACACGTTCCATTTCATAACAACACAGAACAAGTTCGATTGATTCCAAAATTAAACTCGAACGTTCGACCTTTAAATGGCAAGACTAGTATATGACACAGGAAGAAAGCAGTTCTTTTGAGTTCGACGTATGACCTTTATAGTTCAGCCTGTTTGCTGTCAAGTGAAGGTTCTGTTTAAAATGTCTGATTATTGTGTTGAAGTTCGGAATACATTTATTGACTACCCGACCGTTATCCTGTCCGAATTGTAATAGTTTAAAAAGTCATTTATTCAAACTAGGCTGAGACACTTTTTCGAACGTCAAAATTACATAAGTCAGTCCCCCAAAACGCCCGCCAAACATCACTTTCTAGCGCTTTAGCTGGGTAGAAGAAGTGGCGCAACAAACTCCCCAGCAGGACAGATGTTAGAAAAAAATGTGATACCAACGACGCGGACGTTCGGTCGGCAGCACCAATAGGGATGATGTTTTTTTTTTATCTCAATAATTTGTTTGTTTCCAAATACTGCAAACAAAATTACAAACGTTTTAAGTTAAGTGTTAGACAAGGACAGCACTATCTTAGAAGTGACGTCACGACTATGTAACTTCATACTAGCGCCGTACATTGTCCGTACCGTGCGCCAAGGACGGGAATAATCCCCTCCAAAAACTTTAAAAGTCTGTATTTTCTTCATATTTACACCGATTTTACTGATTTTTTCGATTTTCTCATTTTTAATAAGCTTTCTGAAATTACATTATTTTTATGAAAATTTTTCATCATTTTTAATACGGCATGAAATAAAACCGTTCAGCTCGTGCCAACAAGTGAAAGGAGAGGGTGAGGTAATACTTACTTGTCTCTCATTTTCATTCTTTGGTGTGCCCAAACTGCAACCCATAAAGCCCAGCCTCTGCATGCTGAGCGTGTTCTTATATATCAAACTCTCGATTGGTATCCTGAAAATAACAGTATAATTGTCCAAGGATGTGCGTGTACTATATACTTCTGCCAAACCCTTCAGGATTATAGGCGTGATATTACGATAAGTTATGACAAAGTATAAGTAAAACAAGATTTCATATTTTTCTAGTTAATTTTGAAAGAAACCTTAGAAATGTTCTGGAATTCAAAGACATATAGCTGAGTTTAGTATAAAATTATGCATTTGAAGTATTGGTTCTGCTTTATAAGACCAGTACCTCATCCATATCATAATGTCGTTTTGTAGTTATTGCATATATACTCTAGAATATACATAAAAATACTATAAGAATAAGTAGTTTCTTGAAAATACTAAGTATGTTTGTTCAGCTGCCAAAAGCCCTGGTGGTGAGTTTCTTTTAACCATCTCGACATAACGCGTCGACCGCGTTCGGCGCTCCGATTGTCCTTTGGTAATCGGAGCGCAACTTTCGATTGGTGAAGGGCCAATCGGAGCGCCGAACGCTGTCGATAAGAAAGTCGAGATGGTTAAAAGAAACTCGCACTAGAGCCTTAGGTCGTTTGGTCTATTTACTATAGAGAGAACTCACGAACTAACAAGAGAGAAAAGAGTGAAAATAAATTTCATGATTAACAATGTAATCAGGCCATATGATGATAAGCATCAATATGCCATCATGATTCCAGTCCGGAAAAGGGATGGTGACATCGGTCATGTATACTCGTATGTCACCGTAAAATTATGAACATCGTTATTGCATAATCTATCTCGCGAGGTTATAAACTATCGAAAAATGGTTACAATACAAATCATTTCAGTACAGTCTGTCCATGGCAAACCGACAAATTGTAAACTGCTATCAAACTTGCATGCGATGAATCGTACCTGGCGCTTATAATAAATAGCCAAGTAACTGCGACAAACTTTGCACTAGCGCTCGCGCGCTACCGCGGCACCGCTCGCTTCGCTCGCGCGCAGCTACCGCGGCACCGCTCGCTTCGCTCGCTCGGCGCGCGCGTGGTTGGTCACAGTTCTAACCTAACCCATTTTGTCGAGGCGCCCTAGCTTATTTACTGACCAATTCGGCTACCGCCACGACCGACGAATCATGGACGATTAACAATTTTACGGGTGATAAAATCGGACAGATTATGAACCCTATCGGTAAGTGTAGATTTGTTCTCAGTTTGATGGTACGACGTGGATAGATTATAAAACTAACGAAGATTAGTTCGTTATATTGTAAGCGGTATGGTACAGTTTATTTTATAGACAGTTTACAATCTCGCGAGATAGATTATAAACTAACGGTGCTCACAATCACTCGGTAACATATTTACTGCACGGATCTTGAGGCGCGTGGGCAAAATCAGAACGAACGCCGCCATCTTATTTTTTATTTCAATCGTCAGACGCCAGTCAAATGATACTTGCAGCACTTAATCCTACTCTTTACCGCACTGGAATCACGGTGGCCTTGGTCATAATACGGTCCCAGATAACTTTCCTTACCTCCTCAGTTTTATAAATGGCATATGGTTACTTTGGTGTATGTAGCTTGGTCCAATGAATAATAACTCTTGTAGACGCGATGAGTCAAAAAATCTGAAAACAAAACACATTTTATAACTTAAAAAAATGCAAGATCTTAGATCAGGCAGTGTTATTGGGTTTGTTCTTCAGGTTTTTTTTTTGTAGCAGCCCAGAGAGCGGAATCGGGGTGTGCCATACACCTCTGTCTACAGCTTCCGGATATACAGGCGTGATATTAAGTGTTTTGTTTTTAAATCGAAACTAGCTTTTCCCTTGTCCTGGCCCGCGTGGAGGTTGAAACGTACCGGAATGAAAAAGTATCCTTTGTCCCATGCCAGATCATGGTCTACCTGTGTTTGGGATGATGACTACTATTAAAAATGTTCGTCAAAAAATGAGTTAATCGAAAGAATCTGTTAAATCGGTGTAAAAATTAAGAAGATACACGCTTTAAAAGTATTTGGAGGGGATTATTCCTGTCCTTGTCGCGCGGTACGGACAATGTACGGCGCTAGTTTGAAGTTACATAGTCGTGACGTCACTTCTACGATAGTCTGTCCTAGTCTAACACTTACTTTAAAACGTTTATAACTTGGCAGATTTTTAAGCTTTTGCACTAATTGGAAATAATTTTTTTATTGGGATATAAATGAAAAAATGTCATCATCCCCATTTCTTCCAAAACCGTTCAGCCATAAACTTGTGAAAAGTCAGTCAGAGGTTACTTTCGAATATATAATACTTATTGCAGCTTCTGCACGCGGCATCGCTGCGTTGATGTAGGAAATTATCCCACTGGAAAGTAGACTATGTCCTTCCACAGCATGCCATCTATCACGTTGACAAATTTTATCGAAATCCGTTCAGTGGTTTAGGTGTGAAAAGGTAACATACAGACACGAGCTACTTTAGAATATTATAATATTCTAAAGTAACTCCATATGGATATGGATTCTGTAACAGGTGTAATAAAACAGACTACTAACAAAGCCGAGAGTCATTTGTACTCCCGTCATTGTAATAATTTTGTATACTTATTTTGGTAAATACCTGGGTTCCTTCTAGTTACGGAGATGAAAATTATAACTTTTACTGAAGTTTTTAATGTTTGTAACACAACTTTAAATATCTCCACGACCCCTGTACCATTGCATGCACCCATACTCACTGTTTTCATGTGTTACATTGTGCACTACCGCAAACAGCATATTTTCACACCAAAAATAAAAGTCGTTTTCCCAGAA
Organism: Dasypolia templi; assembly: GCA_963555695.1. NCBI lineage: Eukaryota > Metazoa > Arthropoda > Insecta > Lepidoptera > Noctuidae > Dasypolia > Dasypolia templi. The sequence goes on from OY743158.1 coordinate 6,674,747, forward strand.
ATTACTTTTGTGAAATGTTACTTAGTTTGATGTACAGAATGCGTTGTTAACGGCTAAGTGATTGGTCTTTTTCACAGATATTATAATACTACGTACAGATACCCAATCTCATACAAAGAAATGACATCTCTCTAAGTCTGGATATTGAGCTGGCATTTTTCGTCATCAAAATGTTCAACAGATGGCAGCATCAGCAATTCACTAATTGCAGGAGACTGTAGTTTTACATCGCTATTTAGGAGTCGACCTACTTTTAAAACGTTTCGTGACAAACTTTTTAAATAAAGTTTTATACTTCCGGTTTCAGAAAAATATGTTAATAGATGTCTTTTATATTTCTATTTAAAGAAATAGATTTAAAATAAGTTGTTTGATTTAATTGTGTTACTATTATGGTTACTTTTAAGACAGGACAAATTTAGTAAAACACCATCTATTGCAAAGAGCTATAAACAAAATAATTAACAGATGGCTACTTTTATCATTTTATGGGTTCGAATTGAAGTTAAAAGGTTCAGATATGTTTTTTTTGTTGAAAAACGAGTGCGAATAGATAAATCAGCATTTAACATGGACGTCTTGATTTTTACTAATCTTACTTCAACCAAAATTCTGCCATTTATCGCTTTCTAATGATTGTTAATTTCGTAATGGTTACCTATGCTGCCATCTATGTTTTTTTTGAAGACTAATTATAAAATGTTCTAGTTGAGACCCCATGGTCTTATTCTAATTATTTACACACAACCAATTGGAATCTGAATCGATTTGAAACAGATTGGTAATAGATTGCTTCATCAGTTCGATAAAAAAAATCTGCTCAACAATGTAAGTAACTCAATGCATAATGCATAATCCGCCTATAATGTTCCCACTGCTGGGACACAGGCCTCCTCTCTGTGAGAGGGAGTGGACCGTAATCTACCACGCGGGCCCAGTGCGGGTTGGTAGATGTCACATGTCTTCGAATTTTTGGTTCTAAGACATGCCGGTTTCCTCACGATGTTTTCCTTCACCGTTTTGAGAGCAGTGGTGACGAAATAATTTACACAAAGTAAAACGCCTGTTTGGGTTCTAACTTACGACCTACAACTCGTAAGTCACGGCTGTTACAATGGTGCCACCACTGCTCCGCAATGAATGTTGTTGAACTATCATAATACAACAGATTAGTCGTAATTGTTTACGAAAATGTGTTACGCAATTAGGCTGCTGTTTAGTATGGATGCCGTTGGAAAAGTATCGCTTTATTTTGTACGATGTTGGAAATAAAGGAAGGAAGTACATATTCTACTTGGCAATCGATTCATAGTTTATTAATTCGCTATCGAAAGGCCTCGCCGCCTTCATTTATTTTTCATTCCACTGAAGGCCGTGCACTTGGTTCACTTACCAAGTTGCTTTTCATTTAAAAGGAGAAACATACTGCTCTTTATAGCAAATAAAAACATTTGTTCCCGTTTATTGAGTAAAAAAACAGCATTTCATAATCTTTGATTCATCTATACCTATGCTTATAAGTATTAGATTATATACTTATATTTAAATAATGTATAAAATAATAAAACTTAAGTTTTTGTTTAAGCGCACTAATCTCTGAAACTTCCACTCGGATTTTAGAATTTTTTTGAGCATTTGGTAGGCTTTTTAACAACAAGATATGACAATTAGGAGCCGAATAAATAAATAAAAAAAAACGTTAGGTGAAAATTAAGAAATAACGCGGGCAAGCGATGAGCAGCGACACAGTGGGTCGGTTGGTGAAATTTCACGCGGACGAAGTCGCAGGCAGAACTGCAGTTAGTAGCAAATAAAAATATTTATTCAGGTTTGTTGTGTAAAAGAACAGCATTCCTATGTACACAGGGTGGAAGGGACATCGACGCACAACCGTCGGTTATCAAAAAAAAAATCTGCTGTTTCATAGAAAAGTGGAATACCTACGCGGTCAAGATGTTAGGCAGAGCAATTTAAAAAAAAATAACAGACATAAAATTTCAACGCAGGGGGGTTCAGAATCATGTACTGAGTCCATGGTAACCGGTTGTGCGTCGATGTACCTTCCATCCTGTATATACCTATAACATGTAAATTGCATGTTTCATAACTAAACACAGCATTCTATAACTGTTATTAATAGCAACCGTACATTCCCCTTTTTATGGGCGAATTTCACCAAACTTTTATACCTAGAATAAGTCTCATCCATCATCCAAAGAACTTTTTTTTGTCAGTGTTGCCATACTAGAACTGAAAGACGTCAACTTTATTCCACTGATAAAATATATTTGACTTTGGTAATATTAGCCTAAAGTCTATTGCAGTAAATCCCGATTATCTCAGCGAAATAAACAGTGGACGACACTTCGAATGTCTTTACAAGAAAATTAGGTGTAATTTATGTATGCGAATATACCGCGAACAGCGGGTTTTGGAAAGTTTTCATATGACGCTGTATCGCTTAGTATTTCGTTTGTTTCTAATACATTATAATGGCTACTTATAAAAGGAAACCTTCGAGTAGGTCGCTAGTTGCTTGAATTTGTACAAAACATTACTTGAGGATCCCTATGTATCGATTTTCGAGCCGTGCAATGTAATATGGTCCTTAAAGAAAAACGTAAATATCTTTCCACTTTTGTTTTCACATACTCGTAGTCTACTTAATAAAGTTCTTAAATTCACTGACAAACATGAAATTTTGCACAAGAGTTCCATATTTATCGAGAGTGATCTCCTATCTATAGGGATAAGGATTTAAGATGTCATATCCTTTACATAAGGTATGATAGTTTGGATGAAAGTTCGTCGTTCCGATAGGAAATCCGACCGGGCACATGGCTGTAACTTGTTTAATGAGAAATAAAGAATAAAAAACCGCGGCGAGCAGCGATTAAATAATAAATTTCTCACTAAACATTCAAGTTCCGTTCGCGTCACAAAACTCGGGCGCGTATTTTATAGAACGAGACGTGTCAAACTTTCAGAAGACTGGTATTTAGGTAGGATATTCACGATCGACGTAAAACAATTGGTGGTAGCCAGTAATTGCAATGTAACTCTTATCGACGTACAGTAAGGTGTAAATTAGAATAATTGCCGAGAGTTTTTTCAAACTTACGGCATACATTCTAATTTATAGTTTAGTTTAAAATATAGGCCGGGTTTCATTTATTCCCTTCATTGTAATAAATCTGAAAAAAAATACGGTGATAACGGTGGTTTCTGAGCAGCGGTGGCCCAGTGGTATCGGCTGCGACTTACGAGTTGTATGTCGTAGGTTCAAACCCAGACAGGCATTTTACTTTGTGTAAATTATTTCATCACCACTGCTCCCAAAACGGTGAAAGAAAACATCGTGTGGAAACCGGCATGTCCTAGAACCAAAAGTTCGAAGACATGTGACAACCACCAACCCGCACTGGACCCGCGTGGTGAATTACGGCCCACTCCCTCTCACAGAGAGGAGGCCTGTGACCCAGCAGTTGGAACATTGTAGGCTGATTACGCTGATGGCATATTCTACCTGCCCTAAATATTGCTGCAACGTCAAAGTTTTTTTATTAGTTACACACACACACACACGTTACACATTAACATACTTATGTGTTATAAAATTTGGTATGGTAAACGTGTAACCCACACTATTGTCCACACATTAATATTTCACCCAGCAGGGGATCCAGAAAGTAATGACAAGACCTATATCATTGACAATTTGGAATAGAATAGCATAACAAGAATTCAAAGGCGAACGAGCGTGTGTCGTTACTGGTCCTTCTCTCCGCGGAATTGGTCCCACCACTTCCGTATGTGTACTAATCACGTGAGAAAGTCTAGAGCGATCAAATGGAACTGGTTTATATATTTCCAACATTATGAGATGGTTTCATAAACATATATTGTGTGTTGTGCGTAGTTGTGTCATAGTTACATCACTTACTTGTAAGATGAAGGCGCTACGCGACCACTGTTATTGATTAAACACGTTCTAATATAAGACTGAATCGATGTGCAAGATTAGAGGTGATATTGACTGTCTGGCTGTGTGTATAAGACTGTAATAGAGCGATCGTTAGGCTGTATACCGTATACGTCATGTTTTGAGTCCATTTACTGCAAAACGGTTGGACACGCCCCCTTCAGTCTTTGGTCCTTAACGCTATGGGGAAAGCACAAAGATTTTGACCGCGTTTTGAATAATTATCTACACATATTTTCACGCCTGTTTTGTCGAGGCATAGGCAGAGGTTTACCTACCACATGGTTCACTTAAATTCCACAAGTTATAATTAAGTCCAAGTAACTAATCACAAGTAGACAAGTATTTGATGTTACGGGGAGTTCCGACACGCGGAATACGATAAAGATATTTATGATCTAATAATACAACAAATTATAACACACACACGCACACATACACACACACACACACACACACACACTAATAATATCTGATAATGATACTTTAATTACTGGACTGCCTCGTTGGTCTAGTGGTCGCAAGAGCTACTGCTGAGCATGAGGTCCTGGGTTCGATTCCCAGGTCGGGAGAAGTGTTATTGGGTTTTCCTATCTAGAATTTCTCAGTAGCAACCCGGAGTCTGGATTTGTGCCTGGTTGATGGTAATAGGCGCGCCCCCTATTACATGGGACTTAAATATAACTGGCGAAATGTGTGTGTACTACTCGTATAGGTAGACCTCTGCCTAACCCTTCGGGGTTTACAGGCGTGATTTTCAACTGTCCGTGACATCACAGCAGCGGGTCCTATCAGAATACCAGCGCTGTGACAGTTATTTTTATGTGTCGCAGCAATATGCTGAGATAGCCTTTTTGGCTATGTACAGGACTGACTTTGTTTTTCTATTTTTACTTTTATAAGTGTGTGTTTAGTTAGTTTGTGGTACTGCGTATCACACTAAGTACTGCGAATTCCTGTGCGACTCACAATATATCCTTTTTCTTTTTCTTCAAATCACGCTTACAAAGTTGATTTTACTGCATTATTTTATGTCAATTCTGTGTTTTATGTCCCGCTTCAGATTTTAAGCAGACGAAATTATGTATACTACCTATGCTGCAGAACCGATTCGTATGTCTTAAGAAATGTATCTGCGTCATCACATGAAGCCAATTTTTGCGGAAATAATATACATTAAAAGTGAACAGCGTTTTTCATACAAAAGCTGAACTTGTAACTAACGTCCCTAAAAAAGAATTCTCATTAACAGTTATGAAATCACAAGCAAATTCTGCGAATTCATTTGATATTAATTCATCCGTACGGCCATAAAACTTACGAAATGTACCTACGTCAGCATACGAAGCCAATTTGAGGAAATTTGGGGAAAACATACAAATTATTGGCTTTTGTGAACAGGAAATTAATTCACATTTGTTACAGTTGAAATGGCAATCATGCCATTTGGTTTAAATAGGTTTTTAAATTTCGTCTTTTCTTTTAGATTGGCTTATATTTTATGAATATGAGAACGTTATAGGCCTGTAGACTGTAGATTTGTAGACCTGATACTTGTTGACAGGCTTACACTGTCCTTCAATACCTATTAACACTATAATTTGAAAACATTGTAAAGGCCAATTATTTTTAAAAGAGTAACCGTGGAGTTTCTTGTCGGCTTTCTCCATAGGAAACGACCAATTGGAACCGTGCACCTAGCGTCTGACGTTAGGACATGAGTCTATGAGAAATGAAATATTTTGATTTGAAATGGTGAAAAGCTGAACTCTAACCCACGCCAATATAAAATTAATCGCAATAACACTTATGAAAGCACAGGTAAATACTGCGAATTCGTTTAAAGATCAATCCTTAGGACGCGTGGGTGTCATTCAGAGTCACGGGCTAGCTCGGACGAGACCCCCGATCAATATTGCAGAAGCGTGTAAATTTACGATGAGCGATGGCGGTTTTATTCGATTGTTCGAACATCTCGGTGGTTATCGGTTGTTTCGACTTGGACTGGAGTCTGACTTGGTCTGTTTTTGCGACTGGCGCATAACGCGTTCATTCGCGAGTTGTTCCTCGATGGTTTAGAGACTTCGTTGTGATTGCGAGTCCAAACTAATTCTTCGAACAATCGAAAACTAGCGGTAGATTCCGTTGACTCGAATCAATCGAAAAACATCTCGATTGTTTTGTAGCCGTTACCACTGGGCCACCACTGCTCTCAGTAAAGGTTGACCAAGTATAAATAAGGTCAAGGTCAGGACATTAGGAACTGAGCAATTATTTCGCATTGAATGATTCTGTTTGCTATTCAATCATTTCAATGTTCATTCAATTCAGTGGTTACTGTCGAACCTATTTTTTTAACAATAGATCGTCATCTTATTACGCATCTGCAAAATCAATCAAGATTAAGTGCCGATTTCATAAATAATGCTGAACGCGAACAGTTTCAATATTCCATAACAATGTTGATACTGACAGCTCTTAAACGCATTTGAGATGTGCTGAACGCGTTCAGTTTCAATGGTGAAATCCGCCCTAAGTAGGTACTGTTAGCACCCGGGCATGCTAACCCAATTTGTGAGAGTGGTACTTCAATAAAACACTAAGGTCTGATTTCACCAATGAAATTAAACGCTGTCAGTACCTTTAACTCCGTTTAAGATGTGGCAGTGTCATAATTTTCTATGGAATATTGTCACTGACAGCTCTAGAACGTGTCTTAGATGTGCTAAACGCGTTCAGCAGCATATGGTGAAATCGGCACTTATTTAGATATATGTATAGCTTAATTAATGGGATCAAATTAATGTTGTATTAATGGAGAGTCAGCTTGCTAAGCTTTCTTTATGTTTAGGTTCAGATCAACGCGACTGTCGTTATAGTCAGAAGCTTTAAGTCAGGCGACTATAGTGCGCGCGGGACTAGTTGGCCGCGCCTTTGTTATGTGAGCGATGGGACGGAGGAGGTAGACTGTGGCTAAGCTAACTCAGTCTGCCAATCACGTCATTGCGCCCACCCCCGTCTCACCGCTCACTTACCTAAGGCGCGGCCAACTAGTTCCGCGCGCACTATAGCCTTGCCAAGAGGTATCGTGTGACACAGTAACTGAGTTGAGGAGGTCAGGTAGGCAGTCGCTCCATGTAAAATACTAGTATTCAGCTGCTGCCAACATAGTTACATAGTAACATGATGGTCCAGCTCCATAGGACAATCCCGTCTAGACAAAATCACACTGGTTGCTAATTTTTTTTTTTAAATTTTTTTTTTTTACTTACTCACACACTGACTTATTCCTAGTTAATATTTTAGGAAAGTCATATATTTTTACAGTGTTTGTAAATATGTGAGCACAATGTACCTATCGCGTCATTCATTTATCTGCCTTTGCTATATTTTTAGTTCTTCTTACCACTTGTGGTATAGTATTTTTATTCTTGGTGCATCGTCTTCACATATAAAAATATAATTAATGTATACAAATATTGTAAAATATTTTAAAAGAGTAACGGTGGAGTTTCTTGCCACTTCTTCTCCATACGAAACTACTTTTTGGAAGTGGCGCCTAGAATCAGTTATATTTTTATTGTAATTTTTGACGTTCAAAAGTGCCATTTTATGGGCCTATTTGAAATAAATGCTTTGACTTTGACTTTGTTAGTAGGCGTGCATCAAATCTTGACGACGTAAATAACGCCTTACTGCAGCAGGTCTAAGGTTAAGTACTAAATGGGAAAACGAAGTGCATAAGACTTTTTTCCCCTAATGGCAAAACTACTAATTGTGAGATAGTATTGAATCACAATAAACTAGAATTCGTCGATAAAACTGTTTTCCTGGGGATCACGCTCGACTCAGGGTTTCAATGGGGTCCTCATTTGACATCCCTTGCAAGACAGCTAAGTTCAGCAGCATATGCTGTGAGAAAAATCCGTCAATTTACTGATGTAGGTACCGCGAGCCACCGCGAGACTAGTCTATTTACTTACTTTCATAGTATTATGTCGTACGGTATTTTACTATGGGGATGGGTTGCAGACATCGATTCTATTTTCATTCTGCAGAAAAGAGCCATCAGAACCATATATGGCTTCCGCAGACGCGACTCTCTAAGGGAACTGTTCAAATATATTAACATCATGACGGTACCTTGTCAATATATCTATGAAAACATCAAGTTCGTAAGAGGTGTACACAATTGTATCACTAGAAATTTGAACCAATTAGTTCAACCCGGTTTCAGGCTGGCTAAATACTACTACTAATCATCTTTCATGGGGTACTGTTTAAAATGTTACAATAAAATACCTCCCCACATCATACATCAACTAAATGAAACCAAATTTAAATCTTGTATGAAACGCACACTATGCGCCGAGCATATAATAAGTTGGGGGATTACATCGCTGATGAAAATGCTTGGCTAATCGCTGGTCCTGCTCCGCAAGGACGCATCAAATAATTGATTAGCATTTGAAAATACTATTGGAGCTGCTGAAGATTAAATAAAAACTATCTTTGCGTTGCATAAACTCAATCTTGTAGTACTGTATAGGTAATTGCTGTGAGTACTATGTACAGACTACAAAGCTACTATTAACTGGGTACGTCTTTAATTGACGCGAATGTGCCCTGGCGGCTAAGAGTATGTCATGCTCACTCTAATGTTTCGCTGATGGTGGCGCGGGTGTTAGATCATTTAACTCCCATCAAAATGGTTGAGTTAAATGGTTAAATATCCATGCGTCATGTTCGTGAACGGGCGCCGTCAGTAGAGACAGACAGGTCTTCTCTTAGCGGCCACGGCGTATTTTAATTAAATTTAATATTTGAACTGTTTTTATCTTTATATTACGGATGTTTTCAACGTTCTGCATCGTTCTCAACATGAATGAAAATATTGGTTAATATTTTGCAACCATAATTTGATTTAAAAGAGTGTCCGTGGAGTTTCTTGCCCGTTCTTCTCCATAGGTACTTAATACGCTTAGGAATTGGCAATTAGCTTCATCTTTCTGACCGAACGACCTTGAAAATTCAAAAGTGCCTGTAATTGGTTTATTTGAAATAAATGCTTTGGGTTTGAGTTGGGAAAAGGCTACACAGATTGATTTGCTTCATGTTCAACTTCATTCTAGGATACGGGCTCTAAAGCTGACATGTTAAAATTCAGAAAAAAAACAAAAATTCTCCGAAAGTTATCATTCATATCTAACGCCATACATAATACAAAGGTTCATTCATAACAATAATGGGACCATTATAATATAATATGTTAGTATTTAGTTGGGACACTGCCTCCTTGGTATAGTGGGCGCTACTGCTGATCACTAGTTTTTTTTTTTTATTTGGGTGGGAAATCATCAAATTACCTCTCCCGCTCTGGGCGGAGCGAGACGGCATGTCAGACTTTTACTGACTATAACCCACCCGTGTTCTTTCAGTTGCCTGAGCCAGGGGCCACGGTATCTCTTTCGAACAACCCGCGACCCTGGTAGGCATCAGCCCTAGAGGACCCCGTCACTCAGTGCTGACATCTCTTTAAGGCGCGCGTGGAATACAACGCACCGTCGACCCGGGCCTGGTCTTGTGTTGACACTTTCATAAACCGTCATATACATACTTGAACTTGTAGAAGTAAGCATGAAGTATGATACTTCAAGTTAATTTCTAACAGTTATTGTTAATTTTTTGTCCGTCCGCACCTTGTGCCCCCCCCCCCCCCTCCCCAGAATAAAATCCGGGATCCGCCCTTGTCGTGGAGTACTTTTACTTTTTAAGTAAATACGCAGAAACAGGGCATTTATTTTAGTATTTCATTTATCCTAACACAAACTCAACACACACACACACACACACACATGTATGTCATTAAAACGGACAGACAAGGTGTTTTAGTATTCTGGCGTAAGGCACTCGTGGGTTGCAGTTGAAAACCAGCGTCAGATGTCACCTTGTGTTGTCATCTGACATTATACTGAGCTGAGGCTCTTTTGGCATTACTTTACTTGTTTTCTGTTTTTTTATAGTTTTAAGGTGTAATTGTTTTGTGTTGTAATGCCAATAAACGCATTTTTCTTTTTTTTTTTTTATAGGTACACCTCTGCCTAACTCTTTGGGGAAACCAGGCGTGATGTTTTGTTTTCTGTATATCAGCTGTTACATTGTAAAAATGTTTTAACAAAGTGTTTGTAATATCTTACTGTACACCGGATGAAAATTTACACCGTCTTGAAAAAAAGTGGTTGTACACTAGGTCAACGGAGTAGAAGCCTATTGCATCGTTTTTTTTCTTTCAGTAATTGGTCTAGCAATAAATACCACACATTTAAAGAAACATTTTTATACTAGAACAATAAAAACAGTCCTTTTCATAAAAAAATAATGAATCGATTAAAAACTATCGAAATTTATGCGCACGAGCCGCTCGGGCATCCTCGCCCGCCCTCTTTCTCTCTTATTTCAGTACTTTCAGTCACCTGTGATTGGTCACCGAGTGACGTCGCGACCGTTGTTTAAGTTTCTAGTTCTTCAAATGTGTAGTATTTATTGTTAGATCAATTTCTTTGCTTGTTATTGAAAAATATATTTAAAAAAAACTATTCCATAAGATTGTAAAAAGATCTATCACATAGCTGTCAACTACGCATTCTGTACATCAATGTTAATGATCATGCATGATCAAAAGCCGCTGATCAGTACCCTTATTGCGTAATACACAATCAATCCGAATCTGAATCGTTTTGAAACAGATTGCTAATCCATTTCTTCATACGTTCGATAAACAATTCTGCTCAACAATGTAAATAACGCAATGAATGTTGTTGAACTGTCAAAATCATACCGATTGGTCGTAATCGTTTACGAAAATGTGATACAAAAATTAGATCGCGCTATGGTTTCGTTACCGCAATTTGTTAGTGTCTTGTGAATTTTAGCAAATATAATTACCCCTCCCGACCCATGCTCGAGCCAGCCCGCGCCGCTGAGCCTGTAGCTTTAAATTCGTCCCTAAATAATATCATTCCTGATCCAGCTAGTCATTTGCTGCCCTCTTCCAGCGACGCCCTAAGCCGAGGTTCGTACCCCACAGGGGGGTGCCCTTAGCGTGTAGTCGCTTAGTTTTTAGTTAGTATTTAAGTTTAAGTCCTGGCTGGAGGCCTTAATTTATTAGGGCAACCACAGGCAAGTCCTTCTAAGCAGATGACAACCTCATAGGTTGACCTGCGAGATGCCATTCCAAAAAAAAAAAAAAAACTAATATAATTAATTACCAAATAAAGAACAGTACACAGTTTGATTGTTTTATTTAGATCCCCAACCCTACTTGTATTGTATACACTTATGGTCAAACTTTGAAGTACTGAATGCTATTCCCGATGTTCGGTATTTAACAAGCAAATTAAGTAAAATTGCACAAAAGTAATTGCTGGGCATCGACTTTTACTTTCGGCGTGAAAAAATCGCTGTCTACGGTAAGTAGTGCGCAACGTAACACGCAAAACATTGTGCATAAATGGGTGCATGCAAAGGAACAGGGGTCTTAGGGGTATATATAGTTGTGTTATATATTATATCTCATTAGTTCTACATTGAAAACTTACTAACGTCAGTAAAAGTTGGAATTTTAGACCTTCAATTTCTCGGTAACCAGAAGGTTCCCAGGTATGATCCGGTACAAAAAATGTATTGCAATGACGAGGACTACAAGTGACTCTCGGCTTCAGTAAGTGTCTTTTTTGGGACCGGATTGGATTTTTACCTTAAACGGCAGAACCGAATACTCCGTTAACACGGCGGCGGCGATCGGTTTTGTTTTTCTGTAAAAATGTGTGTCATCGTGTGAATATGCTATTCGTTTTTTTGCAGGAAAGCGCTCAGTATTTGTCGTCTGTCGGTGCGGTTGTCCTTCTAAAAATCTGATCCGGTTATCCGGAATTAGAAATTGATGTCTCCATGTGAACGCACCGTTAGGCGGATTTTACGGAACTAAATTAAATCGACTTTACTTACAGAACGAATGCACTTTCTTCCTTTCCTATTCCGTAATCGGATAAGGGTAAGCTATGTTGAGCCTGTGCGCGAATGTTTTCAGCACACTACTTTCGTTGAGGAAACAATGTATCTAATAATTACTGAATTTTTTTCTTGGTTTCTTTAGATAAGCCTGCCTTTAATTATTTCAATATTGAGTGAGATTTTTGTTTTGTACTACAAAAAAAAACAAATGTAGAACAAACGGCATGACAAGATCAATTCCACCATAATATGATAGTTGCTAGCGTTTTCATTGAGCTTGAAAAAGAAATAACTTTGAGCGCTAAATAGGACACATAGGACATCTATACTCATAAGTTATTATTACAAAGAGGTAAAATTTGTTTGTTTATAAGTTCGTATGTAATCTTTGGACCTACGGGTCGGATTGAAAAAAAAAACTTTTTGTATTTGATAGCCTAATTCTTAAGGAATGCTACAGGCATATGTAATATCACGTGATGACCTTAAGGAGCCGAGCAAAAAGGAAAAACGAGACAGGTGATGCGATGCGAAGGGGTGGACGGGGGAACAAGAAAGGACAATGCCAGAAACTCTATAGAACTTTGCCCCAGTCAAATCAAGTCATTTATAAGCCTGCAATATGCAGCATCTTAAAGCTTATTTATTACTGTTATCTAAACATTTGTCCAAATGCCTGTAGAACTTGCGGTTTCTGTTAAAACCTTAAAACAATAATGACACTGATTATAGGTTAGGTGCAGCTTATAATTGTTAAAAAGCGATTTAAACAACATATAAGTTACGCATTATCATAATCGTAATATGCGTTTTTGTTTTATAGGTACCTATTTATAAAAAAAAATTGTTGTGTATCATGCGAAATAAGTAACGCAATAGGAAATTCAGAGGTTGAATTCCTTTTATCGTTGATTTGTAATCGGCAAGTTCTACTGAAAAACAATGTATTATGAAAAGGTTACAATTATTATCATTAACTGACATTTCCTGTAAATAGCAGCGGTAGGATTTGGCATTGTCCTTTGTTTGTTTGTAAGTTCGTATGTAATCTCTGGACCTATGGGTCGGATTGAAAAAAAATACATTTTCATTTTATAGTCGAATTCTTAAGGAATGCTACAGGCATATGTAATATCACGCGATGACCATAAGGAGCCGAGCAAAAAGGAAAAAAGTCTGAAAGCGTACACGAAGTGATAGCGCGGGCAGGTGATGCGACGCGAAGAGGTGGACGAAGTCGCGAGCAGAAGCTAGTCAATAACAAGGAAATCCCGTGAAGTCGGACTACAGCAAATCGCTCCCATTACAAAAATTGCTTTTGTTAACAACACAACCTCCACACGGTCAAAGCCGCTGACAAAAGCTAGTAATAATTATTTAATACATTTCAACCGTTTTTAACTCCGCGAATCTCTTGTAAGATGGCAATTCATGTACATATTAAACCTACTTGCACCGTCATGGCTTCAGACTACCTAAATAAAATACTTATATCATCATCCTGGGGAGTTTGTTGCGCCACTTCTTCTTCCCAACTAAAGCACTAGGAAGTGTTGAAAGGCGGGCGTTTTGGGGGACTGTCTTATGTAATTATGACGTTCGAAAAGTGCTGACTCTCAGCCTAGTTTGAATAAATGACTTTTGATTTTGATTGATCGTCATCATAATTTCTGCCGAAAGACGTCCATTGTTGGACATAAGCCTCCAAGAGTCGCCACATCTACAGCCCCTGTGCTTCTCGCATCCAGCGGGTCCCTGCGGCCTTCCACCTTGTTGCAGGCCTTTCGGCCTTCCACCTTGTTGCAGGCCTTTCGGCCTTATCGGCCATCTGTTCTGCTAGCAATGTGCCCTGCCCACTGCCACTTAAGTTTGGCAATTCTTCAAGCTACTTATTCTTTAATTCTGATTCGATCACGTAGCGAAACTCCAAGCATAGCGCTCTTCATTGCCCATTGGGTGCCTTCTAATGGGCCTCCCATTGTGGTCGCCTACGTTGTGCCACTACTTATTTAAAATAAATAAATTATATACTCACTTTGGGAACACCTGGTTCATGAACTTCTCGATTTCTGGCTCAGTGCAGTCTATGTAAATGTGTAGTCTCCGCACGTTCTTCTTGAACAAACAGGTCAAGAACTTGCATTTCTCAAGCTGCTTGATGTTCAGCTTTACTGGGTCCCTATGAATGATAGAATAGTTGAAGAAAAAAAAATTGTATTGACATACCAAGGCATGACACCGTTTACTCGCTCTTCGACACAAGTGGCGTATAGAAATTGACAACTTGGAAGACGTTCAGTGCCATAAGTTGTGCGCCCAACGCGCTTTCGGCGCAACGAATTTTACTACCACTGCCGATCTATTCTATAAAAATCTCACCGTGAAAACTTAGGTGAATAGAACTTGACGCGAGCTTATGTTTTCACTGAGATATTTTTAAAGAACGGCGGCTCTAGACGCTGCCGGCGCGCGCGGCAGTTCTGTGGTCCGTGACTAGCATCATTTTTCAGCCGAGGGACGTCCACTGCTGGATTTTGGCCTTTTCTTTTAAGAAAGCGACTGACATACATGATGTATGACATTCTCTTTATTACTAAGGAAACGCTCTACCTAATAATATGGTCTGTTCCAAAAGTATCTATTTATTTACTTACTTAGGGACAACAAACACTAGTGTATTAATAGGTGAATATATGTTAGAAGTTTGTAGGAGTAACATAAACTACCCACAACGTTATCCACAGATTACTAAACAGATCTACTAGTTGTTAGTAAGAACAATATACTTAAAAATAAACAGAATAAAAGTAAACATTACTTAATTATTAGGGTTCTGATCACTTAAAATTGTTTAAAAATAAATCTAAATATAGGCTATTTTTAGAAAAGAAATTGTTACGATTTGCTGAGAAACATAATATCAGTTGAGCCAAACTGCCCATTGTAGGTGTCAACTAATCGATGCAGAGGTGAGCGAACGCCTGAGTTGGTTCTTCAGAAAGTAGTTGCAAACAAATGTCTAATGAAAATTTGAACAAATAGATCTCAAAATGTACTTGTGGATGCCTCAAATTGAATGCTTTAATCTCATGACCTCAATAATTGTCGATAATTTTTCAGTGATTAGAGACAATTTATTTGACTAGGTTTGTACAAACACTTTTACACGTCAATCATATTTTTAAACTAGACGAGATCGGCGCTTCCTATATGACTACTCTGGGAACAAAGCCCGAAACTAACTCAGAGGTCACAGTCTCTTTTAAAGTCCAGACATAATCTTGGTCAGATCATGTGAAGACCATGTAGATTGGTGTCTGAAATGGTCTTTTGAGGAAATAACCATACAGATTTCAGTGGACCTGTCCAGTGAGTGCAAGCATTTGTCAATCATAGTGCAGCACACCTCTGAACTAAGGATCTTAACTATTCAAGGAAAAATACAAAATAAACTAATGATTGTTGGAAAAACAGAGTAAAATAAATTTGCAACCTTCTAATACCAATGATTGTGCCTGACCTGAACAGGTTTAATGTCATGAGATGCTTTTGAGATTGAGATGATTAGCAATAAGTAAAACTTACATCATTACTGGCTAAGCCAAAGATGGCAAACCATGACACACAAGTGACAAATGCTTATATATTATTTTTATGAAGCATTATAAGCACAATGGATTCCGAATGAGTTGCAAAAAACAATAAATATTGCTAACTGCTCTTACTCACTGAACAATATGCAAGATAAACAATGTTGTGGTGAATGTTAATTTATATAAGGAAGTAAATAAACTTTTAGTTGCGTTATTTATGTCACCATATGGTTGTGAACACCGTTGGTTTATAATCTATCTCGCGAGATTGTTATTTGTGATAAATTGTGAAGTACACCATACTGCTTACAATATAACGTATTAATCTTCCATAGTTTATATATAATTTATCCATGTCAGACCACGAAATTGTGAACGATTCGCACTCACCGACAGGGTTCACAATCTGTCAAATTTTATTATTAAATTAAATTTAATATTAAAATTTTGAACCGTCCCGGATTTGTCGGAATTGGGCAACCGCGCGCGAGCCGAGCGAGCGAAGCAAGCTGTGCCGCGGGAGCGTCCGGCGAGCGCTACATATATCGAATCTTCTATTGAATAATAAATGCGTTAAATTGTAATTGTTTGCTGCAGTTCAAAGTTTATACTAACTAGATTCTAACTAAAGATGTTCATAATAATAAGGCGACATACTTATAAAGAAATAAAATAAAATAATTATACATATTAATATATATCGGAACTAATTTTTTGTCAGTAATTACAGTTACTTTCACTCATCTCATTGTAACACATGTTGTAGTCAGCTAGCTTATCAAAACAGCCCAAACTAAAAAGGAACCTATGTAATAATTTATCAAGAGAGTCAAAGACAAAACATTTCTTAACCTACTTGAAAAAGATAATATTTTACAATACTTATTGTTTTGTCCCATAGTAGGTAGTAGCAGCTCCACTTCTTAAAACTTCTTAATAAAACGACTGCGAAATGGCACTAGTGTTTCAAATAACGCTCTCTATATTATTGCGGCCGTCATTTTTCGTCCGATATGTGGCGTCACCGCTTTTTTTAGGAAACGTCCACTCACCTGCGTCCTTCGTAGAGCAGAACAGCATTCCGCCAGTGTCTGCAGGTTGACATCGCCTTAACAGCATCTTCCGGGCTGAGGTATTCCAGAATACACGTCAGGGGAAGAAGCGGCAAGGTGCTCCAATCAGTCATCTGTTAAGGGGGTTATTTATTTATTTTATTTTAAAGTGGAAATTTGAATGCCTTTGATCTAGTGGTCGCAAGCGCTAATGCTGAGCAGGGCTGTCAGCGGCCTGGGTTCAATTCCCAGGTCTGGCCAAGTGTGTTGGGTTTTTCAATCATTAGGCATTTCTTAGTAGAAGCCTGGAGTTTAGATGTGTGCCCGGTTGATGGCAATAGCATAATCAGCCCATAATGTTCCCACCGCTGGGACACAGGTCTCTAATCCACCACGTGGGCCCAGTGTGGGTTGGTAGATGTCTCATGTGTTTGAATTTTAGGTTCTAGGACCCTCTCGATGTTTTCCTTCATCGTTTTGAGAGAAGCGGTGATGAAATTATTTACACAAAGTAAAGCGCCTTTCTGGGTTTGAATCTACGACATACAACTCGTAAGTCGCAGCCGTTACCACTCGGCCACCACTGATCGCGTCAGTTACATTGGTGAAATCAGCCCTTAATAATAGATGCTTGGTCCCCGGGGGTCGTTAAGTGGGAAGCGCCAGATTGTGCTTGTAGCTTGCAATTTGTTGGTCAGTGTCAGATTGTACGTTGAACAAATTATAATTCGCGACCGTAACCAGTCTGTATTTAGAGAATTGTAATCAATAAAATCATCAATACAAAAACCCTCGTAAAGTGAGGCTACTCCGACCGAAGCCTCACAAAAGTCACAACCATCTATCTATGCTGGTGAACAAGCTGATCCTGGATAATAAAACAACTCTCTACACCACATCTAGTGCATTCACAAGATGTAAAAAAATGGCCATGTGCGAGTCGGACTCGCACACGAAGGGTTTCGTATCACAAGACAAAAACCCCGAAAAAGACAAGTGTCTTGTATAGATCCCCCTTTAATTTTTTACTTTTTATTTTTATTATTGGTTCTTATAGCGGCAATAGAAAATAGAAATACACACTCTCACACTGTGAAACTTTGAACTGCCTACCTATTACGGAACGTTAAAAAAGCCACATAAAGGATCGTATAAACTGGCGCGACACGTGACGCGAATCGCACGCGACACCAAGGCACGAGTGGTGCCGTTGTGTCACGCGCAAAGGAGTCTTAAGGCAAACTCCTACCCTCCTGCCTACAGCACAGTAGGTATAAGACTACCCCATAGATTGACGACTTTATACAATTGGAGCCACCATTCAAATTACTTTTGTACTATTACTGAGGCTATACAGTTGGCAAGAGAGCAAGGCACACCTTACATAACATCACGCCTTGTTTCCCCGAAGGTTTGGGCAGAGACCTATAGTACACCTACATTTCGCCAGTTATGTTTTTAAGCCCCATGTAAATAGTGAGCAAGCCATCCACCACAACTTACAGTTTTTTTTCAAAAACAATTATCTTTCTAGTGTATTTATTGATTAAATAATCATTGCAGTGTACAATACTGGTGGTATTTAGTGTTTTAATTTGTATCCATCCAAATTTTTCTGGATGCTTGCGATAGGACCAAAGACCGCAAGAGAAGTTGATGTTTTTGATTGTAGCTTTTTGTAGAATCCATTTGTTTTTACCATTATTTTGTGTGCATTAAAGAATACCTACGCATCTGTTTAATGATGCCTTATTTATATTTTACACAACAAAAGAATTGTTGGTGATAGACAGCTCAAAAAATATATTTCTGTAATAGCAGCATGTTTGTAGATATAATTTTAAAAACATAATAATTATGATGCATATTGCATAAGGCTTAATACATCAATCAATAAGTCATAAAACTGTTTGGAGTATGGGAATAGATATGTAGCAATCATAAAATCAAGGTCAATTAGGGCTTAGTTGATGTGGCAAAATCTAATCTGCAGTAATAATGCCTGTTATAAGAACAAATGATAAGAATATGCTTTTATTGCCCAATTATTTATGATATGCCCAAAATAATATCAGGATAATGATGAGGTAACAGGCTTAGTTGATGTGGCATTACACCATAGAATTTTTCCACAATTTAATCTGCTACCTTTATAACATATTGATGAGAAAATGCTTTAAGTCTAAGCCCACCATAATATCAGAATAATAAGGTCACCTGAGGTAACAGGCTTAGCTGATGTGGCATTATCCATACCATAGAAGTTTTCCACAACCTATTCTGCTATCATTAAAACTATTGATGAATTCATATCAATATGAAAGCATAATAAGGTCCTAAGTTTATTAATTATAGATATTTTAGTATTAAATAAGAGCTCTTTGATTATGATGAGAGGTCTCCTAAACCATTGGACATAGAAAGTTTCAATTGATATCAAACTGATATATTTAGCTAACTTAATATACATAATCATGGAAAAAGAAATGTGTCTCCCGGCTGAAGCATTCAAGATTAAAGTATGGTCTGAAATAAGTTTAAAAATTTATCTTATTTAATACTTGTGACATAATATTGTCTTTTTAAGTGGTTGATTGAAGTTTTTGTAAGCTAAAGTATTTGTTCTTGTAAAATTATAGTTAGTATTTTCTCCCAAGCTCTTGCAGGACCTTGTTGATTATTTTATTCAAAAAGCAAGGAAATACAAAGATAAATAAATGCTTACAGTGCATGCACAATAATATTGAAATGAATATGGCATAGTCTTTTTTAATGCAAATAATAAGACATAATTAAACAACAAGTCTTGCTTAAGTAAACAGGAACCTAATAGGAACAAAGTTGAGGTGTATAAAATACTTGCCCTGTAAAGGAACTAATAAAATTGTAATCTTTACTATTAAGCCATATGGAAGTTACTGGTGTAAATATTTCAAGAAGGATATACGTAGAGCTCAGCTGTTGAATATTTAGGCGTGACGACTTAACAGCTGTTTTTTTTTTCGTGAAAGTGGGTTAACTCAAAACAATGATTAAACCTCATAAAACAGTTTACTTCATCTCAGCAGACACTTTACAGCTCAGATGTGTAGTTTCATACCAAAAAGTCAATGCATAAATGTAATTTTAGAAAATTGCGACGATTACATGGGTACAAAGAAAGGTCATGAATACAGGTTTACGTACCTTGTATTTTTACAGGCTTTCTATCACGCTTGGGATTATTTCTCCTTCTCCGTTGCGCGAATGTTGTCGTTTAAAACACTTTTAAAACAATTAAGAGAAAGTCGCGACGTTATGTTCGTTTACACGTCCATTGTAACTTGTATTATCGCGCAAATTAACGAACGTTTACAAATGAAATGACAGAAAAGGCGAATATTCTAACTCGTTCGGATTAACGCAACTGTGTTTACAGACTGCCTCGTTCATAAATGTTTTCATTTCGTGTGTGCATACATGGAAAGAAAATCAACCCAATATTATGATTAACTTGGAGATAAACATCAACTCTTTCGTACTTAAAAGTTTTTAAGTAAGATTTTGTTATATTTTATCACCGTAAAATGATAAATCTCTTTTGTATCCGAATGGATATTTTTGACAACTGGTTTGACGTAAGTAAAACGATGTTGCTGTTTAATGAAAAAATACAATGATTGAAGTAGCGTTTTAAAAACCTCTTTATACTACTTACTAACTTCGTCTCATTTAAATAAATAAATTTTAATTTGTAAAGTATTGTTACACTGAGTTCCACATTTTCTTAGATTGAACTTGTTGATTATTTTGCAACACCAAACCTAAAAAATGGCGGCCAAAAATCAATTTTGAATTGTGACAGCCGCGGTCGCAGATTTGTCACACAATAAATTATTTATCAAGTAAATAAAGCGCGTTCTCGGCGATAACTACTGAAAATGTTAGTCGTCTGTGTCCACTAAATGGGGCGTTACACTTTCTCTGTTTAATTAGGTGCCATAGTTCCAGCATATGATCGTAGTTACTATAATAGACGATGATGTAAGAAACTGAAGGTCTCGCTGATCTTGTGGGTGTATAGTTTTATTTTTATTGTCTCGAGGACTGTTTCAAGCATTTTCGCCATGGAAGGTGAAGATGGGAGTGTGGGAAATCCCGAAAAAGAAGATTATGAGAGCAGTTCCAATTCAACTCCACAAGAACACAGGTCATTCGCCGAGTTTGCTAAAGACAAGTTGGATAGCGGTGCGTATTTCTCGTTTGGGAATTTGTAAACAGCTATCCTTTTGTGTATTTGCTATCCGCCAAACAATAGAATAATGTTCATTGATGATATAATAATTATTCCCAGAATTATAATTCATATAAAAATGGATCTAAACATTATTAATATTTTATGAAAACAAAGCTGTTGGTAAATTATAGGAATACAAATAATAGAAACCTATGGTTTCATTCAATAATTTTCAATATTAAATTCCAATAACAATATTATAATAAAAAATGCAATTTTGTTTTTAAAATCAAGAGTACTTAAAAAAAAACATTGCCTGTAAAGGCATCAAGCAAATAATTTGAATACACAGCTGCCCAAATATTTGTCCTGCTGATATGGCAGGAAGTAAAATCAAGTTTAATTGATTTAAATACTATACTATTATTATATATTACTATTATTATTAACACACCACTGCATCATAATACCTAGATGTTAATTTAATAATTCTTCATTGGCCAAATTTAAAAGGAATACCAAGTTTGGTGCATTCTTTTCATATATAATTACTGTATGATACACCAGAAGAATGTGCTATGAGCGACCTTATTGCTTTCTGCAAAGGCTTCCAGGCAACCTATCAAGGTTGTGATAATTTTTTCACAAATGGGTATAATCACCTAAGTTATGTAGGTGACTTATCGCCAGCCTGTATATGTATTTCAAATTTTTTGAGGGACATTAAACACACCCGAATGATGATAAAACTTCTATTGTGTCTTGATTAGTGTTGGTCAACCAATTAAATAATGTTTGTATTTGATCAGCTGGTCGGGAGCTTCGGCGACGTCTCCCCATGGCCGGACAGCTTGGTGCTCATCTGATGCATCCTCGGCGCCTGCTGCTGCATTCCACTACACCAACACAGCATACTGATGTTGTGTTGATTTTTCCTAAAGGTAAGTCTATAGAAACCTTAGGGCTTAGATTTATTATGCACTACTAAATAAAGAAAAAATAAATGATTTTTTTGTCACAACATGTACATATTAAAACACAGTTGGCTTGATTACAAAACATAGTTTAACAGTCCATGATTAAATATATGGATTTTACAAAGGTTTGTGTTACAAAATGGTTTATTAGAAAAAAAACACTGAATAAAATTTAGTCTAGCTATTAACAAGACTGCATTCTGGTATCATAGTTTGAGTCAATGTTAAGTAGTTAAAAATAAACCTACCACAATAACTTTATTCTCTTGAAGCTAAGAACAAACAATAACAAGACATATTTTCCTACACTTTGAATTTTAAGAAGCATTGATTTTGTAATTGCCGCTCTAAAGAAGGATTTAGTATTCATTTAATTTGAGATGCTTATTCGTTTTAACTTCGTGGGCGTTCCCTTCCATATTAATTAATTTGCATAAACTGTATTTATAAATAAACTTCTTGTATCCATAACAATATTTTATTAATATTTAGTTCCTCGTACTTTCGTTTCGGCGATACATAATATACAGGCGGCAATTATGTCACGTGCAAAGGCGTGATTCTACACGTCAAAACAACTTTCTTTTGAAATAGTGTGCTGTTGTATAATGTTTTTTTTTTCACGATTTGAATAAAAGTTGGACCGAAGAATCGAGGGCACAATCACCCTCTTGCCGGATGCAGGTGACTAAATCGCCACCCTGAATGATGCTTAATACTGTTCGCCCAGGATTTTATTATACTTAGTTTATGTTATATTTTTTTTAAATGTTTAACTACCTTCTGACCACGACTTAATCCGCGTGAAATTTCTTGTTCCCCGACCCAGCCCGTCGCATCGCGTCACCTAAAATATGCAAAACTAATTTTTCAAATCTGACCATTAGTTCGAGCGATTACCCCCTACATACAAACAAACAAATTTTATCTCTTTATAATATAAGTATAGATTTGAGTACTATTAGTGCATATAAAAAAATACTCCTGCATCTATTTTAGATGGAACAGTTCAGCTATAACTACTCTGTAAGCATTTGTAACTCAGCGTGCATGTCTGACTTGTTATTCGATCCATTTGGCTCCGTGTTACGTCAGTTGGTTTTAACATGATTGTGATAAATTTGGGTAGTCGAGGCATAGTAATTATTTCAGTAATGACTTTTTAATGTAGTACTTTGAGGAATGACCTCTTGTTTGCCTAACAACGTTAATTAATTATGAAAATGGAAAGAAACAAAGTCTTGTTTATGTAGGTATCAGTTTTTGCGCGGCTTTGCCCTCAAAGCGGCGTTGTGGAGCCAAGTTCATATCCCACGAGAGCATAGTAATAATATTAATAACAACCCCATCGCCGTACCTTTACGTTGACGTCATGGTGGAGGTTGCGCCCTCCAAACTCTCGGATTGTGCTGGTAGAGTTTACTTTGCCGGAACAGGTCTAGGGTGAGGAGCTAGACCAAGGAAGATATCTACAGAAAAACTCATGGCAGCATGTAGCGAGCTGTTTGGCAGTAGCGACCCCACGGACCCTATCTCCCAAGAGTAGTCTTGTTCCTCACTACTGGCTTGCCTTTATTGGGTGGCTGGAGTAAACACTAACGAGGAACAGAGCGCCTACCTCTTTCTTGTCTATATTGGCCAGCTTGGGTGGAGATTCGCAAGAGCAAACGTGCTTGGAGGAAGGAAGTATTCCAGTAAGTGCTGGCAAGGATCTTGTCCATCTTCTGGGGATTGTTCTGATAGCAGTGGAATACCTCTCCACTCCTCAAGCATCTCAGGACATGTTGCCCGCTTGTTGCTTCGTCAGCGGAGGAGGGTGGACCTGTGTCAAACTTTTTAAAAATTCGCAATCTCTACAGTTGTTAAAAAAAAAAAATACAACACGTTAGATATGAAATTGTGGCAGCTAAGAAAAAAAATCTCTTAGTTTTTATTCATATTTTTTTATCTTACTTGCAACTTGTAAAGCACATTACAAAATATTTTCTATAAAATTATACTCAAGAGCGAGTCGTATACAATTTTTTTATCGTCGTTTAAGCCCGTCGCAGACGTAGCTATAATATATATTAATATGAATCATAACAAGGCATATTACGACATATTTTCTATACACAATTTCGATTGACCGCACACGCAGCTATAATATATATTTCTATGACGTCACCAAAATATGTCGAAATATATATCTCGGTATATTTTGGCCTTTGAAACCGTGTGCTTGCAAGGACGAGGCAAGGGCAAAATATATATTATAGTATAGCTCTCGTGTGTGGTAGTTTGCTATACTATAATATATATCTCGATATATTAATATATATTATAGCTACGTCTGTGACGGGCTTTATATGTTTTAATCATCCGTATTACTTTATTCACTCTCCATTGAATAATATACAATGTGTCGGGTTGTCGGTTGTATACTCGAATAATACAACTACTGGCAACAATAACAAAAATAAGAAAATAAATTGCTGTTCCAATGGAAAGTGCTATACTAACTCGACCAAATGTTGGGAACACAATAAAAGTCGTAATTATATTTCTCGACTAGCAGAGCTACCAACACAATATTTTTTCTCGAATCCGTCCAATTTTATCATATTGGCTCTGTGTGAACAACATTCAGTTTTAAAAACAAAAGTCACTGTCACTACTGTGTGCGATAAAATTTCATATTCTTAAGTACAGCTTTAGATATACTTGAAAAATATCACCGTGTGAACGTAGCCTGTTTAAGCGGTAATCGGTGCCCATATTCGGAAGCAAGTTCGTCGATGACGTAAGTATCCACTTTTGTTTTGGTAAATAGTCAGATGGGACGGCAATCTGACATGACCAGGGACGGCAAAAAAATATACTTACTATAATTAATTTTGATGTCCTAAAATAGATTCGATAAATTATAGCTGTAGCAGTAGGTACATCACTTGACAATAAATTACGGCAATTGTTCCTTCATATGTATCTGTCAATATACAGGGCTCTCCATGGGCAAACATCAAAAACAAAACAATATGGTAACAGTATAAACGAAACAGTAAGACAATTTAAGCCCATTTATTCATTACTCTTTCTCTCTTTTTCATAAAAAAGAGATAAAGGAGGAATGTGGTAATTGGAAGCGCACACTTGTATCTGTCCCTGGTATATTCAAACTCAAATTCAAAGCACTTAGATGTCACTGCTTGCGGTAGCGTCGCCGCGTCGGGGGTCGGGTTTCCTCCTTCCCTCAAATATGGCGAGGGCGGTAATGGCTGATCTTTGCGGTATGCTCGTGAACGGGTGCTGCTTGTGGTGACTGGTCGTCTTGCTGTCTATGGTTTTATTATTGTTACAGTAATTGTTCCGTTAATTTATTTTACTTTGATGGTCCTATTTTATCATTTATTTATTTTATTTGTTTCTACATTATCCAGTATTGCATAATTATGTAAGCTGCCATGCCCTTTAAGCCTGGAGGCTTTTATTTATGTATTAAGTTTTATTTACATTCATTTTTTTTTTTTTGGTATGTGTTTGGCTAGCTGACGTATTCCAATTAATTTAATCAAAATTTTTGGTAATTACTTAAAATTGTATATAATCCAGTTCTTCATCTTCAGACAGCTGTGCTGCTGGGGAGTTAGTTGCGCCACTTCTTTACCCAGCTAAAGCACAAGGAAGTGGTGAAGGGCGGGCGTTTTGGGGGATTGTCTTATGTAATTTTGACGTTCGGAAATGCTGATTCTCAGCCTAATTTGAATAAATGACTTTTGATTTTGATTTATTATTTTATTTCAAATAAACCAATTACAGGCACTTCAGAATTGTCAAGGTCGGTCGGTCAGAAAAATGAAGCTAGTAGCCCATTCCAAAGCGTAGTAGGACCTATGGAGAAGAACGGGCAAGAAACTCCACGGACACTCTTTCAAATCAAATTATGCTTACAATAAATTTGTTACATCATTCATGTTGAAATTATGCATGTGAGAACGATGCAGAACGTTGAAAGCGTCCGTTATATAAATATGAAAACAATTCAAAAATAAAATTTGATTAAAATACGCCGTGGCTGCTAAGAGACGCCCGTTCACGAACTTGACGCATGGATTAGCACCATTCAACTCGACCATTTTGAAGGGAGCTAAATGATCCAACACACGCGCCACCATCAGCGAATCATTAGAGTGAGCATGACATCCTACTCTCAGCCGCCAGGGCACATTCAAGTCAATGAAAGACATGCCCAGTAAATGGTAGCTTTATACATA
The DNA here is from genome assembly GCA_963555695.1 of Dasypolia templi. Classification (NCBI taxonomy): domain Eukaryota; kingdom Metazoa; phylum Arthropoda; class Insecta; order Lepidoptera; family Noctuidae; genus Dasypolia; species Dasypolia templi. Next base: position 6,700,833 of record OY743158.1, read on the forward strand.
GTACTCACATAAGGCTTATAGCAATTATACAGAGTTAATACAATGCAAAGATTTTTGTTTCTAATCTTCAGCAGCTCCAACAGTATTCTCATATGCTAAACTAATCAATTAGTTGATCGGTCTTTGACGAACAGGACCCTAACTTATAATATGCTCGGCTGCATAGTGTGCGTTTTATGCAAGATTTAAATTTGGTTTCATTTAGGTGGTGTATGTAGCCTTGCATGTAATTGTGTAGCCTCTGTTGGAGAACCATTAACCTTTTTTTTTTTCATTGAGTGGGAAATACCATCAGACATACAGCTTGTGTACTTAAACCGGTTTAGAAGCATGACATTTTGCACAAGTGTTCCTTTTGCAACGAAAGAGTTATTTTAACTTTTTTCGGGCTAAACGTAATAAAATAAATTAACATTGACGATAGATAGCCATAGAAAAATGTATTTTAATAAAAATCAATCAAACATCACTTGCTTTGCTTTTATCAATCAACCATCACATGTGGCCTACCCAAATGTTCTTTTGTATTGTGTTGAATCGTTGAGCTCCTTAGTTCTGAGTTGGGCTGCACGATGATTGACAAATGCGTGCACTGACTGGACAGGTCCACTGAAATCCGTGTGGTTCTTTCCTCAAAAGACCATTTCAGACACCAGTCTACTTTGTCCTCATATGGTATGACCAAGATTGACATTGATGGACTTTATGTAAACAATGACATGTAAATTTACTTTGTACAGAATTATACTATGTTAATTATTGTGAAGACATTGTGGATTTGTTGGTTTTTTTTAAATGCATTTTTTAAAATAGTTTTAATCATGGTCTGGCAGTTTGAGTAATTTATGCGGCCTACCATAATGTCATTGCTTTGGTAATGTTCTTCGAATCGTTTAGCTCCTTTAGTTCTGTGTTGAGCTGCATGACAACTGACAAATGCGTGCACTGACAGGACAGATCCACTCATTCTGTGTGGTTCTTTCCTCAAAGACCATTTCAGACACCAATCTACATGGTCTTCACATGACCTGACCAGGATTATGTCTGGACTTTTTAAAGAGACTGTGACCTCTGAGTTTGTTTCGGCCTTTCTTTACGGAGTAGTCATATAGGAAACGTCGATCTCTTCTAGTTTTTAAAATGATTGACGTGTTAAAGTGTTTGTACAAACCTACTTACAGAAATAAATCATTTATCATTTACTTTCATCACACCCAAGAAGAAAGCCAAACTAGTAAAACATCGCTAACGAAATAACAGTAGGTTAAAATTGGGAGAATTATTATAATTGGCTGTTTCACCAAATTTCATTCAAACCCGTTCATCCATATAAATTGCGTGATTGAGTAACAAACATTCAAACTTTAACATTTATAATTTTAGTTTATGGGTAGTATAAACAAAGGAATTTAACTAGTTCAAAATAGTAGTCAGGGCATAGGTCGTGATGTGGTTACTTTTATGCCAATTTGTGTACAGTGTACAAAAGTCGAATATGTGGATTTTTTATGTTTATGAATTTCCATCGGCAAAGATGACTTCCATACAAACTCTCACTTTTCCGAACGATTTTTCAAATATTTTCTTTCATACAAACATTGTCCTGACAATTACAAACACAACAAAAAATAATTATCCAAATTGGTGCAGCCGTTTTGAAGTGATGCGCGGACAAACATTTGTGGCAATTGATTTTTTATAGATATGAGATATCATAGACACTAAATATTGTTCCAAAACTAAAAAAAGGTTAACCTACTTTCGATGATGGTACATATTCTGTTTCCAATTGTCAAAGAACATTTTGTTTCAGGTACTATTTTGTGTGTCGGTTGCTATGCAAGCTTGGAATTACGAACCTTTGAATGCAACACATTCAGTGTAAATGTGCGATATTTTATGTATATCAACTTAAACCCATGGCACGTTACTGTAGATAGTCAGAATATCTGTCCCATTACGTACTTACTTGTAATTTGTGCAAGTATTTTCGCTAAATTTTATTCATTTTTATGTAAGTGTTTATAACGTCGAAAATAACTATTACTAGGTATTGCAAAATCACAAAAAAAAATGGAAGAAAAAAAAATGCGCCGACCCCAAATTTGTACAATGGGATAAGGAGAGGAGAATGAAGTTGACTTAACATCAAAATTCAATTAAACCCAGTAATAATTGAAATTGGGATTTCGCTATATGCGGTGTCGGTCCACTTGAATCTTGTAGGCCTTAGTTAAAAAAACTGAAACTATTTGTGTGAGGTATCGGTTTTTGTGAGAAAACATAAAAAATCTCTAGATTCAAGGTTGAAAATTACACCAAACAGAGACCAAGAGATGCAAAAAAAAATTTTACTTTTGTAATACTCACATCTCTTATTATAAAGAATGTTAATTTGTTAATCATATGTGCATTAGAATTTTCAACAAATTACCAAAGATTATGAAGGTAAACATAAAGTAAAATATATATTTAAGATCCCTATAGTTTTATGGTGTGTTTATTTAGTTTAACAGAATGTATGTTATAAAGACAATATATGATTTTAAAGAACAAGGGCGGCTAATTATTTGAACAATAAAACCTTGTTACATAAATAAAAATATTGTAAAATGTTTTTTACTGATTCCTAAATATAATCTATAAAAGTTTTTATATTTAAACTCCGTGGTTAATAAATATTGAGAGTTTCATTCTTTGGTGTTTAGCGGTAAATATGAATTTTAAAACAACTAATCTCAACAATGTTGCCAACTGAATTCTTTTACTGACTGCCGATAAATGTCTAAGAAATACGTACTAGGAGGTGGCCGGTGGTATAATTAAATTGGCCTAAACACAATACCTATTATATACTTTGTCGTTTGAAAGTGGTAACAAGTTTTTTGTTTTAGTTGTCCGAATGAATGATTAAAATGGAAACTTTACACTAACAATAACACTGACAGTGACAGTTGCTCTCGAGCCGCTGTTTTTAATGTTTGGGTTACAGATGACTGTTTCATTTCTTTATTAAATAATTCATTAATTTTTCATTTATTCAAGAAACCAAAATTCACACGATTGACGATGGTCAAAAAACTTTAACAAAAAAGTTGTTTCAAATTCAAAATTCCCGCCGGATTTTTTATGAAAATCTTTTCTTATTTAAGTCTAGGAACTCATTACGAACATTTTACGGTAGTTTTCATTAATGTAACAAGCTTTTGCACTTCAAATAAAATGATTTCTGGGCACCTGCCATTGTTCTTTAGGTTTTGTGATGTTTGTATATTTATTTTAACTTAATAATAGAACACAGGTGTTTTTAAACATATTCTGTGTTAGAATGAGTACCTACTAGGTACTCATGGAAATTAATTTGCATGCCCTAAACACGCAAAATATGGGCTGCACAAACCAGTAACTTTCACAACTGGTAACATCTATATTTTCTGCAAATAAATGATTCTTATTTCTTTGAACATTGCAGTATAATAAACCAATCGAGAAAGGGCTATTTCTATTCCAAAGAGTAAGAGAACAACATCATACGTTTTCCTTCTAATAAAATTACAGTAAAAATGCTAATATGAACTCGAGCGTACATTTACCCGACCTAATGTACTACGTTAGGACTGGACCGACCTCACGCACACATACTTGGCTCGCATTGTTATTATTATTGATATATGGTCTACATTAGCATGTTGGGATGTTGCCAATACATTGTACAGGCCATTAACTTAACTTCTGTCTAAGTACGTTAAGTTATTTTGAATTTAGAATAATCTAAGCAAAATATTAACTCACGCACGAACTGGTATTCGTTCTGATTACGATCTCTATGCTTGTTGTAAATACTAATACTAATGCAGTTTGTAGGTAGGTTCTAAAGGCGGTTTCTGACTGGTTGTAGGTCTTCGTTTAAACGTTTCAACTGTTCTTTGTGTCTAAAGTTAACTTAAAAGGCCATTGGAATATTTAAAACCTAATGAAATTCCAAACGAGAAATCTTCATCTTTTGTCCTGCAGGGCTAACATGCCAGACGCGACAATTACTCACTCTCGTATTTTCTCGTCGCGTCTATACCGTCACTTTACTCGTTTTTTGACAGCACTGCCATACAAAATACTTGACTTGTTCTGTCAAACTTGATGTTTTCTCGTTGAACCCTAACATGACCACCTAATTTATCTCGCATTTTGACAATTCAACATGAGAAAATCGTGATTTTCTCTAATTTACTCGTCCTCGATTTTGACGACGAGAAGAGTAGACAAAATTACAAATTGCAAAACATGGCAAATTCATAATTATACTTATTTTCGTTCGTGAAAAAACTTAATTGAAATACTGAATTGACATAATTGATTTGATTGAATTGAATGAAAATACTTAGTTTTAAGCAGCCTACATGCACATTGGAATGAAGTTCCTTTCGGCGGCCGCGACAGAAAGTTTGGCGCCGCACGGAAGCACTATTACGTAGATGAGCATCAAGTGCAGTAATTATCAGTCTAGTTTGTCAATTATGGTGATTATCGAAATCAAGGGAGTTATGGCTGTACCTGCCTACGCAACATAATTACGAAAATCGCCAGTTAAGTCCGCAAAGTTGGTGAGTAAAAGCAATATCATGTGTTTTATGATGATTGTTACAATATCAACCTTCGCTTTGTCGAATAGTGACCTTCGGCCGATTTATCAATTGAGGTGGATTATCTAGTGAGTATAATAAGTGCCACTAATTGTATATTTTAATTTTAGCATGCCAAAGAAAAACAGTAAAATAGTCGGTTTTATGCACAGAGTACACTATAGTATACTGAAATAGAGACCAATCTTCGGCCTTAAAATGGGCAACCACTTGCGCCTGGCCCCTAACGCCATCTGTTATCACCAGTAAGAATCTTTACTCATCCTATCTATAGCTATACCTGTGTCTAAACATAGATAGGCCATACGTAGGTATAGCCACTATCATAACTTCGTGTTTATACTAAAGTTATTAAGGATTTATGAATGAAACATTTTATTAATAAAAATAAGTTTATTTGTGTCTTTTATAGCACTTATTTAACTTCTTGGCTTTTATTTGCAGATTGTCCTCAACGTCATCAACCTGTCTTCTCCCAGCTAATATTTTATTAATATTTTTGCAATAGTTAAACACCATACAACGAATGACAATGCATGCTTATCAAACAATCAATTAATTTGTCTTTATGGCTTTTACATTTTATAAATTCAAAGTCAACAAATATAAATATCGCTGTTTTAATAATTACTTTTAAATAGCTTTTTTCAATATTTTCTTTAATTATTTCGTTTATTATGTCTTGCATATTTGAAATTAATTGTACGAATTCTTTGCTGGGAGTGCAAAGCCATCGTCGACCTGCATATTCCCTATATTTAATATACTCAATTTCATTTAGTGATGATAAATCGTTTGAGCAATCAGCACAAGATTTAAAAATACGGGATTTTATTTTTTTTAAGAAATATCCGCTCATGTATTGTATTGGAGCAATAATTCGGGGATCCCTTTCTTTTACCTCAATTGGGCTAAAATTAAAATCGAACGTTTTTGAAAAATCAAATGAGGAGCAGGTCGACGTTGCTTTCGCATTTTCGTTAATGATGAGAGAGTGCAATGCATCGCAAAAGTCTTCTTCGCAGTTACCGCGTGTGTTTAGACTGCTTAAATTATTTATTAACAGTGTGGCGAAAGCAGACTCAAACTGATCACACGTGGGGTTAGTGTTGCGACACCCTTGGCTTCTCACTGCGCCAAAGAAATTTTCCAAGGGGTCCTGATTAAGGTGCCGCAACCATACTGACGACACGTTAAAATCATCTTTTATTTTTTTAATTTCTAATTCCTTTGAGAAGGTGTGGGGGATCATAGAGAGGTATGATTTCTTGGCCATTTATTACAATTATGTTTTCTTTTGGTTCCTCTCCTTTTCTTAAATAGAGTCCTCTGGTTTCATTAACCAACAGTTTGAGAGCCTGTCTATTGTTTGTTCCCTGGTCACATACTGAAGCAACCACTATCAACCCTGCTTCTTGCAAGCCTTTTGTAACTTCTTTTATTTGTTTGGCCAGCTCAGGTCCCTTGGTTGCACTTGATGCAAATGTGTATGAAACGGCCTGTTTATAATTATAAATTAGACCCCGCACCATAAAAACTTGAGCATGATCTGCAAATTCTCCCTTTCTTTCTTGCCCATTGTCAACAAGACCTGATATTTTATCTTTCCTCTCCTGATATGTGACATTGGTCTTCAGTGACACTTCGTCAAACATTAGTACACAGAGCTTTTCTTCGGTTTTCATAAGGTCAGCTTTGGTTTTTAATTGCGAGAAAATGTTTTTGTTAATACCAGGTTTGAGATTACTCATTTGAATTAATTTTATGAGAGTTTGCTGAGCAGGCAAAATAAAAATCTTTCTAAAAATCTATATCCTTTGGGGCTTTGCTTGAAGATTGATAAAGCAGCAATTTTTTCCTGCAATGTAAAACGTCGTCCTTTTTCCTTTTTTCGGTCCTCCCGCCATTGCATTTTCATTAATAATTTAGCAGTACTTGTGCAATTTTCGAGGGTATCTAAGACTGCAGGACTAGATGCTTTTTTTTTTGCTGTTTTTATGTTGGCTGGCTGTTTTCTCACTTTATTTTTTATTTTGCATATTTTTATTCTTGCAGCAACAAGTTTTTGATGCAACTCCTTTTCCACATTTGTAAGGAATACCTTTTTTGTCGTTTTCTTGACAAATCTCTTTTCTCCTGTAAAATATAAACAAAACATGTTAATTATTTCACATATTTTTGGTAACATTGTTTAATAAATACGATTTCTATAAAAGCCAAGTGACTTAGTTCTAATAATCAAATAAGATGTTTATCTAAAACAAAATAAACTATTATGTAGTAGAAGGAAAACTAAAATGCAGCGAAATCAGCTATACGTGGGGATATACATTGGATAGGTTAATTATTTCAAGTAACCACATAGCAGTTCGCGCAAACCGCGGGCTTTGAACTCGTGATCAACGTTTTTTATTTGATAAGATGTTAGTTTCCAACACATCAGTAAAGTTCCGACAACCAATGAAAAATACGTTGCATGGCTGTACTTCGCAATGTACAATGGCGACAACGTCATACAAATATAAATAGTTAACCAATTATTTATTAAGTTGTTTACATAAAATTTATCAAACTTACTTAGATTTTGCTGGTTCTTAACTTTTGGAGTACTTGAAATAGGAAGTTGTTCATGAATTAAAGCCACGGGATCTGCAATTAATCATTGTATGACTTTATAGCATATTTAAGTTGCGCCAATGTTTTATTATTCATAGTAATGATTACTTTAACAATTGACGATTTATTTAAACACCATGACATGCTATACATTTCCAGTTTAGCTGATCTCGCATTGTATTGGCTTTACATATAATAAGAAGTCAGCTTATACTGGAAATGTATAACTTGATATTTCGTCATACGTACACATTGAAAGTTCTCAGAACTTTTGCTCAGTTGATTTTAACCCAACTATTGTGAAGCCAAGGGTCAAATTATATTTTCAAAAAGTTTAGTTTTTAGGGTTCCGTAGTCAACAAGGAAACCTTATCTCCACGTTCGTATGTATGTCTGCGGTTTAGCTACATACTAATCCCGGCGACAAAGTGGTAAAACCAAATTTAAAAAACGAAAAAAAGTGTTAAAGTGAGGGATGATATATTTTTTCTCGTCTATCCCATGGTGTGGTAGTGTTACATAGGCCGTTCAAAAATATTGCGGGTCTGTGAAAACCATTTTTCGGGCTCCGATTGCGTAATATTAAGCTTTAAAGTGCTCATTTTTGTTATAGTCAAGTGTGTGTGCCGGCTTAATGGCCCCTGCCGATGATGACGATGCTGATTGTTTTTGGATATGTGAAACTTTCACGGAAATAGTATATATGTATATAACGAAGAAAATAGGAAAACTATCACAGCTAAGTAGGCTTTACAAGTTAACGAGTAATGGTCGACCAACTTACATTTGCAGTTGAAATGTATGGAAGAACATGTTACTCAACTAAGATGTTTAGTTTGTTCTTGGGATAAACTTATCGGAACTAAGGAACCCCTCATTGTGCGTGGCCCAACACGCGGTTTTATAAATTAAAACTTGTAATGTTTTGTGGACGCTTAAAACTTACCAAGAGTTATAGGATTTTCAAGTGGCATGTTATGCTCATGCACTGAAGTGTCCGGATCTGAAACATGCGTTTATTTCATTTTAACAATAAATTTAATCTATTTTAATATAAAATAACATAATATTTATAAATTAAATAATAATGTACAAAATAACTATTATTATCTATTATATACTAAAATCATCTAGTACTCGTATAGTTTAAGGTCAACAATTGATCAGTTTTTTTACAATTCAAAATAGTTACTTATTGCAAGTAAAAGAAATAGAAACCGGCCAATTGCGACTCGGACTAGCACACGAAGGGTTTTGTACCACCGTACAATATTTACCACCATATCTTTAAAATACTTCTGTTAAAAAAACACATTTCTTGCAACTATGCCCCTGTAATTTTTAACTTTATATTATTTTTATGGTCCTTTGGGTATGCAACCATACAAACGTTAACAAACGTTAAGTTAAATATTGTACGATGGTATGGAACCCTTTGTGTGGGAGTTCGACTCGCACTTGGCTAATTAAAAAAAATAAAAAAAGAAGAATATTTTTCACCTACATGAAATGAAACCTACTATGAAATATTTTTTTTTTAAATTAAAAATAAAATATTTCATTATGATACTGTGTATTACAAAGTTATGTTTTGCAGTTGCTGAAAATCGCCTACATTTAAATAAAGTATCGATTCTCAAGGTATGTTATTTATTTGTTGATTTAATACAATAAATGGTACATGAAATAGAGAAGTTACAAATTCATTACTTGTTGAGTTGTTGCGATTAAAGCTCATGCAAAAAGTGTCTTCTTTCACGGGCCCCTATTTCTTCTTAATAGAACATTTAAAAAAAAACACTCTATTCAATGAGTTCTAGACACTGACATCCCACATACCTACCTTTGACTTTGCTAAAATTGGTTAGGTCTATGTATTTCGTTTCTTTTATTCGGGTTTCTTTGAAGATCAAATATTATACAGTATAATCAAATAGCAGTGTAAAAAGCGTTATGATGATAGATGCTCTTTATGATTGAATAAATCGGAAAAAATCAAAATCATGTTTAATTAAATCAGGAATAATAAAAACTTACCAATATTTTCCTTGTGTACCAAGTCCTTTCCCATTTTCATAGATGTATGTGGCAAATATTCGAAATTTAAAGTGTGATCTGGAAGATAAATACATCATGATACATTTTGTATATTTTTTTTTAATAAATGCTTATTTCTAATTTTACCAAATTTAAGTATACAAATAGGTACCTGATGATGTTGATGGCAGCTCCAGAATTTGTTCTAATGGCTTTCTATTAACAGATGTAAATCTTTTCAGTGACAATGGTGCTGAAAGAAAGAACCAATATCAAAATAGAGCCACAAATTACTACAGTATGTATCAACATAAATCCAAATGGGAATAGGAAGGTACACACATCACAGTGGGATATATTCCTTTATGTTCAATGATGATTTAAACAAACCTGGCATATTCAATGTAGGAACAGCAATGTTGCTGATTCTGTTACGGCATAGATATTTATCTTCAAAGTGTGAGCGACACACACGGCGGTACTTAAATATGTGCTCATTTTCCAAGCCCAAGATGTCACTACCTATGGCATAAAGCCATGTGTTGAAGCGTTCTCTATCCCTTTCTGGGTTTGGGAACGCATGGAGAACTCGACGCATACCTAAAAAAAAAATGTAGTCTTTAAAATTGGAAAATAATTAATCAAGTTTACAAAAACTAAGGCTAACAGCTTTGCTATGATGTTGGTGAACTTGTGCTGATGTTTGCAAATGGTAGAGTATTATGACTCGACCAAAGGTGACAATCGGTTTTTTACCACATTGACTAAATTCGGGCGTGGTATCATAGATAATACACTGTATATTAACAAGTTTGTGTGTAGTGACAGTGTGATGATTCCTTTAGTGTTGAATTCAAGGACAGCTTTTCTATGATATGGATCTTAAAAAGTACTTTCATTTAAATGACCAACAGAATACTGTATGTTTAGGTCTACTGATTTTACCAGTCAGGTAGATAATGCATAGCCATTTTTTGCAATATAATGCAGTTTGCACTTTCAACAAGCAATTTAAAGTTACTAAAATAAAGTCCGACATACCTCCACTCTCCTTGCACCCTGGAACACAGCAGTGCTTGTCCGAAGACATGGTGTAATAAAACAGATACACTAAAAGAGTCCTATCTCAAACACAACACTATACACCAGTCTTATCTCTGTTTTGGAATAAAATCACACAAAATTCCTTTCTGGTCACAATTATGCAGTAGCCGGAGGAACTTTAGCTCAACGAATAATGCACAACGAAACACAGAAAGATCACAAAAAATATCGCATTCATCCAGCGCAAGCGTCAGGCATCAGCAGACATTTGCATTTGGAGGTACCAGTTTAATTAATATATAAACCACCAATGAAATTCTACCAAATCTGCAATCTACTTGAGTAAAGATAAGATAAATATTGTTAAACAGTTTCTCTTAAGTTTTGTTTTATTTTCCCAAAAATAATCAAATGTGTTTTTCACAAATTTGTACTATTAAAACCTTCGGAATTGACCGATGATTGTCACAGATTATAATAAAATCTACTATTTTAGTAGCAATCAGCCTCACAAAATTGTCAATGTTCGATTTTGTTTAGTACCATCTATTGGAATTTTAGATGAACATTAGTGCAGAGCTGCCATCTCTTAGCCAAAGTTTGTAACTTAACCATCTACGTCACGCTATAACCCGACAAAATAAAAAAATACCTTTCATTTTGTTCGTTCATGGACCATTATATACATCGTGATTTAGTATCATTATAACCACTGACTTCCCCAGTTTTTTGTACTAAGTTTGAACCGCCTGGTTTTATGGAACTAAACAAAAATTAAAAGAGGTGGACGTTAAATCAATACAGAACATACTTATTCCATGCGTAAAACCGACCGATGTTGCAGTGATAAAAATTATTTGTTTTTAATAACTTGCTACATCGGTTTCTCGTCGCGAGATACAGAAGTGTCAAAGTGCCTTTTTAGAGTTTAATCGAGTTTGGCGGTCATGTTAGGTGTAAGGATGACGTCAAAATCGTAGACAAATTTCGAGAAATCGACATATCGAGCGTTCTCGCGCTTGTCATGTTAGCCCTGCTGGAGGTGTCGTTCTAACTTAACTCCAGCTTTCGTTAGGGTTTAAGAGTAACCGTGACGAAAGGCCCTCAGGAAGTGCAGTGTTGAAGTTGCATTTTGGCCCAGGGTTAAACAGCTGGAAAAGGCTTATCTGTAACTCCTACTTGGCAAAAAAAAAGGCTTTTCTGTGACTGACGTGTCGTAAACGAGCATTTAGGTGATCAAAATCAAATCAAACCGAATCTATTAAATTAAAACGGGTTCACGATCCTGTAAATGGAATCAGTTTATTACTTAGACCACTAAAATCCAAATCAATCAAGTAACGTTGACATTAGTAAAGAATCTCTTTGAAAGAGTAACGATCCAACTCACACACTCGACAGTCATAGAAACAGTAAAGTGTTCCCAAACACTTTACTGTTTCTATGACCACATAGGTATTTACGTTGTCTATCTTAATATTTTAGTAACGGTCTCAACGAGATTATCTTTAGGGAATACACGACAGGGTAGGCTTCATATTTATGATCGTACACCTTCATTTCGCCGATGAAGATGTCGATGTTTCTTAGAAGGAAAGGAACTTATTTCAGTATTTCGGGCATAGTTTTTCTTTAGGCGGAAATATTTTTGTACAGTCTTGTGAATCATCTATTATGTATGAGTAATGTAGAATATCTACTTTATGAAGTTCAACGGAGGTATATTACGGCATGCATCTAAACAGGAAACTTACGTTTGATATATTATAGCGAGCGGACAGACAAAAAAGGTATCGTACTATCGATACATGCAATTTCGAAGGCCGATCATCAGTCTTCGAAACATTTGGCGCGGCCTTGATATCCGTTCTTGAATAGCTTTTGCACATGCCCTATCTCTTCGATTAGGTAATCGTAATCTAAACATAGCACGCTGTAAATTAAACACGTAAAAGTAGCCTTAAACCGCTAATAGATATTAAACTTTAAGTATAGAAAACGTTGCATTAAAAGTTAAGTAATGATTCGTCTGCCTAACCCCACGGATATCTAAAGCCTAGCCATATATTTTTTTGACGTTTCAGCTTCTCTTAACTTTAAGCAACGGTTATAAATAAATAAATGCCTGAGCTATTTGTAGAAATTAAAATGGTTGCACAAACCTGACCCATTTCATAAGACATTCCTGAATGTGCTAAAGATGTTTTATAGCGTGATAAAATTAATCAAACAAGACAGTTTTACTCGACCTCTTTGACCCACCCGGCAAAAGAAATAAAACGGTTTGGCCGCTTAGAATGAGAGGTCAAGCACCGGTCGATCCATGTCAGGCTTCAAAGGCCTTAAAAAGAAAAAAAAAAAGCGAATAGGCACGGCTGACTCAACGAAAGTGAAGTAATAAGTACTTTGACAATTGACAGGCGCTAAGTGGTTCTCGATTTCCGGAATAGGACCTTTTTATGCCTCTTGGGAAGTCTCTCACTGCACTTAACCAATCAAGATAACTGTCAATTCAAATCTTAAAAAACTTTGATTTCGAGCCTCGTCTTCATCCCTATTTTTCGTTAAGAAAAAGTCATTTTCCTTCGCCATATTATTATGTACAGGAGTCTATTAAAATTTGTCCATAAATCACTGCTGCCACTTTATCTGTACAATAGCTTCTCAGAAATATAGCGTTATTCATCATAAGCCTCATAAACCTATGTAGGTTAGTACTGAAAGTAAAGCCTCATATACACAGCTGTCATATTACACGTACAAATTATGAAACAGAGTCTGTACTGCTCCCATTTGTAAACGACGTTGAATTGATTCTCAAGCTGTACGAATTGATACGGTAATCAGTTCCGAGGCGTACCTCCATGAATTTATAAATGTTAAGCACATGTTTAACTTCGAAACGTATTGTGGAGGCGAATGATAAAATTTGAAATTAATGTCTTGCTCGTTTTTATTCGTAAAAGTTCTACGTAGATGAACACGAATGAGCCACTTAGCATAGTCGCAACTGACAAGTAATAATGATTTGATGTTAAAGTTGATAGGCTAGATTGGCTGCAAATAATGACTATTTGGCCCAAGACTCGCGAGCCTAAAATATTAGTATAACTAGATAGCAGAGCTATTATTTCTATTGCTATTCTGATACATAATTCAGATAAGTCAATAAGTCCGTGACTTTTTGAATTTCTGACCTCTTTACTGAAAAAGCAACACTACTCCTGTCAACAGGCATCTGTCAGTTGACTCCTGTCAAAATTTGAACTTGCTGCGTCAGTCAGTTTGTGTTTGACAGCTATCTTTATCAAACTACCCAGTAATTTGAGGAAAAAATGGAAAAAAGTGAATTTCGTGTGCTTATTAACCTCATTATTTTTTGCGAAAAAAAACCATTACCGAGACCAAGGCTAAGCTTGATAAATACTATGGGGACTCTGCACCATCGATTTCAATGGTAAAAAAGTGGTTTACTGAATTTCGTTGTGGCCGTAGAAGCACTGAAGATGCCGAACGTCCTGGACGCCCAGTTGAGGTCTCTTCACCCGAAACAATCGAAAAAATTCACGATATGTTGTTAGCCGACCGAAGATTGAAAGTGCAAGAGATTGTGGAAGCCGTAGGGATCTCGCATAGCTCAGTGGTTTCAATTTTGAATGATCACTTGGGCATGAGAAAGCTGTCCGCAAGATGGGTGCCGCGTTTGCTCACAGTCGACCACAAACGCAATCGTGTAACAACTTCACAGGAAGGTTTGGCGTTGTTTAATCGCAATATGGAGGAGTTTTTGCGCCGTTTTGTAACCGTGGACGAAACATGGATCCATCACAACACACCAGAGACCAAACAACAGTCAAAACAGTGGGTTTCTAAGGGTGAATCGGCGCCAAAGAAGGCCAAGGTGGGTTTGTCAGCCAATAAAGTTATGGCGACTGTTTTTTGGGATGCATGCGGGATAATCCACATTGACTACCTTCAAAAGGGAAGAACAATCAATGGGGAATATTATGCCAACTTATTGGACCGATTCAATGACGATTTGAAAAAAACCGACCTCATTTGGCCAAGAAAAAAGTTCTTTTCCACCAAGACAATGCAAGGGTGCACACATGTGCAGTTGCCATGGCAAAAATCCATGAATTGGGCTATGAATTGCTCCCTCATCCACCCTATTCTCCAGATTTGGCTCCGAGTGACTACTTCTTGTTCCCAAACCTGAAGAAATGGCTTGGTGGAAAAAGATTTGACTCCAATGATGAAGTCATCTCGCAAACAAAGGCCTATTTTGAGGACCTCGACAAATCATATTTTTTGGAAGGGATAAAAAAATTGGAGAAGCGTTGGACAATGTGTATAGAGCTCAAGGGAGACTACGTTGAAAAATAAAACATTTATTTATAAAAAAATATGTGTTTTATTCCAAAAGTCACGGACTTATTGACCCGCCCTCGTATTATATGTACATAGAATACTTAGTCTATAATGTTCACGCCGCGCGACACAGGCCTCTCTATGAGAGGAAGTGGGGGGCCGAAATCCACCAAGCGGGCCCAGTGCGGGTGGCATGGCAAATGTCTTCGAATTTTTGCCGTTTTCCTTCACCGTTTTGAGATCAGTTGTTATGAATAAATTACTTATTATAGTAAATAGTTATGAATACATTATTAACAATAAAATAACATTCTGCTAAATTGGGTTTTACAGAGCGTAGTACTTCTAAGATTAAATATGGGAATGAAGATCAGGTTCCACTTCCCAAACCCTTAGAGAACCATCCAACTCACTAGCAAGTATCGTATCGGTGGGGAGATAGACTCATATGACTCATGAGTATATCTACCCACAGATACGAGTCTCCTCACATGGCATGAGGAGACTAAAGTCGACAGTATCAAACTAGACAATAACTTAATTAAATATCTATTTTCGTCTGCCCTCCTTGAGGGTTAGGGGCGATCAGGCGGCTGCTGCCTTGGTAGTGGGCTTTATGGTCGTTGCTTGGTAGATGGATAGAGAATAATGCTTTATTCTTCACCGAAATTGGAACACAGCTCATATAAATCCTTGTTTAATAGAGTATAAATTATAAGGAACTGGTCGTAGGTCTTTTTAATACGACTTGATTATTTATACGAACCGGGAATTCTTCAAAATAAGGAGAAATATTTGCATAAATGACTTTTTATTTTAATAACTTTAAAACCACTTCTTGTACACGTTCTTTGCTTTGAAACGCGTCCAGAAATGCCTTCATGTCATGTTTGAAACAAATGCTAGCTTCGATACCAAGTTGGCTGGAACATCTTTCTTCTTTTCAGTATAAACTTTTGGCCTTACGCCAGACTTCGTATTCAGGAAGCCTTTACATGTGCAGATGTACGCCATTCTGTGCAGAAAGGTTCGTGTTAACTGCTACCGTTTTAACTAACTTCGTAGGCCTTACATACAATTTACACCTTAGGGCTTTGGAATGTAAGGTGGAGAGGTCGCGTTTATTAAAGGCTTTAATGGTTTATTTAGAACGGCCTGCTCCAACTCTAAAAGTTTTTACTTTGCGGGAGCAAATAAGTGTAATGTCCTTTTCCGGGGTTCTAGTTACAACGCTGCCAAAAAACCCATTATACCTACATATAGGCACATTTAAAAAGTTAGTTTTGTTGGCACGGAATTCATTGAAATATTTTATGTCGTTCTATGCGTATCGTTTTTGGCTACTATCCGATCATAGGACAATATCTTCCAATTCTTCTTATGAAAAAACGACATCAAATCTTCATTACTGCTATCTACCACAATTGCGGTAATCTTTACTCCTACGATATTATGTATAACGGACTCATTGCCAAATCCTGGTTTCCATAGACAAATACGAACTGTTCATGAACTTGTTAATGAGCGCTTGACCCTATCCTACATGTAAAGCGGAAGCTGGCGAAACGCCAACCAATCGAATCGAGAAAAACAAAGGTTTAGTATGAGCACGCAGGGAATAGACCTTACGTTTCCAAAAAAATAGTACTCGACTTTTCGACGTATTTGTGATAGAGAATATAAAGTAGTGTGGCGGCATCTACACCGCCACATGCGAACAAACGCATCAATCCTGCATCGCGCAAGCAGAGTTTACCGCGCAGATGCTATATACAACTTCCCGACAAAAATCATCGGGCCACAGCACATCGGGCACGTCGGGTGAACCAGTGAAGTGATATGAGGAACAGAGAACAGAGGAACAGTAAAGTTCACTCATACTCTTTTAGTAAAGTATTAAGAGTATGAGTGAACTTTACACCCTGTTCCTCATATCTCTTCAGTAGTACTCCGATAATAAAACGACAAAACATGGCTTTACAACGTCTTTTTCCAATCATAGGCAGCATCCCATCCTGAAAAATGAATAGACCAATGATTTTGACACCCAAGATACAGTTCAAAGCAGTATTAGGAAAGCCTTCTTATTCGGAAGGTCGCAGTAGCTGTGCGCACCATTACCTATAAGACAGCTGACTTCCCTCCCCGTCCCCTGAAAGCCCTCACGATTGTATTTGAAGAAAGCCAATCATAAGTTGGATCGGATACGGCGGTGTTTTCAAGTTGTGTCACTAATCCGTCTTTCGTTCAGGCGCACTAAAAGAAACACTAAAAGAAAGAAAGACAAGATCATGACGATGATGTGATGATTATTAACCTACAATTCTTTCGCAGGTCTCCCCGACAGTATGCTGCTATGGCTACTGCAGAAGTTGCGCGGGAGTAGGCCTCGTTTGCGTGTGTGCGTGCGACAACACGCGTCGTCACAATGCTCCGCCTTCTACATCACTGCTGATGACGACGTGTGAGTGAGACACTGACTTACCTTTTTATCTTTAAGCTTCCCTTAAAATCGTCTTCATCATTCGCATATACAGGGTGGCACTGTGGCAGGGACATCGACGCTCAATCTCTTATAATAGGATTCAGTAGGTACATGATACTGAACCCACCTGCATTGAAATATTTTGTCGGTAGTTAAAATTAATGCAGTTCCATACATTTTGACCGAGTAGTTTTATTTAGACACAAACCATATATTGTTTAAATAACTACCCCAGTTTACTCTTGCGGTTTTAAGTGGTTTTCAAGAAACAAGTTCAGTTCAGAACGAGTGTGTTCACTTGTTCAGTGCACTGAATCTAATCGAAATGAATGCGTTTAAACGTTGACTGATTTTAACGAAAACTCGAAGTTCTATAGAAATTAACGAAGTGGAATTTCATAGAGATTTTGATTTTTATGGTAATGGATTTTAAAAAAGGGAGTTCGAATGGGGTTGTATTTAAAAATGTGATTGCAAATTTGAATTTTGCGGGCCTGTTCTTAAAACTGGACGAAATTTTTCGCTACGGGGGATCTAGAATCATGTGGTGAATTCATGGTTACAGTTTGTTCGTCGATTTTCTGCCACCCTGTATATAGCAGTCCACCTGCTGGCAATAGGCCGCTCCATTGCCAACGCATGCCATTAAACTCAATCCTCTGCAACTCTCATTCAGCTACGTTTTACCGTTGCTCTATTTAGGCAGTCCTGAAAATTCTGGGATGTATCCTTAGTATTTATGTGAGAGAGACTGGTGTATGCGCATGGGGTGGCTGAAGACGGGCTGTATATGATGATGTTTTTTTTTAAATGTAAGTACAAACATTGGTGTTGTAGATTGGCATCTAATAAGTAGGTATATATGGTTACTTTCTAACTAAAATTGTGATTTGACGGCGTTATCACAAACAAATCTGACAAAATCACCCGTCCGAAGTTTTAGATTGGCGTGTGATATAACGAATCGATTAACTTGGTTGTTTAATCTAAGAATTGCCGTGAAAAGGAGGCCAGGTTCATTCAATATTACTGATTTATATCTGGTGAATGGGAAAAGGGAATCTGTGGGGGTTGCCCAGGCGTCGTGTGAAATTTTCAAATTAAACTTATTAAAGACTCGCAATAAAAACTTTAATACTAGTAGTAAGCTTGGAAAGTAAGCTTGCTGTGCTAATAATAAATAAAATTGTTCTGGCAACAAACTTTAAAAATAAACACTGATTTCCCACAAAAAAAATACCTCTTAATGTCGCAAAGCCGTAGCGGAATGGTTACAAAACTTATAACGAGTTCAAATACTCTATAATTTTCTTCGTTATTTGTCTAGAATTGTAGCAGTTTAAGCTATAAAATAGTCTGAAATGTCTCACAAATCAAAAGCTTAACTACTCCATGTAGACTTCTATTTGCTGGAAAAATAAACCAGTACTTTTGCTTTTGGTCAACCTCATTCCGATGTGCCAATTGAAAAATGCAAGTATTATGGAGTTATCCAATGATCCACTTGTCTTCATTCATGTTTAATTATATCACGTCTTACGTAACTGTTTTCAATTAAATAAAGATGTATAGTTGCTTTAGAGAGCTTGGCAACTATAATATAATATTATGGAACTGTATTTTACGTTTCATATATCGATATCAAACACATCTGTGAGGTTTCCCTAGTTAATTTCATTCGACCTTGTATGTCAATCTACCGCAATTTCTGCTGCTTATTTAAAGCCTATACAGGCTGTATAAGCACCCTGTATAAGCCAGTGATGTTTCAATAACCTGACTGTTGGCTAAAAACTAAACTGTTTCTTTTAGCCTTCTCCAAACTGCCGAAGAGATGCATCTTCCGAAGCAACTGAAGCCAGAATTTGGTGGTGGATACAAGGAGTTCACAGTTCGAGATATGCACTGTTTTCAAAAGGTAAGCTATACCTATTCATAAACAAGATATGATTTAAGAAAGTGGAAAGGTGAAATACCTACGAAAAAAGTTGGTTCCACTCACGAGTTAATAGTCGTTCTTGACTCTAACAATTCCTGCCCGGAAAAATAGTTTGTCGAATTTTTGATGAAAGCAGTGTAGTAGTACTATACCTACTGTTTGCCGTTTCGTATTATTGAAGAATTTAAGAACCGTTTTATTCCATTACTTACCACAAAAAAATTCAACCAATTTAAACAACTTCATCAAATAACAGCGATCGATCCGATTGTCCAATATTCATTTACATTTACCGAGGTCGAGACGCTCCAAAAAAAACCTAAGTAATACTCCGTATTCAAATAATAAATCTGGAGCATACTTACACAACGTTTAATGCCCACTTCTCATTTTAATGTGTTCCCGACCTATTGTCACAGTTTGCCATACTTGAAGTAATGGCTGCTCGCTCCTTGGCGAGTGTTCTAATCACTCCATGATATGGCGACAGCTTTATGAAAATATGAAATGCGTCATAGATTGAGTTTTATAGTTAAAACTGGGGGCTTACCATACATTCATAAAGCACGAAAGGAAAAAGGCGATTCAATTTTGTAACAGATTTAGAAAGAACAAAAGGAAAATATTTTATCGCTTCCTTCCGAACGTTTATTAGTCTAACAGCACGCGTAGCATGACCAACTTTTGTCGACGGAAGAATAGACAAAACATTTTGTCTATTTTTTCGTTGACAAAACTCGTTTCTATGGTGGTCATGGTTCGCGTGCTGGTGTTAACTCGAGAGCCTTGTCACCACGTAATAGAAAAAACTAGTGGAAGTGCCCACGCAGCTATCACGCGCGTGGCATAATTATGCGGTAAATACCTATGTAAAATATTAACAACCTTCGTCCGTTGTAATAAGACTTAGTTTTTTTATGAACACAAAATTCAACTTTGACGAAAAGCTTATCTGTTGTTATACAAAATAAGACTTATTACAACTGACGAAATTGGTTATTAATTTACATATTTTTCCGCATAATTGTGACACACGCGGGTTAAGTGACGGACACTTCCACTTGTTTTTTCTATTCCGTGCCTGTCACCCATAACCACAGATAATATAATACTACGTACAGATACCCAATCCCATACAAAGAAATGAAACCTCCCTATGTCTGGCTATTGAGCTGGCAATTTTTCTTCGTCTAATTTTTCAACAGATGGTAGCATCAGCGCCTCACTAATTGCCAGAGACTGTAGTTTTACAACGTCATCTAGGAGTCGACCTACTTTTAAAACGTTTCGTGCAATCCTTTATATATAAAGTTCTATAGTTCCGGGTTCAGCAAAACATGTTATTAGATTTCTTTTAAATTTAGATGTAAAAAATGATAAAAAAAAATAAAGTTGTTTGATTTAAGTAACAATATTGGGAACTGTTATGACAGGACCAATTCAGTAAAACGCAATCTATTACAAAAAGCTCTAAACAAAATGATTAACAGATGACTACTTTGATCATTAGAAGGGTTCGAGTTGAAGATAAAGGGAAGCCTTTATCTTCAACGCAAAGCCTTTATTTTTATTTTATTTTTAAAATACGTGCTTAATAAGTGGAAATAGACAAATCAGCACTAAACAAGGAAGTTTTGACTTTTACCAATCATAATTCAGCTTAAATTCTGCCGTATATCGCTTTTTAATGATTGTTAATTTCATAATGGTTACCTATGCTGCCATCTATGTTTTTTTTTCAAGACAAACTATAATTTGTTCGAGTTGAGACCTCATGCACACAACTTAAATCTTAGCTTGGGTGTCAGAGGTTTATAACTTTGTATGAACCTACAATTTATTGTTATGACAAAATTTATCCTGTTATTCCAAGTGGTAAATGTTAAATTGTAAAACTGGAAATAAATATTTATTTATTTTTATTTCGGACACGCACAGTAAATACAAACGGTAAAAAAACCGGCCAAGTGCGTGTCGGACCAAGCACAAAGAAGGGTTCCGTAGTTGGATGAATTTATCCTAAAAACAAATTTAATATTGTAGTTGAAAACATGTTCTCCCTTAGATTCCAACTGCAAATTTCGGTCGGTCGACTATTATTTGTTAATTTGTAAAGCCTACTTAGCTGGGATAGTTTTCTTTTTAACTTCGATTAATATGTATAAGTAAAATCAAAGTCCAATAATTTATTTCAAATAGGCACATAAATGGGATTTCTGAACATCAACATTTACAACAAAAAAAATTGAATTGATTCTTTTTGTCCCTTACAAAAGGTATCGTATGGAGAATGGCAAGATACTCCACCGTTACTCTTTTAAAATGTTTTACAATATTTTGTACTTTACATGTTTTTTTTTAAATTATATGTGAAGACGATGCACCTAGAATAAAACCACTATACCTCAATAGGTAAAAATAATTATACATATATAAAGCAATGGCTGGTTAATTAATTATGTGATGGATACATGGTGCTCACATATTTACAAATATTGTAAAAGTAGATGATTTTTAACAAGTAATAATGTGTGAGTTAAAGTAATTACAGAACGAATGTCAAAAAAAAACTAGATATTACTACTGTCGTGAATTTTTTCACATATATATTAGAAGTGGGAGGGGGGGGGGGACCAGAGGGCCTAGACAAAGTTACATTTGTAACATTCGACTAGCGATGACGCTAGTAGAAAAGCTAAAAAATGTATGGGGTTGACATAAGCTATCGAAATGTCACGTGATCATAGGTCATAGCGTAGTATCATAGTAAAGCGATACCGATTGTAGAAATAGAATCGCTCCGAAGAAAATGCCTAGGCCCTCTGACTCTCAAGAAAATTAGCACTATAAAGCGTAATACTTCGCAAACGGATCCCTGAATCAAACAATGTTTTTTACTCACTCGTTTATATCTTTGACCTTTCTCTTTGACACCATGCGATAGACGTGGAAAAAACCTACTTTACGTGTAAGGAAAGGACCTTAAAAAAAAACTTTCTTTTATTTTACCACTTTGTTGGCGTGACTGATAAGTATAACCATGCCAAATTACAGTTTTCTAGTACTAAGAGTCTTTGAGCTAAGCTGCAGTTAGACGGACGGACGGACATGGCGAAACGATAAGGGTTCCTTGTTGACTACGGAACCCTTAAAAAGGAGAATTTACAAAGCTAAAAAATTAACATTAAAACAACGATAAAACAAAAGACCTGTGCGAGGCCAAAAAAGCTCCTATCTCAGTACAAAATAAATACCGCAGCACTGGTATGCTGATAGGGCCCGAGCTTAACGCCGTCACCTTGGCCCGCCCTGAAAATAATTACGATAAGGCCCAGTGCAGTTTGTATTACGGGCGTAATTTTCTGACAATATCTCATATCGGTAATAGTAAGAAGGTAATACATCGTTTTGTATCACAAAGTTAATTGGGCATACAAAAAATAACATACTTCTAAAGTATGAACGCCATTTGCCAGCGAAAATGTTTGACGAAGAACAATAATGCTAAGGGCGAATTTCACCAAAAGTTTATACCTAGAATAAGCATTATCCAGAGAATAAATTTTGAAATTTTGACTGTTTTTCGTACAAGAACTGTCAGACGTCTATTTTATTCCACGGATGAAAGATCTTTAAACACTTTGATACAATTAGCCCTTAGTGTTATGTAGTTGTGAACTAAGCTAAAGTCAAAATTTTCCCCAACAAAGACGCGTCAATACAAACCACTTTGCTCCTATAAATCTGTGCCTTTACGACGATATAAAATAAACTTATAAAACCTCATAAAGTGACGAATAGCGTCTGGTAATAGTCCAAACTACGAAGCTAATCTTTGATCTCTCATGAAACGCTTAAATTATGTCGCCTTTATAGAATTTCAAAGAACTCGTTTTTTTTTCTAGAAATATGTAGTAGATCTTCGGCGATACATACATAAACTCACGCCTTCTTCGCATGGGGGTAGGCAGAAACAACACAACCACGTGCTGCGACCCTTACATACTCCTTTTGCTCTTCGTTTACGTTCTGGTACGCTGGCGATGTTCAGTGATAATTTAATGGATAGCGGATAGTTATATATACGAGGGTTGATATACCGGATGGATTTTTGTGAGTGGGCAGCATTGTAGGTACGGGAAAACGGTCTTAACGGACACTATCTATAACTTTTTGAGAAGTTTTGATCGCCATTTACAGATTTTGAAAATAGCAGCGATAAAATTGGCAATTTTCACAAAATCTATTTTTGGTGCCATTCGATGCTGTTTCTCATAAGGATCTGGATGATGGAGGAACTGAGGTTTGAGTACTAGAAAAGTCAGAATCGCGAAAAACTTTTCCCATGCATGTCGCAAGATATTAAACTCCCAACTTACTTTTTTTTATGATGGAAAGGCTGGCCTGACCACCCTTACTGCCCCGTCTCAAAAATCCATTCTGTATACTTAAATATTTGCGAGTTACATGCGACTCCTTCGTTATATCTAAAATTAATTAATAAACAGATACCCACCCGTCTCAAACTTTATCTAGTGACAGCAGAAAATGTTGAAATGAAACCAAAAGAAGTAGATTTTCATCTGTTTTACATTCCATTAAATTTCATCCTAAAACCGAACCTATAATGTTACCTACATGTCGTAATGAATGTCACCTCTGTAATCCGACGTGACGTATTACGTGAGACATTTCGTCATAATGTATTAAGGGCGTCTTATTAATATATGAATAAGCCTTTCGTCATTTATGAGGATTTATTTCAGTACTAGATTTTGCCCGCGGTTTCACTCACAACATAGGGAAACTACTGCACGGTACACCCGGATAAAAAGAATCACGTTAATCCAGCGAGGTTATTGCGTGACACACATAAGTGACAATTGACCACAATGGGTTTCATTTTGACAGTGCACACTTGTTCATTGCGGTAATGACGTTTTTGAGCAAACGAACTTTTCAGACCGACTCAACAATGGATTTGAAATATCCTTCAAAGTCCTCAGCTTGTGATTGAGAGCGTGTTACGTAGATACAGGTCATCGTCTACGTGTGTGCCATGTTTCATCCAAATCCGTTCAGGCGATAAAGAATTATAAAACACTAGCTGTTGTCCGCGACTTCGTTTGCACTCAGCAGGCTTAGCACGAGCGCCCTAGAGAAGCGTATTGTCGACGGAAGAGTAGACAAAAATGGCGTTTCTGTGTAGACAGTAGAAAGTTTTCTACTGTCTACACAGAAACGAAACGCAATTGTACGGTAAAAATGGGTAGTTATACACATCACTAGCAACTAACCCGTTGCTATGAAAAATCACTGTCTATAAAGCAACCTGAGTCTAATTGTGTCCTCGTGCTCGTGAAAAAGAGATTTCGAGGAGCGTAGAAAGCGATGTCTATTCTACAGTAGAGTAGAAACAGAAAACGCCATGCTAAGCCTGCAGGTCATGGTCTATCTCTAAATCCGTTAAGCCATTTTGTCGTAACCAACAAACAGACTTTTATAATATTAGTTAGGATTTACTTTCTTACCATATACCAAACTATGCTATCTTGTATGTTATGTTCACATTTTTACATTGTGGCGCCATTTTTTTTTACAAAAAAGTTGTGCTTGCGGTGGCTTCCCCACAATTTGTCTGAGGCTTTGCACGGAGAAGCGGCTTATGTTTTCAAAATTGTTTTATTCGAATGAAAAAGTGCATTTACACTAACAGAGATATTATGAGAAACAATAAATTAATGAATATATGACTATTCATAGTAAGTAATTTTTTCTCTATGTTTAGTGCGCCCCACGTAGGTACATTTAGCTATAATTGTGAGATTGAGTAGCGTTCAGACTTTCCCATTTGTAATATAAATATATCTATATAGTATTCATGAAAAATGAAAACTTTTCGAAGACGCCGAGAAACCGGAGCTCTTAATTATAAGCACTTCGATGGGCTCCGAAAATTTTAATTGTCCTCCAGGACCAAAGTAACAGGAACCGTTCTGAACACTGCTTGTTATTACTACTCGTAGCTCACCAATCAAGAGGCTTTGTAGTCGCCCTTAAATTATTAAGTAATTTGAAGAGCTAATAAATTCAATTTTCTAAGGGTCGAGAATATAAAATACTGTTTTCGCGGCTCCTCAATTCTTTTGGCCGATCGTCGTAAAGTTTTTTCGTAGTTGGCTGACGCGCGAAGCTAAATCGATTTGTGTGATAAGGGTAGATATCGGAGTACAAGTTAATGAAAATTTGGACTAAAAGCTATGAAATTACGTAACGTTTGAACGTTTCAGGTTTTTCGTAACGATTTATAGCGTTACATTTAATTATCAATAGGTACTAATAGAATAAAGCTGAAGAATATCGTTGTTTGTTTGTACGCGCTAATCTTTTGAACTACTCGTCATATTCGAGGAAACTTATAGGCTATTTAACATACATATGGCTCTTAGGAGCCGAGCAAAAAGAAAAAAGTCAAGCGAAAACGAGGTAAAAGCGCGGCGGGAAATGTAGCTGTTATTTTCGTGTGTTGTGGTGTCTTACGACTTACACGCTTACGAGGCGCGGGCAGAAACTAGTAATAAATAAATAATAAAAAAAAAAAACTATGATCGTTGACAAAAGTACAGAAGTAATATTTCCCATGCAATGGTTTATTAGTGCCTTAAAATAAATTTAAACTAAAGTAATAGGTCTTTACTTATGAATAGAAAATTAGTCATTTTAATCTTTTTTTTTGTTTTTCTATCAATCAAAATATGCACCCATGCTATCGATGCATCTCTACCAGCGCAGTGGTAGCGTTTCAATGCCCTTCTTGAAGAAGTCAGGTGTACGGGAGACAACAATCTCTTCAAAGGCATTTTGTATTTCCTCTCGGGTATTGAATTTTTCCCTGCCTTGAAGTTGCCCAAATTTTGGAAAATGTTGAGTTGAGTTGATTTTTTGAAGTCCGTCGGCGCAAGGTCTGGTGAGTACGGTGGATGACGCAAAAATTCCAACCATAGCTCTTACAGCTTAGAGACCGCGTGTTGTGCCGTATGAGGTCGAGCGTTGCCTTTTAGTAGCAGCGGGGACGACCGATTAACCAATAACGAGTCGTGCGTTCGTTTGTAGTATTCACTCCGTACACGTTTGTGCGGCATTGCTACCGCGACGGAACTCGTATTCCATGATTACACACTTTAGTCTCCGCTCTCATGGTGTCTTAGTCAACATGTGGACAAGTGGTGCTAGTTTTTTAACTGTGTTTCATTTGCTTGTTGTGTGTATGTGCCTCTGTGTCATTTATTAAAATAATTTGAAACGGTGCAAAAGTGGAATACATGCGTTGCTAATTTCCAGCCTGCGATTGAGGAGCACGGAGACTTCCCCGAGCTAGCTAATCTGGTGAGATCGTTCCTTATATTTCAGGCATTTGCCTTCGAAGCTGTATCTGGCACGTACACTCTTAGGTACGCGCTGCCCCCGAACAGTTTTCTAACCGAAATCACGCGATTTCTACGCATTTACCATAATTCCGATATCTCTGAAATTGTTATGAAGTATCTGATTTAATAGGGTTCAATACAGGTTTGAGAGTGGGATGAGTGACTGTTTCCCAGCTTTTTGTTCAAAAGCTGTTTCATCATATCTATAAAATACTTTGTTTCCAAAAGTTTGTATTTTATTGCAATAAGCTAACAGAACGCGCATCAGGTAGACGACCCGAGGGCGACAAAAAAAGATTAGGGTCAGAAAAGGTCGGTCCCAGTGCTGTAGTGTTCCAAAGTGTAAAAGTGCTGCAAAAACATTTAGTAGAATGGGCACATTTTACTGTTGGATATTTCGAAAATCAACGTTTGGGTTTCGAACGATAGCTCAAGACTTCAAATATTTCGTCAAGAGATTCAATTTTTGGATTGACACGGTGGAAGATAACGAATCCTGCTAATGAGATGTACAAAAACTAGCGAGACCTCAGACCAAGACATTGAAAAAGGAAAACAGCAACATTTATCACAGAAGAGCGATGACATAGGAAAGACTCGAGGAAGCAGTTCAACACCGCTAAAAGATTCACCGGCAAGGCTCGATCTGAATTAACCCGGCTGCGACGTCGTTAAAAGATCCTATAGATATATAAATATCACCCGGCTCTCCACTAGTCCAATGCTTACGTTAGGGTGCTCTAGGCCTACGGAGTATGCACCCCAAAGGCCCGTCCTCCCTACCATTAAAGCCCCCCCCCCCCCGGTCTACTTTTTCAAATTAAATGGTCTTTGTAGCACCATGAAGCATGAGGCTTTAGGGGCTAGTGCAAATCGTGGGGTTCATTCGATTAATCGAGTCTGGTCAAATCACGTTGGGGTCGGTGCATTTCATTCAAATCAAATCAAAATATTTTATTTCACATAAACCTACATGGGCACTTATGAAACGTCAGATTCTAGGTGCACGGTTCCAATTGGTCGTTTCCTATGGAGAAGAGCCGGCAAGAAACTCCATAGTTACCCTTTTAAAATATTTGTCGTTTACAATGTTTTTTAAGGTGTGGGAGGACAGTGTAGGCCTGTCAACAAGTGCCATATGTTAAACAAATAGACTATGGTCTATAAATTTGCAATCCACAAGGCCTACGACGTTCTCACATTTACAAAATATAAAATTATCTAATAAAGTAAAAACAAAACTAATTAAAAATTGTAGGCATATAGTGTCAAATAATGAAAATATTCTGTCAGAGTTATGTATAAGTCAATATCTAATAATAAAAAATAAAAATTAAACACCATTATCTGGGAGCCGTTATTAGAAATTTACATAGTGATTCATAACTACATATTATGACTTGACTCGATTCCGGCTTGACGTCGACTTCTGGGATACCCTGTATAGAAAAATCAATTGCCAAAATGTCGGCGCATCACTTAATAGAGGCTGCACCTATTTGCCTGATTCTTTTTTGTTTGTGTTTTTAATTGTCATGACAAGGTTTGTATGAAAGATTTTTTTATTTGAATGCTATTTTTGTTTGAAATTTACCCGGCACCCGGCACGAACAGCTAGTTAAAATAAAAATTAAATGATCTTCGTTGGTAAGCGCATTACTTGACAACGGCTGGACCGAATGGCAATTTTTTGTTTTAAAATGATCTTATTGATCCAAATTAGATTTTAAAGGAAAAAATAATTGATAAAAAACCGTTTAAAAAAAATTGAATTCGAGAAAACCGGATGAAAATGACACAGCTACATCAGATGAAGAAATTTTATGACTGAACTGAAAATAATAGTATCCATATAAATATTCATTTTAGTTGCATACCATGTAACCTGTAGCACATGCCGGAGACAAAAACCTCCTCTTTTTTGGAAGTCGGTTGAATAAATGTTTTAATTTGTTTATATTTTTACTAATTTCCGTGGTATAACTTCATAATATTGAAAAGGAGTAAATGCTATTATTGTAGGTTATAAACACAGAACCTCCTTTATTGAAGTCGTATAAAAAGGAAAATAGTTTTACAGCTTATAAAGAGTTCACACGTATGGAAATAAAGTGAAACAACTATAAAGTACTTAGTTCGGAATTCAAATTATTATACACGATAAATATGTATAATAATTGATGGACATGGAAATTTGCATTCGCCTGTATTCGGAAATGCAATGATTGCCGAGGGTCATTAAGAAAATAGTTGTACTGTAATAGGGTTTTGTTTAAGTCGCTGTTTCTGTAATTTTGCTTCCGTAAAGCGACTAAATCGCTGATCACAGCGTTCTAAAAGCACTTAATCATCTATTCATCATCATCATAGTATGAATTTAAATTTAAAGTAGCTTCTCGTGTCGGTCTATCTGTGAGATCGTGTAGTTCTTCTAAACTACGCAACGGATTTTGATGCGGTTTTCACCATCAATTACAAAATGTATTCCGGAAGGTTTATGTGTTTAAAACATTATTAAAGAAATCTTGTGTCAAGTCATAAAAACCGTGCGAAGCAGGGACGAGTCGCAATCGCAAGTATATGAATAAAATAACCAACGAAATGTATTCGGTATGAGCCATCGAATGGTTTTTGTAAACGTATTGACGTTTACGGAAACCATTCGACGGCACATCAATCAAAACATAGACTTGCCTATGTTTTGACTGATGTGCGTTTTCCTTCAGACTCATTGCTATATCTATCGGGAAAAGCAACTGAATGGCAAAACTGAGAATGTTTTACGATCATTTCCTTTTAGCTAAACATACAGCAATAAGCCTCGAAACGCTAAAGAGGTAAATAATCCTTGAGCATAATAAAATCACACTTGTAGTATGAATTCCGTAATATAATAACTTATCGCTGCCCAAACCGGGAGTACCGCTTGCAAGTTTGAAATCCGGTGTTTTCAAACTTGTCAAACTTTCATTACAATGCCTCAGGCTCAGTCTATCGCAGTCGACAATGGCCTCTCCCAAGTCCCTGTCAGTCGATTTATACGCATATCGAGGGGCCTCCTGCGATACGCGGTGTTTACTTGAAAACTCGTCTGCTATAACGGTAATCGGTCTGTCGACAGACATGACCGACCTAATGCCACTTCAGCTCGCTAGCTCTGCAAGCTGTATGCCTCTTCAGTTCTTTTTCGGAATACATACTTAAATTCGAAATGAATTTTCTCTGTGATAAAAATAACAGCATCATATAATTTCCGCAGTCAGCAATTAATTGCGAAACCGAAAACTTATGTTATGCACAGAACAATCGTTTCCGACACCCGTACGACTTCCTATTGTTTACACGCACTCGTTGTTTGTGGGTTTTTGATGGATATGTTTTTTTATTAATGATGCGTCTGATTGTTTTGTTGGTTCAATCTTCTTTTCTAATTTTTGAATGATAATAAATGGACCAGCACCCTAATTGCGGCGTAACACACAATCAATCGCAATCTGAATCATTTTGAAGGATATAGCTAATCCGTCGCTTCATATGCTCGAAAATTGGTCTACTGAACAATGTACATAACGCAATGAATGTTGTTGAACTATCAAAAGGAAAGCAATTTTACTGTTAATGTGTTACGCAATTACCCCGCTGGATGAGACTCGCATAGATCAGGGAGGCATGGCACAAAAGAGAAGGGGGCCTATACTCAGCAATGGGTGGCACAAGATGCCATTGATAATGATGATGATGATGAATAAATAAACAGTAAAGGTCGCCGGAATCCACTGGATGCGAGAAGTACAGGAACGGTCGGTGTTGAGAAGCCTAGAGGCAAGGCAAAGGCATATGTGCATCAGTTTCGGCTGAAATGATGCTGATAAAAGATTATGTCAATGTGACTTTCCCTGCTTACAGGCTGATAAAGATAAAGATTTGAGACAATATAAAACGGGAGGCCATCGTCATCGTAAATTAGGTACTAGACGACTAGCGCTCATAAACTTATCACAATCCTAATTGCTAATTGTTTACTCGAAGAACAAAGCATCTTTAAACGAGAGAAGTTGGAAGAGTTAGAGCATAATTTCCAGTTTAATTTAAAACGGTTGTATTAATTTTTATCCTTTGAATGACACGAAAGCTTTTCGTTTCAGCTTTAAAACTAGCAAAACTGTCGAGGATTTTATAAAATTGGCTTATAAGATTTTTGCTCTCTAACTTAGAGACTTGTTCGCAGTGTAAAGCTTGTCTTGATCCTAGAATAGAATCTAGCAACAACGTAGGGGTTTGCGTTACGTTAACTTAACGTGTTTTTGAAAGTCTACTTTTGTAATACTTGTGCACGCTATCGTTAGTAGTAATTTCGCAATTATGAAATCACCGGTACGTAATGCTATGACATAAAGACCTATTGTTGGCTGTCTGTGCTACACTATAATCCCAATAATGGGTTCGTGCTACCAACTCCCATACATTTATTGAGTTAACCTTGATGTCGGTGTTGATTTAGATCTAATGGCGGGCCGATAGTATGTGGCGCTTTTAGAATTCCAATACATCGTGGATAGCGACATGAAATCAGTGTCTGTTTTGACCAGGGACTTAAATACCTTAGTTTGCAGAATTATAAGTGTTACATTTTGAATTAACAACAATCAACTATGAAACAGTTATAAATGTGTTTTACAATGTTTCAACCCAAAAAATGTGTAACAGTATTATATCTGTAACAGATATAAAAGTGTTAACAGTGTTAATAAATGTAACAAGTAAACGCGTTGCTAAAATAGCCCCAAACCCGACGACTGACTTGCCGCGCGTTGTTGCAGTACCGTGCAATTATACGTAAATTTGCTTGTTTCTGTTACACATATTAACACTTATTAACACATATAAAAGCTAACACTTTTCTGTAACATTAATAAATGTGTTTCTTTTAAAACAGTTTAAAAAATAGTGTTAAAAAACTTATTACAGTTACAGTTTGAGTCCCCATTTTGAAAGGGATCAATAGCTTTACGTGCTCTCTGACGAGAGTGCCACACCACCAACTAACTACCTAACTGCGGACAAAGTGTCTTGCCAGAAAAAACCTAATACAATTACTAATATATCTTTTTTCCAGGGATCCTCAGCCGCCGAACTACTGAACTCGCAAGAGAGGGGCGCTTTAGTCAAGCATGCGTTGGAGTCAGCACGAGCTGAACTCGGCGATGAGCATGCTTTAGAACCTGCTCTCACACTTAGACCTGGACAGAGTATTGGTAAGTTATTGTTAAAAACTAAGTTATTTAAAACGTTTCATTTGTGCTACACAATGCAGCCGTATATTCACTACGGGAAGGTAACAAATCTTGCTTGCGACGCTTCGTCCAGTGTCTACACTATAGGGTATTTTTACGCGTTTAGGGTATTTTTTAGGGTAGAAAATTATTTAGAGGTATTTTTCAGGGTAAAATAAATATATAAGGATTTATAATTATAGAATGTTGAATACTCCTTGCAAGCAAAATGGTGATTGATTGAATACGTGTTTCTGAACGTACATTACTTGTTGTGACGATGTACCGTTCTCTTCAGTCTTCCGCTAGCACAAGAATATATTTTTGAGAGACAAATGATTTCGAATGAAATGTACGATTTTTAAGAACAAAATTACTGCAGATGACATAGAAGCCCAGACTATTATGGATGCATTCCAGGAATGTTTGGAAACGGAATAATAGTTTGGCTATTATTTTATTACCAAATTGCAATTATATGTAAAATTTGTATACATTTAAAAAAAGTTAGGGTAAAAACAAGAAAGTGCCTAATTTAGGGTAATTTCGGCGAGCGTTAGGGTAAAAAACAAAAACGGAGGTGGCAACAATGGCTTCGTTCATTTCAATGTCGCCAGACATGTCGTGCAAAGACGCCCGACAAAGCCCGACAAAGCCCGACAACGCTCGATTTTTCTGGTTACATGTGTCTCGGGAAATCTTGTGAATACATCTCTCAAAATAACTAGTTTTCTTCCTGTTCATGCCTGTATTTGAATATACTGAAAGTGTTAAAAGCGCTCTCTCTCTAATTTTGCGGTGCTGTACCAGACCCAGTGGTGCACCAGAATCATACTGCTACAATGGATAATTATTTCACAGGCCTGCTTCTCTTAATTAGGGAGCCACAGTTTTCGAATAACTAGTAAGCCAGGTATTAATTATCTACCTCGCAACTTCTAGATCAAATTTGACGTTTAAGATACGCACTTCCAACTGCACAACAAACCTATAACAATCTAAAAACTCCCTTTTAGCCTGGTTTTATTAACCCTTTCTGACATACAAAGGGCCATAACTATACAACAGCGCACTATTTAACGATTCACCTTGAACTGGTTATAACACAATAAGTCAACGAGTCCATCGGGAAGGTCACTTTCTCTTGTAGTTGAACTTTGTAAAGGACAGAATAGAACACATTGTCCTTTGTTTTTAGGTTAGGTTTTTGAAAGATTAATTGGGTCAATTAATCTTTTAACTGAGAGTGACATTATTGGATTATTTTCAATAGGTTTTCAACACAAAGTAATTGCAAAAATAAGTCAATCATGGAGAATAATAATGAGAAGAAAAACGATGAGATTTTTCAATAAAGTTCAAATTCAGTTTTGGTGGTCTCCAAAATCGAGTTCATGGTTCCTTTGACCATTTTACTTGACTGTTCATAGTTTCGGATTTGCCCTGGACGTATTCCATTGAAAGTCACCCAGTTTATACACTTCGGGCGGATTTTCATGATAGATCGTTTGAAATGCTAAGATAATTGTCAAAGTTTCCATTACTGGCCATCATTGCTCGTGCCAATTTGGTCGTTGTATTTTAGATCAAGAATATTTATTTTTGCCAACAGTGCCAGCATGTGTGAGCAGAGGCGTGGTAGCGAGTATGTTCCCCCTCCACGAGAGAAACGCCCTGGAGAACCTCAGAAGGAAATGGGTGAAGACATTTTTTTCTCCACAGCCTATAGGTAAGTTAGTTTAATGTGAAAGATTCTGATTGAAATGGAAATAAATGTTTATGTCTGTAAGTAGATGGAAGACATTTCTTTACAAAAAAGTTTTTAATTTAAAATTGATCTTCAAGAGTTTAACCGGTTGTACGCCGTAATAGGGATGATGACTAATATTAGAAATGTTCGAAACAATAACGTAATTTAAAAGAAGTCACAGTAAAAACAAGATAACCGAAAAAATCTCTTTAGTCGATGTAAATTTGTCTATTCTCGTCCTTGTCTTGCGGTTTTTTTGCACTACAGTATTTGGAAACCAACCTTTTTTTGAGATGAAAATTGTCATCATCCCTAACCAAACAAAAAGCCATTGTGTATCTCGTGGATCCACGTTCCGGCCACGATACGAAGTGTTAAAAGAATTTTTTTTGTAACTTTTTATACTAGATGGCGCTAGCATTTTCTAGCTGAGCTGAAAAATGCCGAAACAAACGCAGAGGTCATGGTCTCTTTTAAAGTCCAAACATTATATTATTAAGATGTGTGAGGCGGCCAATGTATCACCTTTCCAATCTCAATCCCGATGTTTGATTGCTGCATATTTCCCCTATTTGCGTGACAATAACTCAACTCTGCTGACATAATGTCACAATGTCAAAGTGAACAGATATTAGGGAGAGTTATAGACACGCAAACTGGCATTTTCGAGCGGAGCGTTCGATAATATCGGTGATGGCCGCACAAATATACAGATTTTATAGAAAGCAAACTCAATCATTTGACTAGAAGCAAACTACATTCAAAATACCGGCCAAGTGCGTGTCGCACCACGCACAATAAAGAGTTCCGTAGTTGTTATGAATTTATCCCAAGAACAAACTTAACATAGATGAAAAACATGTTCTCCCGTACATCGATATACGTCACGGTCAATTTTCCAGCTCCAAAAAATGTAAGTTTGTAATCGCGAAAAAAATAAAATCATAAATCGCTGTATTATTTTATTGCAACGACTGAGATGCTTGATTTTTTTTTGAGCTCCAAGGAACTGTAGACTTCGTATTTGATATTAATTTCAACTTAATACCTCCACGCGTTCTTGAGAAAAAGGACCTTGACAGATTGGCTGACAGACAGACAGACGGACAACGAAGTGATCTTATAAGGGTTTCGTTTTTTCTTTTGAGGTCGAACCCTACAAAATTTAATAAAATAACATATTAATTGGTAAAAATTTAATCAAGATTTTTTATTTAAATTTCAATGATTGCTTTCACAATATTTATCGTTTCTAATGCTTACTATTGTTGTATTTCAGATGAGATTAGTGAATATTTCGGTGTTAAAATAGCAATGTACTTCGCCTGGCTTGGACATTATACACAATCGTTGACGGTGCCTGCAGCCGTCGGATTCATATTTTGGGTAATTTTTCTTTATTAATAAACCTTTTTTCACTACTTTCTTGAGAAATGTTGAGTTTCTGTAACTATAAAATACTGGATATCTGATTGAACTGCCATGTCGTCGGTCTAGTTTTTGCACGGAAGACGGCTAAACGTCTGGATTCGATTCCTAGATTAGACAAATTGGTTTTGGTTCTTACATCAGGAATTTATCAGTAGCAGCCTGGAGTTTGGACTTCATCATCATCATATTTCTGTCCTTGCCCATGTTACTTGAGGTCGGCGCAACACTTTTTCTTCCCTTGTTACGTGGGGTTGGCGCAACAAGTTTTTGTCCCATGTTACGTGGGGTTGGCACAACACGTTTTCTTTCCCATTTTACGTGGGGTTGGCGCAACACGTTTTTTGTCCCATGTTACGTGGGGTGGGCCAACACATTTTCTTTCCCATGTTACGTGGGGTGGGCGCAACACATTTTCTTTCCCATGTTACGTGGGGTGGGCCAACACATTTTCTTTCCCATGTTACGTGGGGTGGGCGCAACACATTTTCTTTCCCATGTTACGTGGGGTGGGCCAACACATTTTCTTTCCCATGTTACGTGGGGTGGGCGCAACACATTTTCTTTCCCATGTTACGTGGGGTGGGCCAACACATTTTCTTTCCCATGTTACGTGGGGTGGGCGCAACACATATTCTTTTCCCATGTCACGTGGGGTGGGCGCAACATGTTTTCTTTCCCATGTTACGTGGGGTTGGCACAACACGTTTTCTTTCCCATTTTACGTGGGGTTGGCGCAACACGTTTTTTGTCCCATGTTACGTGGGGTGGGCCAACACATTTTCTTTCCCATGTTACGTGGGGTGGGCGCAACACATTTTCTTTCCCATGTTACGTGGGGTGGGCCAACACATTTTCTTTCCCATGTTACGTGGGGTGGGCGCAACACATTTTCTTTCCCATGTTACGTGGGGTGGGCCAACACATTTTCTTTCCCATGTTACGTGGGGTGGGCGCAACACATATTCTTTTCCCATGTCACGTGGGGTGGGCGCAACATGTTTTCTTTCCCATGTTACGTGGGGTTGGCACAACACGTTTTCTTTCCCATTTTACGTGGGGTTGGCGCAACACGTTTTTTGTCCCATGTTACGTGGGGTGGGCCAACACATTTTCTTTCCCATGTTACGTGGGGTGGGCGCAAAACATTTTCTTTCCCATGTTACGTGGGGTGGGCCAACACATTTTCTTTCCCATGTTACGTGGGGTGGGCGCAACACATTTTCTTTCCCATGTTACGTGGGGTGGGCGCAACACATTTTCTTTCCCATGTTACGTGGGGTGGGCCAACACATTTTCTTTCCCATGTTACGTGGGGTAGGCGTAACACATTTTCTTTCCCATGTTACGTGGGGTGGGCGCAACACATTTTCTTTCCCATGTTACGTGGGGTGGGCGCAACACATTTTCTTTCCCATGTTACGTGGGGTGGGCGCAACACATATTCTTTTCCCATGTCACGTGGGGTGGGCGCAACACATATTCTTTTCCCATGTCACGTGGGGTGGGCGCAACATGTTTTCTTTCCCATGTTACGTGGGGTGGGCGCAACACATTTTCTTTCCCATGTTACGTGGGGTGGGCCAACACATTTTCTTTCCCATGTTACGTGGGGTGGGCGCAACACATATTCTTTTCCCATGTCACGTGGGGTGGGCGCAACACATATTCTTTTCCCATGTCACGTGGGGTGGGCGCAACATGTTTTCTTTCCCATGTTACGTGGGGTGGGCGCAACACATTTTCTTTCCCATGTTACGTGGGGTGGGCCAACACATTTTCTTTCCCATGTTACGTGGGGTGGGCGCAACACATTTTCTTTCCCATGTTACGTGGGGTGGGCGCAACACATTTTCTTTCCCATGTTACGTGGGGTGGGCGCAACACATATTCTTTTCCCATGTCACGTGGGATGGGCGCAACACATATTCTTTTCCCATGTCACGTGGGGTGGGCGCAACATGTTTTCTTTCCCATGTTACGTGGGGTGGGCGCAACACATTTTCTTTCCCATGTTACGTGGGGTGGGCCAACACATTTTCTTTCCCATGTTACGTGGGGTGGGCGCAACACATATTCTTTTCCCATGTCACGTGGGGTGGGCGCAACACATATTCTTTTCCCATGTCACGTGGGGTGGGCGCAACATGTTTTCTTTCCCATGTTACGTGGGGTGGGCGCAACACATTTTCTTTCCCATGTTACGTGGGGTGGGCCAACACATTTTCTTTCCCATGTTACGTGGGGTGGGCGCAACACATATTCTTTTCCCATGTCACGTGGGGTGGGCGCAACACATATTCTTTTCCCATGTCACGTGGGGTGGGCGCAACATGTTTTCTTTCCCATGTTACGTGGGGTGGGCGCAACACATTTTCTTTCCCATGTTACGTGGGGTGGGCCAACACATTTTCTTTCCCATGTTACGTGGGGTGGGCGCAACACATTTTCTTTCCCATGTTACGTGGGGCCCGCGCAACACGTTTTCTTCTTCCAATTTCCCCTGTTAACCATCACGCTATAATTCACTCCCTGCTCTTCCATATCATTCCTCACACAATACAACTATGTTTTCTTTGGCCTTCCTCTCCCTCTCAATCCATCAACATTTATATTCCTCACTCTTTTAGTCACATGCGTTCCTCCCTCCTCATCACAAACCTATAAAAAGTCAAACGATTTCCTTTCAACTTGTTCCCGATTAATGGCAATAGGCTTGCCCCCTTTTTCATGACACTAAAACATAACTGAAGACAATGTAGCCTACCCATTGTATTATATTTATTTTCGTTTCAGATTTGGCTTGGCACAGCAAATGATAATTGGAAAGACATAGCTTATGTACTGTTTTCACTGTTCAACGTTCTCTGGGCGTGTGTATATTTAGAAACGTGGAAAAGGTATGTACAGCCCGGGCGTTAATGAACAGACGACGCTAAACAAAGCCAAACTCGATGTGCCTTATTGACGATTATTACTGTTTTGTTTCTTTATTTTAATGGCTTTATCGCTCACCGATAACGTCACCCTGTAACATCAGCACAGTCAACTGAACCTAAAATCAGTTCACCACTTACTTTAAAACAAAAAGTGCAAGTTTGTACAGTATCCTAGCTTGTTCCGATAAAGGACAAAACAGGATAGCATTACACTCCAATATCTTACTTATTTCTTGGACGAAGTAAATTATATCGCTAAGCTTCATCCCGCACACACTCCATCAAAATGTTGCACATCTTCGACTGCTCCACATTCTTCACAGTTGGGTGACGTAAACATTTTCATCAGAAAACCCGACTTAGTGCCATAACTAAATCAGTCCAATGGAAGCTGTAGTTGGATATTTCTTAGGTTACAGTTAGGGAAATTTATCATTAAGGAAATTGATACCCTTCGTCAATTTGCCGTGTTAAATTAGCCATTTCTTACAACTGCCAAAGAATAAGTCTATACACACGGTGCGGTTTAAATTAAACCGCACCGTGTTAAACCGTTTAATTACGGTGCGGCGTATAAACCGCTCCGTAGCAAAACGTGTCTGTCAACAAGCTTCCATAGTGATCCATACATCACTGACGAACCGTGCCTACACAAGGAGTATAAAACGCGCCGTAGAAAAAAAGGTCTGTCAAAAAGTTTTCATTGTGATCAATTCATCACTGACGAACTGTGCCTACACGCGGTGTATAAACCTACGCACGGCGTATAAACCGCTCCGTAGAAAAATTGTCTGTCAACAAGCTTCCATAGTGATCCAAACATCACTGACGTAACGTGCCTATACAAGACGTATAAAACGCGCCGTAGAAAAAAAAAGGTCTGTCAACAAGCTTTCATTGTTACACACGGCGTATAAACCGCTCCGTAGACAAACGTGTCTGTCAACAAGCTTCCATAGTAATCCATACATCACTGACGAACTGTGCCTACACGCGGCGTATAAATCGCTCCGTAGAAAAACGTATCTGTCAACAAGCTTTCATAGTGATCCACACATCACTGACGAACCGTGCCTACACAAGGCGTATAAAACGCGCCGTAGAAAAAAAAGAGATCTGTCAACAAGCTTTTATTGTGATCAATTCATCACTGACGAATCGTGCCTACACGCGGCGTATACCGTACCGTAGAAAAAAAGTCAAAAAGAAGTTTCCATGATCCATACCACCCTGGCGACCGTGTCTACGGCGAATAGACCTTAGATTTCACCGCCTGAAAAACGTGTGTGGGGCCTAACAGGTGTGATTTGAATAAACGGACAATTTAAGTTTGATGTCAATCGGTTTCCATTACAATGAATTCCCCTGATTTCACCTAGTTCGTGTAATGCAAGTATTAAATTTTATTTGTTTAATTTCAGATATTCAAATGTGCTGGCATATAAATGGGGAACACTAGATCAGAGAGACGAGCTGCTGGTTGAACCAAGACCATTATTTCAGGTAGGTGTTTAGTTAGCTGCATGTTATTACTTCTCAGAATTTGTGTTATTTTGTTTCAAAATGAACGGCTTCCTATTTCCAACTAAGAAGATTGATTTAAAAAAAAAACGAACGATGTTGTTGTTATTTTCATCAAAATCGAATCCTTTAAATGTTTCCGCTATTTCTTATAGTTTCTGATTTGGCCTTTCTCGCAAACTTTAGGTGACCTTGTATTGTACTCTACTCTGTCAAGAAAATACCGGGAAAGGATCAAGAAAATTTAGTTATTCATCCCAATTTATTTTGTAGCCTTCAATGTATGCTCCTGCAGAAATAGCGTTTGCGTAAGTGTATCGCACTTTGATGATTGGATTATTCGTTTGCGTAACGAATAAAACAAGAATCTAAACATTTTTAAACGCTTTTTCCGGAAATGAGTTCAGTTCTCGCCGCGAATTCCCCTTTATGTCTTATACCGAACGAAAACGAGTGCCACGAAGTGGTAATTTGAGTTTACGAAAAAGAAAGAAGGCGGTTGGAGACATACTCGTATCTGGTAAGTAAGGTGCTTGGTCGTAGGTATTTGTTGAGTTTTTGGTCAACAATTCGTACACAATTATGGCCTTGTGCGAAGGCGCATTATCGTGATGTAAAATCCAAGAATTTTATTTCCACAAATCTGGCCCTTTTTTCGTTTATTTGCTCTTTTAAACGTCGCATAACGCTCATTAATATTCTTAATTACCGTTTGACATTCCGGCAAGAATTCCAAGTGCACAACACCGAGTCAAAGAAAACAGTCTACACTACTTTGACTTTTAATCGATTTTGTCGTGGTTTTTTCGGTTTCGGTTCAGTTGGAAGGCGCCACTCCGAAGCTTGTTGACCAGTTTGTATGTAAAACTCGTAAACACACGTCTCGTCACCAGTAACAATGCGTTTCATTAATGTTGAGTCGGAATCGACTCGTTCTAGCATGTCCTCAGCGACTCTTATGCGATTGAGTTTTTGGAGAAAATTCAGGTATTTTGGGACTAGCCGAGCGGCAACATGTTTCATACCCAAGTGAATATTTAAAATGGATCGACGCGTGAGACACAGAAAGTTCAGCGGCTATCTCTCTCAAACTTGAATGAGGAACTCCAAACAGGAAATTCCACTGACGATACAAAATTCAATACAAACTATTTGTTCGATGTTTTTGACCATTACGAAATTCGCAATACACACTAGATATGATTTAACTCAAAGCAGCACTGTGTTTAATCTAAATAACAGATGAAACACAAACTCCGCGCCAAAATGGAAAACAGTTGTGCCAATCTAACACAAAAAATAAATTGGAACCATAAACAAATCATCTTTTCCCGATACTTTTTTGACATAATGTATACCTGTCTTGTACCATTCCCTACGTAGAATGCAGTGCTAATGTTATAACGGCTATAAAAAGACGCTTAACGAAGCCGAAGGTCACTTAAACTCCCCATCATTGTGTTTTTTTTATATTCTGGAGCACGCTCGGTTCAAACAATATGTCATAACAAATTTTCAATCCAGTATCGTTGCAAACACCCATAAGCACAATGTTTTGCGGGCGAAATACTTTGCGCGCCGCCGTTAACAGCGATGTAGTTGGATGTAGATACAGAATGCATAGAAAACGGTATTTTAACACCCCATATTATGTAATTCCAGGGAGAAATGAGTACAAGTACAGTGACAGGCCGGCCGGAGCCCGTGTACGCGGCGTGGCGGCGGCGCGTGTGGCGGCACTGCGTGTCGTTCCCGCTCATGTGCGTGTGCCTCAGCGTCGCTGCCTCGGCTACCTTCGCACTGCTGCGGGCTCAGGTACACACTTCATATGTTGAGTGACCGGCCACAAATCAGAAATGTTTCCCACTGCTGTAGACGTGAGACGTAATCCACCACGCGGGCCGAATTTAGGTAAGTAGATGTCACATGTCTTCAAAGTTTTCGCCTAGAAGACATGCCACATTTTCTTTCGATGTTTTCCTTTAGCGTTTTGATAGCAGTTGTGGTTGGTTATCCTTTTGACCGCTTTGACAGTCACAAATACATAGATGACAAGCTAAATTCTGCTCAGGACACCAGCTTCATAGCTAAAAGACGCATCCTGCATCGCGCAAGCAGAGTTTATCGCGCAACTTGCATATACAGGGTGTCCCAGAATGTAAGCCAGAATCGGGTGATAAGTAACAGAAAAACATATTTTAAAAAACTTTTCTATGTAATGCAAAAATTACCCGATTTCGGCTTTACGTCGACTTCTGTGACATCCTGTATACAACGTCCCGATATCAATGATCGGGCAGTCGCCCACGGAAGATTCTGCCTTTTCTATGGAGGATGAGTGAACTTTACACCCACTCATACCTCTAAAAACTATCGTTTATTTGTGACTGCGGCGGTCAAAGAGACAAATTGCCCTGAGAATACTGTGCTATAATAGAATATCTAATAATTCATGTAAATATTTCTTCAACAGGATTGGTGGGAAACAAACATAATATACTTGACATGGATACCGCGCGCCTTGCTCGCTATTATCATAGCGGTTGAAGAGGAAGTATACGCCAGAATAGCAAGGTGGCTCAACGACAAAGGTAATGTAGTTTTTTGCTTGTATTTGTATGAATCAATGTGGGAAAGATGTTGAGTTTTCTTTTGTTTTGTCTATTGTCTTAGGACAGTGGTATTGTAGGGCGACACGGTTCTATATGAACGTGGCTAAATAGAAAACTTACATGAAATATAGTTCTTTGACAGGCAGCAATATCCTCTTTTATTTGGTTTGTTTTAACCATGGTGTTTTAAGATTTGTAGTCGCGGTTCTTTAAGTTCAAAGGTTT
Source organism: Dasypolia templi (assembly GCA_963555695.1). Taxonomy (NCBI): domain Eukaryota; kingdom Metazoa; phylum Arthropoda; class Insecta; order Lepidoptera; family Noctuidae; genus Dasypolia; species Dasypolia templi. Next base: position 6,743,140 of record OY743158.1, read on the forward strand.
GACTGTAAGAGAATGGCTTATGACAATAAACTCATTCATTGCGCAGTTTAGAACAACGCGGTCACACGGACAGACACATAGTGACTTTGATTTATAAAGATGTATAGAAAAAGACAGTCCGCTATTGGGAACTTGCTGGTTCGGGGGACCCCCATCAGGAACGAAGTTCCAAACGTCTTTTCTTCAACTCCAAATGTAATTACGTTGTTTAATGTTGATTACACTATCGACTTGTAGCACCCTCGAAAACCATGAAAACGACACCCGTGGTGAAAAATTTGTAAATCGCCATCTTGGATTTTCATTTTGACCTCATTATTGGCTATAGCACCCTCGAATACCATGAAAATTGTTTCTCTCTCTTTCTATTATATTTAATAAAAAAAAGATGTATGGAGGGGGCATAACGCTTTTTCGCTAGGTGACGAATTCCACATTTTTTCTAAAATGTAACTCCTTCCGCTAGCTCTGTTATAGAACTTCGTCCATATAATTTTTGTAAAAAAATATATACATATCCCTCCTTTAAATACCACTGACCTGAGAATGTTTTATATTGTGACGTTTTGATTTGTGTGCAATTCTTTAGTTTGGATACATTTCAATAACAATCGAAATGAGGTGTGATTCTAACGTAGATAGCTCATAAATATGTACATTTTTTATTCCAAATTAATTTTATGGTAAAACATATAATTGGAAAATGTTACGGGTGGCCTTTTCGCACGTATCCGTATATGTTATTTGTTTATTTATGTATCTTTCATATATATTAATGACGCGTTTGCAAAATTTATAGGTATGGAATTGAACTACTACATTGCCACAGGTCACACACACAAGTGTAGCTGCGGGAATTAGTACAAAAAAAAAATGTTGTTTATAATTTTACTAAAATACCTACTTACTTCAGTGATTGCTAGGCACTGGAAGCCCTCTACAAGCAGAGAGATGTGGGCTGTGATTCTTACCTTGCCTTGTTAGTCATGATGAGACCTTAACTCCGAACGAGTGCATCTGTCAGTCAGTGACTGACGGATGTCAGGCACAAGTGTTACAGGAAGAAATAAATTCACTATGAATCGATTCAATCGATTCCACTAAAGCTTGATATTGTTAAGCACTTGTCACTCGATTTTCATAAATATTCTAAGTTTTTACCGATTTATCCATAATCGGTTAGTAGTAATTCAGGCATTATTTAATCGATTATTTAGTTTCATTAACTTAATTTAAGTTTTCTCGCTTCCTAGATAGAAACATGGTACCATATTTTGTAATTTCCTTTAGAAAAATATAACGGTTTTTTTATACACATTTCAACTAGTTAACTGCTGGGCCCAGAAGTCCCCTTCTCCTTTACGAATAAAAAGTTACTACCATACTATCCGATGTAATTATTAGTTACATTTAGTTCGATTACATTTAGCTGCAAAATGTACCGAAAAACTCTTACTGTTTTGTCAGATTTGCAAACGTGTCCTTATACTGTATTATGTCTTTCTTTATTTGTTAACCAAACGGATATGTGCGAAGAGAACAAAAATATTTGAAAATTTTTGCATGACACTTAGTTTTTTAAATTGAGATTTTACTTCGTATAGCAATATTTAGAACTTCAATTGTTAAAACAATATGAATAAATAGTCGATTGATCTAACTTTAAATAGGCACCTTTAGTTACTAGTATTACAATAATAAGTAGAAAAACAGTGTGTAGAAGATATACTATAGCGCATATTATTTTTTCTCTTTACTGCTTACCAAATGGGACTGGACGCTACAAAATATAAAACAAAAAAAAATGGTAACACTGAAAATTATGACGTTTTATTTGAACAGAGAACTATCGACTCGAGACAAAGTATGAGAATCACCTGATTGTGAAAATAGCATTGGTTTGTATTTAAAAAATGCTGTAAAAAAACTAACGCCATACTCAAAAGCTAAGCTTTCATCACGCTTTGCTTCTAGAAAGTAAACGGAGAAGGTTATTAACCAAACAGATTGGTAAATGGAATAATAATCTGAAGGCACAGTGCCTTAGCTTGCACGCTATTCTTTTTCGCTTGCATGCGAATACTTTTTAACCGATCTAGTGCGTGTGCGGAGTAGCCAAGTCACGGCACCGCTGTTATTTTATTTATTTAACCATTAATTGTTCAGCAAATTGACACTATAGCCATTTCACACAACTTTCAAAGAATGACAGTTGTTATTTGAATATGTGGACTATTTAAGTTGGTAGTAAATTTGCATAACAATTAATTTCCCTGTCTTTACTAACACAAAAAAAAAAACAGATAAATAAATTGTAGCATGCGCATTATCACTAAATATTTCATGCGTACTGCAAAGTCAGGTTTCAAGCTTGTTGCAAAGGTGGTAACTTCAAACTCATTTTGTTGACTGTACATTTGACATTAAATAATAAAACATTTGAATTCATACTTTCTGTTGTCTCGTTATTTCTTTAAATGTTAAAACAGAACATGCCCGGATCCACTGCTGTGGGTCCTAATATATAACTGGCGACTGTATTAATAACAACCACTTCTATGTAGGCACGAATCAAATGTTAATAACTTGAATCTTGAGGCATTACCTTGCCGGCAAATTGCCAGTATGATAACGCTGTCATAGACCTTAAAATTATTTTTCTTATAAAGATAGATATTTGTTTAAATTGTTTTTTATTTATGTTGAAACTTAGTGTTTCAACATAAATAAAAAACATTAATATAATATTTTGATCATAAATAACTCCATTACTCTTAAAGTATTTTGTTGTAGACCGTACGTAGTTCGCTTTTGATGTATTTAAAGTTAAATTAGGTTCTATTAGTAAAATGTGATGTTTTGTTTTCAGTTTCAATTCCTCAACTCGTTCATGAGTTTGTTCTATATTGCGTTCTACCTGCAGGATATGGATAAATTAAAAGAGGTTCGTATTTATCGTTTTTATTATTATTGTAGTCGCAATTCACGTTTAAATTACAGTGTTTAACGAGCGCTCGTAAAATGCAATTAGTTATATATTTGAATGTCAAAAACATCAAAACTGAAAAGAAATGTTTTTTCAGTTTTGTTGTTTTTGACAAAAATTCAGGTTTTTACAAACAATCACATCTTTTTATTGTCCACCTGTTTTTTTTTTAATTATCGAAACTGCGTATTCTTATAAGTAGAGCAAGGGCTCGCGACTATCAGTACTTCGTTATTTTATAAAAGCTGAAAGTTTTAAACTCAGCCTCAAAGCATTTATTTCAATTAACCCATTTACGGACACTTTTGAATAGGGATGATGACTAATATTAAAAATAATGTTATTTCAAAGAAAGCAGAGTAAAAATTAGATAATCGAATAAATCTGTTAAATCGGTGTAAATATGAAGAAGATACACGCTTTTAAAGTTTTTGGAGGGGATTATTCCCGTCCTTGTCGCGCGGTAAGTACAATGTACGGCGCTAGTATGAAGTAACATATTCGTAACGTTACTTCTACGATAGTGCTGTCTTTGCCTAACCCTAATTTTAAAACGTTTGTAAGTTATTTTTTTTTGAAGATTTTACAGTTTTTGTAATATTGTTTGCACTATTAGGAAACAAAAATGTTTTCGACATAATAATAAAAAAAATTACATCATCCCTATTTTCAAAGATTCGGTCAGATAGTCAAAAAGTTGAGCCTTGTTCTTTAACGAATTTGAAGTGCAATTTTATACACCTTTGCTACCTGTTACCTGCCAAAGCCACCATGATTCGCAAGGGGACATACACTGAGAAACTTCCAGCATCTATAAAATAACGAAGATCTGATCGTCGCAGGCTCTTGGGCTAAAAGCTCCGTAAAGATTCATTGTAAATGAAAGTTGCACATTATTATTCTCGCAACATGTAAACACGTTGATTTTAACATTGCGTACAGAATAAGTGTGAATTTTTTTTAAACTCATGTTGTTGCAACTTTTTGTGTATGATATGTTATATCGAAAAACGAGAGTGCTTACGGTGCGCCAACTGTACATTTTATCAGTGCTACTTAAATTTCATAAGAGTGCAGCTGCTACCGAGCTGAATGATCAGCGCTCACGCAGAAAACAAAAATGGAACAGAGTCTTCTGCAAACTTAAATTTGGCAATAAGGCTTTCTCTCGAATTGGACCATACCTGTATGAAAATGTCAACAATAAGCTAAAAATCTTCCTCTTAACAAAGTTTGGGTGCAAAAAACAGGTTCAGGATTGGCTGCTTGGACTTAATTATGCTGAAACAGAAAACCTGTTATCATTCAACTGTTAAAGTATTCACCATCACATACACGGACTCATCACATACACATTCACTCTTATCACTTACACACACTCATCACATACACACTCACACTCATTACATACACACGTACATCTGGTTACCTTTTAGTCCTAAGTTTTATTGATTCTTTTATTTTATAATTTAAAAAGTTAATTCTGTTTAATTATTAACCGTTTCATATGTTGTATTTTTATACCTAAATCACACTAACTGTCGAAAGAGACTGGATCCTGCGACACAGGGTATCCCAGTGCGGGATCCAGTGTCATACCTAAATATTGTAATACTTATTAAGAATCAATAAACTTTTTTACTTTTTACTTTTACTTTTTTTACCATGAATACGTAACAATAACTTTTGTTCACAGCAACTAGCAGTTTTGTTAATAACTAGACAAGTGATTGGTAATCTGAAAGAGTCTGCTCTGCCTTATTTGATTGAAAACTTGCGACTGGCCAAGATTTGTGTCGATGTATTTGGAGCTATCAGTCCGAGCAAGAGTAAGTATACGAGATATCTAACTATTTTTGGACCCGTATCATAAAAGGTGCAAATGAGACTTTTTTACTAACGGCCAAACCCAATAACCTAAGACTGATCGCTACTGATGATAGACGGTACAATTCTATCTGTCCCTTCCAAACAAATAGCTGTCAACACGTTATAGGGTCGCATGCTTCTCTTTAATGGGACGTTAAAACCAGAGATTGATAGGTTGTTCTATTTCACATACGCCAAAATCGGATATATAAACGTTCGGATATATTGGGTTCGACCGTTAGCCTGTTCTGTCTGACTGACACAAGTCTATAATATATATATCTTTAGAATGCTAGTGGTCGTAAGTCGACTGCTGAACAAAGGATTCAGCAGTCGACTTAGGAAGGTTCGATTACCAGATGGTGAAAAGTTTTATTGGATTTTCCCATAAAGAGTTTATCTGTAGTTGCCCGGAGTCTACTCTCAAAGTTCGTCAACGAAGATATGGGCTCGTCCGTAAGCAGTTGATCCACCAAAATAAGTGTTAGATTCAATTTTTCGGTCGGGCAAATAAACTCTTATCGGGTGCACGGAAAATTGTCATTCATTCTTAGTTCCATCCCCGAACTAATCATACGTCCGTAAGTGACACTAAACTCAAACTCAAATCATTTATTTCAATTAAACCATTTACAGGCACTTTTGAATTGTCAAGGAGTCGGTCAGTCAGAAATATGAAGCTAGTTGCCCATTCCAAAGCGCAGTAGGTACCTATGGAGAAGAATGGGCAAGAAACTCCATGGACACTCTTTTAAATAATATTGTTGTTATAAATATATTAGTTACATCGATTAATGTTGACACTATAAGTGAGAACGATGTGCGAAACCCGTACACGTTAAAAGCGTCCAGAGTGCAGCAAAACATAATTAAAAACAATCCAAAAAATTAATTATTGAAATAAGCCCTGGCACCTAAGAGATGACCAGTCTCAACTGACGGCGCCCGTTCACGAACATGACGCATGAATCGGCACCATTCAGCTCAACCATTTTGAAGGGAGCTAAATGATCCGACACACGCGCCACTTCTCAGCGAGACATTTGAGTGAGCATGACATACCTACTCTCAGCCACCAGGACACATTCAAGTCAATCTATGACATTACCCGGTAAATGGTAGCTCTATAGTACTAAAACTACGGATCGCTCGTGCTTAGTGAGAAGACCCCCCTGTGCCCGATTGATGATAAAAAACTCCTTCTTACTACTCGGGACTTCTTTATTTCATGGGACGTAACCTAACTGACAAAATGACCAACTTTTCGCCAGTTACGATTATGTTTTCGCTTACTTGTACACACACCTTTCGGTACACATTTGGTCATATTGACCAATCTGAAATCAGATAACCTTGAAAAGTTGGTGGTGATGGGCAAGGTAAAAGAGAAAAGACCTTTCGGCTCGTCACCTAAGTGCTGGACAGTTTTCAGACCAATTACACTCACTGGTCTGTCTGTTACGACCGCCCTGAAAGAAGCCGAGATCCCAACGAAGTGGAAGAACGTCGTACAGTAGCGCTCAAAAGTCCATAAGCAATCTCACAAAGCAATAGATTGACGCTTCGGTTTCACTTACGACCTTTTTCTATAAGTTGTTTGTATACTATAGACACGCACACACGCTCACTTGATCTGTAATTGATAGTACTTCATAATTTCAACTAACTTAACATATAGCATGCTAGCTTAGTCGTTACCGTGCTTGGGTAGCAGCGCAGCGATTATGGCGAGCCCCGAGTTCGAATCTCATCTGCGCCTGCGTGAAAACAATATGTTATTTTCAAATAATATCTATTTTAAGTATTTGATACAGGTCGCGCGGTGGTTTAAGATCGCTCGATGAAAGTAGTGGGGGCAATCGGCGCATGTGTACAGTCGCGCACAGAAATTCTTAGTGTGTTACTAAGGATTTTTTTTTTAATTTTGAACCTTAGTAACTTATCATATAATAACACTGTGTTTTGTTTGTAATTTATGTTGCAAGTAGGTAAATTCAGCAAAATAAATACAAAAGTAAATTTTAGTAACTATATTTAACACATAAAATTGAAGGAAAATTATTCATCCGACAGTGGTGATATTCCTTCCATTAATACGTTGCCGTTTTAAAACTTTTTTTTTAACCACTACGTATTACTAATACGATAACACAAGGTGTACGCAACAGTACACAAGAGGCATGAGACGCGTGAACGCAACGCGGGAATTGAAGAGCGACTGATCTACCAATGACGTGTTGCCGTCGGCGCACACGCGCCCCCCTCACGCCGCACGTCACCAAATAGACCTTAGAATTGAATACTGCGCATGTCCCTTCCACTTTTGCCGAGCGATCTTAAACCACCGCGCGACCTGTATGTTATTAATAATACCTAAAATTATCAATTTTTGTTTGTTTTAATGAAATTACTTGAAGTGGTTCGAAAATCATTCGATACTTGTCTCGTTCATCTTGTTTCCATAAATAATAATTTTTTGTAGGTAGGCCACAGAAAACGGAGTAAATTATTTCGATTTCTGTGAGGTAGATACAATTCGTTTCAACTACTCACCTAATTGAACGTTGTTGGTTAGTGACGAATGTTTAAATCTGTTAATTAGCGGTGTTGTGCAAATATTAAAGCATTGGCAAATATTGTTGCGCTGCGTAAAAGAGGATGTAAATGATGTGATAACACAAAAATATATTGAAACCGGACTAAGTGTGAGTGTTATCATTTAAATATTTCGTATTTTACTAAATTTTAATTGTTATTTGTTTAAATTAGTAAATGACGAGTAAAATGTTTAAATATAAATTTTGCTTATATATGTCTAATAGTATCACATTCTTTGTTCTAGACAAATACTGTGAGTCTGTGGGTTAAGAGATGTGAGGAAGAAGGAATTCTAGATAGTTGGAGTGCTTATTATAAAGTCGATGCTTATTTAAGTAAGCCCACACAAGCTGAATGAATATGCAACAGATGGTTTCATACCAACCGGACATTTTGCTGAATTAATTAAAAGCATCATTAAAAACTGTTCGCCGTGTACTCCGCGCTAAAAAGGTTGCATCACCGAAGCCCTGCAAACAAAAACGTAATAAACAAGAACGTTTAAGTTCCGGAATAGTTTATCCTGTATACATAATTATAAACAAGCAATTTTTTTGAATATATTATTTCAAACCAAACCAAAAAATTGACAATAAAACTGCTCTGCCTCTAATGAGATCAGAACCTAAGCCGGCGACTTTTCAGTCCAACGCTTGGCGCCTACTGCTACCAGCTCATATTAGATTAACTCGAATTTTAGCAATGCTATAAACCGGCCCGGTCACGCGCATGATGCGTGTCTAACAAAAGCAACGGAAATTTATTTTTGTTTCGTGCAGCGACGCGAGTACTCGTGTCGTTGAAACACATGCAGTCGTACCGTGAGTTCACAGCAATACGACTCTTAACGTGCCTGTGCACTTTTGATCGGTTACTGTACATAACGCCTCGAAGGCCTTTCAGTATCACAAACCTTCAGTAATGAAGTACGCGATCAAGAAGAAGTCTACCTTTTCAGGCAGTACAGACGCCATTTTAGTCAAAATGTGTCGCATATTATAACGTCGAACTTTCCTTACAGTACCAACATCAGCCCAACTAACGGAACTATTCGAGAAGAAGACAGACTCTTCGGGCGATGCTCCAGAGAACAGTCTCTTGAACGGGGGCACTGATAAGGACTCCGAGCCTCTTGTCGGACAGAAGGTGTTGCATCAGGCGGAGCTTGAGTCCCAGCTGTTCAAGGTAAGAAGTAACTAGTAGTAATCCAGAAGACAGTCTGTTGAACGGAGGAACTGATAAGGACTCCGAGCCTCTTGTCGGACAGAAGGTGTTGCATCAGGCGGAGCTTGAGTCCCAGCTGTTCAAGGTAAGAAGTAACTAGTAGTAATCCAGAAGACAGTCTCTTGAACGGAGGAACTGATAAGGACTCCGAGCCTCTTGTCGGACAGAAGGTGTTGCATCAGGCGGAGCTTGAGTCGCAGCTGTTCAAGGTAAGAAGTAACTAGTAGTAATACAGAAGACAGTCTCTTGAACGGAGGAACTGATAAGGACTCCGAGCCTCTTGTCGGACAGAAGGTGTTGCATCAGGCGGAGCTTGAGTCCCAGCTGTTCAAGGTAAGAAGTAACTAGTAGTAATCCAGAAGACAGTCTCTTGAACGGAGGAACTGATAAGGACTCCGAGCCTCTTGTCGGACAGAAGGTGTTGCATCAGGCGGAGCTTGAGTCGCAGCTGTTCAAGGTAAGAAGTAACTAGTAGTAATACAGAAGACAGTCTCTTGAACAGGGGCACTGATAAGGACTCCGAGCCTCTTGTCGGACAGAAGGTGTTGCATCAGGCGGAGCTGGAGTCGCAGCTTTTCAAGGTAAGAAGTAACTAGTAGTTTATCCAGAAGACAGTCTCTTGAACGGAGGAACCGATAAGGACTCCGAACCTCTTGCCGGACAGAAGGTGTTGCATCAGGCGGAGCTTGAGTCGCAGCTGTTCAAGGTAAGAAGTAACTAGTAATAATCCAGAAGACAGCCTCTTGAACGGAGGAACTGATAAGGACTCCGAGCCTCTTGTCGGACAGACTTGTGTTACATCGGGCGGAGCTGGAGTCGCAGCTGGTCAAGGTCTTTACAGAAACTTTGGTTTTACCATGCATTCTTATTCTAAACTAACTCAAAGTCAAAACTTTTATTGAATAGAGGTACAAGGAACAGATTATAAAGTTCACTAACCCTAAATAGAAAAGTGAGGAATTGTCCGACCAGTCGTGTCTGATGGTCCGACGATTTTTCTCGGTACGTTGTATATTATGCTAGGTGCGCGGTAAACTGTGCTTGCTCGATGTAGTATTTCTCGTGACGTCACTGTGATGTGAAGTTCGATGTGGCGATGTAGATGCCGCCACAATAGCAAACACTTTACCTGATGACCAACAAAAGTGTTTCAAGTACAAACTGTGTCGTTAATTATTTTAATTGGCTTTTAAATAAGTAAATCAATATTCAGCCGAAAGACATCCACAACTAGACAAAGGTCGCTATATCACTCGGTATTGTACTTCTCGCATCCATCGGGCTCTAGCTACCTTCGGTCCACCTAGAGAAATCAACCAACTACCCTTTTTTCAAGTTCGTTTAGCTTTTTTCCAACCGGATGTAGCAGACAATTTGTATTTTATCACAATTTTTACCACCTTCCCATGTGAGGTTTGAGGTATCTTTATTTCCTATAAGAATTGTAATTCACTTACATGAGAATTTTTTAACCTAAATATGAAACCTGAATAATTTTTATTAGGTAAAGATTTTTTTTTTCGAAACTGGGTTTCTTGAAGGATTTTTTTCCCCCGTAATCAAAGAAATAATATAGCAAGTATTATACCATTTTAGAATCCTTATTAAATGCGTCAACTTTTCGTGCTACTTGCCAACCTGGCGTAGTACTTTTTTTTTCAGTACGGTCCGTTAAAGTTGGACGAAATATTAATTGTCTATTCATTGTACGGCATAATGTGACACTTTCTTCCAAGCTGGAGCAGTTGACTTAGAATTCTAAGTAATAGGTTAGATTAGCACTATTCGGGATTACAAAAGAAAAATAAAATTGAAAAAAAGTTAAGATTTGTAGCAACAGGAGCTAAAAAACCATCACAGGGTGTACATTTTCTCGAAAAAAAAAAGAAATGTCTATAATTTAAAAAATTCAAGACTTCGTTTTTTTTTTCTAGTAACTATTATGATTTAGACTATCACCCGATTCCGGCTTGACGTCGACTTACGGGACACCCTGTATACTAGATAGGTGTCAAATGAAATAGCAGGTCGATTTGTACATGTGGACACCGACTCACCACTCAATCAATTAATCAAAAGTCATTTATTCAAACTAAGCTAGGCTGAGAATCAGCTCTTCATGAACGTCAAAATTACAGAAGACAGTCCCCAAAAACGTGTGAACATCACTGTTTTTAGTGTACAAGTGTTTATTTTGCCTAATATATAGAATGTTGTCGAAGATGAATTATGATGCCACCGTGAGAATACCATTATTTAAAATAAAATAAAACTCTGAGGAACTATAGAACCTAGCTGGTAAATTGCTCGAACAGCTCGTTTTTTAAGAACAAACATATTTTGAATATCAGCGACTTTGCCTCACAGCAGAATGAAATTTTTTGGAACTCGCACTAATAATGAATGTTTTTAATGAAAAAAAAAGTTATTTAAGAAAGGTTTATAAATCATCTTCACTTTACATTGTCAACAGTACGACGGCACATTCGCCGAATACCTCGAGATGCTAACACAACTGGGTCACGTGGTACTGTTCTCATCTGCCTTCCCGCTTGCCGCTGTGTGTGCGCTTCTGAACAACGCGGCGGAAATACGAGCCGACGCTTTCAAACTGTGCCACGTCGCTCAAAGACCCTTTGGGGAACGTGTGAAGAGTATTGGGAGTTGGCAGGTAGGTGTAATTTTTTTTTCTCCCTTTTATATAACTGACGCTCTATGTTGACCAACGGACAACTCTTGCGCATTCGACTCGTTTACGAATTCGAGAAGGTAGGATTACGAACTTTTCTCGTGACATGCCATGTCGCTCAAAGAGCGTTTGAAAAGTATTAAATGATACTCGTCGGCCCATAGAGTACCTCTATGCAAATAAACACGTCGATTAATCGCTCCGATGGTGCGAAAAAGGACAAATTAACAACCACATTTTCGCGTTTATATGAAGTATACTAGCTCGCCCGAAAAACGTTGTCAAAACTTTCAATCTATAGAAATAACCCACTTAGTTTTTTTTTCGAATTTTACAACTTTCCGGGCAACTTTATAATTATTTCTTTCCCTAAAAACCTAATCCGGACTACTACGAACATTTTAAAACAAAAATAAACCAAATCGCGTTCAACCGTTTTTAAGTGATGCGATTACCAATGAACAGCATTTCATTTGTATTTATAGAAATAGTAAGATTACGTAAACATTCATAGTCTCGAAAAGTTTCTACGAGTTTTAGCATTTGTGCATGAGTAAAACGATCAGCCATTTTGCTCTGCGCAGCGTTAATTTATATCTAAAGGGACACTCGCTAAGGTCAGAGTTGTATGAGTTTGCGCCCGCTTTTTACCGAACGATGAATTTCATTGGTCGCTACGTCCGCTACGGTGATTCCCCGCAGACGATGAACTGACATTAGTAATAACTCCGCATGCTGTATATCGACCAAATTTTTATCGATTAATGAAAATAAGTAAATAGGGCCAAAAAATACGGCGACAAAAATAAAGACACTGTGTAATTTTTAATTTACCATAAGATGTATGATAATGTCATTTTCAGCACGCAATGGAAACCATGGTAGCGGTAGCGGTTCTAGTAAACTGCGCGCTGATTGGTCTATCAGGCCCCGTACATAGAATGTTACCCGACGCCACTCCAGCGCAGACTATACTCGTCATTGTGGCTTTAGAGGTACGGTGCAATTTAATGTGTTACATGTTATTACATTTTTTATTAAAAAAAAAAAAAAAAAACTTGTGGTTAGTATAATGGTCGTTATACAGGTTCCTGAGCTCGATTCCTACACATCTACATCATTAATTCTTCAGTAGCAGATCAGAATCTGGATTTCTGCCTGTATGATGGCCAAAGATTTCATGGGACTTAAACTTATCTAGCGAAATATAGTTTTGGTAACAACAATGATGATATTATTTTTTTCAAATTAATGTTTGTTTTCATATAGTGCAAACAATATTACAAAAAGTGAAAACCTAAAAAAAATGCCACGTTATAAACGTTTTAAATTAAGTGTTAGACAAAAGTTAAATAAAGTCAAATAACACCTTTTTTTTTTTGTGAAACCCGCAAATTTCTTGCTGACTGTACAATAGGAATGATGACATTTTTAAAATTTAAATCTCAAGAATTTTTTTGTATCCAAATATTGCAAATAATATTACAAAAAGTGTAAAAACTTAAAAAAATTGTAAGTGTTAGATAAAGACAGCACTATCGTAGAAGTGACGTCTCGATTATGTAACTTCGTACTAGCGCCGTACATTGTCCGTACCACGCGACAAGGACGGGAATAATCCCCTCCAAAAACTTTTAAAGCGTGTATCTTCTTCAAATTTACGTCGGTTCAACAGATTTTTTCGATGATCTCATTTTAACTATGCCTTCTTTGAAATTACATTATTTTTATGAAAATTTTTAATAACAGTCATCATCCCTATTCGCCAGTTATGTTTTACACTTCTGTCGTCGTCTTTGCAGAATACATGCGTGATTATACATGTATGTATGTGGTTTTATTTACAGCACGTAATCCTGGTGATAGTACTAGCACTTCGCATAGCCATACCGGAGATACCGGCGTGGTTGGCCACTGAGATGGCGAAGGTCGAGTACCAAAGGCGAGAGGCTATCAAGAACGCACATGCTCCGCTTATGGTAAGAACATGTATACACATACATCACTCGGTACAAAGAGACAGGTATTGGTAACAGAGACGACGTAGACAAAATTTTTCTACATCTGGATTTTAAGCTCACGTTCGCAAGATTTTCAACGCTCTGCTTAGCGCCGAGAGTTGAAAATCCAGTGCGTGATAAAATCTCGCCGCGATATTTTTACGTCCGTGCGAACGTGAGTTAAAATGTCAATAAGTGTTTTTTTTTTCTTTTTTTTTTTGTTGTTTTTTTATCTTAATTTGATATCGAAACCGTCACGGCTGTGAAGTTTCATCAAGTAATTAAATGACCAAGACCAAAATGTATGTTTATTTATTTGTAACCAACTTATATTTTACAGTTTGCACCACAGATACAAGTTATCGGTCAATACTAGTAATAAAAATAGACAAAATTTTATGAAATTAAACAAGATAATATAAAAGTAGTAGTAGTAGTGTGTTGTCGGCCATTAAGGAAACTTAAAAAAATGGTTGCAATATAACATTACCAGCTACACTGCCGCGGCCGGTAAGTGCAATAATAAAACAAGCTATTTTTGTAAAAAAAAAAAACTGAAAAGTGCCAGTAGGACTCGCGCCCAGGTTTTCGTCCCAAAGCTGTGCCAGGCAGTCCGCGGCGGTGAAACCCATGTGACACGGCCTATGAATTACCGATACCGGACAAACAGACAGACAGACGAGGGTTCCTTAAATGGTTCCTTTTTTCATTCGGAGGTACGAGACCTTAAAAACGGCTCTGGCAGATGCTATTTTTAAAAAGAAAATTCAATTTTTATTTTCATCCGAAATCGAGATTATGCTTCATTTGATCACTTAGCTCTATAACCTATACTCTCTCAAATCACCCTTTATAAACAGCTTAAACTCTGCTCGGGCAGATTTTTTTGTTTGACTGCCAAATTTAGTTTATTACTGGTGTGTATTTCCAAAAAAAAGGTCACCAGTTTTGGTCATTGTCTTTTGACCTAGTAAACACCTCAGGCAAAACCCTTTGGGAAATACACACGTGGGGCTTGGTTATGTGGCCTGTTGTATACCAATATTTCTCGACACTAAAAAACATGCATTTCCTTCAAGTCCGAATGTACCTCGCAAGACGACATCCGGCCGTCGGCCCGAAACACGCCTCGAACAGTCACACCAACCACTCCAAAACAGCCGGCCAACGACAAATTCATCGAGAAGAAGAAGTTGTGTATCGGCAAGATATCTGAAATACCGCCTTTCAGGTAAGTGGCACATAGAGCGTATATTATTACATGTTACTTCAACTGCACACCACATCGGTCGCTCGAAGGTTAAGCTACGCTTTCCGCGGTCGGTTCCTGGATGGGTGACCATCCATCACACATTGAGAGCCCTCCGTGCTTCGAAAACACGTTCAGCCGTTGGTTTCGGCTGTCGTTCGTAGATCTTTGACATTTTTACGGGTACTCAGAAACCCAGTCTGACAATCAGTCTTACCAAGGGGTCATATAGGCAGTCTCATTTAGACTTGAATGCGACCCCAATAGTTGGGAAATGGCTTGGCAGATTTTTGACAATCGCAGGTCAGTAAAGCTTGAACTACGAAACCAACCCTTATTGCTACGAAATAAAAGCGCTTTCAATGCCAAATTGTTGCAGCAGACGTGCGGTTGTCTACAGTGAGAAGAGCTTCTGTGATTTATGTAGATTTCATATTTTTTGAAATTTTGGTATAGGGAGTAGGAAAGTTTCGAATCCTTCTAAGGATATGCTCACAAGAAGAAAGCAAATTTAAATGTAGGAGCTAAATTGAGATAGAATAAAGTTATTACAATTTATTCTCTTCTACGCGACTCTCTTCGAAGTTATGCGGTCTTCTGCAGTGTGGACCGCTCGGTAGATGCTGCCTCCAACAGTCTTGTTGATCGCGTCTGCGTTCGCGTTGCTCTGCCTTGAGCACATTTTCCTTCCACCCGACTCAATATCATAAACCTTTCCAGAACATGCTTAGGTGAACGCATAATATGTCCGAAAAAGCTGAGGGCACGCTCCTGGCATAGTTGTATAAACGAGATGAAAGAAATGTATTATGGCCACCTTCATGTGTGAAATTAAATATTGCCTATGGCAGTAAGCAAAAAAGAAGAGGTGTTTGTGTGGCCACACGATAAAAGTGAAAACTTGTGACTGGAGCCGAGTATACCCGATTCAGCGTCGCCGACCCAAGCTTAACGGTTGAGTTTCGTTCACTATTCAGAAAGACCAACTACAAAAACATTATTGGTGTTGTGAATTTCCGTTAATGCACAAAATTTTGTCTTAAAACAGAAAAATATCACGGCGGATTATTATCGCGCACTGGATTTTCAACTCTCGGTGTTGAACCGAGCATTGAGAATCCAACAGAATGCATCCCAGCGCGTCAAAGAAACACACTTTCAACACAAGCGATCACACGATTTTTAACCCTCGGCGTTGAAAATCCAGTGCGCGAAAACTCCCGCTGCGACCTTTTTACGTCTGTACGAACGTGGTCTTAATGTTCATTGGTCATATCGCGAATCAACCATCATCGCCAATAAATATCGCTTGCTACACCCAAATTTTAATTTACTTTTATTTTCTTGTTTTCAGTTAATTTGGCACAAGTATTAAATGGATGGGTGTGTAGCGAAATATTATTTATATAAGTTTTATTCCTTAACTGTATTTTAAGCTTGTTTTTAATATTTTAAGTTTTTTTTTTGCAATAAATCTCCTTTTCAACCGTAATAGAAGTTTTTTTTAAATATTATTCCTAAATATGAAGGATAGATTAGATAATTAGTTACACTGTATGTTTATTTAACTAACGGTAGGATAGGCAGAATATCTGTGGGCAAACACCACAAATAACAACTTATTTTTGATCTACCGATTGATTGATCGACTTAACTCTCTATTTTTAAAGCCTTTAATCTGCTCTCAAATAGGTCGTTAGTTTGAAATTGGTTGTCAGAAATATCGTAGCCCAATCGAATTTCTTGACACCATTACCTTACTTGCGTAACACAAGATAAATCAAAATCTGAATCATTTTGAGGTATATTTGTTACTCTATTGCTTCATATGTTCGAAAAATTTGTCTGCTCAACCACGTAAATAACGCAATGTATGTGGTTGAACAGTCAAAATGAAAGTCATTCCTACTGATAGTGTTTCCCCCTTTACCCCGCAGATAACATTGAATAGTTTTTTTTTAAATCAGTAATGTAAAACTTACCTCTCTGCCTATTCTGCAAAGAAACTTCCAGAAAAACCCACCATGTAATGCACAATGTTGTACAAACAGCCGAGAATTATGAAAAGTTCATTCATCTTCGACAACTATGACATCGCGTACCATGAACACCATAGAAACCAGTATTGTCGAAGGAAGATTTTATTAAATGACAGATGAAAAAAATAAGTGTCATTTTGACTATTCTATCTGTCATTTTGTCTATTCCTCCGTCGACAAAGTTTGAAACTAGAAACTATTATTGTCGGCGGAAAAAGAGATCAAATGACAGATGAAGAAAATAAGTGTCATTTTGTCCATTCCTCAGTCGACAAAGACTGAAACTAGAAACGAGTATTGTCGACGGAAGAATAGATAAAATGACAGATGATTAAAATAAGTGTCTTTTGTCTATTCCTCCGTCGACAATGGTCACGCGTATCTGACCACCATAGAAGCGAGTTCTGTCGACGGAAGAACAGATAAAATGACAGATGCAAATAGTAGTAATTTTGTCTATTCTTCCATCGACAAAACCCGGTCATGTTACGCGTGCTGTCTATCAAAGAGTTTCTGTTGACTATCACTCCACATTTTAAAAGGTAATATAAATCACCTGTGTGCGTCTATTTTGTTTCTTTTCTAAAAAAACACCCATCTTATGCCATCCTGTGTGCTAATGTACCTACTTATTCTATGTTAAGTCGGGGAAATTAATAAATAAGCAAATTGACTACCGACTTAAATTGTCCGTAAATTCAAATAATAACTGTCATTTTTAGACAGTTGTCTAAAATGGCAATAAATAACACGGCAAATTGACGTAGGGTGGCAATTTGATTAACAATTAATTTTTTCGATAAAACAAAACCCGGGCGTAAATATGACACTTCGAGCTTAAAATAGAGACAGGTGTTAGGTACAGAGACGACGTTACATAAAGAACTTTTTTCTAAAACTCGATGTGACTTATTTACGGCCAGGTATTATAAATTGTATTTTATGTTTAGTAATAATATTAATAACCCTTAACACTACTAACTTTGAGCACTTTTCACGTTTTCCATAACAAAGAGTAGGAAGTAAATGGAATGCAAAGCGTTTGCTAAATTTAGTGTTTTAAGACTTTTGTAATATACGTAGAACTGCTGGTTTCTGGAAGCGCACTCAAGTCTAGTACAACTAAATCTCAAGTTAGCTTTTGTGATTGCCCAACCAAAATACAATTGTCTTATCGAAAAAGGTAACTTGAATGTACAGATGAAATAAAATATGTCATAGCGACAAAGCTGCCGAAATTACGTTGCCAAAGCTAAAAATACGCTTCGAGGAATTCGATTGCTTTGACACACCATGCCTAACGCGTCGGTATTCCTTTACAAAGAAGGCTTAATTGCAGAACATCCGCCTGACCAATTGTCACGCATGTGAGATGTGTCGCTTGACTAAACATCTAGATAACAAAGAAACTTGACTTTTTAAACCGAAAAATATGCACGCTAAGCACTCCATTTATTATCTTCTCTGTAACCCAAAAGCACCGCTTACTTATGTCTCTGACAACATCTTAGTGACTCTGATATTGTATGATGTAACATTGCAGGCCCAAGGCTTCGTCTATAACGACCTCTGAAACGCCAGTGACGGTGACCGGCTCACTGCAGACATTACAAGATGTCAGCCCAACCAAGCCTATGCGACGTAAGGTAGAGACTTTTATACTTTGTGCTCTGAGGTTTATTGGGTTATTTAGAATCATTCTAGCCATTAGGTCATCTAAAAGTCTATCCACACGTATCAGGGCCTGGGACATGGCACACACAGGGCGGGCACTGAAGCTCCGCGGACACGAACTGTTGTGAACGAGTTCATATAAAATGTACACACCGATATTTTCTGAGCCCCTGAAAGAGCATCCTCCGTCCACGTCCCGGGAACGGTCCTGTAGTGCTATACTGTAGCCATCTCACCGTGAAAACTTAGGTGAAGTGAGTGTGGAGTGAGCTGTCAGTGCCACTGATGCTTGACCAAGACGGGATGACACTGACAGCTCACTCCACACAAGTCTTCACGGTGAGATTTTTACAGAATCGAAATGCAGATATGTGTGGATAATTTTAGACTAATGAAAATCTAGACGAAAAGTGAATTCAGTTTCGTAATTTTGTTGCAGCAACGTACCTAGTGTTGCTGGCAACATTGCATGAAGTAACGTGTGAATCTTGTTTCCAGCAACAAGTTCATGTTACTGCAACAGTGTTGCGCTAATTTTGGTGCTTCCGTGAAAGTGTTTGTAACTACTTTCTGATCCATGAAAAGGTTTTGTATAGATGATAATGTTCGTGTTATGTTGTTCATCGTAAGGGCGCCCGCAGACAGGTGCCTGAACAGTTAAGTCTACGGTTGCAACGGTTTAACATGTCACATGAAAAAGTGCACTGGGCGCTAATGTCGGCAAAAGCCGTAAAAATGCGGTGTACGAAAGTAAGAATAACATATTACACCAGAAATATGAAAATGGGCTAGTTGACAGTAAGAACAATATTTTTCGAATTTTGTATTGTACATATAAAATTAAAAATAAAAAGCCATACAAAAAACTTCAATAAACGGCTGACCAGTTTTGTTTTTCTAAGCTTTCAACACTCGATCAAGTCACCATCAAACAAAACAAAATCGGTTCAGCCGTCTGGGAGCTACGATACAGACGACTGTTTCAAATTGTGAAGAGAAACAAATTTAATGCATTTCCAATAGACTAAGGAAAGGTAGTGTGTCCCTCTAGCTAGCACAATGTCGCAGTACTCATTATTCATCTATTAAATTAGTATTATTCAGTCATTCGTCTGAAAAAACAATAATATAAATAATTATTTATCTGCTTATAATATGACTTATTTAATAATTAGAAACGCTGTTTATTGAGACTACCGAATATCATAATATTCCGACAGAGGTAATAAAATAAATTTGTGTGCTTGAAACACTGTAAAATAAACTCACAGATTTAACAGAATGCAAGAACTGAAGTCGCTCCAGCCGCCATGACAGCAAGCCCCGTTTTGATAATAAAAATTACAGAGTGACTGAGAACAATCGAAAAAAATTAAGGGGCTGTTCTACCCATCACTATGAACAACTTTTACTATTGGAAAATAAGGAATTCATAAAAAAAAAAACGAGATTGTTATGGTCCAATCGGTTATGAACCTTTAAATTTGGAATGTCGATGTTTTTGTTTCGAATTCGAAATTGGTCCCATAGTAAAAGTTGTTCATATTAATGGGTAGAGCACCACTTAAATTTTGTCGATTGTTTTCAAAGTCATCCTGTATACAAAAAGAAGTAAACATGACGCACAAAACGAACACAAACATAAAAAAATGACAATTTGGAAGAAAATATGTGCCACATACACGCCAAACGGCCATCACATGGTGACCATACAGAATAGATTTTTGAGACGGGGCAGTAAGGGTAGGTAGGTAGGTACCTCAATCGTTGTAGCTACAGGAAAACATTCAGAGACTATCCATATTATTTTGATAAAATTACGTCCGCATTCAAATTTTGAGGAGAAAAAAATAAAGTTAATGGGCAATTGTCGCATAAGCATTTTTCAGGAACCTGCGTGATATCTTCGAGTCATCGATCCCACAATCCCTTGAGACCAGGGTCTATAACCAGTGCGTCCTTCCCGTTATGACGTACGGAGCCGAAACGTGGACACTCACCATAGGCCTGATCCACAAATTCAAGGTTGCTCAGCGTGCAATGGAGAGAGCAATGCTCGGGGTTTCTCTGGTGGATAGAATTCGCAACGAAGTCATTCGCCAGAGAACTAAAGTCACCGACATTGCACGTAGAATCAGCATGCTGAAGTGGAAGTGGGCCAGCCATGTCTGTAGACGGACAGACGGTGGATGGAGCAGACATGTGCTAGAGTGGAGACCGCGTTTGGGCAAACGTAGTGTGGGACGCCTTGCGGCACGATGGATCGATGATTTGAAGAAGGTGGCTGGCAGCGGATGGATGCGGTCTTTTCAGGACCGGGATGGTTGGCGCTCTATGGGCTTACGTTCAGCAGTGGACGGCAATTGGCAGATGATGATGATGTCGCATAAACATTTTTTAATACCAATTGATCTTGTTTCATATAAGAATCAAAAAACTGTATGAGACCAACTGACGTTGGATTACTAGAAAAGTCAGAAATCGCAAAAAACCTTTACCACCATACATTTCGTAGGAAATGAGACTCCAACTTTTTATGATGGATAGATCGTCACTACTAAAATCTGACATAGGTTTTTCACCATTTCTTACTTTTCTAGTACTCAACGTCAGTTGGTTCCATAGTTTTTTTTAATACTTATTAGAAACAGGATCGAACAATACCAAAAGTTATGGATAACCTAAGACCGTTTTCCCGTAGCTACAACGATTGAGGTCCCTCACTACCCCGGCTCAAAAATCCAACTTGTATATAAAAAATCAATTGCCTTTCGTTAGGTCACAAAAATTTTAAAATGGCTCGATCGATTTGTTTAAATTTTATGTTTTGTAAGCCTCAATGCTGGGGGTGGTTTAGGAGAAAAGAAAATTAGCAAAAACCCAAAAGAACAGCCAAAAAAATAGATCTCTCGTGGTAGTTCACCGGATCGTCTAGTTTCTTGAAGGAACTTGGAAAATGTAAAATTAGTTAATTGTTTGCTAATTTACATTTTTCTACAGGAACTAGATGACCCGGTGAACTACCACGGCAGATCCATTTTATTTAGAAATAGACCACTAGGAACATTAATGATCGGTTTCTTAAAAAACAGTCAACTAGCCTATTGGCGTATAGTCTGGCTACGCCGATACGTTTTATGTCATGCTGTTCAAAGATATTAAAACATTGTCCTCAGGAAGGCGCCCCGCTATCGTTACTCGGAGTGCGAGGGCTTAGAGACGAGCCGCTACATAGGTCAGCGCACTGCATCCCGCATCCCACACAACATAGACCGCTCGTTAACCCGACGTTGCAGGTAAGCAGTGGAGTTGTTTGCAGGTAAGCAGTGAACTTTCGCCGCGAGGGAGTGTTGATCGTTTATGATAAGCGGCCAATCGACGACAATACACACTTAGCGCCATCTCGCAGCAAAGTTTTCAACAAAGACCTCCTATGGCAGCTGAATGATAGTAACAACCACATAGCGCCATCTAAACGGAACCTATTTTACAGTTTTCTTTCCCATTTCAGCTGCCACATCACAGCTGGAACTGAAACTTTTTAGTGAAGTGATCAAAACTACATCTTATTTTTTTCAATATTTGTAATGTTTACTTTTTAATAATTTTAATAATAGTTTTAATCCTGCCTTGTTGGTCTAGTGGTCGCAAGAGCTGGGTCCTGGGATCGATTCCCAGGTCGGGCAAAGTGGTATCTAGAACTTCTCAGTAGCAGCCCGGAGTCTGAACTTGTGCCCGGTTGATGGCAATAGGCTCGCCCCCTATTAGATGAGACTTAAGCATAACTTGCGAAATGTGGGTGTTCTATAGGCACACCTCTGCCTAACCCTTCTGAGATTACAGGCATGACGATATCATTCACACCGTCTTCATTCATATAATGGATCACACATCCCATCTTCCTTTTCTTTGTCTCCCTCTCCATATCCATCCATCAATATTCATGTTCATCCCTCCTCACCACGTTCCAAACAAACGATTGCCTTTTATATTTTCTGACAAATATGAAGGTTGCTTTTTTACTTTCTCTTGAATACCAGTAGCAACAATAAATAATATTCTATTCTATTCTAAAATCATTTATTATTTGATCCTTCACTAACAATTTTATACTGTGTCGAAATATCTCACACTAAAAGTTCTTTATCAATTAGAAACCACCCACGTAACTTTACTTTTCTTCCACACATCCATCTTAAGGGGGCAGAGAAAGGGTTGCCCGCGTAATTAAAATTTTCTTACGTTTTTTGCATTAAGCAGGTTAGTGTCAGGATGCATTTTGATCAAAATATTATTTAAAAAAAATAGGGATGATGACTCATGCTAAAAATGTTCAATATAATAATGTGATTTCAAAGAAGGTATAGTAAAAATGATCTAATCGAGAAAATACATCGTAAAAATGAGGAAGCTACACGCTTTAAACGTTTTAGGAGGGGATTATTCCCGTCATGTTACTTGTCGCGCGGTACGGACAATGTATGGCGCTAGTATGTAGAACGAACGAACGTAGTACGAACTTCATACTAGCGCCGTATACTAACCGTGCTGTCCTTGTCTAACAGTTTTTTAACGTCTATTACTTGTTAGTTTTTAAAGCTTTTACGCTTTTAACAATATTGTTTTGCACTATTTGGAAACAAATATTTTTTTGAGCATAAAATAAAAAAATTGACATCATCCCCATTATAATCGTATGAATCATCAGTACAACTCTCTCACAACCTAGTACTGACCTGCATTCGTAGCAAAACCAACTTTTGTCGACGGACGACTAGACAAAAACACAGATTGAATAGAAAATATTACAGATTTTTTTTAATCTGTTGTCACTTTGTGGAACGAGTTTTGTCGACGGAAGAAAAAACAAGTGTCACTTTGTTTTTTCTTCCGTCAACAAAACTCGTTCCTTTTTTTAAATTTGAATTTCGCACACAACCCTGGCACTTTCGCATTCATTTTCTCATCTCAGGCATTTTTTTAGTACTGTTCAACCTGCGAGTACTTGACCCAAAAGGGTAGAACACAATTTCGTAAATGTCAACGTTTTGCATGAACTTTTCCTTCAGGAGTTGTCAGGCAGTGTGAGCGCGGGCGGCTCCGAGCCGGACCTGAACGCGGTGCCCTCGGCCGCGCCCTCCATCGACGCCAGCGCCACCTCCAGCGAAGATGATAAACCGAAAGACAAAGGCGGTAAGAGGAGACATCTACTTACAACGCGTTCCGGATGTCGCTAACAGTGCCAAAGCTACTGGCAAAATACTGGCGCTCTCGAGTCGTTCCGAATGGGAATTGGAGTCCATCACAGCTGGAACTTAAGATCCATTAGAAACAACCCAGTATAACCACATTCTGTTCAAAGGAGATGTTTCAAAGTGGGCCAGGTCTATGTACACTACCTCAAAAAAAGGGAAAAAATCGTAGAATTCGGGAAAAATACAGATAATTCATTTAAACGCCACCACATTTAAATGAATTATCATGGTGCCGGTTGTTGGTGGTAACTGTGGTGGTAGTTAATTGATTTTATCAACTACTTTTATCGACTTAACATGGCTTTCGACTTTCATCAGAAGTTGCTGGTTGCTGTTCTAAATGTGATTGACTTGGAAAAAGATAGGAAAACTAACAATAATTTTCCACCGGCCGTCTGTCATTGTAACTTTATAGATCGCTGGTTCACAGTCCTCACACTCAGAAGCATGGGCGATGATTGCACAACATGGCGGCGTTAATGTCATTTTTAACGTCATATCAACCTTTTAGAGCAATCGTTGTCGCGCTGATGGTGACTCGGGAGGGCCTCATAAGCGATATGATCTATTATGGTACAACTTGGAACGCGCTGTTCATTAAAATCTTAAATTCATTCACTGCCAGCATAAACCGCAGGGTCTATAAGCTTGTAATTTTTCACAAGAGTTCCTCAAATAGCGAAAGTAAATACTACGAAATGATTTTTGAAAATTCTGCCCCTACAGGGGTTAAATAGGGAGTAATAGTTTGTATGGAAGATCATCACTTTTGCCGATCGGAAATTTAATCGGGGGCACGACTTGTACAGCCCGCGCCAAGCTTTGTGACCGCCTTGAATATAGTCGCGAGTCCGAACCAGCGCATGGTACAGTCGAGTGGACAAACAATTTTCGTTTTCTTTCATTTTAATAATTATTATAGTTCGTGTTTATTTCATAGGTTATTTCATTTTATTTGTATATAATGTATGTGTTATTTGTAAAACATATAGGTTAGATAATTATGGGATAAATGTAAATTAAAAACATTAATATAAATAAAAACTATATTCACAATGGGGCCACACCTTCCATAAAAACATCTCCCGTACTAGTGGATGGTTCCGCATCCGAATCACTCTCTTCACAAAAAATATCCGAATCTTCTTCATCTGATTCATTATCGCTCACGTGAATTATATTTTTTTCAGTTAGGTCATCTATGATGACATCACTTTTCTTATATTCTTCCTCAATATTCATAACTTTGTCGCATAGTGCAGTCCACTCCTGTTCACACATGCTATTTACTTTTTCTTCCACTAGTCTCATAATATTAGTTATATTATTTGTGACTTTTTTTTTCGCCACGTAACCTTTTACGGATGCCCAAGCCATTTCAATGGGGTTCAAGTCGGGGTGGAAGCCGTAATATTATTTTAATTTTTAATATTTAATATTAATTGTTAATATTAATTTTTTCTTTATGTATAGAAATTAATTTATACAGTTCTGGTTTCAGCATGTCAGAACGGCAAGGGATATTTTTTGCCGTAAGCCATGCCACCATTTCTGCCTTTTTGCTATTTGACGTCGGCGCTACTGCCTCTAATTTGTTATGATAGGGTGCATTATCTATCACCATAGCCGATCTCGGTGGGAGATTCGGCAAAAGTTATGTGCGTATCCATTTTTCATAATTATTACAATTCATGTTATCATGGTAATCTTCGGTTTTCGTACCTACCTTAAACATCAAAAGGCCGTTGGGTACAAATCCTGATTTTGATCCAGCATGTACAATGACGACACGTTGACCTTTTGATATCTTTTTTTTTAAACCTTTAGTGCTACTATCACTCCATGCCTTCGAAGTGGTATGCGATGAATCGACATACGATTCGTCAGTGTAAACTATCGGTCTTCCTTCTGCGCGATATTTCGTTTTTTCACGCAAATATTCAATTCGCTTACAGCGAATATTTGTATTTTCAATTAAGAATTTGCGATTGTCTTCAGTTTTTTTTCCATTTAAATCCTATTTCATTTATAATTATCTTCAAACTCGTTGCGGATCCTTCAAAATTTATATCGTTTTTTTTTTTTTTTTTAAGTTGAGCAATTGTCGGCAACTCTTTCTGTGTTATATGAAAATGGTGGATATGTATCCACCATTTTCATCTAACACAGAAAGCATTTAATGACACCCTGGTCAAAATTTTCGAACCCGGTTACCTTTTTTACCCCTTGCCTCTTCTTTCCGGGTGTACGAAAAACTACTAATAAATCGTAACTTGGTTCTTTGGCAACCGATATAATACGTCGTACAGTTCTTTCTGATACTCCTGTAGCGGCTGCAGTCCGTTTATGTACTGCCTTCAAATCGTATTTAAGGCCTTCTTCAGCTTCTTTCTTCATAAATTTATAAACATCGTAGACCATTTTACGAGCCTGGCGTCGTAAAACATTACACCGTCCGGTAGGCATGTTTATAAATAAATAACAACGAGTAAAAATAACAACAAGTAACAATAACTAAAAACTATAACAACAAATTAACGAAACGATCGAACGAATTCTGTACGCGACAGTAGTCTCAGAGCTCAACAAGTGCTTGATTCGTGAGCGCGCGTCACGGGTGAGCGGTGCGGGCGCGCGGGGTGTGGCCCTGCCCCCAAGCTCTTGTGCGTCCCGCTACTACCAGATTTTGTGTTCTGCGCAATGCAATGAGCCTAGTTTCGGGGCGGTCACAAAGTTTGGCTCGGGTTGTAGGTAGATGCATGATTTATTTGTCAAAAAATTACATTATTTTATTACATTTTAGACGGCAGCTGTTTTAAAGCAGACAACTATGAAATAAACTTACAAAATTGTCGAATTGTCACCTGCTACCTGTTGTCTGTCGGGTTTTATTAAGTAAGCCCTTGGTATCATACCGTAGGTCGTTCCCGAGCCAAGGCGGCTCTAGTGAAGCGCGTGCGCTCGGTGGCAGTGTTCTCGCTGGGCCTGCGCCGCGCGCGCGAGGCGGCCGCGCAGAGCGACAAGCACGCGCACACGCCGCGCACGCCCGACAAGCAAGTGAGTAGTAGGCGGCTCTAGTCAAATAACTAGACGCACGGACGATGCCTCACCATAACAAACGCCAATTCACAATTTCAAATGGTCAACATAATTAAGAGAATCAGAACCGTCCTCATTTTCGACATACCATCGCCAAAAATGGTAAAAATTATACTTAACAAGTCATTAACGACGTAAAATGTGGCCTTGATATAGAAATAATCGCCCTTCTGGCCTAATTTTCGATATCAGCACCCGCGGCACTTTTGAAAATTACAGTCATGACGATTGCAATAGCCGCAGTCTTGTTATTTCAATTCTGATTCACTTTCTTTATCAACACTATGCGGTTTGAGTACATTTTCAGTTTCGGAAAAAAAGGCACGTTATTTTTTTGTGTCTTATTTTTATCAACGACATCTTGAATTTGGATTCTACGAACTTAACTTTCGTTTGTTTTAGAGTTTTATTTTTAATCTTTCGAGTTAACTTAATTCCTGAACTAGCTCATAGAACATATTCCGAACTGATAATAATTGGGTTTATTGTTTTCCAGCTACTTCCAGCGCCGATGTTAGGCGGCGAGCTGTCCCTAATCCCGATAGAGCAGCTCATACAAGTCGAGGACGTGAAGCCGCGGTGCACGTAGAATGGTACTAGCTACTTTTATACATGCTCCCCTAGTGCTTTTGGCATTCAGTTGTTGAATAAACGCTGTGTTTTTGGGTTATTTATGTATCGACTATTTCAAAACTCGTTTATACTGGCGTTAATATGACGACTTAAAGAAATAATAAAGTGATTTTATTTTGAATGTATTTCAGTGGCGTTCCGGAGTCTGCATTTATGCCATTGTTTGGACTCACTCACCCCCTATTACATGGAACTGAAATATTATAATTGGCAAAAGAGGTTTACTCTGCCTATCACTTCGGCGTGACGTTAAGATTGTATTCTTATTTCAATTTATACAAAAAAAAAAAAACGCTAATATTCAACAACTAGAAACGCCATTAAAACGGAGTACAACATAGCTAGACTAGAAAAGCGCCTGTTATAGACCATAGCATAGAATAGACTTAATAATGTATAATAACGTAAGTACTTAATATTCTTTCAGATCGTTTTTCTATTCGTTGACATAGTGTAGTGAACGATTTAATGTAGATTGTGTTACATATAAATGTTTTGACAATTCTTTTGTGAAGTACAAATTTTGTAAGCGTGTTTTTGCTCGGGAGTTTGGATGTTGCTTCGAGTATTGTTTGAAAAAATTTATTATTACATTCCATACTAAAAATGGGTGAAAAAAAAGAAAGATGTGTCTTCATACTCATTATAACAGCAAAAAAAATATGACTCGAATATCGCTAAACTTATTTAAAACATCGTTCTGTTTCTGTCAATAGCTTGAAGATGATAGAGACGGAATGAAGCTTTCAATATGTTTCTTTATGCTCTAAACGTGTGTTTTTGTAGAGTGTTTTTGTTGACTCTAATCGCGTCATAATAACTCAAATTTTTCAACAAACAGTACTGAAGTAACGTCGTATTTTTATGAAAGTAAAGTAAATGATTTGTGATACTGTATGAGAAAGATATCAGACACATTTCGGGTGGAGAAGGCTTTTTGATGTATTTTCACGTGTTTCGATGAGATTTTTCGATGTTATAAGTCTCTAAACCAACTGGCGGCTTTTGTTCGGAAACTCTTGCAATTTGGAATTTGGAAGGTTATCAAATCAAATTGTATCTAGGATTGTAGGATGTAGATGTGTGGATACAGATTAATAAGGAAGCGTACCTATATGGTATTCATGGGAAATAAAAGTCATCGTTTCAGAAACATTACAATGTTGCGATGTTGCCAACAGCAACATAGTAAAGCCTCGTATTCACGCATGCAATGTTTGATGTATCGGTAAAAGTTTTAGCAACAATACTCAACTTTTTTTCAACCATGAATTACGAGGCTTTAAAAAACTGTTCTTGTGTAGGTACCTAAAGATGTTGACCCCTCTTGGGATGGTAAGGTAACGTAGTTATCTTAAAATTAACACAGACCATAATCAAACATATTTTCAAATAAATAATCGTACATCAGTTAACGTATAAAAGCTGCCAGTGCGTGAGGCGCTTGATGTTTTCGTTCTAAGGTTCGTCGTACCGCAATATAGTTTCCTTAGCTTATGTCATTAAAGCAATCGTCTGACAATAATTTCGAGTTGCTCTCTGTACTTATGATGGGTGTTATTTCATTTTGTTGCTTTTAAATACGACTGGGATGTGAATTTTGTCATGATTTTTTGATACAAGCAAATTTTTCTCTAAAGGCTTGCACACATTTGGTCACGGCCACAAGTGGGGAAAACTTTGTTAAAGCCGAAAAATGTGAGGCAACCAAGTATCTTAGTTGCCTCACATTTTTGGCTTCGCTTGGCTCTCGAGGTGGTCAACATATTATTTTGGAATGTGTAGTGATCATTCGGCCAATAGTCGTAACAGTTAATGGCATAATAACTAAGAGCTTTCACCAATGCTTGTGGCTCTCGTGACGCATTTGGATAAAGGGCTTGATAAAAAAAGCGGTAATCCTGGACACGACGCGTATTGTTAGGAGGTTCCTCTCTCTGGAGCACTGACGGCCGCGCCGGTAACTGGACTCTAGTTCCAATCTGGTTGTGTTACTATTTTATATTTATAAACGATAATTGATTCAAATATTACAAAATACCGGGACTATTTAATAGCTGCAAGCAAGATTCAACCTTAGGGTGAAGCAACTCCGAGGTGTACTATACCTAAGATTAACAAACGGTTCTAATATTTATATTAACGCGTCCCAGTCAGTCTGTAAATAGAACTAGTTAGTAATAAATGTGTACTCCACTCTAGTACCCCTCTTTAAACACGGCTAGACTACTTCACTTTATAGTATAAATGATATTTCGCGTATACTGACATGTCATGATTTAGTTACAGAGAGAACTTAGTTAATTATGTGCATCGCTGTATTTAAAATTCGATGGTTTAAAAGTAGCTTTATGGTAACAAAGTGGAAATTTTATTTTGGACAGGCTCTCGTTTGACTATCTCGCCTGATCTTAGGGTCTGCAATTTACCGAATATATGGAAAGGGAACCAAAGTTTTTTTTTTGTTGTATTTTCTACTCTACCTCCATTTTATAACGTGCAAATTAGACGTGAGATCGCAAACGAGAACAGTAGAAATTTCGAAAAGGCTACGTTTAAGCCCTGAAAACGGCGCTCGCTGTTCCAATGCTTAGAAATGTAACTAGTATACAACAATGAAGGGATATTCTAAGCGTAACGTTCTTCCATTTTCTTTTATCAATACTTTGTTACATGTTGCTATACGTTGACGAGTACTAAAACTTGGGTTTAGAATTGAAAGACATGCCTTTGGAAACTAAATTTTCACTTAACTATTTATGGTATCGTTATATAGCTCTGCCAACCCCTTTAGGGAATCATGCGCGATGTTATCTTGTTTTATTACAATTCTGAATGTCTCTGCAAATTCTTGGCCTAAAGATTTTGTCTGAGTTGAAATGTTTCAACAGCGTGTCTTTTAACTCAAACCATTCAATAATACTATAAATTGTTATATAAAATTAGTTACTAGTATTTATCGATATACAAAAACTTTGTAGTCGAAGGCAGCTCCCATCCAATCGTATGTCTTTTTGTTACCAATCGCTCAATAGCGCAGTCAATTAACATTGTAACTATTTTCCTTACAAAATTTAGTTCATAATCTTAGATTTGGAAAATCAAACTCCATGTCTACACGACAAAGTTCAAATTCCATTGCAACCAGAATGAATTTAGGTAATTTTTATTACAAATGGTCACTCAAAAATCGAATTAGACTACATAGATTTAAAGTAGACAGTCGAGCAATTAATGAAAATTATCTAAGATTGAATTGAAGTAAAGCTATTTTCATTTTATTTGGGTAATTGTAAACGGAGTATTATATTAGGTTGTCGTCTTGTCTAGTCTTCAATTTTTATGCTATCGTTGTGAAGTGTGAATAATGAAGTAGTAAGAAATGGAGTGTCGTTCAATATTTCGCTCATGAGTACAGCTAAGACTACATCATTTCTACATGTTAGACGGGGCCAACCCCATCATGTGAAAATCCATACCGTGTGGATATTATGGGCAAATCCCCAAAGGGTCAAAATGGGGGTCGGAGCGACCACCACTTGGACGAAACCGTTAAAACTAAACTGTTAATCAAAATCAAATCAAACTTTATTTCAGACAATGTTACACATTACAATGCACAGTCCATAATTATTATCACAGAGGGAGAGCATAGAATAGAATTATTTCTGAAAAATATTGTATGACTAACGATAGGATCAGTTACATAAATTGTGGACGGATAATGTTTCATGTATGTGCAGATCCACTGACGCCAAGCTGACGCGGTTTTAGATGTTCATTTTGTACAGTTTGCAAACACGTCCAAGGTACTACATTTCTCTCTACTCTGTTATCAACAATTCTATATTATAAAACGCAAAACTGTAATTCAAAGAGAGTAATTATTTTTATGGTATTTTATGATAGACTTAATAGATTTAGTTGAGCTTTTTATAGATAAGACTTTTGTAAATCGTTCGTTAGCTTAGTGTATGGATATATTTAGCGTTGTAATTGTTATTGATCATTGACGTATTTGTATCGTCTGCTAAACATATTTTACTTGTTGGCGGTTAGTCAGAACTTTTACAGAATGCATTTTGCTCTGTCCTTTGCATCAGTAAACTAATAAAAGGGCTAATACCTCAACTGATGGCTCGCAATAAGTTCGGTTTGAGTCTAAATCGAGTTCTTTTTTCTGTATTGGTACTTAAAGTTGTCTAGGAGACCATTAAGGATCCTTCTACATTAAGGAAACACTTTAGGTATCAGATGATACATTTACGTCAAGAAACTGCGTTTAAATACTGTTAAATTATGTTGCAAATGTATGTTATGATAAATTGAAACTTGACGTCCAGTGTTGAACCTTTTAAATCGCTTTCTTTTCAACTCCTTGTCCATAAGTAAGGTTTACATCGGTTTTCATTTATGAAGTTACCGTATTGGACAAATACAGCAGTAGCGAAATAGGTATGCCTTGTACCTATAATTTAAACGAAATCAGAGGTACACGATAAAACTTTGACAACAACTTTTGTTGTTCAACAAAAAATAAAATTATTTATTTCCAAATACTTCGATTTGGAAATTCAATTTGAATGAAAGTTTGCTCCGTATTTGCTTAATACAGGATCAATCACAGTCTGAATGATTTTGAAGGCTAATCCATTGATTTCATATGTTCGATTATAAAATCTGCTCTACAACGTAAAAAAACTGGTTGAACTGTCAAAATGAAAGCCGTTCCTTCTGTTAGTGTGTTACGCAATTATCTCGCTGTTCAGACGGTTCAAATTGCTTTGCACTTAGCAGTTGATCAACTAAATCGAACCGTGTGAAGCCGTTATAATTTGTGGAAATAAAAATAATTCTTTGGGCTTCAAAATGGGATTTTCATTTTGTAAAACACGCAATTCATATTTCTACTGCTGTATTTGAAACTTTATTTCTCCATCATTTATTATTTCTTCTTTATTACTTACTCCTAAGCTTTGCTCCATCCAAAGTTTATTGTTTTATTTACGGCACTGTGTTTAGTTTTGTTTATCCATTTCTTCTTAATCCATGCCATTTATCAACAGTGCCACAAACTATGACCAAAACCTTCTCATCTCCACTTTTTCTCTAATACCTAAAAATACTTTGTATTTTTTTCTTTATATAGTTTCAAACACGAAGTACTATATATTTGATTCACCTTCAGTATTCTTCCATTTTCTAATCTTGCGGTACAAAAAACAACTATTTGTTATTATATGGACGATTAATATCTACATAGAAACATGATTGCAGTGAATAAGCTTATCAAATTGATATCGAAATGTTTACACGGAGTATGGAACATCGATACGCAAACTGTTACTTTGTTGTTACTGCACATTGTCAGTGTCATACACGGTCAAAATGAATGGAACAGCTTTTTCTTTTCATAACTGTCGAAAAATTTTATCTCTTGAAGAATCATCTACTGAATTCATTGTAACAGTTTGTGTGTTGATGTCCATTACACCCTGTATATTGAAACGGAGACCATCTGGGTAGCTGAAATCCCATTAAATTTATTTTTTAGCCATTTCTAATGTCAAGACGTGGTTTTATTAATCAATATCGTCACTCGGCATCATCATCATACAAAAGACTGCACTGCGTTGCAGACTCCCCCAAGAATCGCTAAAATAACATTTCTGTTCCGATAATCGCCAATCAAATCTAATAAGGGATTTCAGTTGCGAGGCTAAATAATATGGATGAAAACAATCAGTCGATGTTAATCCTTCATTATAATAATATGTTACATGGTGTTGATTAATGAAATAGTAAAGACGCTTCATTCTAAATAGTAATGTGTCGTAGATATTAAATTTGTTGTTGTACTTATTTTTTATACGGGATATTGATAAATGTTGCATTTTTGTGTAGATTACAGATTAAATTCGCAGAATTAAAATGGATTTTTGTTTTTTTTTATATTAAAACCATTATCGTTAAAATGTTACAGGCAAGTATAAAAACTAGAATAAATGCAGTCTTTGGCATCCTAAATTGAATACTACTTCGTAAATATGAAATGCATACAAATATGAAATATCTTTTCTCGCATTTACTTCTTCTTTTCAAGTCGATGGCAATGGTAAAAATAATGTATTATGTTAAATAAGCATTTATCTACACTATTAATGAGGCTCAAAAATTATTTTATTTTAAATGCTCGACTTAATATTTGTACGCGCTTGCGCCACGCACACACCAAAAATAATTTAATTTTCCTCATTTATGGAAGAGTTTTGGCCAGCTTTTGAACATGCTTAGAGCGTCAATTAACAGACTGTAAGAAATACATAAATGAAACATACGGGATACCATGATAATGTTTAATGCCATTAAATACATCTATTGACTAATAATAATACAGTAGGCCAGGGTTAAAGCACATCCGAGTTCTAGAAAGTGTCTTAATTATTTGAACGGACTCTATTATAACGCTTGTATCTTTTGGCGCTTGAATGACGTTGACGGGGCAGTGTCGGCAAGCATTTGTGAAATTGTATTGACAATACAAGATAGCGGCGTTAATTCCGATTTTAGCCAAGCGCCAAAATGTCTAATTACCGTTGTAAATTACAATCATTAACTTAACACCTCGATTACATTAAGTCAGTCCCATCAAAGTCGGAATTAGAAAGTTTCCTGAACAGATTGCACCGAATTTCTTTATTATCCATTTTAGTGACCTGCTTAATGACAGTTTTAAATTCTTCCTCATATTCATAGCGGCCACTAGCCGGTAGAAGATTCAATAGAAGTAAGTATATCTGAGTGACTTCGAACGACATCAGTCCTAGACATACGTTAGTCATCATATCTGTGAACTTAATGTTTGAATCTATCAGAATCTTCAATGTTTTCGTCTTACTTATAATTTTGTTCTGAATATCTGAAGAGAATGTGGCAAAGAACATGTCTTTTTCGACAAATTCCTTAATTAAGTATCCGAGCTCGTTGGCAAAATTGTTTGCAATTTCTTTTAAGACCTGTTTATCAATTTGTTTTTGGCCTGAATGTTTTATTTTACTGTCGGCGATCACTTTTCTAGCCACGAATCCCAGTCGTATTTCCCACATTTCCATATAAATTTCTTCAATGGGTAACGTTTCTTCTAGCGTATCCAGTACTAACTGCATTATCTTATTTACGTTTTCATAACGGTCAAAGTCTTGACAATAACTTGTATTCTCAAGGTCATGGATGAAATTAAAACAGGTTTTTAGTAAAGCACGCTTCCTTTCACGTATTCCGTTGTCCTTGAAACATTTAGCCATTATTTGCTTCGTTAATTCCATTTTTTTTCCAAGATCATCTTTCCCCTTTACGTTTATGATATATGTGGCTGTCAGCTTCCATTTCGCATCAATAAAACCAGCAGCCTCGGAACTCAGTTTTATTGCGCTTGCTTCTTGAATAAAAACTGTTGCAATAAACGATTCTATAATATCGCGAACAAAATCTTGGCGCATGATATCAATTTTGGTACACATGAACATTAAAACATTACGCGAGCGAATCAGGTTTGCTGGTTTTGGTGGAAATTGGCTCACTACTTTCCAAGCCATCTCAATACATTCTAGCGTCAAATGATCTGGTAGTTCACGCGATATAAGCAGACTAAAGATTTCATCATCATCATCTGGTCGTAGCGTTAATGTTAATACCTTCAATGTGTCAAATAACAAATCTTGTCCACTTGTAACATGAGAAATTTTGTTGAAAATTGCTTTGTAAATAATCATTCTAAGTGAAACATTTTTGGTCTTCTTCCAAGCGCGTAATACAAGTGTATTTAGACTTTCTGCGTTGAAACACTCAAAAGCAAGACGAATACCTTGTTTTTGAATTGATACCGGAGTATCTAATATTGCTTTGACGAATTCCATGAAAACTGGTAGTGGCAGGTTAGCCAAGTACGAATGAAATATCGGTAAACAAAAATGTACGTAGTCTCCTTTTACATACATGAGTATTGACTTAAGCGGGACTGGAGGGCGCGAATAGCAGGCGTGGGCGCATATAGCTTGTTGAATACGTAACAACTTTTGGTCTATTTCACTGTGATTAATCACAGAATCTTTTGGGGCGTATTTCGCCATAAAATTCACTTTAACTTTCTCGTCTCCAAGTTGGAAAATACCATGAGCTGCGGCTTGGGTAACGTTATGCCATAGCTGATCTTCAGACAATAATGTTTCGAAGAATTTAAGATAATCCTTCGCAATATCGTTTGAGAAATATATTTTCAATTTCTTGAGCACCATACTAATGTCGTATTTGTATCTGCTATCGATATTGTTTTTAACGAGCGGAAGGTGCTCAACTAAGAGTTTTGCGTCTTTCTTCAAGTCACGTAACAGATCCTCCCGGGTTATTTCTCTTTTGCTCTCGTCACGAATCAGCCTATGGCATTCAAATTCCGCCCAGTCCAACTTCATAAATTCGTTAACAACTTCAGGGCAATCCTCTTTGGTTCTACCGTATTGGTCCAATAGATCCAAAGTGAAATGAATATATTTTCTAAGATGATATTTAACTTCATCCTCATATGGTACACTTTCAAATTCTCTTATTTCGTCCATGTAAAATTTAAATAAATACTCAAATACCATTTCTTGTTGCTCTTTTGTCAACTGATCCGTTTTCGTTTTTAATGTATAAAACTGTAAATCAGAATGCAGTTGTTTTTTTATGGCTTCGGGAACTTCCTTATGATTAATGATACTGTATACAAGAGCAACTATTCTATACTCAGTCTTACTGTTATAGTCAGTTATATTGTAAACTTCCAAATTGTGAAACATTTTATTAAAAGCCGTCCAGCAATCTTCATCAAATTCGAAAACATTAAAGTGTCGCATAACTTTGTCAAGGAATTGCTCTTTAATAAACTTTAGTTCATTGACATGTCTCTCATATAAATGTTTCAAAAGTTTTTCCACATCGCGTTGGTTCTTTGCAGCATTTACCAGAATGAGCATCATGTCTGCCCGTTTAGCGTTATCCGTAGTGATCAATACTAGCTTTTTGATCTCCTCCAAAGCTTTTTCAAAGCCGACAAACTTGTACCATAGATAGTCTTTGCCTATGCCTAGAATTTCGTTCTCACTGGCTATGTGTTCTAAAGCCCAAGTTTCTTTTTCTTCGGCCGTCATTATTTTGTAGTTTTGCATACGATAAAAGTTTGGATTCGTTTCTAAGAATTGGTCCGGATACTTGGCTGTGAATATCTGTTTTACGAATTGAAACTTTCCAACTGTGATTTTATCAAGGAAGAATTTGTATTTGCTACAATAGTTTCGATTCCAAAAATGTTCGACATTATCGGGCAATACAGCAGCTGCGTAAATTTTTGCATCTTCTGCAGTACTATACTTGGTTACAGCACTTTGGCTCAATATTCTCACATACAGTGATGGTTTTTTGAGAACTCGATCTTTATGTTGTTTCATAATACTTTTTGAAATTCGTAAACCTAAATAGGTACTGTTATATGAGCTTACCTCAACATACTTTTCCAACAGATCCAGATATTTTACGCCTGAAACTGTGTATAAATAGCTAAGCCCCCGAAACACATCAATTCTGTTGGTTGCATTAAATACTTTGACATACGCATCTGCTAGAGTGAATGACAGTCCAATAAAATTCTTAAGATATTCACCTTCGGATTCTAAATTCAGCTGATTACTGTTCGTCTGTTGCTTCAATACATCTAACTTGAAGGAGTCATTGGTGAAGTTAAGGAATTTTAATGCTAAGCTTTTTAATTTGATATCCATGCAGTATTTATAAAACTCAGCTGCCCTTAATTCATTTCTGACGTGTATGGAAATAGCTGTTAGTAGCTTCTTCTTCATTTTGTTAGACATGAAAGGTATCACATTGTTGTGAATATTATCAACATTGATGATGTGTGAGAAACTATCACCATATATCCAACTGCATTTAAGAGCTCGGGAAACGTACAAACTGTCTCCAGACTTTAGAACTTCAATGATGTAGTCGATGTTAAGGTATTTGGACGCAAGATCTATTTTAAATAACTTGTCGACATCCGACTCTTCATCCTTGTCTTTTATATCGTTAAAGTTTACAAACTGTGCTGCAGCTTCTTTCACTTTAGCGTTCAACTCCCGCTGCCTTTCGCCTAAGTTACTCCCCGTTAGTATTATCATCTTGATTTATGTTGCATCTGAAATAAAAGAGAATTGTTTTTAAGAAATAGTAAAGTGGTCAACAGAGGGGCTATTCCCGTGTTTTTAGGAACGTTCGCATTCTAATCTCACTTTTCAATCTGTCAAAAATTGCTGAGATGAGATTATTTGCGCCTAGATTTTTTAAATTGGAATTTGCTTGCAGGTGATAGGATATTGAAATAGGCGTGGCTAAGATTTTGTTCAGGGTGGAGGACAATAACACCGTCTCGCAGGTATGTCGGTTTTAAAATTCTGCATATGTAAACCGATGTCAATCAACCAGCCTAGCCAGCCTTCCAGTCTACTGTTTACGTCAGGTCGGCTTACGTCCAAACCCAATAACATAAGACAGATCTCTACTGATGATAGACAGTATAATTCTATCTGTACCGTCAAAAAAAAAGCTGTCAACATGTTATAGGGTCGCTTTTAGGCTTTATAGGGATGTTAAAACCAGAGATTGATAAGTTGTTCTATCGACAGTACGCCAAAATTGGAGACTATTGGGTTCGGCCGTTACACTCTAACCGGATGCAGCTGAACACCAGCATTTTACATGGAGCGACTGCCTATATGACCTGCACAACCAATTACAATACTCCTTGGTAAGACTGTTTGTTAGACTTTCGGGCTTCTAATTACCCGTAACGACTGTCAAAGATCTACGAATGACAGCCGGAACCAACGGCTACGTGCTTTACGAGGCTGGGCAGGCGAGGGGTTTTGGTATGTAATGGATGATCACCCATCCACGAACCGACCGCGGCAAGCGTCAGCTTAACCTTCAATCGTACCGTGCAGCTGTTATCACTAAGCCACGAAGCACTGCATACATATAGTTATGTATCCTTTGATTATCAGACGTGGGTACTCTCGATTGATGGCAGGTACTTATTTATAGTAAATAGAATTAAGTGTAACGTAATATTGATAATGATTAAAACTTCTTAATACCAATATTTTGTTGTTTTTCTTGATCCACCTCATCTGCTGTTAATTAATGTTATGTATTTGATAGATCCCATAATAGTTAGGTTAGTACTAAGGAACGAGATCTCAGTGTACAGTTTTGACTTCGATACTATTTAAACAGACTTCGAAAAAAGGAGGAGGTTCTCAATTCGGATGTATTTTTTTATGTTTATTCCCTCAGAAATCAGTCATTTATAAACCGATTTGAAAAAATCGTCTTTTGTTAGAAAGGGTCTTTGGTTGGAAGTTCTGAATTTAATACGCACTCACACGCTGTTCCTCAAGGGGACCAGTTTTTTTTTTTTTATTAATATTTTGATAATTGTAATGAATTGAGTATTATTAAAACCTATAAATAATTGATATTCATTTTTGGTAAAGACTGATGTGTGCAGAACGTGGTTTTTGAGTTATAATAAAATTCCGAGTACAATAAAAAAACCCTTCCATCCAACCCTTCCACAAAAATACTTAAAAATTTAATAATTGCATTCATTATTCAAATTATTAATTTAAATAATAATTAAATTTGTAAAATTTGCAAGCCGACTTATGAGCTTATCAAGAGATCGATGTTATGAGGGTAAGGAATATAAATGATTTTGGCAATCAAGCTATACATTTCCAGTTTAAGCTGATCTAGCATTGTATAGGATTTCCGTAACTGACCTAGCATCGTGTAGGCTTTTCATAAAACTCGAAACAGCTTTGCCTTACAATAAATTGTAAACAATCTGTGACAAAAATATGTGACTACATTATATCGTGGGTAATAATCAAATGACTCTCCCGCTCTGGGTGGAGCGGGAGGGCGTGTCAGACTTTTACTGACTAAAACCAACCCGTGTTACTTCAGTTGCCTATGCCAGGGCCACGGTATTTCTTTCGAACAACCCGCGACCCTGGCATGCATCGGCCCTATCAAACCCCGTCATGTCTTTGAGGCGCGCGTGGAACTCGACGCGCCGTCGACCCGGGCCTGGTCCTTATTTTAATCACCATTGACATCCACAGGCCCCCATCCTAAGGTTAATGGTCCAATCTCTCCAACTTTATCTATTAATCTATCTATTAATAGTGTGTCGCTCCACGGCGTCCGAAATTTAATTTCTTACATTATCATCCTTTTTTTAGGAGATCACACACTCAGAAACACACACACACCTATTCTTTAATTTTTAATATTACATTTGGCTTCCCAATAAGGGACTTTTTAAAATTATTATTACAATGTCTAAGTTTGTACAGATTTTTATTGTTTACAATATTATGAATCATTGTCACTACTAATATATTTGTGAACTCGACTGTACGTATATCAAATTGGAGTTACATATTTTCAATTTTATATCAAGTGTTGATATTTGTTAGTAAATGAAAACGTCTGGTCTGTGGTGCGCCAGCCCAAAGGTGTACCCTATATGTACCCTGCTCCGTCCCCCCTGGTACCACTCCCATGAAAAGGTAACACACCGTTCTTGAGAAAAACTCATTTTTGTAACCTAACCTCAAAACACTTTAATGTCCAACGTCTCCGGCGCTGCGAGAAATGCAACCCCTTCGCCCTTGCTGCGTAACAAAGGATAGGCACAAAGGGTGCCTATCCTTTGTTTCAGCGGGCGGGGGTTGCCCTCCCTTCGCGCCTCCGGATTTTTATAAACACTCTAGGGGTAGGAGCCAAAAGACTCCACGTAGAGTCGGGGTGCCACGACAACTCTGGAAGAAACGCTGTTAATCTAATTTGAGGTTATTATAGATTATAGAAACATTTATTATTTATTTCTCGATAAATATGCATTACCTTGTAAAAAGAGTGGTAGCGTTACGAACTCAACCCTACCATATTTGACCCTTTTTACCCCCGAATTCCTGCCAAACGATACTAGACCCAACCCGTGTTCCCTCTCGAACCCTCACAGCTTCGCAGCTGGACTAGAATACCTTGGAAAGATTCATACCCAGGGGCGGATTTAAGGGGGGGGCACGGGGGCACGTGCCCCCCCAGATGGTATTTTTGTGTACTGTGGAGATCCACCAAGAGGTTGCGGTAAAAATGGGCGCTAATTAACTGCTGGGCATCTTTAGCAGAAAACATAAAAGAAAACTGTCTTTACTAAACATTTATTTTTTCTATTGTTTTCAAGTTTATTTCTAACAGTTATTGTTAATTTTTAATGCACGTACCTTTTGAGTGAAAGACTTGAATATGAAAAATATTATAATATGAAAGTCGTAGAGAGAGTATGTACAATTGATTAGAGAAAAACCACTGACACAATGTTTGTTTCCTATTTTTATATGTCACTGCAGCTGTCGCAGCCAAAGAGGCTTTAACACTTTCCCTCAGCTGCTAGTCGACCTTCTAATCCTTTAGACCTAAGCTCTGACAAAGTTCCTGTAACCTCGATCTGGGCAGGGCCTTAGTCAGCAGATCTGCCAGCTGTGTAGCAGAGCTAGTCCGCTCAACCACAATGTCGTTTTGAAGTACTAGTTCTCTTACGAAAACATGTCTGACACGAACATGTTTGGTTCTTCGATGAAACTCGGGATTATGCGCTAGTTTCACCGCAGCTTCGTTATCCACAAATAAGACAGGAATTTCTTTTTGACCATTGAAGTCTTTAAATAGTCTTTTTAGCGAAAACATTTCTCTTGCTGCCTCACTTGCTGCCACAAGCTCGGCTTCTGTGGTGCTAATGGCAACTGAAGCTTGTCGTTGACTCATCCAAGAGATTGCACTTTTTGAAAATAAAGACAATACTCCTGTCGTAGAGCGACCTGTTTTCAAGCATCCAGCATGATCAGCATCACTGTAGGCTTTGATTTGGTTAGGAGAATCCGCATCATGCACATACTTAATTCCTCTTGATAAAGTTCCTTTTACATATCGCATCATGCGCTTCACCATACACCAATCACTTGAAGTCGGCTTTTCTAAGCTCCTCGAAACCACTCCTACAGCATAAGCCAAATCAGGGCGAGTACCCACCATTAAGTAGGCGAGCGAGCCTACTGCTTCTCTGTAAGGAAATGACTGTGGCTCATTCTCAGCTTTCCCTTTTTCAATAATTCCTTCTTTCTGTAAAGGAGTCGACACTGGATTGCAGTCGCTCATATTAAATCTCTCCAAGACCTTTCTTGCGTAAGCTTCTTGCTTTATTAAAATCGAGCCATCTACCATTTGCTCTATTTCTAACCCGAGATAATATGATGCTGGTTTGGTTGTGATTAGCAAAATATTTTTCAAGTCTTTGATGAACTCATTTGCAAGACTTTTATCACTCGCTGCAACTAAACCATCATCGACGTAGAGTACTATTAAGATTTTCTTATCACCCATGTTTTTCAAATATAGGCATGGATCAGCGTCGCTGCTCTTGAAACCTAAAGATTTAAGAGTTTCTGAAAAACAATAATTCCAGCAGCGGGATGACTGCTTTAATCCGTATAGGCTTTTTTTTAGGTGACATACCCCTGATGACCCATCCTCAAAGCCTTCCGGCTGCATCATGTAAATATCTTCATCCAAAACGCCGTTGAGAAAGGCTGTTGGCACATCAAACTGCATAAGGTGCAGTTTCTCTCTAGCTGCAACACTGAGCAAAGATCTTACAGTTGCCAGCCTGGCTACTGGGCTGAAGGTTTCGTTATAGTCAAAACCCTTCTTTTGCCTAAACCCTTTCACGACTAATCGGGCTTTATATTTCTCGACCGTACCGTCAGGGTTGGATTTAACTTTATAAACCCATTTACATGGGAGGGCTTTTCGATCTCTCGGTAGATTTTTCAAGTCCCACACATTAAACTTCTGTAGAGAATCGATTTCATTCTTCATAGCTTCTAACCATCTATGTTTACTTGTACTACTTGATACTGCTTCTTTATAAGTTGAAGGTTCTCTTTCTAATATCGAATCGACCAAGAATAATTCAAAGTCATCCAATTTTTTTGTGGAGGTTTTAGAGTACTTCTGTCTCTGAGATTATACCTTGGAACATCGGGTATAGCAACATCGTTCTCTAAATTTATTGACATCTCAACATCATGAGGAATAGCATCTACGAACTCTTCAGTTTCACAATCTAAAAATGCGTTTTCATTTTCAATTATCTCACTTTCTTGTTCTCCCTCTAATTGGACTGACTGCCTTACAGGAGAAGCTACATGTTGCGGAAAATTATCTTCCGGAAAGATAACTTCATCTGTCTCCTGTCTCAAAATCAAATCAGAATCTCCCTCTATCTCACCGCTCACTGGTAAAATAACATCCTCCTGAGGACCAGGTCCGAAGGCCGTTGGGATTCTCAATTCCATGGTTGGGCAAAAAGTGACATCTCTAGATCTTTCGGTCTGTTTTCCATTCCAGATGCGATATCCGTCGTCGTTATCGTATCCAATAAGTCTGCCTTTCGTGGCTTTCTTATTTAGTTTCTTCCTTTTTTGTTTAGGAATTTGAAAGAAACATTCACTCCCTATCACACGCAAGTGTGAGATCTTAGGCTTCTTCTTATGCCACAGCTCATACGGTACTTTCCCTTCTTCTCTTGTGGGACCCGTGCGGTTGAGAACGTATGCAGCTGTATTAATGAGCTCTGCCCACAGGGCTTGTGGAAATTCGTATCCTGCGTGCATGTATGATCGAGCTGTTTCCACAAGAGTCCTGTTCTCTCTTTCTGCACACCCATTTTGTTCCGGCGTGTATGGCATC
Source organism: Dasypolia templi (assembly GCA_963555695.1). NCBI lineage: Eukaryota > Metazoa > Arthropoda > Insecta > Lepidoptera > Noctuidae > Dasypolia > Dasypolia templi. The sequence continues at coordinate 6,786,364 of OY743158.1, forward strand.
GTGAGCCGCTGGATTATTCCCTGCCTGTTAAGTACCTCTCGAACCGCTTTATTATCAAACTCCCCGCCATTGTCGCTCAATAACGTATTGACTCTATGTCCAGCATTTTTTGCTTCTTTTAGAAATAGGGTAATCTTGTCTTTTACTTCACTTTTGTTTCGAATGAAATAAACATGACGAAACGCGGAGAAGTCATCCTTTAAAAGGACAAAATAGCGATATTTCGAGTAACTTTCAGGGAATGGTCCGCACACACCGGCGTGAACTAGCTCTCCAGGCATACTAGCTCTTTCTCTTTTGCCAAATTTAAGACGATGTGCTTTCCCATAAATGCAACCTTCGCATTGTATATCATCTTTATCATTTAGATTAATCCCCAGTTCCCTCCTGACAAGATCTTTGATGTATTTCTTGTTCTGGTGACCAAATCGTTCATGATATAGCTGGAGTAAGCTCGATGGGTTAACAGCATTAATCTCTACAGGTTTGTTTGGTAGAACTGTCTTCATTTTTAACTTATACAGTCCTCCACTTTGTTTCCTGGTTCCAACTGCTAAAATCTGACCATTTGATTCCAGCCTGCACGCTTTCGTGGTGGAAATAAATGTACTATTTTGCAGTTTATCTTGTGCAGCTAACATGGATAGCAAATTCTTTGTAAGCTTCGGTACATACCAGACATCACTCAGAGTCAAATTCATTGTTTTGCCGTTAACCTTGGTTTGCACTACCACGGACCCTTTCCCTTTTGCATCAGCCGTTGTAACGGTGTGGTTCGATCCAAAGTCCTCAAAATATGTGAATATGTCTCCCCTATTGGTAACGTGAGTCGTGGCACCATTATCCACATACCAATTTTCTGTATCGCTTTCTTCAGAGCAAGTGTATATCATCAACGTTATATTTTGCACTTGCTGCTGCTTGGACGAAGACTCTATAGGTTTCTTCGGTCTGCCATCATTAATCCACTGCTGTCAATTCTTAATCCGGTGGCCTATTTTTGAGCAGTACCTGCATCTTATATTCTCTCTTAACTGCGATTTATGCTGCACCTTTGAGTTAGAGGCGAGCACTTCCTGAGTCTCCTCAATATGACCACCTAGCGCCCGCTCATACCCGCACAGTTGTGCTGTCAGTGATTCAATTGTCCTCTCTTGTTTGTTTAACAGCATCCAACTTGATTTGAAACTGAAAAATTTTTCATTGAGGGAATCTAAAATTTTACAGATCAAGAACATTTCCGGCAACTTCATGTTAGGGTCGGTCTTCAAAATTTCAGCATTCAAATTGTTCCAAATGTTTTTAAGTTTCGACATCATAGTAGATGCGTCATCGTTAGAGTTATTTTTGAAACTAAAGAATTGCATGCACAATGTGTATGCTCTGTCTTCTGATTGACCGTCAAATAAGCGGTGAAGTTCCTGCCACACTTCGTTAGCTGTTTCAAATCGCATGACTTTCATTAGATTCTCTTCGGTCATGTTGCTGGTAATTATTAGAAGAGCGTTGCTGTCTGCCTTCCTATACTTTAGCAATTCTGCATTATAGGCCATCAGCGCACCATCGCCTGTTCCTAAAATTGGCTTTCTTAGTTTTCCCTCTGCCGCCTCCATGGCACCGTCTGTGCCCCGCAGCATGATGGATACCTTATACTTCCATGTAGCCCAATTCTGGCTACCTATTAACTGACCGATCTGAATCTTGGTGATAAAATTTTCCATTTTGACAACTTTTGTTTTTACTGACTTGTAGAATGTTAATACGTCCTGGGTCTTATCCTTTTTATACTAGTTGTCCTTTGAGTTCTGGGCCCATAACCTAATGCAAGTACCTTTTGAGTGAAAGACTTGAATATGAATAATATTATAATATGAAAGTCGTAGAGAGAGTATGTACAATTGATTAGAGAAAAACCACTGACACAATGTTTGTTTCCTATTTTTATATGTCACTGCAGCTGTCGCAGCCAAAGAGGCTTTAACAATTTTTTGCCCGTCCGCCCCTTGTGCCCACCCCAGAAAATATCCTGGATCTGCCCTTGTACATACCTATATGTATATCCCATTGCCGAATGCAGTAATCAATAGGAGCCCACGAGCGAATCATTCGACTTTACCCTCGCACTGAATGCAACTGCTCAAGAGTGACAGAAACAGTGAACAGGGAAAACTTCGCGGGGTGTATCGAACCTGCATGCAGGATAGCGGTGGGTAATCTTTATTCCGGCAAGTGAATTGATTCACTTATTCCGACTCCGGGTCCGGTACCGGTTCACCTTATTTATTCCTTTGGCACCGTTTGGCACCGGCACTCACTCGCTCATTTTGGTTCCCCGGTTTCGCAGAACATTTTATTCATTTGGTTCACTGGATCATTTGGCACATTTTGAATTGAACAGTTGGTTAGTTAGAGCGATACGACGTGTTCCGAGTACTTCCGAGTGACTTGAGCGAGTGAACGAGAGTGAACAGTGAACGCGCGCTCCGGAATCATTTGGTACCGCGGTGCCGGTAAGGATTGTGAGGAATAAATAAGGTTTACGTATCCGCGTTCGGTACCGGCTCCTTTGGATCAGTACCTCCGGAGTTACCCACCGCTAATGCAGGAAACGCCGCGTCGCGCCGGCTCCGGTCATCAGCAGACTATTTTATGTATTATTAAACCAGAAAACCCCTATTGCTACGAAATAAAGGTGCTGTCAAAATCATACTGTAACCGTAGACGTGCGGTTGAAGGTACCTCTATTATCTATAATAATTAAAAACGTTTAGGTAAAGGTAAACAATCTTCATGTGACTTTTTACACAAAAAAGACATCAAGATTGTTTACCTCTAATTAACTACCTAAACCTTACTAGTATAGATATGATACAATGATTATAATTCTACATGTTCTTGGGTATCGATGTATAGATATCGTACTAATTAATAGGGCACATACGTGCTCTAAAAACAACGATTTAATAGCCAAAAATTAAAGATATCAAAACAACACGTAGGTGTGAGTCATAACATGTTTTTTTTATATAGATACATTATTAAAAAGGCAGGTTTTATACTTACATATTCCTCCGAGAAGAAAATTTACAAGCTCAGTAATATGAATAACTAAAATATGCTATTTAAATATTAGAATAATGAAAAACGTAATTAAATAACCCAATGCTCACCGCTCCCACCACATAACATTATTACACACAGTGTTGCCAACTCCAAAAATTCCAAGTCCCTAGACTCTATATCAAAAGTCGCTAGAAAGTCACTAAAACTAACTCCACGGAGCGGATCCACGATTTTGTCTGGGAGAATACATATAATTTTGTCGGAGACAGAAAAGGCGGTGTGAAATATTAGGATAACATCTAACTTTTAAATAAATAATTATATTATGTAACAATCACATAAATAGTTTGTTGTTTTAATCACAATTTGCCAAAATTACTTATTTTTTATTTATGTATTAGAAATTGAAATTGAAACATTATTTATTATTCATCATCGTTACTTAATAATTCAAATAATTCTTCAGTCTCATGCTCATCTGATTCAGCCGCAGTCGCGTCTGGTAGACGGTTGAACGTCTACTTCAACTGCGGAGCTCAGAAGCTGATGTTGTTGTTCAACGTTTATTGTTGCAAAGGAATAACTTTAAAATAAACGATGCACAATCTTTATTTTGTTTTTACAACTGATCTCTTATCAGGATCAACGCATTAATAGTTTTAAGGAAAATCTATTGCGTTGTTTTGTTTTTATAATATTCATACCACTGAATACTCTTTCAATCTCAGCATTCGAGTGAGGTAATGATAGAATAGCAACTTAGCTACATGTAACATTAAATAGTAGAAATTATCGGAGAACTGGCCGTATTCAATAGTAAAACTTAGATTTGACTGAAAATTTGATGTGTTGCTTTGAATATTTATTTAAATATTTATTTAAATATCTAAAGCTGTTTTAATTTGTACTCCAAAAATCGCCAGATATGTCGCTAAACAATTTATGTCGTCAAAACTTTATTTTAGTCGCTAAGACTTGAGCAAAAGTCGTTAGTTATAGCGACCAAGTCGCTAAATTGGCAACACTGAATACACAGTACACACGGAGGCTCCTGCTCCCACCAACTAATATACCACAGACTTAAATTACTTTCCTCTATGCCACAGACAGAGTCCACACTTCCACAGAGAAACACAGACAGTTTAGTCAGTTGACAACACAAAGACAAACTCAAAGTAAAACCATAGACATGGGTATTACACTCAATGCACGCTCCCTCAGTAATGTCAACGATAATGTTGCCATTTCAGTCTCAACAACGTTGACAGTTAACAGAATATCGTGCATCTCTTTCTTCCTTAAGGCTTCAATGCAAGAAAGAATGAAACGACCATGGATAGGTTTACTAAAGTGTTACCAACTTAGATAAATGATTGGTCTCGCTGCGCTCGACTAGATACCGCACTATCTAAAAACAATAGCTCTGTGAATGCGTGTAGTGTGTTTGAAATCGTCACTTCACATTTGTCATTTGACATTGACAACTAGTGTGCGTGAAGAATGGGGAAGGCAACTGTAAAAATGGCGCTGTCGTAGCTAGTTCCCAACACAAGCTAAAAATACAAGGCGTGATGTGGTTTTATTTTATTTTAGCGAAAGTTGACTCGTTGTTGTGTTCCTAGATACTCCGAAATTGGAGTCTGAATTTCTCGTAATCCCCTACAATTAGAAGATTGTGCTTTAAAGCTATTCGTACAGATTTTTTTGAGTTCCAATTTATGTCGTGAACATTTTGAATAAAGCTATTACGAGGAAATATTCAAGGTTTAAAATTCTGACACTTTCCATGTCAAGTACTTGATTTAAAATACGGAAATCACCGAAAATAACGAAATAGTGAAATAAAATCAAACTCACGAATGAACATAAAATGAAATGAATGAACGAAATGTCAAAAATTTTGTAGGCCGTAGGGACCTAGCTATGGTCACGCCATCTACAATTAGCTTTGCCCGACCTTCCCCATTGTGTTACCAGCTGCTCAACTGTAACCCGAGTTATATTTTGTGTCTGTGTTCAATTAGCTATTCATTAAATATAGCTCAGAAAATACTTATAAATGAACAGTAAATTAAAAGCGAATTTTTTAATATATGTGAGAAAAAAAAAGATATGTATATCAATGATTAGGCCTCATTTTTAATCCTTTTTAATTTTGATTTACAGGCTATTTTTCATTTTCATTTTTTGACCCATGTTCCTTGAAGAAAGTTGTTCGGTTTCATGCGTAGAATCACCCCTTGAAAGAGTGTCAGCTAACATTTTTACACCATATGTGTTTAGATTATAAAAATAAACATTAAATAGTTTATAGAACTAGGTAATAACTAGGTTAGATAAATGAAATAGGATAGTATAATGTAATACAAAAACAATAAATTTACATTATAATATCTCAACCACGGGGAACTTGCCTCATATAAGCGCGAAACACTGAACGGCGTTTAGGGTTCAGATGCCTAATTGTGTAACACATTTTGGTAAACGATTACGACTAATCTGCTTGATTTTGACAGTTCAACAACATTCATTGCGTTATTTACATTGTTGAGCAGATTTTTTTATCGAACTTAAGAAGCAATGGATTAGCAATCTGTTTCAAAACGATTCAGATTCCGATTGATTGTGTGTTACGCAATTAGGGTACAGGTTATTTTAGGTTGGTGCGATACTTACTGATGGTATGTGATCCCAGTGTCCTTCTTATTTCTTGAAGTATTGTTTTTACACAGTTTTACTAAGCAAACTGCCATTTTACTTATGATTGTGTCCAAAATTTAATAAAACATTCGGCACGTGCACGTCACAGACAGCTTGCAGTGTGACTGGCTCGGGTACGCCGACTTCGGCGTAGTATTTGACAAGTACGCCGGCGGTATCTTGTCGAGCGCAGCGAGACCGATCATTTATCTAAGTTACAAAGGTATTCAATACTTCACGTTAAGTATCCATCTTTTGGGTTTCGCCACATTCAAGTAGAAAGAACGTGAATCCATGGATAAATTGTTTAAATATAGCGGTTACGATCTAATCAATCATTTAGTAAATACATGAATTCCAGGTGCGATAATTGTGGATCTCCGTTGACGAAGACAGTTTTCTACTGACTGGCAGGCACCAGCACAAGTAGGTACGGCATGATTGAGGCAAAATGCATTAATAAAAACCAGTGCCGTAGCTTATGTTGATCCATTTTTGCCTCCCCCGGTTGCGGTGCGGCCGTAGCTGTACCAGTGAAAACAATTTTATTACTGCCTGAACTGGGATCATGGCTCCATCAGTACTGGTTTTAGCACTACATATAGGCGCCTAGCGAAGGAGAGAGTTGGCGACTCGGAAAGTTTAGGTCTTATTTTTTTTTTCCATTTATTGACTTATGAAGGATGCAAGAGCGAGCGAAGCGAGCTCGAATAGTTTCGCACCCCGACAAGGTTAGGTATTTTTTCCTTATAAAACCTTCATTCAATGGAGAGTTATTTTGTTGATTTATGCAGGAAAGTTTGAGAATTCAGATTATGTAGGATGCAAGAGCGAGAGCCGAGCTGAATATTTTTTTGCACTCCGACGCGGCCCTTTTAGGTTTTCTTTTGTCCATTCATTTATAAAAATTCGGCCAAGTACGTGTCGGACCACGCACAATATAGGGTATTTGGGATGAATTTATCCTAAGAGCAAACTTAACATTGTAGTTGAAAAACATGTTCTCCCATACATACTAATACGTCACGGTTAATTCTCCAACTGCAAATGAAAGTTTGTAATAAAAAAAGGTGTTATACTTTTTTTTTTTTTTAACGATTATGGACTTTTGAAACCTAGCGCTAGGTCAACGGGAAGTACCCTGGTTTTAATTTATTTGCGAGTATCAAAATACGACGAGTATGTCACCGTATTTTTATTGCGTTGACTTGGAAGCATGATTTTTTTAAGAGCACTCTTGAAGGTCCAAAAAACAGACTTAACTGTAGGCTTACGTATTTGAAATTAAACTGGAAATCTCCACGTATTCCTGCGAAAAGGAGTTTTCACAGACCGAGAAACAGACAGACAGACGGATAAACAGACAAACAGACAAACGGAAAATGAAGGGATCATTGAAGGGTTCCGTTTTTTTCCTTTTGAAACCTTAAAAACTAAAGAGGGTAAACCTTTTGAGTTAGTTTATTGCAGTTTATGTGAACTTACAATGTAGTGTGCTGACTTATACTTTTAATGTACATAGAACACGTGAACAATAGGGGACGTTATTGGACGATTTCTTAATTTAATAGTTACTTGGCAGTATAAGTTATATTGATGATTAATTAATAGGCTAGATTGTAGTGTGAATAAAGTATTAACAATTATGTTAAGTATTACTTTTAAAAGAATGGACATAAGTTTTTCGACGCAGAAAAGTTTAAAAATAGGAAAATGCAAGAGCGAAAATCTCAGCTCCCTAGGTTTATATTAATTTGCAACTTAGGCGGTTCCAACTCCAAACTGTCTCTTACCCTGAAAATATTTTGTCCTTGAAGAATTTGTTGACTTTGCAAGGGGACACAATCAGACAAAAAATTATAATTCCTATTATAATTTTTTGTCTGATTTTGTCCCCGATTGTTTTATTATTTTGTTTGTTTTTTATTTGTATTTTGTCGCGTTGATGAAAATGAAATGAAACTAAATTTTGGGGGAAGGTTTTAAAAGTGACAAATCAATGTTATAAAACTGAAACGAGGGCTATTGTTCAAAGATCTAAATCGAAAATCTTCTGTTTCACCCATGGTTATCAAATTAAAGTAGCTATCAAAATATCATTGACACGTTATTCTTATGAAGCGTCCCGTAATATGACTATCACTAATTTATTACACTCTACTCGTATTACACAACCATAATATATAATGCAGTGATTCTAGCCAACAAAATCAACACGGATAAAAAACTAATGAAGGCTGAATGCGCAATACTTATGCCGGGCGTTATTCTGTGAGTTCATAAAAACAAATCACACAGAGAAAATGGCGGTTGTTTGTCTCTGGCATTATAGTTCCGTAATAATTTCATATTTCTCTGTATTTGTTTTGAAATAACAAGTCAAAACTTTATAAAACATTGTTGTACTCAGTTTTACAAATAAAAATTAAATTAATAAAAAATTTCATGCTTGAATATGTAATATACAAGTTATCTCTATTAGTGCTAACAACGCGGTTTTTCGTTTAGTTTGTGTGATCACAATTTCGTGCTGTTTTGATTTTGTTTTAATTGCAATAATAATGGTTGTGTTCACGAGTAATATAGTAAATTAGTGATTGTCATGTTATTGGACGCTTCAAAAGTATAATGTGTCAGTGATCATTTGTTAGTTTGATAACAATGGGAGAAGCAGAGGATTTTAACACCTTAGTGTTTGAGAAACGTCTAAGTCAGCTGAAGGATACTCAGGAGAGTATCCAGGGGCTATCGTCGTGGTGCCTGAAACAGAGGCCGCACCACAAAAGGATAGTGCAAAGTTGGCTGAATGTGTTGAAGAGAGTGAAGGTGGAACAGAGGCTGGTATTATTTTATTTGGCCAATGATGTGATTCAGTACAGCAAAAGGAAGAACTATGAGTTTGTTGAGAGCTGGGGGCTCAATCTCCAGAAAGCTACTCCTTTAGTCAGGTTAGTCCATATTCAAAAATATTGCGGTCTATTGTATTTTCATGTAGTTTTAGCATTCCTGATACATTTTTAAGTAAAAAATCAAATAGTTAACCATTAGTACTGTAAAAGTCATTTTTTATGACTTTTACATAGATTTTTTCCAAACGTTATAATAGAAATCATAATGAAAAGTCTAAAATAACTTAAGAAAAAGTCGTAAAATTGTTAAAATAATACAAGCTATTGCTTTTCTTATATAATTCTGTTATGCAGCTGAAATTTGAGATACTAAATTATATTTTAAATATAATGCTGTGAAATTTGAGGAAAAGCATAATGTTCTTCAAAGTTTATTGTGTAATTTTCTTTACAGGTTGCCCTAATGCCGTAGACATTATATCACTATCAAAACTTACTTAAATTTTTGATCACAATAGACTCGCCCCCTATTACTTGGCGTAACACAAGTAGCAAAATATTGGTGAACTACATGTAGGCACCTCTGCTTAACCCAAGAATACTGACCTGATGTTGTGTTGTATCCTTCATCATCATTATCATTTCAGCCGATAGACGTCCACTGCTGTCCAGCATAGGCCTCCCCATTTATATACTTAAACCCAGTAAATAATATTAATTAATATGTACAGATTCACGTAAAAAATGCAAATCTTGTTTTACTTCATAACCCTTTTTATCTTTCAGGGATGATAAAGTGAGACCAAAAATCCTGCGAATATTCAAGATATGGGAACAAAGATCGGTATATGATGATGAGTTTCTATCAGATCTAACAGGCTTGCTTAGTGCTGGTGCAGTCAAGAAAGATGATGATTCTGAGTTTCAAGTAAGCTTTAATTCATAAAATATAATACTAGAGGATCCTGCCCCTGCTACACATGTTTTTTATGACCTGATGACAAGAAGGATTTTATTATTATCAGAGGTTGGAATGTGCCTGCTATTCCAGGTACACATTTAAGTGATATTGTCAGAAGTATTAATATAGTATCAGTGTATTTTCCAACAAGTTCTAATATTTGTAATAATTAATTCCTTGTTATTTTGAGATTCTAAACAAAGCCGATTAGGCTTTTTTTTTTGTAGCCCTCCCCCACTGTCAAAATACACTTTAAAAAAAGGTTTCTCTTAATAATGATAAAACCACATCAAAACTTGTTTAACACCCTTAACTAAAGGAGCTTTTAACATCTGCCAACTGAAAAGTATCAACATAGGTTCAAATAACAACAATACATGCTGCATCATATTATAAATTATAAAAGATCAATGTAACATTAAAATTAACATTGTTTTATAGTTAGTCAAGGTTATTACAAAATTACTGACTTTTTTTAAGTACTTTTCTAACTGATGTTAAATTTACTTAAATACTGATAACAAAATTTCAACAAAATGGGTGGGATTTAGTCAGTAAAAGTCTGACACAACCTCCCGTTCCGCCCAGAGCATGAGAAGTCATTTCATGATTTCACACCCTAAAAAAAAGGGGGGTTGGCCCCTCATGTACAATAATTTTATTGATAGAAAAGAGCAAACTACCTCTTGTTTCATTTTGTACAGACTGAAACTGGACATATTGTACATGCCTAATTATAGGTTTTCCAAAAATTATAAAATAATATACAACACTATAATAAAACAATTTCTTTTCAGCCTAATCAACTAGTGAACAAGATAAAACAGTGTGCAGTATTGGAAGAAGACACAGACTTGAGGCTCAAGGATATTCATGAAAGTCATTTAGAATTATCTGATGCAGAATTACTGAGGGCCAGTCTCAAGGGTTTGTATGAAGGTTTGCTTGCTTTTCTATGCTTTTATTTATTTTTACCTTTCTATATTGTTTATTATTTATTTTTCTTGTGTGTGGTGGGTTCCAAAATTTACCCTGAAGAATGGCACCAAAAAAAATGTTTGCAGCAGTAGAAGACCTAGCATCTGGCAATATTTCTGTAAGTCTCTGATATTCTTATCCGGTTTTTGTCATGTGTATGGATGGCAGAATCCACACTCTAGATGGGTTTACTCCAGTCTAAATAAAAACTACCAATTTCCAGTACCAATTGCTGATTTAGGAGAGGCCTTATCCAAGAACAATACAATCCATAACAATGCAGACTAACTTCTCCATTCTGCAGTAGGCACAAAAAAACTGATATTTTGTCTGGCGGAAAATATGTAAACAACATTCAAAGTGATTTCTGAGTTTTGTAAAAAGGGATTTGGTATCCAGGAAAAGGCAGGTTGTATACAGGAAAAGCCATTTTACGTCCAGGAAGAGGCATTAACAACATTTTTTTTTTGTTTTGTAGAGACTTCAGTAGTTAGGCAGCAGAGAAACTGCATTTTATAAATTTTATTTGCAAAGTAGTGCATGACTTTTTCATTAGAATCAATACACCAGTCTCTTAGAAAAAAATTGGTACAATAAAACAATTGTCATTTTCAGAAAGGGGTAATAAAGATGATGTAGAAAAGGAGTTGAATGATGGAATAGCTTGTGTTGAACGATATACAGCAGCTTTACAAAGAGAGATAGTAGCGAGGGAAGCATTGCTAGCGTTGCTTTCAACTGCCTCACAGTTCTACTCGACGCAGAGAGGCGAAGTCAAAGTTGTTGCATATGTGAGTACAAATAATATTAACAGTCTGTAAGGGCCTGTGCACACGACGTATTTAACGCGTCGACGGCGAATTATCGGCTATCAAAACTGCTATTACTTTATATACAGGCTGGCAGAGACATCGATGCGCACAATGTAACCATGAACTCAGTACATCATTCTGAAACCTGTTATAAAAAAAAACTGCTGTTTCTTACATTTTGACCAGTAGGTATTGCAATTTTCTATGAAACAGCAGATTTTCATTGCGTAGAAGTCTCTGCCGGCCTGTATGACAGGGTGTGAAAAGAACCATTAGAAATGCCGCATTCCAATTTAGACAATAATCGCTGTCGCTGACAGCGCTCACATCGATAATTTGCGTTCCGATTTAGAAATCATGATTATGAGAGCTGAGAGCTGTCATCGATTCGCTCACAGTGATATTATTATAGAGCATGGTCGGCGTTATCGCAAGATGGCGCATGTCATGACTTCATCTATGAAGATTCAAGGGACATCGTTATCGCGCTCACGCTAACTCGGAACGGGTGTTAGCGCGCTCAAATCGATAACAGCCCAATTCGGAATGCGGCCAAAGTCATCATCTATGCATTCTGTACATCAAACTAAGTAACATTGTACAAAAATAATTACTTGGTAACAACATTTATTTTTGGTTTGCAAACAAGTGCGCAAAACATTATTATGATTATTGGTGCATGCTACGGTAGGATCAGGGGTTGTGGGTGTTCAATTATCCATAGCCAAAAGATTCCAAAGCATGGTCTAGAAAAAAAAAAGAATAACGGGAAGAAGAAATGACTTTTGGCTTCGTAAAGCTACTTTTTACAGCCGTTATATTACTTTAAAATGCTGCACTCATTGCGTTTACAGCTTTTTTGTTGCGTAATTGCGTTAAACGCGCGTTGATGGTTCCGGAATAAAACGTGTGAATAGACCCTAATTGTCCCACTGCACTGTAACCAGGGCCACAGTATAAATATGAACAGTACAGAAACTACTTACAAACGTTCCAAACACACTCACACAGACGCGCGCATCGACGAGACGCCAAAGCGAACCTCGCGGTGCTCTCAGTCGCGGGTGCCGTGTCGAGACGAGTGGTCGCGTTATAAGTTAATCTCTTGCGCCACGGACTGTCCGCGATATTTTTTAACGACACCGATGACGAAAATTTTAAATTATTTCTCTGCCGCCATCTTGGATTTACAATGTGACTTAACTGTCGGCTTTAGCACTCTCGAAAATCAAAACCAAACAAATTGAAATTTTTTGCACCCACCGTTTTGGTTTTTCATTTTGACCAAAGAATAAGAGACAAGTTGCATGGAGGGGATGGTTGCGCGTGACGATGTCTACCAGCCATCTCCAACCGCAAGCCGCGTTACAAAAAACTTAGTTTCAGTAAATAACTTTTCAATTTTAATAACATTATGAGTGACAACCCTAAAACCGTAATCATTATTTCATCGAATAAGACTAGTTTCCATACTGTCCATATTTACACTGTGTCAGAGACCCAAATCTGCTATGGAAAATGATATTCAATTGTCATCCCAGCAACACACAATTGACTTTGAGAGTCAATTAGCATTGTGTGTGACAGATTTCATAGGCACACAAAAATGTTAGATAGCAAACATATTAGCAACGGAGGCAGCCTGATGAATTCTTGATAGGTTTCTGACATTGTTGCGTTTGTAGATTTTTTGTCGTGTTTTTATGAGAAAAATCCCAATTTGATGACTTTTCAAACTAGCAGTATACCAACTTGTCTAAAAGGATTCTTACACCGACGACGCGACGGTGTGACTTTACCGACGATGAATCGACTTAAGCCGGTCACAAAGACCCACGTATTATGTTCATGCAATAAAAGCGAAAAGACCTCACTCGTTTCGGTTCGGAAGACGCGTCTTGACACCGCGTCGAATATAATGTGACAAAAGATATGATACGTCGTCGGCTCAAGCCGATTCCGCGTCGATAAGTGTGGCTATTCCCCACTAGCTTCAACTTTCTGACTGACCAACCCCTTGGCATTTCAAAAGTGCCTCTATGAATGCTGTTATTGAAACAAATGCTTTTATTTTGAATGCAATTTCAGGCATATAAAAACTTCGGGGCGCGCGTGCGAGCGTTAAAGCGGAAACTGGACGAGTTGACGCCATCTTTACCGAACGCTGCTCCATCGCCGCCTCAACGGGATGAGGATGTACCGTCCCCGGGACCTGATGAAGACCTGGACTTGCCTATACCCACGGACGCTGGAGATGATAGTAAGTATTTTTTGTTTAATTTAGCCGTCTTTGACAACCGTCTCAGCTGACAGTAAGCCATGATTTGGTACACGATTGACAGCATCTTTACCGAACGCTGCTTCATCGCTGCCGCAACGGGATGAGGATGTACCGTCCCCGGGACCTGATGAAGACCTGGACTTGCCTGTATCCACGGAGGCTGGAAATGACGATGATAGTGAGTAATTTTTGTTTAATGTGGCAAGGCTGCTTGCCAAAAACATAGCGGATCTAAAGTGTTACCGAAAATAATAATTTAAGATGAATAAAATTAAAAATAATTAAATTAAATAATAAATAAACACCATGCTATCGATTGTATCGACGAAAACGCCAACAAAAAGGTAAAACAAGAAATCGTAACAAAATAACACCGGTTTTCGTACAATCGTAGTCACTGCACGGAGTCTATATTGATTTATGCCATAATTACATGACATATTTATTAAAGTAGTTGAGCTCTATTATTTAACATTCTTTTTTGTTTTTTTTTTCCGCTCGCCTGTGGTGCTGAAGGTAAGTGATGATTCGCTCACGATGGTGCATGCTTGTCGAGGTAGAAGTAACCAATTTCACTCTAGACCTGAAGACTGCCAGAGGGGCAATTCCCGTATTTTTAAGAACGGTCGGATTCTAATCTCGGTCTAAATCTGTCAAAAATATGCTGCTACAAGCATTGATTTAAATTTGCTAATGGAGTAAGAGATAAAAAATGTAACAAAGTAATGTCTGTCAAAGTGACGTTTCGGGGGTAGTCAACATTTTCTAGTCATTCAAATAATTTGTTTTTATAAAAATAAAATAAAACCACGACTTTACGCGAAAACAAAATAAAGAAATAATGAAACTACAACAAAGAAAATCTTAACTACAAGTAATAGCTCACAGGGGACACAATAAATCATGACAAACGTCAGAAACCGAATACAGTACACGACAGTATTTGACAGTATTACTCATAATGACCTAAACAAAATGGCGACCAATAGGGACGCCTACTTGATTCGATTATTCAAGTGGGCGATACGATTCTTTTGTTTAGAAGGAAAACATTGTACTAATAGAATATAATAAATGAAAGTCCAGATATTTAGAGCTTCTGCCTTATTGGCACAGTATCTCACAAATTATTTGTACGATTTTATTTCAAACAGGTTAATTGTATTCTTGGATCGTAGTTTACGTCATTTTAAAACTGAAAACTGTGTGCAATATCTGTTTAAGATATGCCTAGTTATATTCTTGTACTTTTCGACAAACTGCACAATTGAGGTTATTGTTTTAAATTGGCAACACCTTTGTTTACATTTTTATCTCGTATTCCATTTCGGAGTTTAGTATATACTACTAGCGTCAGATTGGAAATGCAAAAGAGAAACAGCATAGTCTAAGCGTACGTTAGAGCGAGATAGATAGACGAGACTATTCACGTACACGCTATCGGCCCACGTCAGTCGTGAACGAAATAAATTCGAAATTTTCTCAAAACCTCAGTTCTTGTTTTTTACGTGTAAAGACTTTTAGAGATTGACACAATACGTCTGCACTGTCGATAACATGATGAGGAAATATTTCAGGAACAAAGTTAAGAACGCGGCTTGTGGTATGGGTTGACTGGTAGAAATCGTCACGTAAGAAAAAAGCGTTATGCCCCCTCCAAGCGACTTTTTGTCTCTCTATCTTTCTACTATATACGAGTGTGTGTATGCGTGCGAGTATCTCGTAAAGTATTTTGTTCCTGGGGGTGTTCCCCCAGGAAACAAATGTATTTTTAATTAATGGCTTCGCACGACTAGTGATTAGTGCAAAAAAATTCAAAGCGAAATTATACAACGTGCCGCTACAACGGCGACATGAATTTAAAACACTGGTAGAAATCTTAAAACATATATTGAGATAATATAATTCGTAAATTGAAAACTACCGCTTGCGCCGCTCGCCGAAAACAGGGCTCTTTCTTTCCTCAGTGAACATTATTTAAATAGTAGAATAAAGTATGAAGCAAAATTGCAAAATACTTCCAAGGAAAGCTAACGACATATCTTAACTAATATTATAAAGAGGAAAGATTTGATTGTTTGTTTGTATTGATTAGGCTCTGAAACCACTGGACCAATTTGAAAAATTGTTTTACCTTTAGAAGCCGAAATTATGTCTGATGAACTTAGGCAACTTTCTTTTTTTTTTTTTTTTTCGAAATCCACGCGGACTAAGTCGCGGGCGAAGTGCTAGTTTACAATAAATATGTTTTCTTTGGAGGAAGTTAAAAGTCAAGACGTTTTGTTTGTAGTTTCCACTTTTACCACGTCTGCTTTAAATCAGGAGATACGAAGACACTGCAATGTATTTATGTAGTCGAAGTTGAGGCAGCTAGTAAACACATCACTATTTGTCTCGTAAACTCGCACACGCACACTCGCGTGATTTGTTTTTGTTCTCACCATAATCACCACATTGCCCATCTAACGCTAGTATATACAAATGCTATGGCTACAAGGATCTTCTGGCGCTAGAATGCCGTTGACAGAGAGCACTGCTATTAATTGGTTGTGAAACGTCACTTGAAATGTATTCAGAATAAGATGGTGGCGTTTGTTCCGATTTTGTACACGCGCCAAAACAACCTCGTAGCGCTATACCTCTAATTTAGCTACATTTTCGACAAGTTTTTGACACAGGTTGTCGCTGAGATGAGATTGCGATTTTGAATTTATATTTATATTTTGAATATATACTAGAATTGGCCATCATGACACACTCACGCATACACACAAACGAGCGCGTGCGCGCACCCTCGCAAGCACGCACACACACTTAAATCTGTAGCTGATGTATTTATTTATTTATTTATACTTTATTGTACACCACAAAATTACATAACAAAAAAAAAAAAAAACATACTAAAAACATACAATGGGCGGCCTTATCGCTTTCTGCGATCTCTTCTAGGCAACCTAAGAATGGACAGTGATTTGTCTGGACATAAAATGGGGCTGTCAGTGGTGCAAGAAATAAATATACATTAAACTAAAACAGATACACAGATATATACATATTAACATATCCTAAGGAAAAGATACATAAATACATATATATAGTGTACATAATAAAGAGCATTTAATTCTAGCGGGGAGTTCCTGAACTGTGTGGTTATGTAACTGTAACAAGCAGTTTTATACCGCAGTTAGCCTTATCTAGGTCGTAAACTGCAGCTGATCGCACATTGATACACGATCCGAGACTAACTTTCACGATCATGAGTTCAGTTGCTGCAGATTCGTATTGGATACTTGCTTTTGTTATTGTTGTTGATCTTTGACAGTCGTTACGGTCAGAAGCCCAAAGTCTGACAAGCAGTCCTAGCAAGGGGTATCGTGTCACCCAGTAACTGGGGGTTGTGGGGGTCTGATAGGCAGTCGCTCCATGTAAAATACTGGTATTCAGTTGCATCTGGTTAGTCTGGAAGCCGATCTCGCCCAACTGTAGTAGTTCGGAAAAGGCTAGACTTTTGGTATTCAAAAAAATGAGCGAATAAGTGGACACTCCTGTATATGACTTTCCAGTTTTTCACACAGTTCACGTTAACATATTTCAGAAGGACATGACCAATAAGGTGTATGTTCTTCTGGTGACACCATATACAACCTGTTTTTTATATCCCATAACTCTAGGATTGTATTCTGTAGGTACAAATAATACTGAAACTCCTAGAATAGGTGGTCCAAAAATGCATAGTTTCGGTGATATCATCAATCATAATATGTGTGTAGGTATCTAATTATATTCAAACCAATCATTCATGTTTAACGCTAAGAAAATGCCGTTGACATTAATAATCGTGACTTTGTCGAATTATTTTGTATGAAAAATGAAAAAAAAGAAACATGATTGAAATATAATTCCTATGCCAGTTGATTCTTTGATATGATCTAAATCATACCCTAGAGTAATAGAATATAAAAAAAAACTGGTTGTATATACCTTATTGGAGATTCCTGTCATCTCCCAGCTAAGGTATGCTAGAAGAGATATCTTTAGAAATAAGCATCAACTTTGTACGTATTTGTCTGTACCTTTCTTGTCTGTTTACATGTTTGCACAAAGGCATGATGATGTGATATTTATTTTTGTCATTAGTTCTTTTAAGACAAAATAACTCCAGATGGCGCCGGCATTTCTTAGAAGTAGTATATACTCGCTATGACGCGATCATTTACCTTGTTAAACACCAGATGAATGAATGTGGAGGAAGCAAAAGGAGTATGAAAAAGTCGTAGCAGGTTGCATTCTGTAGTTTCTAGTTTCTGCCTACCTCCGTTTGAAAATCATGAGTTTATGTTCAGTTAAAACAGAAATGGTATGCTTTTCAGTAATCCTCGTTTTTGGAACTGCATAGAGTTGTTAAACTAAAACATTCTAATCATAGTAATACGAAATAGGCAAGCACACCCATGGTTGCAACAGCTCTATATTAGATCTCATATTAGCGCGTTCGTATTTCCGAAGATATACGATGATTACCGAAGCGCATATTTTTCCCTGGAGATGTGTAATTGTTTTAACTAAATTATGATTTATCTTGTTGCAGTTGCCTACAACATCGACCAGACATTCAACTCTTCGATAGCAGCCGATGGATCGCTATACAACCTAGGACTCACGTCGTTTCTCTCATCCGATAACCCAATAGCGTTGTTCAATGAGGCCAGTGAAGTTCTTAGTAGTGGTGAGTTTTAGTTTACATAGATTACTAGCTGAAACGAAGGTCGCTGTCCTGTACAAATTTCAATAATTCAAACGAAAATCCCATTGAAAAAAAGAACGTTAACTTTTTCTCAACTAAAACTTTAAAAAAATATTTCTACAAAAACCTAATTCCTAATTAGGAACATTTTAAAACCTCAAACAGCAAAATCGGTCGTGCCATTCGTTCACTAGTCATGCGCTTATCAACGAAAATCATTTCATTTTTTATTTATACATGTAGTTCAAGTTCAAGCAACAATTAGAGTCATTTACTTCTTCAATTTTGTATACAATAAACATGCATGAAACTTGCTTCGTGTAAATGGGGCTTAATTTCATTATCAATCAATCAATCTGAATAATGTGGATTTGTGCCACATGAATAGCACAAAATAGTGATATAAATAATCGACCTGTATTGTCCCACTGCCAATCCCGCATAAAGGGTGGCAGGGACATCGACGCGTAGCCTGTTGCCATGGATTCAGTACATGATTCTGAAAATTTCAACGCACGGGGTGAGTTGTAATTTTTCGGTTATTAAAAAAAAATGCTGTTCCATTCACTTTGACCGCGTATTACACTTTTCTATGAAAAAGCCGTTTTTAGGGTTTCGTACGTCCTAATGAAAAACGGAACCCTTATAGGATCACTCGTGTGTCTGTCTGTCTATCCGTCTGTCACGACCAATTTGCTCCGAATCTAATGGATTAATAAATTTGGTAAACATATGAATTTCTGTTACCTAAACACGTCCATGTAACGTAAATAAATGAAGTTTGAATATTGATTGGGGGTCACTTTTGGGGGACAACTAGAAAGTTCAAAACAAAAGTTGTTCAAATTGTACCATGTGAAATATCAAATGAAAGGGCTTGTTGTGGCGATCTCAAACATATTTTCAGTATTACTTTAAAATAAACTGTTTTTAAGCTATTTAAGAAATAAACCATATGAAAATTGACCCCCATCCTTATCTCCGAAACTACTGAGCCATATTTTTTTTTTAAGTACAGAAATTAGTTCTTTACCTTTAAATTACAGGAAAGCCTATAACAAATCTATGGTCATAAAATATCATGGTCCAATATTGTGCGTACAAACTTATAGTTGCAGTTGAAATATATGAGAGAACTCGTTTTTCAACTACAATATTAAGTTTGTTCTTGGGATCTTGGGACACGGTAGTACTCCCGCCAAGACGAACCGGCGGCCCTCCCGCTTTTTGTTTTTGGTTCGCCTACTTACCTTTTACCACTACTACCTACTACACTACCTAACTTTTATCGAAGTGTTTCGTCGTATTTTCATACCCACAGCTTCGGCCTGGATACTGCATTGCTAGAGAACTCAAAGTCGCAAGATAAAATATAATTCGCAGATTTGTAAAACACACTTATTTTCATGTGACTGCCTCGTTGGTCTAGTGGTCGCAATCGCTACTGCTGAGCATGAGGTCCTGGGTTCGATTCCCAGGTCGTGTTATTGGGTTTTTCTATCTGGAATTTCTCAGTAGCAGCCCGAAGTC
Source organism: Dasypolia templi (assembly GCA_963555695.1). Classification (NCBI taxonomy): domain Eukaryota; kingdom Metazoa; phylum Arthropoda; class Insecta; order Lepidoptera; family Noctuidae; genus Dasypolia; species Dasypolia templi. Next base: position 6,806,282 of record OY743158.1, read on the forward strand.
TGGATTTGTGCCCGGTAGATGCCAATAGGCTCGCCCCCTATTACATGGGACTTAAACATAACTGGCGAAATGTGGGTGTTACTATAGGTACACCTCTGCCCAACCCTTTGGGGAAACAAGGCGTGATGTTATGTTATGATGTAATCGGTATACCTACTTCCATTTTTTAGCTAGATTAGCGTGTATATAAACATCAAAGAGAAAACTATTTTTAACACGCTTTATTAGTTTCACTTGTAACTAACAAGCAATGTAATAAAATCGTAGAAGTCAATTTTAACCTACTTCAAATTGTCGTATCGAAATAAAACTGTGTGTATATTTAGTTTGGCTGATAAAAAATAATTTTGTACCTTGGAGTTGATCTGATGATGGTGCCACGAATTGCATAGTGGAACTCTTCAGTGGCTACTAGTAAACCCCTCGAGTTTCTTGTCATATGTTTCTTTTTTATGAGTCAAATATGGTATTGCACTTGGTTGGTGTAGATATTCTGATGATGGAGCCAGGAGGTGGATAGTGGAACTCTTCAGTGACTCCTAGTAAACCGCTCAAGTCATAACTTCGTTGAGTTTAGACTTATTAACTAAATGAAAAATATAGGTACTAGATTAAAAACTGCCTCGTTGGTCTAGTGGTCGCCAGAGCTTCTGCTAAGCATGAGGTCTTCGGTTCGATTCCCAGGTCGGTGTTATTGGGTTTTTCTATCTAGAATTTCTCAGTAGCTGGATTTGTGCCCGGTTGTTGTCAATAGGCTCGCCCCCTATTACATGGCACTTAAGCACAACTGGCGAAATGTGGGTGTACTATAGGTAGACCTATGCCTAACCCTTCTGGCATTACAGGCGTGATTTTATGTTCTGTGAATCATATTCTAAATTCATGTATAAGCGTCAAGTTCTTCCCGCCGTCTACGCCTAGTCAAAATAGTGATACTTGGCAGAAATCTGACTAATCGCCTTGATCTGGGTCTTGGTTAAGCAAGGAATAGTCTGTTCCAAAAGTGTCTGATGAAGATGTAAACAAATGAATCAGAAGACGTACCTGTGTGTATGCCAATTTGTAGTAACATATTCAGCCTATAATGTTCCCACTGCTGGGACACAGGCCTCATCTTTGTGAGATGGAGTTGGTCATAATCCACCACGCGGGCAGTGCGGGTTGGTGGAAGCGATTACTAGTGCCACTAACAAATTGAGTGCTTTAAATTACCTTAAAAACGTTTGACATTTCAAAATCAAGGTTAATTTTATAACGTAAATTTTTGTCGATTTCGCCTTCTGAATACAGACGTGTTTTTCCATCAGGATTTTTTTCGTACCAGCCTTGAGTTTTATTTCTGGTTGATATCCATAGGCTCCAATTACATGGGAGCACGCCCGGGACGATATATGCCTGCACTATGGGAATATCTCTGCCTATATTTTCAAGGAATAAAGCCGTGATGAATGCGGGTGAAAATTTATTTGTATGCAATGTAGAATTTGTTTTTCAGCCAACAAAATCGAAGTGATTAACAGTAGGCCAAACAAGCAAGCCGAACAAGACTTTAACATAAACGACGTATTAAAGAACCTCATGGCCGACAATAATACCAACGCCTCGGATAATAACTCAGGTTAGTTTGTTTGTTTGATTTCTTGCACGTTAGTAGTAACATTTTAACTACGAAAATCGCTCTTACTGCCACGAAATAAAAAACAAAGTTATGCGGTTGATAATTGGATTTGTTGCTTGATTGTTAGAGATAAAAAAATAATTGACCATTAATTTGCATTTTTGAAAGTTAAAAAATACAAGAGAGAATAGGGATCATGACTAATATTAAAATGTTCGTAAAAATAATGTAATTTTTTGTTGAAGATACAAGCTATAAAAGTTTTTGGAGGGGATTATTCCCGTCCGTGTCGCGCGGTACGGACAATGTACGGCGCTAGTATGAAGTTACATAGCCGTGACGTCATTTCTATGATAGTGGTGTCCTTGTCTAACATTTATTTTAAAACGTTTATAACTTGGCAATTTAAAAATATTGTCATCATCCCTATTGCCCGGACCAAAATGTAGTGCATGTGTATCCCATATATTTATATATTAGCTTTTACCCGCGTCTTCCGTGGTTTTATTCAGGGACAAAATGTAGCCCATGGTACTACCCGGCCTATCTCAATCCAAAAATTACATCGGTCCTATGCTCCTTAGAAGGTCAATAACAAACACACTTTCGCATTAATAATATTAGGATTTTATGCTTCTAGCTGCCTACTTTAAACAGCGGGTGTTAAAACAATTTGTTCACAGTTACAAGCGCGTCCCTGTCTCAAAAGTCACAGGACACGTTGCCCGGGTTAGATTTACTAACACCCGACACGCCCGGAAATCCGCCGCCTCCTACGTCCTTCTATGGCACCATGGATCTTACTGGTATTTATTTATCCGTTTATGTACACACATATAAACAGAAACAATAGAAAAATACTTACAGAGGTGATGCTTATTACTAATGAAAATTTCTAATGAAAAGCATACCTGCGATGGGACACTAGATAAAATGTCAGAGTTAACAGAAACTAAAATCCATCCCCCAAAGGGGTTAAGGAAAATCGAGTGCACGGCTTGACTCAGATAATAGACAAGTATTGACAGAACAAACTCAATGTCATACATGACAATGTTCAAAATTGGTCGGCGACCTTTTTAATTAAAAAAACTCAACATAACGCTAAAGTAGAAGAGCTGACTAAGAATAATTTAGATGTCAAATTAACAGGATACGGAATACCCGTATACAAAATATGCGCTTGGTCGTGGAGTTGCGGACACTAGCCGTGACCCTGACCTACTTGAATTCAGTATCTTAGTATAACGAGCAGGCAGGGCACTATAACAAAAACTTTCAAGTCTACAATTCCAAATTTCTACAAAATTGTTAAATTTTAGAAAATATTACACATAACACAGAATCAGAACTTTATTTGCTATGAATGTAGGTACCGGTATAAGATTTTGTACATGTATTAATGATATCGGCTACAGTCTACCTTACGGCGTGCAAATTATTACATTAGTTAAAATACACTTGGGAGCAAATAAATCGAGCCACTTCCTTTTTCACGCATTATGGTTATTATTTTTGGTATTATGGAACGCATCGATTCGAAACATATATCGCCTAAAAGGGTATTTAATAACCTTTACAATGAGGGTAGTTAGTTGTCAAAATTTCATTTTAATTAAAGTTTAAAGGGTAGAATAAAATTATCGCATTTAATTTGCTTATGACATTTTTATTGTACTCTGTTAAGAAAAGATTAAATTTGAGGTTTTTGTTAATCATACCCATATTACTTGTTATTGTTGTCTTTATCTGTGTCTGTGTAATCAAAATAACCTGATAAAATGGATACTACACCGACGGAAGCTGCCCAAGTTGTAGCTTTACTTGAGGTTGGACACGGACAACGTGAAGTGGCACGCAGACTTCATTTGAGTCGTTCAAAGGTACAGCGGGTATACCGCAGGTATCTGGAGACTGGTGCTTTTGTTCGGCGACCTGGAACTGGCCGACCACGGGCAACAACAGAACGTGACGACCGCTTTATTGCAACCAATTCGTTGCGCGACCGTGGACTTAATGCTGTTCAGCTACAGCAAGCGTTACGTGACGTTCGAGGTGTCGCAATCAGTAGGTGGACAGTGAGACGAAGACTAAAGGAACGAAATTTAACATCACACAAACCAGCAACTGGCCCAAAATTGACTGTAGCTCATCGCCGATCTCGCTTGGAGTTTGCTCGAGAACACATTAATTGGACGTTAGAAGACTGGAGGTCAGTTTTGTTTTCTGACGAGTCAAGAATCTGTCTTTTTAGCAATGACGGGAGAAACCGAGTGTATAGACGTCCTGGTGAAAGATTTGCCCAATGTTGCATTCGAGAAACTGTGAGTTTTGGTGGTGGTTCTTGTATGGTGTGGGGAGGAATTTCTCTAGACGGAAAAACGGAACTTGTCTTCGTCGACCCCGCCAACGATGGCAGTGGTAACCGTGGATTAATAGCTGACCGATACATAACTGACATTCTTGAAGACCACGTAATGCCGTATGCTGGTTTTGTCGGAGAAAATTTCTTGTTTATGCATGACAATGCGAGACCTCATACCGCGCAGATCGTTACGGAATACTTGTCTGCGATCGGGATTCAACAAATGGTATGGCCAGCACGAAGTCCCGATTTGAACCCGATCGAACACCTATGGGACGAGCTAAAACGGAGAGTCCGAGCCAGGGTTCCCGCTGTTTCATCCATTCCCGAGCTTAAAGTCGCTGTGCTTGAAGAGTGGGAGAACATACCACAATATGTCATCGTAACTCTGATCAGATCGATGACTAATAGGCTACAAGAATGCATCAGGGCACGGGGGGGTAATACCAGTTATTAAGAATATTTTTTTTGCAATAATTTTGTTTTTTATTGTTTTTATGAACTGGTTTAGCCCTACTAAATTTTATATCAAAATTACCATTTTTCTTGCAGAGCCAATAATTTATCATTCAATAAGGTTATTATTCAATAATTTACCCTCATTGTTAAGGTTATTAACTTAACTTTTAGGCGATATATAGTTCGAATTTATACGTTCCATATTCCCAAAAATATTTACCATTTTACGTGAAAAAAGGTAGTGGCTCGATTTATTTGCTCCCAAGTGTATATTAATACAAACAAAATATGTCAACAAAACAAAACAGAAATTATAGTGAAGACAATGAATAATATTATTAAAGAAAAAATAAAATATGTGGTAACAGTTTTGTGGTACAGACACATTGTAAGATTTACAAAGGGGATCGAACATTTGTCTATGGAAGATGTCATATCCCGCAGCTGTTTTGTTTTTTTTTTGAGTTACCCCGCACAATGAAAGTAGTATGTAATAATAATAAAGTATATATATCACAAAAAAAATATTGCACTTTGCACTGTTTACATAGTTCGAGAAAAATATTTACATTATTATGTAATAGTAGACTCTTTTAAACTAGAACTTGTATGGGTAGGCTGCATTTTTAATTATTCTAATGGTTCTAATATGACGTTGACCTCCAAATAAGTATATCGGGAACTAGGGAGTATATTAATTGAATTTTTTTATTAGTATACGTGTACACGTGTACCCATATATACTACAACCAGCGTGCGCGGAAACTAAGATACTGAATTCAAATTTAGTTGCTGCCCATGGATGCTTGTAAATTCCCACGAAGACTCTGCATTTTTCTAGCTAAAGTAATGTCCTATGTCAAACGGGAATAATGTGGCTTTATGCAGTGAATGAGTTTTTGAGATCATATCAGTATTTCTAGTGATTACTTTGTACAAACAAACAACTTTACCCTCAGCCAGTGTGCTCGCTGATGAGGTTAGTGTAAGTAATGTTTGTTTTCAGATGAACCGGAACCGTACCACCCAGAACCGACTAGCCCATGGAGTAGTAGCTGGCCTGTGACTGTAAGTGTCTTGATTATTAACTGCCTGCTAAATAATTTAGCATTTTATGTAAAAATATAGTGTCTGCGCTCAGCGAGTTGTTGAGGCTAATGGTTGTTAGGAATCTAAGGTTAAGAAGAGTCTTAACTGGCTCTGTCAGAATATCAGCGCTGCGTTATTTATTTTTTTAAATATCGCAGCATTATGCTGAGATAGGAGCCTTTTTGGCCTCGCACAGGTCTTTTTACTGTTTTTTGTTGTTATTCTGTTTGTTTATACATTGTTTGTTATTTTTTTATTATTTACTATTTGTATTCCCTGTGCGTGTCCCAAATAAAATATTTTTCTTTCTTTCTTTCTTTATCCGGCTATTAACGGCCGAACCCAATAACGTTTCTATCACCAATTTTGGCATACTGAAGATAAAAAAAATTCAGAGATTAAGGAATCTAACCGGCCCACAACTCCTATCAAAATCGCTTACTATGCTTAGCTCTTTGTATGAAAAAGCCAAAGTATGAGTCCCTACAACATATTGACAGCTATTTGTTTGACAGGACAGTTACATATGAAGACAAACTTATAAAATGCCGCATTGGCCCTAATAATGAGCAAATTAAGTTGTTATGAACTTACGTATACATTTCGTTAAAATAAAACAGCAGTGAATAATTTACACACCGAAACATAACCTCATTTGAATGTAACCTCATCAAGGTTTGGTGTTTCTTATGTCGAAACTGACAATAACTTTTCTCCTCTCCAGCGTCAAGAATTTGTTAAGCAAACAGCAATAAAATCTTGTATAATGTACTACTTTCTTACAGACCACATTCAATTCAATATAAATTATCACTTAATCCGGTCATTCAAGAATTTAAGTATGAAGAAGTTTTATATAAAAAGGCTAATATTATAATAAAAGGAACGCATGGGAGGGAGATACCATATCTATCTATTGTTTTCGTTAGATAAACAGCCTTTAACGATGATTGTGATTACAATCAAGGACACATATAATTATACTGTCTATTATTAATAGCGATCTGAGGGGCTATTCCCGTGCGCGTCGTGTTCCACGCGCGCCCCAAAGAGATGTCCGCACATAGTGACGGGGGACAGGGCCGATGGCAGCCAGGGTCGCGGGTTGTTTGAAAGAGATACCGTGGCCCTGGCACAGGCAATTGAAAGAACACGGGTGGGTTTTAGTCAGTAAAAATCCGACACGAATAGCGGGAGAAGTCATTTGATGATTTCCCAACCAAAAAAAAGGGGCTTTTTCGGTATTTTATAGAACGTTCGCATTCAAATCACACTCTCAATTTGTCAAAAATACATTTAATTTACATACATTTGTGACAAGTTTTTGATATGAGATTGAATTCATTTAGATGTCTTTAACTGAAAATTGGTTATTGGGTTCGGCGTTAAGTCGATTACTTATCTGTCTCTCGATCACAAGTCACCTACTGTTCGGTGTAAGTCATTGAAGAATGAATGACTGACCTAGTGACATTGCAGAATAGCTTCGTCGTACATATTTACCCATCGCTTCAGATAAGTTCGTTGTAAAGTCCGACCGAAAACGGCCGGTTTTTTCCCGGCCGAAAACAGAAAACAAAATTGAATAAAAAGATGCTTCGGTCTTCGATAGGTTCGGGCTCTAGTTTGTTGTACTATACTTTGTCTCTATGTTAGTTATTATTCATTGGTTATAAAGTGTGGGGTATTACTTCAGCGTGGCGTGCCAGCGTTAGGGGCGGGCTTCGCTGATACACCGGAGTCTCCGCCGCCCGCGCCGCGACCCATCCCGCCGCCCGAGCCCGTGCGATATCCACAGGTAAAGAAAAAAGTTTCATTGGAAAACCAGTGGAAACACGAAAGTATTCATCATTCTTCTGCTCTTATTCTATTTGGGGTCGGTGCAACATTTCTTTTTCTTCCCTCCCTCTCTATTAGGGCGAATTTAGCAACGCCAATATACATAAAATAAACTAAAAATGTACATAACATAACATAAGACAGAAGAACTGGAGCAACAAACTCCCCAGCAGCAAGAAGATTTTATTTAAATAGTAACGGAGGCAATACAGGTCTTTATTGAAGAAGATGCCTCCAACTGCATGAGATTGTTTTTCAAAATATTTAAGACCTCGAACTATCCAGATTCAGTTTTGGACTGTGTGAATGATGATATGGCTAGAAAGGGCGTGCCTACCGAGATGACGACCTAGTGCCGATTTCACCAATGAAACTGAACGCGATCTTCAACAATAAATACCTTTTTAGCCTCCGTTTATAGTATTATGTTAACCTCTTTAAATAAAAATTTCTTGCTGCTGGGGAGTTTGTTGCGCCAGTTCTTCTGTCTTATGTAATTTTAACGGTCGAAAAGTGCTGATTCTCAGCCTAGTTTGAATAAATGACTTTTGATTTAATTTTTATTTATAGCTTGAGTGTAGTTTTCATTGTATTTGTTGGTATATTGGCGTGGCTAGTCTACATAAGGCCAATAATTAAATTTAATGTTCTGTGTCGCATAATGGTAATTACTTTGCATATCTACTATTTTAAAGAATCAAGCTGAACAGACAGCAGTGCTGCTGGGGAGTTTCTAAATAAGATATTTACTGCGTAAAAATCCTACGTAGAAGACTCGCTTATTGTTATTGTAATTAAGTAAGGAAGAAATTTGTTATAACATAAATTGACGTAAGACCAATACTTACTTTTGGGATCTTTGGCAGTTCTTTTTTTTCTTGGACATGTTATCGTAATGAACTTCAGTATTTGTGATGCTAGAATAAAATTGGCAAAGTAATTAATATCACACAGAACATTATATATTATGTCAGCAAGCCACGCCAATATACCAACAAATACAAAGAAAACTTTACTCAAGCAAAAAATAAAAACTGAAAACAATTAAATCCAAAGAAAATTTAATACTGAAATAGAATGTCCTCCAGACATAGAGGGCGCGACTACTGACATAATATGCAATGCTGGATTATGTTCACAAAACTGTAAAGTTAAAATTAATTTCAGGATATCCCAGCTGACGTGGATCACAGAGGTGTATTACCTCCACCGCCGCCGCCGCCAACATTACCTCTATTAGGTCGTAAGTGTTGTTTTTCGCTTTTTTGTATTAATTTTTATTGTGAGGCTTCAGTGCGCTCTGGGTAACTATGCCAGCTTCATAGGGTCAAACATATCATAGCACAATCAATAGCATGCAGCATTCATTATGCTACCAATTGCACCATACTAGCACCCGTATTTGCACCTTCTTCCTATGGGGGTAGGTTCCAGAAACAACAGAACACCACCTGCTACGATCCATACATACTCCTTTTGCTTCGTTTACGTTCACGCATCTGATGATACACGAACGCCGCGAGTACTTTGCACCCGACCTTCCTGAAGAACATCACCAATAAGCCTAGCCACTGGCCACCAATAGCCCTAGAGTCTAGGGCGTGCCCTTTAATTCATAATATTAATTACAACTTTAAGAAATAAAATCCTCTCCCTCAGACCCTCTCATTTATTTCTATCATAAATAGTTTCAGGACATTACAAATACAATCGTTAGGCAAAGGTTGGCTTTATAATTAATTTATTTATTACTCCCTCGATTCCTGGACCGTGTCATGCAACTATAAGCACAATGGTTTACCGCAAGGCGCCATCTCCACGGGCGAACAAAATCGCGACGATGGTCTCGCCCATGTAGATGGCGCCAAAACAGCGAATTATCACACCAAAAAACAGTCGTTTCCCAGCAATCATTTTTGTACAAAGTTTCAAGTTTGTTGATGTAAAGAATGCTGAAACGTTGTAGATTTTTTAAGTTCAATTCTTGCAGAGCTTGAAGACGTGGATCACCGTTTGTTGCCGTCGCTTCCGATGCCGCCGCTTCCTATCATTAACTCCGCACCGCTCAGGCTTCCCGTAGTACATCAAGGTAATTATTCATTTACACACTTATTTGATACACCAAAAGCAGAACATACAAATAATTAAAACAGAACATTTAATAAAAGTACGGGTATGTATGCTTAATACACAGCATAAAAAGCATTCTCGGAATGCTGGGCCATGAAGAAGACGGATGAACAAAGATTGCAAGTTGTGAGGAAATCGTTTGGCTTACTGTGTGATGTGATGAATATAAATGTTGATGAATGGAGAGGTAGAGGAAGGACAAAGAAAATATTGATGCATTGTGTTTAAATAGTATTTATTGTCAGTGGGAATGAAAACCGCACACGATATTGCCTAATACGTCGTGAGGTACCTTTTACTTTTTATACTGGGTTGGAAACTGAGTATTTATTTTAGTATTTCATTAATCTTAACACAACCCCCCCCCACACTCACACACACACACGCACACACACATGTATGCATATGGCACTCGTGGGTTGAAGCTGAAAACCAGCGTCAGATGTCACCTTGTCTTGTCATCTGACATTATGCTGAGCTGAAGCCCTTTTGGCATTACTATATTTGTTTTCTGTTTTTAATAGTTGTGATGTGTAATTTTTTTCATATCTACACCGATTTCTTAGTGAATTCTGGGCCGATATCGTTCGGAAGTCGGTGGCATAAAGTCAAAGCGGCTTTCTAAACTGGAATTATTATTTACGAGTGAAAATATAGTTGCCTCTTATTCTTTTCAGATGTAGACCACAGGAATCTAATACCCTTAACGCATCAGCCCCCAATACCACGGCCAATGAACCCTCCCTCAATGGACCAAGTAAGTTTTTATTTATTTAGTACCTACATTCGTTTTTGCCCGCGGCTTCGCACTCGTGGATGACGAAAATTATTACAAACTCAAGTCATGGTCTACCTGCGTGACAAATTTCATTGAAATACTTTCAGCAATTAACAGACAGACAGGTTTTCTTTTGAATTTATAGTATTACGAAGTATAATATTACTATGTATAAATAGAACAAAAATATAATCTATCTAAAAGCAATATGAAGTAAAAAAGTACTGCTTATTAGTAATACATCCTCTGCCAGCAGATCTGTGACAGATTAGGAAGGTTAGACTTTAAGGGTTGATCATCTTGTTCCATTTTGTTGTTCAATTCATGACATCTTAAGTGCTCTCCTTCAGCTTTGGTGCCATAATAACAAATTGCTTAGACGGATAAGCTCTAACCGAATATAGAAAAAAAAAACCTTGGCCGTTAATGTCACAATAAGACCAAAAATGTATGAAACTTGGATGATGTTCTTTAAGTCCAATGAAGTGGTACTGTATTTCATGCTGAGACTATTCTTAGGGTCTGATTCACGATGTCCGAATATCCACTCACCGAATAAATTTAAAAATGGAACAGAAATTCTATGAAATTGTCTGCCAAGTAAGTTAACGGGAACTTAATTGTAGGTGGTGACACCCGCCCTTTAAATAAAGTTTAAAAAGTTTTGATTTTAAATAAAGTTTTTGAAAGAGATTCATGAGCTTCTCATGAAGATTTGTGTGAAATTACTAAATGATATTATACTCAAAACTCAAACCATTTATTTCAATTAAACCATTTACAGACACATTTGAATTGTCAAGAAGTCGGTCAGTCAGAAATATGAAGCTAGTTGCCTATTTCAAAGCGTAGTAGGGACCTATGGGAAGAAACTCCATGAACACTCTTTTAAACAAAATTGTTACAAAAATATTAGTTGCATTATTGATGTTGATCTTTTAAGTGAGAACGATGTAAAAAAAGACACGTTTAGTAACGAGCATAGCCCCCGAAACCCGGAATATGAAATTAAAAGTTCATACTATTAGTGCAAACCAGCTGTAAAGTATTATTCCTTTTTAAAATGTGTACGAAGATGCAGGAAGTTACGCAACAGTATAGTCATGATCATACATTTTATATCTTAAGAGCGGTTAACAATTTTTTTTTTGTCAATTTCTTATCTAGTTATGGGAAAGCTTTAAATACCTAATTGAAACTTTGAAACATTATGTCTGTGTTACTATAAAAGTACAGTTTACGTGGTGCTAAACCATTCGTGTCAGTCACAGCAACTGTTTTTAGTTAAATTAAAAAACAGTAAAGACTGAAAATCAGCATTTTTGCGCAAATGTTATCTGAACTTGGCCGTTCATAATGTACGTGTACATTAAAAAGTAAAGAAAACATCGTCATAGAAACCTCGCACATGTAATGTGGATTCTAAATGACAAACATTTTTTCCAAGAACAACAAGAACACGTCTTTCCTGGAACAAGATTTGTGAAATCGCCTCGCGCCAAGTTTTAACCGTCATACTAATATCGGACTTCATGAAAATCTTTAATTCTCTAACCACCTTTTTTTTAACCACCACATTTGTCACCTTAATGTCAAATACTATTTGACATTAAGGTGACAAAAATCGCTCTATATTTGGACATTACGGCCGCATGAGGCGGTCATCACACTTCTAGAAAACCGTAGCTTTACACTTACGCAAAATTCAAAAGTGATTTTATCGTGAAATAATGATTGTAACTTCAGATTGAAAATGCCTTTTTCATAATAGTATGGTTTCGAAAATATCATGTTCGTAACAATAGTGTTCGACGATTTCTTAAAGTTTTGATAGACATTTTATAGAAAATATATGCTCGAATCTATTCTCGTGACTGTACAGTACCCGTATCACGCGACTTTTAATTTTCTTACGTACGTTTAATTCAAACGTAAGAATAATTGAATTTCACTTGCAACCACAACATAGAGCGTCTTCCTTAATAAAACACTAACATGTTTTGCTGTAAACAGGATTACAGGGTACCTCCAATGGTGCCTCCGACGGATATCGTGGAGAGCGTCGATATGGACTTGTCTGAAGATGAGGACCAACGTAAGCTATAACTTATATTATAACTAGCCGTTCCTCGCGACTTCGTCAACGATCCAGGATGAAAATAGCCTATGTCCTTACTCAGGTGATGGCCAATCTGTGTGCAAAATTTCATCGAAATCCGTTACAAAAAAAGCGTAACAAAAAAAAACTTACTTTGGCATTTATAATATTAAGTAAGGATAAAGTTACAACAGTTACTGGGTAACCTAGAAACTGTAACCGTTGTTTGTAGACGTGACTGTCATATGCAGTCAAATACTGGTATTTGGCTGCATCATGTTGAACTAGAAGCTGACCCCAGCTTAGTTGGTGCAAGATAATATGATACAAGTGAAAACAACATTGTAAATATTTTCAGAAGGCATGTACACAAGCGGGAACCAAACGGAGCGGCGACACAGCTTCAACAACAACAACAAAGTGCTGGTCGGAGGAGACAACGGCAAGACGCTCCACAATGACCACACGAACCACACGAACCTAATACAAATCAATAACGCCAAGAAAGAGTCGCACTCGGCCCCTATCATGCCCCCCATGGTCAACCCCTTCGACGCCATGCCGCCCTCCCTCAAAAACTTCAACATGAACTTCCAAAAACCGGCCAACTTCCCACAAACATTTGATCTAACAGAGGAAAACTCAAACGACAGCGCTTACGAAGAAGACCTACGAAACAGAGGAATAGAAAAACCTATACAAGAGATTCGAAACCCGTCCCCACCATTCGAAGACTTTACGAACAATGATTATCAACAATCAAATCCGAGGTTCATGAACCAACGGTTCCCCAGGAATTGGGGTCCGAGGACTAATTTCAGGCCGCCGGGGTTCCCCCCCCAGCAAACCTGGCCCAGGAATGGACCACGTCCTCCAAACCGATGGATGGGCCCCAGGCCAAGGTTCTGGTGAAGTGTTAGTGTGTGACAGTGTTGTTACTATATAAAAGACGAGGTTAAGGCAGTATCAGTGAGTTTCATTTTACTATAGAACCACGAAGTAATAAATTAATGGAGCGTTGACGCGATTTTTTCATAGAATCATATTTTGTAGATTCGTTAGCGTTCAGCTCTCCTTTGCTTAATCCTTCGTGTTGCCGACCGATTACTTATAATGTTGCTGTACTGTTAAATATAACATTTTTAACACCTACTTGTCCCTTAGCATTTTTTCTGTAATCAGAACGTAATAAGTTTCATATCAATAGGTACCTAAGTCATTTTGATCCCTTTATAAATTCCTTTCCATCTAGTTTTTGATAATCTAGTTTTTGTGCAGCACAAGTAGTTCTCAATAACCTATAGTTTTCTTACTTTTAATGGTTTGCTTTAGGCTACTGCAATGACACAATCATTCTCATATTTCAGTACAATTCAACACTTGCAAATTAATATAAAATTAGACACTACAATAGAATGTAGAAAAGACGAGTTTTTACGTAATATGTGACTGTGTTCTTAGTAATATACTGAAGTTAGTAATATCGATAAGCTTCGAAATTCTGTAAATATTAATATTATAAGTACTTCAGTTATGAGAGGTTATAATGCAATTTTTTCGAAATTACCTATGTATATGAACTATCGATTTATTAAATACCACGTATTCAATAAATCGATAGTTCATATACATAAAAAGATAGAATCATTAAGTATGGCGGTCATTTTATACAGATAGTAGCACCTGTTGTATGAAATTTGAGAGGAATGAAAACCCGTGTTTTATTTATTTGGTGACAAATCTTGGTCAATAAGATACTCAAGTGTACTTAGACCACAAAGGTAACTCAACCACGGCTGCTAGTCCTCTGATATGGAGAAAAGCAGATCTCCTTATTGTTGTCATGCCAACCAATGGAGTTCTAGTATTATCAAAACAAAAAAAAAAACGAGGTGAACGTTTTGTGCCTTTAGATCGATTAAGCTTCACTTGCTATGTCTCAAACAACTTATTGTCCAACATCTGTCACCAACGTTGAAGATGAATGGTAAAAGATGTTTGTTCAAACATTTGCATAAAATGTATACAATGTTAGGCCTGAGATAGAATGTTCTAGGCTGGTATATTTAGCGAACATTCAAATGTTGTAATTGAACGAATAAACGAATAAGAAAATGTAAATGGCAACGTGGTAATTCTGTTATGTTGATAATAACTAGGTAATACCCAATATTTTCTGGTAATTTTACTTATTGTTCGGGTAATCTGCGTATTGTCTAGTTATTGTTGACATTACTGGACATTCTAGTAAGTATCTAGGTACCGTATAAGGTACAGGATGAATGTAAAGAAACTGTTACATAAAAAAAATACTACCAATGTGATTTGTATGGAATGGATGGTAATTATGTAATTCAAAAGTTTTTACATCTTTACTCAATGACGGAGCATTTGCTTTACGTCTATACTATGAGTTGCTAATAAGTTATGACGTTTGGAACTGAGTGTACTGGATTTTAGAGCAGTGGTGGCCCAGTGGTAACGGCCCCGACTTACGAGTTGTAGGTCGTGAGTTCGAACCCAGGCAGGCGCTTTACTTTGTGTAAATAATTTCATCACCACTGCTCTCAAAACGGTGAAGGAAAACATTGTGAGGAAACCGGCATATCCTAGAACCAAAAATTCGAAGACATGTGACATCTACCAATCCGCACTGAGCCCGCGTGGTGGGTTACGGCACACTCCCTCTCATAGAGAGGAGGCCTGTGTCCCAGCAGTGGGAACGTTATAGGCTGATTATATGTATGTACTGGGTTTTAATACCCATGATGAGGTGGTCCAATGCTGCTCCATTCTAAAGTCTTTTCTTGTTAGCAAGTTGGGTGCCTCATATTTAGTATGCATACAGTATACAGGGTAGAAGGGACCTCAAATCACAACCTGTTATCATGGATTCAGTTCAAGATTCTGAACCCCCTTTATTTTGGGGTGGTAAATCATCAAATGACTTCTCCGCTCTGGACGGAGCGGGAGGGCATGTCAGACTTTTACTGACTAAAACCCACCCGTGTTCCTTCAATTTGCCTGTGACAGGGACCACGGTATCTATTTCAAACAACCCGCGACACTGGCAGGCATCGGCCCTTACGGACGTCAGTTACTGCTGGCGTTGACATTTTTAGTCGGGTATTAAAGAAAAACCAAAAAAGTTTCAAAGCAAGGGGTGTCCAGAATCATGTACTGAATCTGCGCGACGATGTTCCTGCTATCTTGTAGGTACGTTATTTTCATAGCTATCAGTTACCTGAAAAGATACGACTACGTTGCAATATGCATCTTATTTAGTTTCGTCTTGAATCGAATTTTAAATGATACCTGACAAGATATAACCAATACAACTGCAATGTCATTTTTAAAATGATGCATTGGTATTTTTATATTCTAGAATTATGTGTAAAGACTAAAAGGGCGGATGCATTATTTACTAAAGTTAATTGTTACTGCGTATTCCGAACGCCCATTTGAAGTAATTTGCTGTCAAACATGGGATTGTTTAAAAAAAAATATGTTTAATTGACCAATCAGAGAATTGATCTGACTGACAGAATTAGAGAACCCGCCTTCAAAACAGTAACAGTTTGGCATAATTAAGATTTAAAAAAAATGCTGCTATGTATGCTGTGCTGTATGTTCAAATACGTCTTCCGTAGTTACTAGCTGATGACAATATCTTTGACCAACAACGAATGAATACTCAAGTACCTTATACTGTATGCATATTACAACAAGCCCCCTTAACAAAGTCACTGCCCGCGTTCTGTACCGCACGCAATAACATTGACTCGGCTGCCAGATATTCGCAATATCTGTAAATTGTAAATATATTTTTAATACATTGATGTATGTAAAAAGATCTATAGAGTCACATTAGTGATGTCTGGTGTAGTTTTGTGTGAAATACCATACAAAGAACGTTTCCACACTTATATAATCTTTTCCTTCTAGTCTGTAATCATCCCTATTATGTGTAGTGAGCAACTTGACTGTTTATCCGTCTCGGATTTGGGAGAATATTGTTGCGAAGATGTGCTAACAGTTATAACACTATAAAAATCATCCTTGGTCTGTTGTTGTAACCTTTAGCCTAGATCGATTTTTATACTGATTTATCTTGGAATGAAAAAGATTCAGTAAGTATGACTATGCATATCTTTCATACTATATCGAACGTCAAAACTCTTGAATCATACAAAAAACGTCACGCGTTTTTTAATCACTAAGCGAGGTGTTATTAGCACATCTACCATAATATAATTTACATAAAAGTTTATTGTCAAACTTAAAATAACAGCCAAGTTGTTTTTTAAATAATATAATTTTAAAATAGAAACTCGCTTTTGTCTCGTAATAAATAAAAGTAGGTTGACAGTAATATAGTTAGAATTAAAAAATAAATAGCTATTTTCTTTTTTGCTTATTAATAAAGCTTAACAATAAGGTTGTATGTTATTTTGTCTCTGGGCGCAATAAAAAAAAAAGGTCGCTGAAAAAACATGCGTATCCGCTTATGTTTTGAAATAAACTTATGCTGATACGGATGAAAACAATACTAAATCAAAATTAAACATATCAAAATTATTTTTAATAAACTCTTTGTGTGACAAAAGATTTTAAATTCGTGTTGTAGTACATAGTTTACCCTACCAACAAAAAAAGTATTCGGATTAGTCAAACTTCGGTATATTCGGAAGTAGTGTGTCTATTGGAAAACTGCATTTCAACTGCAAATCAGCTAAATAATGATCCTCATAAGCAGTTGATGGACTAAAATATCGGGACGACCAGACTTCAAAATGATCACGCAATTAATGAACATCCAAGAAAATAAAACTATATCTCAATGCGAAAAGGGTTGTTTTCATAATGAACACAGTAAATGACAACTGAACAACAGTTGTCTTATCACATTGTTGTGCTAACAAAGATTTTATGCAGTTGGGATAAAATTTTTTTTTCTTAGTTGTTTCGATTAGTTACACAGTCTGTTGGTCCTGATATTTTTGACACTGACTGTGGGACCACTGTTACCCCTGGTTTCTGAAAGTCCATTCAAGTGTTGTCAACATTCATGCCGTATTCTACTTAGTTATGGTTTTGGTACACAAAAAATACATTATTATTATGAACCTGTTGTGTTCCACTGCACGGCAAAGGCTCCGTCTTTCTATTTTTTCTCAATTTGAGCCCAATCCTTTAAGTAGGAGTCACTCGTCACACCATTTCCTGGGCCGGTTCTTGTTGTTTGGAACCCTATCTGTGACTACTTTCGCTCCATAAAGATGCGATATGCGGGGAAAAAATAAATTTCAACGCTTAAACCTTCCTTCGACTTTCGCTAATCATTCCTTTCTAAAGTTAACGATCTGTTCCCAGTGGAAATCCTTATTAATGTTCGCCCTTGACTAGGGGGGAGTGTGACTGTCAGACGTACCTACTGACTAAAACCTCACGGTGTTCCTCCTATTTACTCTGGCCAGGGGGCTTAAGCACTTGCACATTCATTTCATCGGTAATACTATTATGGTCTCACCACATGATAAAGTTGGCCCGTCACCCTCCACGACCTTCACTTTGCGGGTTGTTGACTTGCCATCGTCCACGCTCGATTCATAACAAATCTCAACAATTAGCATCTGATTTGACAGCATAATAATAACTTGGACATTTAAATCCTAGCAGTAAAAGTTCAGCATCAAATGGCAAGCGCGAAAATGGAACTTCAGAAACCGGGGTAAATGAGTAAACCACATTATTTTATATTTTGCTAACGCCATCGTTTTAAGTTCGACGGTTTGTTCTATAGGATAGCGTCTAAGGACCGGCGCACACTTAGCACTTTTGGCAGTGATAACCACGCTGCGTTAAGTTTGGGTTGCTAAGGCAGCGGTGCCGTCGTCATTAACGCCCACAATGAATGATAGCTTTCCTGAAGCTGATATCAGAGGCTTCGCTCGAGTGAATGTAATTTTTCTGTATTATTCCATGTTCATACGACACCATCGCAATTACATTGGAATGAACGTTCATTTGGTCATTTTATTAAATTTTTCGACCATTTGGTAGGAGAGTATAAAATGCCTAGTGCGGAAATCCAACACCGTTTGATCTGACGCCGTAGTACCGACTTGCCTTTGTCGGAAACCCGCTTCATTATGAGAGGGTCGCTTTTGCGAAGGCCTTGGATCAAAAAAGTGCAAAAGTGCATCTTGACAGAACGCAAGTGCATAGGGTCCGCATTTATACTGTAGTTGGAATGCAGTTTATCTAAATACACTACCCTACCTTCGTACTAAGTTAAAATTGTAAAAGTAGGCAATGCAGAGATTCAGCGTTTTCGGGTTAATTTTATTTATTCCTACGGGTTTATTTCAATAAAATTAATATCTAAACACGCAGAAATTTTTATCGGCACAAATAGTACATTTCTGGGGTACATTTTGTTCCTTGGAAGTAGAAAATCAGGGAATAAACAAATCACTATTCTACACTATGTACTGTCAACTACGAGAGCAGCGAGTTTCTATTTTTTTTGTACATAGGGCAGGCCTACAAGAACTTGAAGGCCAAATATTTTTTTATAGAATCCAGGCGTTCAAATGACACATTCAGCTTTGGATACGGAGACTGTCAAACCGTCACATAGTTAGTAGATGAGTGCCACCAGGAGATGCTCTGCAATAATCAACTTTTTTATAGCTCGATGTGTCATATTAACGGCCGCATACTCAACCTACACTACCTACGTCCTAATATTGTACTTTAGTGGACCTTCAAGTAACAAACATTTGGCCTGGCCTACCAGGCCAAATGTTTGTTACTTGACGTAGCGTACCGTTCAAGGTCTTGTAGGCGTGGTCCACAGAGACGGCAGTAGGCTACTAATAAAATTCATGGCGCCGAAAGTGTGTTGAGCGCACAACTTCTGTCGCGGACCGCCTTTAAAGCCGTCAGTTGTGACTAAACGGTGACACGATTGGTTTGAACCTACAGAAAGTATTAATACTGCGTGCATTGAAGCGTCTCCGCGCCTTGGGGCCTAAGTGGCCTATACCTATGGCTATATGGGCTGGACTGCAAGAACTTGAAGGTTCACTGCTCTAATGAAGCCTGCCTTAGGAAAGTTTTCACCTTGAGCCTCTTCTACACACGTTTTTCTTTGTGAAGGCACGTGTCGTCAGTGTTGTATGGATCAATATGGACGCTTGTTGACGGGCACGTTTTTTCTACGGCGTGGTTTATACGCCGTGTGTAGGCATGGTCGTCAGTGTTGTCTGAATCACATGGAAACTTGTTGAGGGACACGTTTTTCTTCGACGCGGTTATACGTCGTACCGTAAAGAAACACAATGCAATGGCGTAAAGGGCCTCACGCTGTCGTTACGCAAAAGGTGGGGGGGGGGGACTACCAGCGCCACATTTGTGCCAGTCGATGGCAACAGGCTTGTCCCCCTACGCTGAACTTTAACACATAACTATCGAAAGTTTCGTTAGTCGAACATCTCTGTCTTCCAGTTGTCACTTACACATCAAAGACCAACCTCCCGTATTCTATTGACTTCAAAACTGTGAGGTTAAATGCAATACAAATTAATATTAAGACTTGTATCGAAACTGGATCGAAGTTTGCGCGTGACCCCGACAGCGCTAAAATAGTGTTAGCGTCAACTTGGGCAATCTAAGTTCGGGCTAGTTTGTGTTGTATTGAATACCCTAACCCTTGCACCGACCAGGGAGTTGGTGGAATTTAAGCGAGATTAATCGACACCAGAAAAACGGATTTTAGATGTTATTTTGGTACATTTGCAATAACTTCTTTATTGCAGATTTAAAACTACTTCTTTGAACAGTCAAAATCTTTTGTTTCAACGTACTCGTATGTTAAATTTTGTACGTGGGACACTCTGAAAGTTTTTAATACAAAGTTTCATGCGTCTGAACCAGTTTTCCAAACACTTTTTCCAGTCCGCCGTAGACACCTCGTTTACTTACAGCTTGCTCGAACTCTGACAGCGCGTCTACCGGCGACGAAAATTGTATCTTTGTCGGGGTTGTAATGAGACCCAGGAGTTTGACCGGCGTGCTATCCAGGAAGTCCCTCGTTTTGAGCGCGGTGTGTGAAGGCGCATTGTTTTGGTTGAGCATTAGCCCGCGGAGCCCTGTATTTGGTCGCTTGTTGCTCACAACAGAGAAAACTTCTCGCAAACAATTGGTAGTATACCATTCTGCGTTGATGATTCTTTGGTTCCGTAACGGAATCGACACCAAGTAGCCTGTGGCGGCATCTACACCGCCACATGCGAACAACGCATCACACCGACCGACCTTGACAATTCAAAAGTGCCTGTAATTGGTTTATTTGAAATAAATGCTTTGAGTTTGAGCTTGAGTTTGACACTGACGTCACACAAATCCTGCATCGCGCAATCAGAGTTTGCCGCGCAGCTAGAATATATACAACTTCCCGACTCGATCCGCCCTTTACTAAAGAGTATGAGTGAACTTTACACCCTGTTCCACATATCCCTTCACTGGTGACCCCGACGTGATACGTCAGCGCAGTCTTCGTGCAACTACTTCAGCGTGACGTCATTATCATCACTCCCGCAAGTCACACAGCCAGCCAGCAACCACGGCTTGAACGGTTGTCCTGATCATCAGCATGCAGCGCAAGCGCATACCTGGTCATCACCCTCAGCCTCATCAGCAACCTTGGCAGAGCACACTGCACATTCGGCCGGTCCACAAGCAGAGCACTTAATCCCTCTCCTGGTCGACACCAGCAGTCAGCCACCCCGACTCACTGGGGCATCTTCGCAGTCAGTTCCGACTCACTGCAAACTATGCGACACCTGGTTCCAACCCACTGGAACCCAACTGGCATTGGCAAGCATCGCAAGATAAAAGACTTAGTCCACTATCATCGACCTCCGGTCTCCGGAGGGGAGTGATTTGGCGGCATCTACACTGCCACATGCGAACAACGCATCACACTGACGTCACACAAATCCTGCATCGCGCAATCAGAGTTTGCCGCGCAGCTAGCATAAATACAACTTCCCGACAACAATCATCGGGCAGTTGCCCACCAGATACGAAATCCATCTGGTCGGAGGATCCTCCCTTTTCCGAAGACTATGAGTGAACTTTACACCCTGTTCCTCATACCCCTTCAAGCCTGTCAAATTGAAAAAGCTCGCGATATAATCTTCCCCCCGCTTCTAGATCGCTTCACTTTGGTAGGCGTTGATTCGTTGTGAAACACCCAAACCGTCGACTGGCGCTTAGTTTCTGGATCGTATTGATAAATCCAAGACTCAGGAGACGAGGCTGCTTCAAATTTGTTTATCACATCACGGCACCATTCCACCCGGGCCTACTTCTGAGCATCGGTGAGGTGGTGCGACACCTAGCGTGAAACTATCCTCCTCACGCGAATATTCACGTGTAGAATTCGTGAAGGCTTCCCGGTCCAACCTGCAGTTGTGCTGAATCTGTTTATACATAACTCGCCTATTGTCTTCCGTAACAGCCGTCAAAGGGCGACCACTTCTTTCTTCATCCCCCAAAGTTAGTCGACCGCGCTTGAATTCGATAAACCTTTGGAAGCTATAGTTTAGTAGGCTTGTAAAGTGAAAGGCCGCGAACGAGATTATAATACTCGTAGTAATATTTTGGAATCGAAAACAATACACAGCTGTTGTACAGCGAAGGATACACACGAAGTTAAATTGAGATCACAGAAATGATTTTTACACCGGAAGGGTCAATATGAGAATCTGTGAAGTTAGCAAAGTAAAACAATCGTAAATCAACTTATTTCGCGAATGAAATATAATAACGCGGGAGATATTAAAGAAACGTGAAGTCTTGATGAAGGCGTGTTGATTACTTTGCTAATCAACATCATCATCATCATCATATCATTCGCTGTACAACATCTGTGTATTGTTTTCTATTCCAAAATATAACTATTATTAGAAGAAAATCAACGACAAGAATAGCAACACCACGACGGGCTATATAAGGAAAACGGCTGGCGGCACTCGTCCTCTCGACCGATCACCATGTTCGGCAAGCCGATCCCTTGGGAGAAGGCGAGCCAAATATCTAGGTGTGATTCTCGACGAACACCTCTCTTTTTCAGAGCAAATTAAGGCGGCTCGTTCGCGCGCCGCCTTCGCTCTAGGTAGACTCCGCTTCGTCCTACATGCACGTAGCAAATTGTCACTAAAGTGCAAAATGCGTATCTACACAGCGTGCATCCGCCCGATCATGACGTATGCCAGTGCAGTCTTTGCACACGCCAAGCCCCATCGCTTCAATAGATGCAGACCCTCCAGAACAAGTTCCTCCGTAGGATTACAGGCTCCCCCTGGTACGTTCGAAACGAAATCCTCCACGTTGACCTCAGGATTCCCACTATCCGCCAGTTCATGAAACGAATTTCAAAGCGTTTCTTCGAGACCGCCGCGAATCACCGCAACCCTCTGGTTGTCAAGGCCGCTAGCTATATTCCCTCCTCCATCAGTCATGTCCGCCGTCCAAAGCATGTCCTCACCGATCCCGATGACCACATAACTCTCATCCATCACATAATGCTCAACCATGGCAGCAGTAGGGCCACCAATACAATGCACAAACACAGACCGACATTCCGATCTCGCCGCCGAGGTCCCTCGCGAAGACCCCGACGTAACTGTCCTCCCCGACCCTTGCTCGACGAAGTGCGAGCCCGCGCCGTAGCTGAGCCTGTAGCTTTAAATTCCCCAGATAATAATAATATAATCCAGATCCAGCCTGTCCCATCTTGCTGTCCTCCCGTCAGCGACGCCCTAAGCCGAGGTCTGTAACACACAGGGGGTGCCCTTAGCGAGCGTTCGCTTAGTAATGTAAGTAGTTTTACGCCCCTGGCTGGAGGTTTGAGTCCGCTTAAGGCAGCCACAGGATAGTCCGGTTAAGTAGTCACGACCTCTCAACTACGAGACGCCATACACGAAAAAAATAAAAAGGCACTCGTCCATTTCTCCATCGGTCATCACAGAGGACTGAAGCTCTGTCTAAATATCTAGCGATCGTCGTTACTTTCAAAACATTGTTAGTTGTTTGGCCGAAGGCCATTTTTTTTTTTTTTTAAATCAATCTGTGTTTCTATTTGTAACATCAGAAGTGGGATTCGAAGGCTGAAAAGCCGTTGGAACGCATTTCTGGTTTTATAAAGGAAAACTTAGTAATCCTTCACGTGGGTAGGTTATTTAATATTTGGACAGAGTTTTTGTCTGTGCGATGTCTGCCAACGACCAACGCAACAAACGAAAACGCCGCGGGCGAACTCCTTCGCCTAATCCAATGGAGGAAGTCCTGAGGAGGCTACGCGCGTTGGAGGACCAGTCGCGCGCGTCAGTGGAGACGCAAGACGTTGCGACGACCAGCGCTGGCTCTAGTCGCGCCGTGGAGCTGCCAAACACGACACCATCGGCATCGGTGCTTGGGGCGCCTACACCGTCGCGCGAGCTTGTGTCCGCGCAAGTGGGAACGCCGCTGCTGACGCCACACGCTAGCAACACGGAATCAACGCAGTCCGAAGACGTGGTGACGAACGCCGCATCTCGTCTTTTGACCGCTATCAGCTGTGCTCAGGTCAGATCCAACCGGTATTTTGTCTCTGATTTTGATCCGAGTGTTCATGACTTCGACACGTGGTGCGATGAAGTAGAAAGGGCTCGTATTTCGAACTATTGGGACGACAGAGAATGCCTTGCTCGCATCGGGCATTGTCAAAAGGGTGAATCTCGCACCTGGCTTAGCCAATGGACAAGCAATATTCGCACATGGTCCAGTTTCAAATTTGAACTGAAAGCGCTATGCCCACGTTCTGTCGATGTCGCGAACATTCTTTATGATGTAGTCCGATAAATACTCCACATATGCTGAGTATGCTCGTAAATCGCTTTTAATGTTACGCATAGTCACAGGCCTAAGTGACGAGCTGCTTACCGCTATTATTATTCGTGGAATTGCATATCCGCAAATTCGAGCTATGGCTACTAACGCTAAATTATCGCCTGATTCTCTATTGGAGTTTTTATCGAGCTTTGTTAAACCTTCTAGCAGCTATACTAAAAAAGTGTCTCATAATGGTCCCTATCGATCTGATAAGTCTTCGAATAGTAGTTACTCAAATCGCAAACCGTTAAAGCGTCAATATGATTCCAAAGATTTAAAATCAATAAAGTGTTATCAGTGTAACCAATTCGGTCATAAGAGCGTTAATTGTAACAAACGGTCGAATACAACCTTGAGTAATAGCGACGAAAAAGCAATGGCGTTGCCGGTGACATCTCGTGGCGATCCGCCGAAGTGTACGTTTTGCAAAAAAGTAGCTCATTCCGAGATAACTTGTTTTGCCAAGGAACGCGCCAACTCACGGAATAATAATGGTGTCAATTTTTGTCGCGAAATCGCGGGTAGTTATAAAAATCGTGATGTGACGACTGCCGTCATATCAGGGATACCGTTAGACCACAGAGCATCATATCATACTGCGTTAGACGTACTAATCGATAGTGGTTCATGTGTTTCCTTATGTCAAAAACTGTTGCTAAACATTTCCCATGTCAATTAAAGCCTACTAATCAGCTATTGCGCGGCTTGGGTGGTACGGAAGTTAGATCGGAATCATTTGTAACGCTACCCGTTGAGTTTAGCGATATAACAATAGAAATTGATTTTTGTGTTGTAGGTAGTAATAATTTGAATGTACCCGTCATAATCGGTACAGAAGTACTTAACAGGAAAGGTATTACTTATGTTAGGTCCGGCAACTGCCAACGTTTAATCCATAGTGAGGTGACCGCGAACGATGTTATGCAAGTAAAGTCGATTTTCTCGTCCGATCAAATTAATACGTCGTTATCCGGAAATAATAGGGAACGGTTACTAGAGATCCTCACCAAGTATTCCGAATTCTTTTTAAGCGGTACCGCAACCACAACAGTAAAAGATAGTGAGATGCACATCAAGTTAACAACCGAAGTGCCCGTGTACTATATACCCTACAAGTTATCGCATGATGAAAAATTTAAAGTACGTGCTATAGTGAAGGATTTGCTTGATAAACAAATTATTCGCGAGTCCGATTCGGAATACGCTAGTCCGATCCTACTAGTAAAACAGAAGGATGGTTCTGATAGAATGGTCATGGACTACCGTGCACTGAATCAAATAACTGTCAAAACTAGGTATCCGCTCCCCTTGATCAACGACTATATAGATAGGTTAGGTAATGCTCGCTGGTTCAGCTCCCTGGACATGGTTTCCGGTTTCCATCAACTTAGGATTGCTGAAGAGTCTATTCATAAGACCGCATTCGTTACACCAGAGGGCCAGTATGAATATTGCAAGGTTCCGTACGGTTTAGCGAACGCGCCGATTTTCTATCAGAAAACTATCTCTAAAACGCTTAAATCCTTAATGGATGCTGGACAGGTCATGGTCTACGTCGACGACGTCTTGATATTAACGGACGGGATTGATGAAAACCTCGTTTTATTAGATTCGGTTATAAAAACGCTAACTGAAGCAGGTTTTTCGATTAATTTAAAGAAATGTACTTTTCTTACACAGGAAATAGAATACCTAGGTAGAATTATAAGAGATGGTCAGGTTATACCGAGCAATTATAAAATTGATGCATTAGTTAAATCACCGCGACCGAGTAACGTCAAACAGGTTCGCCAATTTCTTGGCCTCGCAGGATACTGTAGATACATTCCAAATTACGCGATTAACACTGCGCAAATTGCCGCTCTAACTAGAAATGGAATAATCTTTAATTGGAGCGATGAACTTGAAAATGCACGTCAAGATATCATTTCATATTGAACTAACGAACCAATTTTGGCAATATTCGATCCTGAATTGACAACTGAGCTGCATACGGATGCCAGCTCTATTGGTTATGGCGGAATCTTGATGCAAGTAAGCAAAGACGGCCGTAGGCGGGTAGTTGCTTATTTTAGCAAGTTGAATGCTGGTGCGGAGTCAAAATACCACAGCTATGAGCTGGAGACCCTCGCGGTAATAAAATCATTGCAACATTTTAGGCAATACTTAATTGGTCAATCTTTCAAGATAATCACAGACTGTAATGCATTAAAAACGACACAACGTAAGAAGGATCTCCAACCCAGAGTTGCAAGATGGTGGATGTACATGCAAGACTTTGATTTCTCGCTAGAATACCGTAAAGGCGCGCTTATGTCGCACGTAGACTACTTGAGTAGGAATCCGGTCAATCTTATTAATGTTGTTCAAAAACCACAAAATTGGGCTCAAATGGCACAGGCAGGTGACGAGGAGACACTAACATTACTTAAAAATTAGATAACGGTAAATTAAATAACACGCGTTACGTGAAACGTAATGACCTCCTGTACTATAAGTATGACGTCACGGGTGAGCAAGCGCGATTCTTATGTTATGTACCAAAGGGATTTCGATTAAGATTATTACGCGTTTTCCATGACGAGCATGAACACATTGGTGTAGACAAAACTACCAATCTGATCCTGCGACACTTCTGGTTCCCCGGTCTTAGACAATTTGTCGGAAAATACGTCACGTACTGTGTAGTGTGCAGTTCGCATTAGCAAGTCCCTCGTGCACCTTTACAACCAATATCCTCTTGGGAA
Source organism: Dasypolia templi (assembly GCA_963555695.1). Lineage (NCBI taxonomy): Eukaryota > Metazoa > Arthropoda > Insecta > Lepidoptera > Noctuidae > Dasypolia > Dasypolia templi. The sequence goes on from OY743158.1 coordinate 6,833,348, forward strand.
AAGGCTCCAGTACCATCTGATACGATACACGCGGACGTACTTGGACCCCTGAGAGAAAGTGACGGTCATAAACATGTACTTATTATAGTTGACGCGTATGCTAAGTACTGTATGCTTTATCCTCTACCAAGACAAGATTGTGGTGAATTGAAGCGCGTTATAACCCAAATAATTTATCTGTTCGGCACTTTTAAAAGATTAGTGTGCGATAGAAGTCGTATGTTCGATAACCATAAGTTTATTCGTTGGATATCAAATTATGGAGTCGAAATGCATTTCATTACCCCTGAAAAGCATCAGGAAAACGGGCAAGTAGAACGTTATTGTCGTACAGTCTTAAACATGTTAAGAGTTGAAGTAAATTATAATGAAAATTATTGGTCAAAAATATTATGGAAACTGCAATTGGTTTTAAACGTTACTAAACATAAAACAACTCAATATTCGGCATTAAATCTTCTTATTGGCACTGATTCCACAACACCTTTAATAAACTCTTTGATTAGAGATATAACTTACGAAGGTTCAAATTCATATCGCGATGCAATTCGCGAAATGAGTCGGCAGCGTGCAGAAGGACTTATTCGCGAAAACAAGGAAAAACAAGACTCATATGTTAATAAAAATCGGAAACCGCCTAAAACGTTTCAAGTTAATGATTTAGTCTATGTTATTAAGAACTCTCAAAGTACCGGAAAACTCGATAGCGGTATGAGAGTACCCTAAAAAGTCACTAAGCTCCTCCCTAACGACAATTACTAGCCGGTGCTTATGGAAAGACTAGTCAGACAGCTGCTACATACATGGTATTATGGAAGGGTGAATGGACACCTGAAACCTGTGCTGCATTTTTTGAAGGTACGATTGCTGTTATGTTTGCTTTTTCAGCTTACATACCTACTTGTCTTTTCTCCTATTCTTGAACTAGATTATGTACTAAACAAGCTGTGTTTATTAATTTTGTTGTGTTGTGTTCAGTGGAAGAGACCCGGGCTTGGGTCTAGTATCGTTTGGCAGGAGTTTTGGGGTAAAAAGGGTTGATGGTAGGGGTGGGTTCCCTGATTATAACGCTACCACTCTTATTACAAGGTAATGCGTATTTTTCGAGAAATTAATAATAAATGTTTCTAACCTCAAATTAAATTACAGCGTAACGAAACGTTAAAATCGGTGATTGACAACCAAATCTGTACTAGTGTATTGTCTGTGGTGTAAAATGTCGTGCAAAATCGGTGAAACGGAACGTAAAAAAAAACAGTATTTGCGTCATGTGTCAGTGTCATTTGTTTACGTTCATTCCGTTTCTCCGAGGTCGGTCTCCGGAGGTCGACATTGTTCCAAAACCGAATCGGGGCACCCCGACTCCACGTAGTCTTTTAGCTCCTACCCCTAGAGAGTTTATAAAAATCCGGAGGCGCGAAGGGAGGGCAACCGCCGCCCGCTGTAACAAAGCATAGGCACCCTTTGTCTGGGTGCCTATCCTTTGTTACGCAAGGGCGAAGGGGTTGCACTTCCCGCAGTGCCGGAGACGTTGAGAAAGCGACATTTAAGTGTTTTGAGGTTAGGTTACAATAATTAGTTTTTCTCAAGAACGGTGCGTTACCTTTTCATGGGAGTGGTACCAGGGGGGCAGGAGCACCCCCCTCCATCCCCCCCACCACCTCCCCACCCCCACCTCCTGCCAAACGATACTAAATTTTATCCCAGCCGACAACAGACCTGTGTAAATCCAGTAACTATTAGGTATCGGGGTTGACCTACTAGAGACTGACGTAAATCCTGTTGCGCACGCGAGTATGTGCGAGATATTCGGTTGCGTGGGAACAGACCTGTGTAAAACCTATGTGACTTGAAACGCTCTGTGTGTGTCGATTACTGCTCATGTTGACTTGTTTAGCAAATTGCCTCATAATCTGACCCCTATATGCACTATTTGACTTCAGACCAACTGTTGATAAACGATGTAAATGAGTGTCTCTTAGAATGTGTTTATCTCCACAGAGATCGATGATGATGTTGCCGAGCAGCCGTTAGACGCGGAGGGTGTTGCTGACCATCTACGAGTTCCTGCTGAGGGCTTCGAGCACGCAGCCCCGTCAGGAACATCAACGTTAAGAATAGCAACACCACGACGAGCTATATAAGGAAAGCGGCTGGCGGCACTCGTCCGGTAGTGTATAGTCCCGGTTAAGTAGTCACGACCTCTCAAGGTCAACTACGAGATGCCATACATAAAAAAAAGGCACTCGTCCATTTCTCCATCGGTCATCACAGAGGACGGAAGCTCTATCTAGCGATTGTCGTTACTTTTAAAACAACGTTAGTTGTTTGGCCGAAGGCCATTAAAATCTTTAAAAAGATCAATTTGTGTTTCTATTTGTAACACTATTATAATCTTGTTCGCGGCCTTTCACTTTACACGCCTACTAAACTATAGCTTCCAAAGGTTTATCGAATTCAAGCGCCCTTTGACGGCTGTTACGGAAGGAAACGTGCTAGCAGTGAAAAATTTAATCCAAGACAATAGGTGAGTTAAGTATAAACAGATTCAGCACAACTGCAGGTTGGACCGGGAAGCCTTCACGAATTCTACACGTGAATCTTCGCGTGCGGAGGATATTTTCACGCTAGGTGTCGCACAACCTCACCGGTGCTCAGAAGTAGGCCCGGGTGGAATGGTGCCGTGATGTGATAAAACAATTTGAAGCAGCCTCGTCTCGGCGTGTTTACGACATCATTATAGGTGATGAGGCTTGGATTTATCAATACGATCCAGAAACTAAGCACCAGTCGACGGTTTGGGTGTTTCACAACGAATCAACGCCTCAACGAATCAATGCCAAAGTGAAGCGATCTAGAAGCGGGGGGAAGATTATAATCGCGAGCTTTTTCAATTTGACAGGCTTGAAGGGGTATGAGGAACAGGATGTAAAGTTCACTCATACTCTTCGGAAAAGGGAGGATCCTCCGACCAGATGGATGTCGTATCTGGTGGGCAACTGCCCGATGATTGTTGTCGGGAAGTTGTATATATGCTAGCTGCGCGGCAAACTCTGATTGCGCGATGCAGGATTTGTGTGACGTCAGTGTGATGCGTTGTTCGCGTGTGGCGGTGTAGATGCCGCCAAATCACTCCCCTCCGGAGACCGGAGGTCGATGATAGTGGACTAAGTCTTGTATCTTGCGATGCTTGCCAATGACAGTTGGGTTCCAGTGGGTTGGAACCGGGTGTCGCATAGTTCGCGGTGAGTCGGAACTGAATGCGAAGATGCCCCAGTGAGTCGGGGTGGCTGACTGCTGGTGACCAGGAGAGGGATTAAGCGCTCTGCTTGTGGACCGGCCGAAGTGCAGTGTGCTGTGCCAAGGTTGCTGATGAGGCTGAAGGTGATGACCAGGTATGCGCTTGCGCTGCATGCTGATGGTCAGGACAACCGTTCAATTCATGTAGTAGGGGGCGAACCTATTGCTATCAACCAGGCACAAATCCAGACTCCGGGCTGCTACTGAGAAATTCTAGATAGAAAAACCTAATAACACTTAGCCCTGCCACTTAGCCTGAGAATCGAACCCAGGTTCCTCATGCTCAGCAGTAGCTCTTGCGACCACTAGACCAACGAGCCAGTCCAAATTAATTGTTTCTCAAAATATTCTCCGTTAGGGTTGAACCACATCTGTCAGCACGGTATTACCGAGATAACGCGAGAAAGATAGAGTGCGCGCGGTGGAATCAAATCGCATTGCCGATTCCGCAGCGCCCACTCAGTTACTTTAATTTGATGTAAAAAAAACTAGAAAAGGAATTTTTCATTACAAGATGCTTAGAAATCGGTTTCAAGGTAGAGATTTTTCCATATTTCGGTAATTTTTGTAAAACTGTAAATCCGTAAGGTTTTGCTGAACAAAGGTATATTGTGTTGTTTTGGTAGGTATTGACCCAAGCTACCACCCCCTGCAGTATGTGTCTTTCTCGCTCTAGGAAATGACAATCCTGGTCGATAGAAAAGGATACATACGAAAAAAGGGTTCAACCCTTAGCGGAAATGTACTTTTTCATACGAATAAAAATTAAAAAAAACATTTATGCCACTCCTCCGTGCAAAGCCTCAGTCAAATTGTGTGGGATCCACCACGAGCACCTTATTTCATACCCAAAAGTTGGTGTAGGATTGATTGTATTTGACTCATGCCTATGCCTAAAGATGCCCGAATCACATGGTAGGTCACATGTCTGTCTGTTCGATGTTTTTGTTGTTCACAGGCGGTGGACGGGCGACAATCACGAAATTCGTCACTCGAGATTGACATGATCGTGCTTGATTCTGCAGACCAGCTATAAATCGTCTTGCATGGTGCTTCATCGCAATTTCGCCAATAGCAGTTCGAAGCCGAGCGAGCCTCTGCTGAACCGTCAAATTCCACTTAGAATCGTAGAAAATCATACTACGACAATTTCCACGCGTTAAATTCAAGGTGATGATGACAAGCAATTTTTTAAATGACGCCACAATGTAAAAACAATTTTTAGTTAGATGAAAGAACCTGAATTCTACAGCCAAAGAGCAGTTCCATTTTCAAATGTTGAAATTACTTTTAAAATATTTTTTATGTTTGTGGGCAGTTCCGGAAACTTATAGTGTGACCTACCTAAATAGTGATATGGGTAGGTACGTATTGCAATATCTAAAATTAAAAGAACGAACGTGAAATAACCAACGTTCCTAAGTTGCCTAAGTCGGTTACAGAACTTAGCGATGGAAAGTTCAAAGCCCACATTAAACGTGTCCTTGTCAAAAAAGCGTACTATAAGATTAAAGACTACGTCGAAGACAAGAAAGTTTGGCAATAATTCCTTCTGCACATGTGGCTTCCCTGGTACCTCATGAACGGCATCACTATGAAAATTTCTAATAACTGCTCCCAAATAATGGTGTTTAATTTTTATTTTTTATTATTAGATATGGACTTTTACATATCTCTGACATAATTCTTTCATTATTTGACATTATATACCTAAAAATTTTAATTATTGTTTGATTTTACTTTATTAGATTATTTTATATTTTGTAAATGTGAGAACGTCGTAGGCCCTGTGGATTATAAATTATAGACAATTGTCTATTTGTTTAACATATGGTACCTGTTGACAGGCCTACACTGTCCTCCCATACCTGTTAATCACTGTAATTGGAAAACATTGTAAAATACATATTTTTAAAAGAGTAACCATGGAGTTTCTTGCCGGCTCTTCTCCATGGGAAACGACCAATTGGAACCGTGCACCTAGAATCTGACGTTTCATAAGTGCCCATGTAGGTCTATGTGAAATAAAATATTTTGATTTTGATTTTGTTCAAAATCCCTAAAATTTAAAACCTAATGTTTTTAAATACAACTAACACCTACCTACAATTTACCTAAGTTATACTGATTGGAATAAATATCTAATGTTTAAAATATCAACAGATATTACACCTAAGTTTGATACATCAACATTTGAAATACCAAATGGTACCCACACAAGGGACATTGTGGAACCTTTGTTTTTTGGTAGTACCATATACCCTTTCTAGTGTATTTTTGAAAACCCCAAATCTAGCAAAACCATAGGTGCGGAGAAACAAAATCCCAAATTTATGCTAAAGTAGGAGTATAAAGGGTGGGGAATTATCACGTGGCGGTTCCAAAGTTCAAAGTTTTTATGTAGGCTTAGTCGACGGAGCTCGGGTTTCTACTTCTGAATGGTTTCAAAATAACATTCCACGAAGGGGATATAGGAGTGCTCCGCCATCCCCTTCTAACCTAACCTGTCCGAGTCGGGGTGCCCCAAGTCCCGAGTTCGCTTCGCTCGCTCTTACATCCTAAGTTTTCCTTACCAATTATTGTATTCATAAATGATTAAATATTTAAAATAATAATTGTTTTTATTTAGATTTTGAACTTTACAAAGGTACTTAGATCGGTATTTTTAATTTTGGTCATTTAACGGTGAGGTAAACCAATTTAAGGAACTTTGTAAATAGGAATTTCAAGTTTTAGCTTTATGAACAGTAAGTAATAAAAATAAAAATAACGAAAGCATTTTAATGTCAGTTTAAGCTTTCGGACTTAAGCGTAACTGGCGAAATGTGGATGTACTGTAGGTACACCTCTGCCTAACCCTTCTGGGATTACAGGCGTGATGCTATATGTATATGCAATAAATTTATTATTGACCATTCATAGTATTCTCATTAATTCCAGATTTTCTTAGTACGTATTATAAATATAATTGAAGTCGCTTTTCGTGTCTCGTTCTTTGTGACCGCGTTGTTCTTACACATTACACAACGGATTTTGATTCGGTTCATAAATATATTGTTAGAGAATTAATTACGGAAGGTAATAAATGTATTCATAGAAATCTCGATGTTTTGCCAAGTTGTAAAAACCGGGCGAAGAACCGTGGGTCGCTAGTTAGGTATAATTCAGAAAATCATAATTTCTATGGATACCCTCAAACAGTACCTAACCTGCCCAAAAGTTAAGCTAAAACACAACATTTTGTGGTATAAAGACATTGAATTAAACATCCAAACTGCTGCAAGATATTCCACAGACAGAATAACTAAGGTGGCAAGTTGTATGGCAGCTGGGATCGAATCGAGACCTTTAGTTAGTAAGTTTGGGGATAACTTGATAGACGAGATCCACACTTTAGGATAGCTTGTCTTGGCCGGAGTTTCGGCTTCGTAATTTACTGCTACCGGGAAACTTGAAAGGGTTGTGGTCACTTTTGAACTGAACGTGTTTGATTAAATAGGTTGTGGTGTTACTAAACGTTATAGAACAAACCAGACAGCTCGAACATGCATGTTTTTATGTTTCCTTAGTCAACAACGTTCGTCTGTCCGTCCGTCCGTCCGTCAGTCCGTCTATCTGCAGCTTAGCTCAGAGACACTTAGTACTAGAAAGCTGTAATTCGGTATGGATAGACATATTAGTCACGTCGACAGCGATACAATAACATTTAGAAAAAAAAACCTATACACGGAAAAGGGTACCTCTACACGTAAAGTGGTGATGTTTTTTAGTCTCGTCTTCGCCATGGTGTGAGGTGTCGTTGGATAGGTATTTAAAAAATATGGCGGGTTTGTAAAACAAAAAATCGATTAAGAGATCATGCTGCCAAAGTTTCATGCTTCTTGACTCAGCGGTTTAGGTTGTGCGTTGTGTTTCAGAGAATGAAATTAAGATTTTTATTAAGGCCCTCTTGGAGTGCGGTGTGTCTTGTAGTGTCTCGGCGGGCGTTGGCCGGCCGTTGCGAGCGCTTCAACTGCTAGATTTTGTATTATAGTTTATTTAGGTAACGAAATTATAAAATGTATTCTCAACATTCCCTAAAAACAATAGCCCTTATCTTCAAATATAATGTTTACATGGTTTCATGATGGAAACTCTTCAAGGTACACGTTTTGAATAGCGATTTAGTGTCATGTTTGTGTTTTTTGTATCGAGCTAATTATTATATTTCACGTTTCTGTCTTCACACAGCGTTTGACCGCAAGTTCAATTTTCCTCATTTTTGCACAAGATTTACATTTGGCGATTTATATTTTCAGAGGTTTATGAAAGTTAAAAAGTACCATACTGCAACCTTGCCTTAATGGTTCTAAATGGTGCTCATTTAGTTTTCTTTTTATTTAGGTTCCTCTTTCCTTAAACAAAGGGCATCAAAAGATGTTGTAGAAATGCGGTGAGTGGAAAGTTGAAGATGTCTAGTTCATCAACTCGTAACCTTCACGTTTATCCTTCGGCCTACCGTTACCTACCTTACTGGTAGAAAGACAAAACATGAATGAAAAAGGTTTTACTTTTGAAAGGTTTTACATAATAACATAACAACATCATGTCTGGTATTCCCTGAACGATAAGTTTCGGTTAGGCAAAAGTATAAATAGTTCACACACTTTTTGCCAGTTGGGCGAGCCTCGGTGTTGCTACAGAGAAATTCCTGAGGGTAAAGTCCAATAGGTAACACTTGACCCATCCTGGGAAACGAAATCGGAATCTCTTGCTTAGATATCGAATCGCATGTGCGATTTCCAATAGACCAACGACGCAAATATGATATTAAAGAAGGGTAGCTCCATGGTATGAAATTGGCGTTTTGTCGAACTGGCTACTTTGATCTCAAATATCGTTTGGTCAAGAATTCCAAATTCAAATTAATTTCAAATTTAACCTTGTTTATTCGTGTTTCGAATTTAGTGATTAATTTATCGCGCCATTAAATTTTTCTTTGACGCCATTGCGTTATTTTAAATACGAGTTCCACCGTGGTACCAGCGCTGCAGAAACAGCTCGAAGAATTAATTATGTTTATGGGGAAGCTACTGTTAAAGAAAACATTGTACGTTTTTGGTTCCGAAATTTTCGTGCGGTAAATATTGACCTACAGTCTATTGGACAAGCACCGTGGACGGCTGGAAACCCTTGTTGACAGTGAAAATTTCAAAGTGACCGTGCAAAATCACGAAACGCTAAGAACTTATTTATACCCTTATGTGAAACACAACAATTTTCACCACACTACGAGGAACTTGCAAAAAAGAAAGAAAATCAGTTAAATACGCATAGAATCTGTTTATTAAAATAAATTAAAAAGCGGATATTTTCGGTTCTGAATAACCAGGTGTTTTCGGTTGACAGGTTTTGAACGTTCCTAACTTTTGTCTTAAAAACGTTTTTGTTCCTAACTCTTTGGTTTTATTTAAAACTTCGAGTAAATGTTGAATCGGAAGCGGAAGAAGAATTTTAAATAAATTTAATTCACTTGAAACAAATTGGAAAAGTGAAAAAGCTCGAAAAATACCGCATGAATTTAGTGGAGCACACGAATGTTGAGTTACATTACTCAATCATCACAATAACGAAATAATTTTGAATCGTATCGTAATGAAAAATGGATAACCGGAACGATAATCGGAAACGCTCATCATAGTTGAACCCAGGAGAACCGGCCGAATCCTGTCCCAAGCAAAAGCTGGCGTCATCCACTACAGCTTGTATGTATTATCAACAATTGCAAACCATGTTAGAAAAGCTAAACAACCGAGACTGGTCAATTGCTCTTTCCCAGTTCTGCTTCAGGACAACGCTATACCACACACTGCACGTCACACGGTCGCTAAAATATAGAGCTGCGATTGGAATGTCTCCGACACCCACCATACTCCCCGGACCTTGCTCCAACAGATTACAAATTTATCTGACATTGGGACAATTTCTTCTAAGGAGAAAAAATCAATTACGATGCGGCAGTCTTCTATGACTTTATTGACACTCTCTTCCACATTTTTTTCGGCAAAGGAATGAATGAACTACTTATAAAACGGCCAAAGTGCATAGATAAAAATGCTACATACCTACTTTGATTGATTAATTTCATTTAAAAAAAAAAAACGTTTTTCTTTTCTCCATTTAAATCGCCAATTTGTTATGTAAGGACCTAATATTATATTTGCCACCTACAGACCTTTTGGAGAACCAAAACGGCATTACGAACGTTTACAAGTAAGTAACTACTACCTAGGATTTACCAACAACGTGCACGTATAACGTAACTTCGCTTGCTAAAGGAGCAACAATGAAGTTCTAAACAAGGAAACCCCCACGCACTCACTTAACAACAAGCTCTAACAAGTTAAACACTACGTTATTAGGATTAAAGCACTTGTTGTTCTTGGGGCCCGTGAAACAGTAATAAAATGAAATCAACCATTTTAAAGTACCTATACACTGACATAAAAAAACAGGGGCTCGTGGCTACATGATAACAGCCACACGGGTCGATTTAAGGTTAAGCTACGCTTGCCGCGTCCGGTTCGTAGATAGGTGATCAGCCATAACATATCCAGACTCCTCCGTCCCTTGGTATGCACGGTATGCCGTTGCTCCTGGCTATCATTTGCAGATCTTTGACAGTTGTTACGGCTACCTGAAGACCAAGTCTGACGACCAGTCTTAAACTCAACTCAAACTCAAATCATTTATTTAAATTAAACCATTTACAGGCACTATTGAATTGTCAAGGAGTTGGTCAGTCAGAAATATGAAGCTGGTTGCCCATTCCAAAGCGCAGTAGGTACCTATGGAGAAGGACGGGCAAGAAACTGCATGGACACTCTTTTAAATAATATTGTTGTTACAAATATATTAGTTACATCGATTAATGTTGACACTATAAGTGAGAACGATGTACAAAACCCGTACACGTTAAAAGCATCCAGAGTGCAGCAAAACATAATTTTAAAAAATCCAAAAAAAATATTATTGAAATAAGCCGTGGCACCTAAGAGATGACCAGTCCCAACTGACGGCGCCCGTTCACGAACATGACTCATGGATCGGCACCATTCAGCTCAACCATTTTGAAGGGAGCTAAATGAACCGACACACGCGCCACCGTCAGCGAGACATTTGAGTGAGCATGACATACTATCAGCCGCCAGGGCACATTCAAGTCAATCTATGACATTACCCTATAAATGGTAGCTCTATAGTACAAAGTACTCACATCTGTGCAATGCATCTATATAATAAAAAGGAGATTGAGTTTGTATAATACAAATATATTCTTACAATCTTCAGCAGCTTCAACAGTATTTCAAAGGTCAATTAATTCGTTGTGGTGTGGAGCAGGCCCAGCGTTATGCCAGGCATTTTTATCAGTTTTGTAATCCCCTCACTTATAATATGCCTGCCTGCATAGTGCTTACCAAGGGGTATTGTGTTAGCCAGTAGGTAACTGGTTTGTGGATTGTAGAGTTTAGATAGGCAGAAGCTTCATGTAAAATACAGGTAGGTATTCAACTACATCCATCGATCCCAAAATAGTTAGGAAAATGCTTGACAGATTGACACCGACAGAAAAAGTAGGGGAGAGTGATACAAAATTATCCCTCTAAGGAAAAACCGATATAAAAAGTACCTAGACAGTGAATTTTGTGAAATTGACAAGTTTTCTGTGAGGGTAGTATATCGGTCTATAATTTAGTAAGTGTAGAATCTAATATATAAAATTCTCGTGTCACAGTTTTCGTTGCCATACTCCTCCGAAACGGCTTGACCGATTTTGATGAAATTTTGTGTGCATATCGGGTAGGTCTGAGAATCGGCCAACATCTAATTTTCAAAAAAAAAAAAAAAAGAAGCAAAACAACGTTTGCGGGGTCAGCTAGTAGGATTATAAAAACAAGATCTTCAAACATATACCTAATGTTTTGTCAAGGTACAGTTACTGATCATTTTAGACATCCGGGTGTACAAAATGATCCCTGAGGTTGGGGTAATAATATGATCCCGGGATCATTTAACCCCTCGGTTGAAGTTAGGTAAAATTTTATATAGAAGTAAATGTGGTTTATTTTAGAAAAAAAATACAAGCACGGTTTCTAATAATTAAATCTTTTTAATAACGATTATTTATGCATTCTAAACTTGAATAAAACTTTGCTTAAATTGACTATTGTCATACCCCCATGGGAAGAAGACGTGAGTGTATATGCTCTTATAAAACAGTTTTACTGACTTAAATGTTTTATAACAGAGTAAAAACGGTCTTCCACACAAAAGTCGCACGTGAAGTCGTCAGGGTCATCGGGATCAACTCCAGCATGCCTCTTGCTCTTTAGAGAAAAAAATCTGTACAGAACAAACATTCTGATTCATCATCTTCTCCTCCTGAAGACGATTCTGATATGTATTTTCTTTTTGTTGACCCGTACATCCTAGCTTCCATGTAACATAACATAACATCACGCCTTGTTTCCTCGAAGGGTTGGGCAGAGGTGTACTTAGAACACCCACATTTCGCCAGTTATGTTTAAGTCCCATGTAATAGGGGGCGAGCCTATTGCCATCTACCGGGCACGAATCCAGACTCCGGGCTGCTACTGAGAAATTCCATATAGAAAAACCCAACTACACGTTCCCCGACCTGGGAATCAAACCCAGGACCTCATGCTGAGCAGTAGCGAATACGAACAGTAGACCAACGAGGCTGCCATGTCTTTAATATGTTCGCAGAGTTCAAGTTCCTGTTCTTGGCTAAACACTTGGCGTTTGCTCCCCAAGACTAGCACCTCCAATGGCGTGTATGTTCTTTCCTTTAGCTCGTCTATTGAAGGCCATACTCGGCACGGAGAATTGCTTACTGGCAATTTTATACAGCATGCCACGTTTTACATCATCTAATACATTTACTATGAAAAGTTCGCTCCAATTTTGGCGCATTGTTTTTCGTAATTCCGCGGCATTGTTCCTGAAATAAAATATAATTAGATAGCTTACTGATCTAATTTCATATAAAACACAACATCCAAGATTGATAGTGGTTATTTGAAATAAAAATTAACTATATTATTGTTAACCAGTTCAATAAAAACGAATTATATAAATATTGCATTTTATACTACAAGCAATGTAAATAGCAGTGCCAGTGGCCCTCCCACGAGAGGATGAGGATCGTTTTACCCCAAATGCTTAATTTTATTATAAAGGTATTCATTTACAACCATCTATCATTGCTGATTACATTGGATACTAACGCAAATACTCCTATTACAGAATAATTACTTAAACTAAAACAACATTGACTATTTTGTTTCATTAAAATCTTCCATAAAACTCACGCCACCATGACACTTTGTCAGAATACTAAAACTGTTGTGGCGGAGACTATTTTCATTCACACAACTAGATGGAGCTACTAAAGTCGGTAAAACAGTTGATTATCGTTTTACCCCGAGGGATCGTTTTGTACCACTTTCCCCCACATACTTAAGCATTAAAATAATAACGTAGCACATATCTCCACGATCGCAATGATACGGTAATGATAACACTGACCTTGATCTGGTCTGGCATAGTACTTACTGAGTTTCAACAGAATAAATAATAAGTGGTCAGCTATACTCGTACCTACTGGTTTTGTTACCACTGACGCCACACCGCATCGCACACCCGCACACCAGTCCCTGCACTGGGAACATTATCTATAGGCTGATTATGGATTATTGTTACTACCAGGGACTTAAAAACATTTTCATAAAGGTTACAGAATTGTAAGTGTTATATTTTAAATTGATAACAGATTCAAATGTGTAACACTTTGACATGTGTTTTCAATGTGTTAACCCAAACTTTGATTCATGAATGTGAGTCATGTAAAACTGTACCCTAATTGTGTAATACACGACCAATCGGAATCTGAATCATTTTGAAACAGATTGCTAATCCATTGCTACATAAGTTCGATAAAAAATCTGCTCAAATCCACAAAAATTTAATTAACGCAATGAATGTTGTTGAACTGTCAAAATACAACAGATTAGTCGTAATCGTTTACGAAAATGTGTCGCAATTACTTAGGCTGCTGTTTAAAAACAGTGTTAAAAACAATTTTTACGGTAACAGTTTCAGTCCCTTTTTACCAATGGCGTGCGGCCTATCGTTGGTACATACAGTTTAAGATTATGTTCGGCTTTGAAGTGTCTCTCTAAAGCTTTGGTGTGGTATTGACGGCTGGGTGATGTTGTTTGTTTAATTAAATTAATGAAGAATCCATCACGAGTGTCGACGTTAATAATCCACTGAAATGCCTCTGACTTAATAATTAATTCCTACCTACGTTAAGTTCCAAGGTCGCTGTTCTATATGTGGAGACAAGCTAAATAACATTTCAAAAATATAAGTTTTTATAACCTAAAGTGATGCTTACGGTCAGAACGAATTTAATTTCTCACCATTTCAAAAGGTTATTTTAGTAAGACGAATTGCTGACCGATTCCTTGTACCGGTTAATGTTACTATGAGCAAATGAAATCAGTGTCGTCTACAATTTTAATCTACAAAACAAATGTGAAGGCCAATTCTCATACTTTAAATACGTTCAATTCAAGTTGCAATCTTATCTCGGCAACCATTCCGCGACAATCAGTGCCAAAACTGGCCTCAAATGTAGGTAGGTACCAAAACTAGAGGGTTTTATACGTTAAGACAGATATTAGAATGCGAAAATTCTTAAAAATACGGGAATATCACCAATGGAAGAACATTTGCTGCTTAAATTAATTCATGAATAAAGTTGTCCTACATTAATGTAGTTCGCGCTACCGATTTGCGCTTGAATTAATTCCAAACGCCATTATTCATATCCACATGAATACATCTCGTCTACTACAACAATTTTGAAACGCAATCCCTCAAATAATAATGAAGAGATCGTATCCCCAACCGCAAGTCCCGGAGCCTTGAAATAATTACTCTGCGCATGTCATAGGTACGTAGTTCCTTTGTGAAAATATTCCAATTTCATTCAAGACGTGAGGTCCGCTCATAAGGCTAATTCAATTCTTAGTTCACTAAGATAGAGTTATGTGGTTACAAGTGCAACTGTCTTAAGGCACTGTTTGCTTGTTACCTAGCTACTTTTATTTGTTTGACTACTGTTTCACGACTACCTTCAATTGTTCCGCTGTTAAGAGCTTCAAACTAGACCTTTTTGACCTGTTTTCTTTTGTTTTGCAGGTTCTACATGGTTTCGGGCGGTTTGGGTGTAGAAGGATGGTTCATATGTTAATAGGCGTCTGTTGTTTGTCACTGGACACCTTGTTTGGTTTCGGTTTCGTGTATGCTTTCTCTGTTTCAAATCATCAATCTGCATCTACGTTATGCCCTAAGATCGATATTTAATTTATTCAATCAGAATACGGATAAAATCAAAAGGACCACTTGCAAGAAAACAGTTTCAGCTATTCTATTCTGTAAAAAAAAAAACCTTGAAAACTTAGGTAAAGCGAGCTGTCAATATAGTGCCAATTCCAAGCATCAGTAGTGCTATTTGATAATTATCTCACCGTGAAAAGTTTTGGTGAAGTGAGCGTGGAGTGAGCTATCAGTGCCATTGATGCTAGGGATTGACCAATACGGGATGACACTAACACCCATTCCACGCTAGTCTTCACGGTGAGATTTTTACAGAATCGACATGCAGGTGGATGACAGCTCAGTTTAAGCTCACTTCAACTAAGTTTTCACGGTGCGATTCTTACAGAATAGATACACCGGCTTTACCCAATGAAACACGGACATTAATTCTAGAAAAAAAAAAGTGAGAGGTTCTGCATCTATATGGATAACAAGTCTGAACACTTCACCTGGATGTGAAAAGCACAATATTAGGGTGGAATGCATTGTGAACAGAAGGCTATGCTTACGCCCACTTGCCCAGTCGAATGATCAGATGACAGAGAACGAATTAAATGAGGATTATGGCAAAACCTTTTGTCTAAATCAACGAATCTATTTAACAAAACTTGGGTCATCAGAGTTTTATAGAAGATAAAGCTTAAAGGAGCGAGCTTTTAGCGGAGCTCTAGTCAATAGTGCTGTCGTTGGGCACAAACGATTGCATGAGAGCTTTTGTAGTTTAAATAAATAAAGAACGTAACGTAGCGGCGCGACGACGAATCGTTGCATCCATTTCCATTGACGATTGAAAACGGTGGACATTGTTACACCGAAGTGTTAAGGCTGTAACAGATTTGAGGGGCCACACCGCATTGTAAACATCCTCCTTCGTAACTTTACTACATTGTCTACAATAGGATAATTTATTGGTGAAACTTAACAAAAGACACGAAGATAGCTGCAAAAGTAAAATACTGTGGCGCAGCTGTCAACGCCCAGCACACATGGATGACATTTTTGTTCCAGACTCACATCTTATGGAAGTTTAACATATAATATATAAAAAAATACAGAAAAGAAATCAATTGAGGCTCGTCCAAACTGACGTGAAGCGTGTCGCGCGATGAGCGATGTATTTGTGTCGCGCGCGATTCAAGTCGCGTGTCACGACTGTTTGAAGGGGGCCTCTGAAGTTTGTAAACTGTAATCATCTAGAGTGCAAGTGGGGGTGAGAGTGTTTCTGTGTGTGAGTATGAGTGTGTATGAATTGAACCATCGCACACTGTAGGGACCATTTTTCATATTGAAACTAGATTTTGCCCGCGGCTTCGCCGGCGTGTATTTCGGAAAATATCCCACGGGAACGTACTACCGGGCTTAAAAGTACCCTAAGTGTTAAAATTGAGTAAATTTCATCCAAATGTAATTCTATTGGCTTACACGGCGCACGCCTGTAAGTTCCCAGCCGGCATGGTAAACAGGTGTTCTTGTTGTTGAAAATGATCGTTTGGGTGTAACAGGCAGCACAAACAGTTAAAAATGCATGCCGTGAGTGTAGCGGAGTACAAAAACAAAACAATTGCTACCTACAATTTGTATGGCCCTGAACGAACTAATTGCTGTACCCGGTTCAAGCTTGTACCGAAGTAGGTACATACAAAAAAATACCGGCCAAGTACATGTTGGAATGAAGGGTTCCGAAGTTGGGATGAATCTATCCCAAGAACTCCAACTGCAAATGTAGGTAAGTTTATATGTTTGTAACAACATTGACTGTTGTTCGAAAACGTAATTAACGTTTTCGAGCAAAGGAATTTTTCAAACATAAGTAGCAAAGGATTATGAATTTCCTTCAAAATCCTTCGGATTGTGATAACAAGTGTGTTATGGGGTGCAGATCTTCTACTTAAAACCAATCCAATTCAGGTCTACGAATAAGATTAATGAAGCCGACTTCCCGCTCATTGATAAACAGACAGACAAACAAAGTCTTGACACTTAAAACACTCTTCTTTTTGCATCGAGGGTTAAAAAGAAAGCGAGAAATAAACGCTCTCTAAAAAATAACCCTTCACTTGCGAACGATTTATACAACCTAATCTGGGAAGGCCGTTAGGGCCAAATAAGTAATGAGTGGCGTTGAAAAACACTTAAATTTCCCGGTTAATGTGTTTTTGCGACAACGCCTAATGACCTGTAGGAGGTGAAAAGGGTGCGAATGTAAGCGAATAAACATCTTTTGCGGTCTCGTTTAACACTCTGGAGGGGTTAATTTGACCTCTGGGTGCTTTGCTTTCACTAGTTATTTTCTTAGAAGACTAATGTATTTCAGAGTAAGTTATACGTGTACATACATACATAAACTCATGCCTTCTTCCCATGGGCTGGGCAGAACGCCACCTGTAGTGCTATTCTGTAACCATCTCACCGAGAACGAACCTTAGGTGAAGTGAACGTGGACTGAGCTGTCACTGCCACTGTTGCTAGAGATTGACCAAGACGGGGTGACACTGACAGCTCACTCCACAGAAATCTTCACGGTGAGATTTTTACAGAATCGACAGGCTGATACTATCCTTACATACTCTTTGATTCGTTTACATTCTGAATGTTAAAATCAAAATTAAGGAGTTTCTTCCTAGATAGCAAGTAATCAGCCTTCACCGAGAAATAAATTTACGCCTTGTAGTTTAAATAGTATTACCATAGGTAGTATTTTTAGGTTAGCTTCTTACTATATTTTTTAAAGTTTGTATTAAATAAAAAGCGCTTCTCGCCATCGAACTAGAAAGTTTGGCGAGTAAAATTGTATGAACAAAAAATGATGTGTTTGTGAATAATAACAGATTAAAATAAAAATTTACACGCACTCCTGTTGCACTACGCACCTAACCTTTCACCATTAAGGTAACTATAATTGTCACTAAGTATTTATTAATGTATTTACTGTTTGTTATTATCTCCGAACTGTGTTTTAGTTTTATGTAGATTTCTATCGCTTTCTCTCGGGGCCGGAGGATGTTGTAAATTGTCTTTGGTACTTATTTAAAAAAAAAAACTGTCAATGATGTTTTTTTTTTTGATAAAGTATGAAAGTCTACATTTAGTTCTGTGATCCTTTTATTTTATAAGTAAATATTTGTACCTATTAAAGTGATTCCCGACCCATTCTGTTATAATATATATATCCTACCGGCGTTTCCACTCACATCTGCCTTGAAAGTAAGCACCTTTTTTTAAGTCGCCTTTCATTTATCCTCTCAACATTAACAAACTATATTAAGCATACTCTTTTTTAATTTTGTTGCTATATATATTCGTTTTCTTTCCTTCATTTATATGAGAGAAAAATTCTAGAGATATGACTCATAAGTAGAGGGATTGTTGCCTGTAAAATAATGTTGTTTTGCATAAAGCTAGAGAAACAATGTAGCGAACCGTGCTTCTGTATTCCAGTTTTAATGAGTTTGGTTTGATATAAAATATTCCATTATTGTGAAAATATTTTATGCAACCCATTTTAGATTGTATTGCTTATTTTCATACAGCAAAAATAACCCAGTAACATACAGAGGTTATTTTGAAGTCATCTTTTAAGAACTGCTGTTGTAAGAAAACTGCAATTTAAATAGGTCAAAAAAATATGACTCGAATCGAGATTAAAGTTTGGGCATCGTCTTATGTTCTTGGATATCTACCTATAGATGGAATGAAATGGTATATTATGTACGTGAGATATCGGATTCCCTTTTTCACGTCATATTAAAGTTACATAGGTACCTATTAACATAGGTACAAGTAAACTAAACAAAGGCTGCTATAAATAATTCAACATTAATCCAGTTAATTTCCACCCTCAATATCATGAAATGACTTTTATTAATGCGCCAAAATATAGGTAGATACCTATTTACATGCGTATTACATTTTATCGGAAATGGTTTATTAAGGAATCTCTTTGAACGCACCTGTGGCCGGATTTCAGCTATTCAAAACATTCCAATTTAGATTGCGGACAAAAAAGGCACGGTTCCACCGCAAAATTAAATTTCATGATTTTCAGAGAGAGGATGTAGAAGGTATTCAACATTGAAATATGCTTGCTACTAGCTGTAAAACAGTAGACATTTAACGAATAGTGAACGTTTGTCAATTAAAAGTAGAATCAATGCTATAATAACGAAATAGGACACATTCATTTCAATTGTTATTTAACATAACATAACATCACGCCTTGTTTCCCCGAAGGGTTGGGCAGAGGTGTACATATAGCACACCCCCATTTCGCCAGTTATGTTTAAGTCCCATGTAATAGGGGGCGAGCCTATTGCCATCTACCGGGCACAAATCCAGACTTCGGGCTGCTACTGAGAAATTCCAGATAGAAAAACCCAATAACACGTTGCCCGACCTGGGAATCGAACCCAGGACCTCACGCTCAGCAGTAGCGATTGCGACCACTAGACCAACGAGGCAGTTAACTACATTTAAAAAAAATGACAAATGTATGAACATCGACGAAGCAAAAGGATTATGTAAGGATTGTAGCAGAAGGCGTTCCTCACTAAACTCACACTTTTTTCCAAGGAAGAAGGTGTGAGTTCATAGTTTAAAAAAATATTGAGTTATCTGTAGGTGCCTATTGGTTTATTGGTTGGGAATATCATAATAAGTATTAGAATATTTTGATTAATCATCTAAAATATAATTTTCACCTCACAACCTAGGAAAGATTCTATTAATCATTCGAAATGTGTGTGCAAAAGTGCATTTTAACCGCAAGCTTGGAAAGATTTTTTAAAATTCGAACCTTTCTATTTAATAATTTTCTATTATTACCCACTGAAAATGCTTTAATACTTACACGTAGAAATACTTAAATCAAATCAAAAGTCAATTATTCAAATTAGGCTGAGAATCAGCAGTTTTCGAACGTCAAAATTACATAAGACAGTCCCCCAAAACGCCCGCCCTTCACCACTTCCTAGTGCTTTAGATGTCAGTGCGCCAACCTCATTTTTAGAATAATCGCACTGGCCAGCACAACGACTGTAGTAAAAACACTTTCATGACCGATTGTAGTTATTTTACTTCTATATTTTAAATAAATAAACACTAATTTAGCATACCACTTAGCTCTTTTTCTTGCACCTAGCATTTTCCTCGCTGTAGTGAGGTGAAAAGTTGTGCGTTTCGCTTGGCAAGCTCAGGATTCTATATTTCAACCACTATCTTCGCTCGTGGTTTAATCATAGGATCCTTTGCTTGCTCAGGTTTCAATAAAAGTACTCGCGCCAAAAAACAACTTTGCAGCTTTGCTCATCAAATAGCTATTAAGATATTAGTCTCTTTTTATTATCTTTATTAAAACCAAGTTGGTAAGATAATAACTTCTTTGGGCGTTCTTTAGCAATTGATTCGATTTACTTAGCTTAGATCGCAGTTCGACATTGATGTCATTGCTAAATTACATTTATTACGATGTAATGTTCAAAGCATTGACAATAAAGCAATAATGCATTTATTTTTCACATTCGATTGCAAGATAAGGATCAAAATCCAGACTACACAAAGAAGAATGGAGAGAAGGTGCCTCGGCATAAAATTAAAAGACAGGGTGAGGAATGTCGAAATTCGGAATAGAACAAAAGTAACAGACGCCTTAACCTTCTCACTGCAAAGAAAATGGAAGTGGGCAGGTCATGTGGCCAGGCTTAAAGATGATAGATGGACGGGAAGAGTAATAGAATGGACTGGACCACGAGGTACTAGGAGCAGAGGCAGACCTAATGCTAGGTGGGTATATGAAGTAGTGGAGATAGCTGCTCAAAGCTGGCTAAACTCAGCCAGCAACAAAGATTACTGGCATTCCTTGGAGGAGGCTTTTACCCGAAGGGGGTCCGTATAAACTACGTAATTTGCACGGAAAATAAATAAGGCTTTATTTTTTTATTTTTTTATTATAAAGGGGACTCACCATGCGCTGAGACTCCCACACCCCGACCTGCGCTTTCAGAACGCTGATAATCATCTTTCATTTGCAAGTGCGTGAAAGGGATGTAACTGAAGAGATATGAAGAACAGGGTGTATAGTTCACTCATACTCTTGGAAAAGGGAGGATCCTCCGACCAGATGGATGTCGTATCTGGTGGGCAACTGCCCGACGATTGATGTCGGGAAGTTGTATATATGCTAGCTGCGCGGTAAACTCTGATTGCGCGATGCAGGATTTGTGTGACTTCAGTGTGATGCGATGTTCGCATGTAGCGGTGTAGATGCCGCCACATAACGAACAAAATTCGCAATTCCAGCCAGAAATAGACAAGAGTTTCAAGTTTTTTCTGTTATTCCATTCATATGTTTTAACAATTCTGATAATTTGATTTGCTTCTACGCATGTACTGTAATGGAATGTCCACAGTACACAAAACTACCGTCTGGGGGCGGGGGCACGTGCCCCCGTGCCCCCCCCTTAAATCCGCCCCTGGATAAGTAGATGCATTGTCTTCAGCAACCAGTTTGTTGATCAGGTGGTCCGACGACATTGGCCTCCCCTAGTTTCTTCCGCTCATATCTGTCTCGAACTATCTTCTCCATCAATCTTATCCATCCTTTTTATTTTTCTAACTCTTGGTTTGACATACCTTTTGTATTTTCTCATGGGTCACCATTACATTGCATTACGTTTACGGTAAAGGAAAAAGAACATACTGTAATTTAAATGTATTTTTATACGATGATTACGCACAAACGGTACTGGATTCCATTTTTAAATTGCACCCATCTCGTGATTGGACAGCGTAAAAGCAAATAGACTCCGGTGCACATGGGAACGTGAAATTTTATTCAGACACTAAAATAGTTGCCTTTTAGTCTAGCAGCGAACCTGCGTTGCGTTATTTGGATGCTAATCTTGATAGCCAGTACCTTAATTGAATTACCCACTTTCAATCACAATCTGAATAATTTTGAAGAATATTGCTAATCCATTGCTTCACATGTTCAAAAATTTGTTTGCACAACATCGTAAATAACGCAATGAATGTTGTTGAACTGTCAAAATAAAAGCCATTGCTGCTGTTAGTATACGCATTTACCCCGCTGGTAGGAGTAAAAGATGTATTTATTTGTTAAAACGTCAATTGCGTATTTTTTGAAAATGTCACGTCGAAGTGCTGAGTCTCCTACTACGAGCAATTCCTCGCTTAAAGTTGACTCCATACCTTGTTAAGTAACGCACTCGTGGTAATTGAAATAATAATTTTTCAACAAGCAACTTCAATTTACGCCATCAATGTTTTTGCGTCTTTGCCGTGTGAGCGAGTTCCAAAGTTAAACATTAAAAAAAAAATGACCAGTGACTGATAATTACTGAGCAATTAAAGGCCATTACCGTAATACATTTCTACGTATTCCTTTCGTAAACACATGAGTAGTTTGTCTTTCTGAGAATTTCTTCAACTGACCCTAATGCGGTCACTACTTAGAATTATCATTACTTAGCTTGGAAGTATAAAGACTTATCTAAAGCAATATTCCTGACAATTTATGAAGTCCCAATTGACGTTTCTCATTATACATGCCGCGATTATTTTGTATGAACGTCTAATTATGAAATCGAAAAATCAAATTCATGATCCTAATTAATTACTATGATATCCATACACTATTACAATGAGTATCATTCGTAAGCACCAACTTTCAGTTTACATTGGAAAAATGCTCGAAAAAATACGAATTAATCGTTGATTATTATTCCGACAGGACGTTATTACAATGTCATGTCTTTGGGTTCGTTGTCCAAACACTGTATCACTCACACAGGTGGCTGAGCTGTCACTAATTTCATCTGTCAGTAACCGAAAATGGCGGGAACAAGCTGAAAGGAGGCATTGTCTGCACCGAGAACTGACAAGTTTATAGTTATATGTGTCCGAGAAGCTTAGTTAGCTTGCTCGCTATTGAGCGAGTGTAGTGATATACGGAATCAACGAGACACTGCACAACTTAAATAAGGAATCAACAGGATTCTACACGTGGGTAAAAATTGATATTAATAAGCTACTCCATTTTTCCATATTCAGCATTAAGAATGCGTCTACAGAATGATAAATTTGTTGAGCCCTTAACAAAATTACGTGAGGTTGTCTCCGAAGTTAATAAAACAAACTTGAGGCAAGAGATTAATTTATCCGTCGTCCTGAGCTACAAACAATACCTGTGATAACAAGGTAAGTTAACTAAAGTCCCGCGAAATTCCTCCCAAGATGGCGTCGCTAACAAATCTTGTTGACAAACTATGAATCGCTTTATTAAACGGCTTAGACAAGCGCTCCAATTAACAGTTGAAAAGAGCCCGGAGGATCGACCGAGGGCTCTGAACCTCGATCGTATGAATAATTTAGGTATGTGTAAAGACGAAATTACTGCGAACTACAAGATTTTAAGATAAAATGCATTTACGTCGTTGAAAGATTATATTTTTTTTTTTAACCCGCGAGCACTCGCACTATGAGCATTTCCCTCACGGTGAATTTCAAATTCCCGCCATTTATTGATTTATTTATCTATGGTCGTCGTTTGCCCGATAGCTGAGTTTTATACTTCCCCCGTCCCGCGCATTATGGTTTTTTCGTCTTAGTGTGCATCAATCGCTCAGTGGAGGTGGTTTGTTTAGCCGGGTCATGTCTCGCGGCATTTTGCTCATCGCGCGAGATACGACGTAAGTATTATTTTTTAGTTGGTCTTTTATTTTCAAATAGTAGTATACCTAATTTAAAGTCTTTATTGTTATTTTATTGTTAAATACTGGTCCACAATGAGTTTATTGTGCAGTGTGCATATAGACGAAAACAACAAACTTTGGGGTGGCTACAAGAAGATGATTCCGAAGACATCGAAGAAGAGGTTTTTAGAGCTGATATTGTTGAAAATGATGGAGAGAGTGAGCACAGCGATCATCACACTGATACTGAGCAGTCATCAACGGAAGATCATGAAGGTGAGAGCTCCCCTATTCAACCTGGAAATAGACTTTATTATATGGCTAGAGATCAACAAACTAAATGGTTCTACAAGCCGTATCGTACCAATGTGAGGACTAGATCACATAGTATTGTTACTGAGATACCAGGAGTAAAGTCAGTTGCCAAAGAAGCCAAAGAGATTTTAGACTGATTTCTATCCTCAATATTGCCTGGATTAATAGACAAATAATTTATAAACAAAATACAAATACAATTATTTCTCGGAGACAGTACCTAAAACAATTAGCCTTGGATTTAACGCAACCACACTTGCAACGAAGATCTACCATACAGAACCTATCCTATGCTCTTCAGCAAATTATCAAACGATTTACAAATGAACCCGCCATTCAGAGGCTGTGAAACCTGATGGAATCTGCGCAATCTGTCCAAGGCGTAAAAATCGCAAGACAAAAAAGACATGTTTTACGTGTAAAAAAAAATTATGCACAGAACATGCTTTTACTTTGTGTGACATATGTAAAGCTCATTTATTTAATGAAGATTAATGTTTTAATGTTCACTCCTTAATTTTTTTGACTAAAGTATTTTTTTTTTTTAGTTTATACCAAAAGTGCACTTAAGAAATGCCAATATAGTTCCTGAATTTGTTATTAAAATGTTATAGTTTAGCAAATGTTATATATTATAAATCAATATTTGATTTGATTTTATACGATTGTTTTTTTATATACCAGCAGTAATATCAAAAAAATACCATAATTTATGTACTTTTTGGTTATTTGTAAAATGTGAGCAAAATGCTCCATACGCGAGTGCTCGTGTAAGTTTTAAAGGCGCGAGTGCTCCCGGGTTAAAACATCTGTATTTTACGTTTACCTAAGTTCTACAAAAACCAAAAAATACAATATGAATATTAGAATTAACCCCGACACAAACAAAAACCTCTAAAAACGGTTAAACAGATTTTCTTTTTTTTTCTAAGATCACTCGATCAAGTCACCTTTAAACAGAACAAAAAAAAAAAAACGGTACAGCCGTCTGGGTGCTACGATGAACTTATAACACCCTTTCTTTTCCGTCGGCGGTTAAAAAGGAGTACAATGCTACTTTGAATCAACAGACACCTTATTCCTGTCACCATGATCTGCTCTGCAAATGATTGTGGTAGCGCCCCAGGGGCTACTGTTCCACCAGGCGCGGATCTAGGTTTTCGCTCAAGGGGGGCAAACGTTTGCCTCTGAGGAAGGGGGCAGGGATTTCTAAAGCCGTGAAAGGTTTTTAAAAAAAAACCTTCGGGAACTATTTTCCCTCAACTAAACAATGTGCCCCCCGTTTTCGAGGAATACCTCGACTTATCAATATATATCTTACTAGCACTTCGCCCGCGAAATCTTCCGCGTGGATTTCGAAAAAGAAAGTTGCCTATTTTCGTCACTCATCAGACATAATTTCGGCTTCTTATGGTAAAACAATTTTTCAAAACGGTCTAGCAGTTTCGGAGCCTATTCAATACAAACAAACAATCAAATCTTTCCTCTTTATAATATTAGTATAGACTACACTGTAACAAAATACAGGTTATAAAATGATGTTTATACAGGTTATAAAACTATGTTTATGTCCAATTTAGAGCTTTGCATCCTGTGTAGTAGAAAGGATGAGGATTCGAAAAAGCTTACTGCAGACTCCTGCACACTGCCTCGCTCTGGAGTGGCTCAGCGGCGCGTCCAGATGTCTAGAACCCTGCTACACTTCACTACTCAAGTATTCCATAGGCGTTGTGTTCGTATAATTGTTCGTATCTTGAGGGGTTGGTATCACGAATACACCGAAGGACCTTTTTATTTTAGAAAATTTTTTAGTGCGTTGAGCACGTTTCGCGTTAATAACAGTTAGTGTCGTGAAAAACCACGCACAAAAACATGGCGCTGCTGTGCTCACGGGTAGACCAATCGGATTGCTCAGGAAATGAACAAAGAGAATGTCGATTCACTTAATCAAATCAAACCCCTATTTATTACACATAAAAGCTTAATTACTCGAACATAAACTATCCTAAAATTCCCTAAGATTTAATGCAGTAGGTAAAACCCACCATAAGAGAACGGTACGTAACGCATCCATATTTTAAGATGTAATCTCGTAAGCTTCTCGACCCTCGACTCTGTAGAGGAGACCTCAAAGTTTGCCTCGGAAGGCCCTCAAAATCGGTATTCATAGACAGATTATGGCAATTTATGAGGTTCCTCGAAAGAGTGTCATGGGCCAAAACTGCTAATTTAACAAAAGTTGCAATGGTCTGTCCATTGTGAATTTTTCACATTTTTTCAACGACAATTCTGTCAAAACCTCACAATGCAACGTTTGTAAATTAGTAGGCTTGTTCTTGAACTCGGGAACACAAAAGCAATAGATGACATCCTTCCACGTTTCCTCTGGCTGTAAAGCTCAAGATTATAATTATTTACCACAAAACACGAACATAATTAAACGTGCTCCCAATAAATTATTCTGTCTAATTATCACAATAATAACCCCTGGGGAGAGAAAGTCTGCCTTCATAATAAGGCAGACATTAAAACTTTGTTTTTGTTGAGAGACCCTTCCGTTCCCTTTCATTTAAAAATTCAGTCCATGTTTTTAAGTATGCAACGATTTAATTTTTTTCTTTTTTCTTTTAACGATTATTGAGGCAAATGGGGTTGAAAGTTTACTCTTCGAATTTCAAGCCACATTGCTTTTGTCTGCGATTACTTAAGTACTTTATATTCAGTGAAGGAGGTGTTCAAGAGTTCAAGAATCGAGCTATGTACTTACCTACTTAACTATTTATAATAGGGATGATGTTTATTTAAATTTTTATCCCAAAAAAATGTTTGTTTCCAAATAGTGCAAACAATATTACAAAAAGTGTAAAAGCTAAAAAAATATGCCATGTTATAAACGTTTTAAAGTAAGTGTTAGACAAGGACAGCATTATCGTAGAAGTGACGTCACAACTATGCAACTTCATACTAAAGCCGTACATTGTTGATAACGCGCGACAAGGACGGGAATAATTCCCTCTAAAAACTTTTAAAGCGTGTATCTTCTTCATATTTACATCAATTTAACAGATTTTTTATATTATCTTATTTTTACAATGCCTTTTTTGAAATTGCATTATTTTTATGATCATTTTTAATATTAGTCATCATACCTATTCTTGCTTATTTTTGTAAATGTCCCCGTATTGTCAAACTCAAACTCAATTATAAGTATTGTTGTGAACACCATCAGTCCTGATCCTAACTAATATTATATTTGAGACAGACACACTAGCTTATGCCCGCGGCCTCGCCTGCGTGGATGTCGGAAATTATATTACAGGAACGTACCACCGGAATTAAAAAGTATCTTATGTGTTAATTCAGATTATAAACTATCTGTGTGCCAAATTTAATACAAATCCGTTCAGCCGATTTTGATAATAGGTACACATTCTGTCAAAAAAGTATCGAGAATTAATGATTTGTTAATGGTTCCAAATTCTATTTTTTTGTTAGATTGCCACAACTGTTTTCCATTTTGGCGCGGAGTTTGAGTTGCATGTGTTATTTAGATTAAATACAGTGCTGTTTTTAGTTAGATCATTTCGAGTGTGTATTGCGAATTTCATAATGGACAAAAACGTCTAACAAAAAGTTTGTCTTAAATTTTGCATCGCCAGTGAATTTTCATGTTCGGAGTCATTGAAAATGTTACAGAAGGCTTACGGTGAATCGACTTTAACAAAAACACGTACTTATTGAGTGGTACAAAGCGTTCAAAAACGGTCGAGATTTGATGGAAGATTTGCCTCGCTCTGGTAGGCCTTCAACGTCTTCAACTGATGTTAACATCGCAAAAAGTGAAGGAAATAGTGACTGAAAATTCTAATTGAAGTTTGAGAGCGATAGCCGCTGAACTTACTGTGTCTCACGAAACATGTTGCCGCTCGGCTAGTCCCAAAAGGCTTGAATTTTCTCCATAAACTCAATCGCAGAGTCGCTGAGGACATGTTAAAACGAGTCAATTCCGACCCAATATAAAACGCGTTGTTACTGGTGACGAGACGTGGGTTTACGACTTTGACATGCAAACTAGTCTACAAGCTTCGGAGTGGCGCCTTCCAACTGAACCGAAACTGAAAAAATCACGCCAAAGTCGATCAAAATTCAAAGTCATGTTGACTGTTTTCGTTGACTATCGTGGTGTTGTGCACTTGGAATTCTTGCCATGAGGTCAAACGGTAAATAAAGTATATTATTTGAGCCTTATGCGGCTTTAGGAGAGAAATTTCGACGTAATAGGTCAAAATAGTGGAAAGAAAATTCTTGGTTTTTGCATCACGACAATTCGCCTTCGCACAAGGCCATAACTGAAAATGAATTTTTGACAAAAAACTATCGAGCAAGCCCCTTATTCACCAGATATGTCTCCAGCCTAATTCTTTCTTTTTCGTAAAGTTGAATAACCACTTCGTGACACCCGTTTTCATTCGGTAGAAGACAAAGGAGAATTCGCGGCGAGTTTCAAAATATTTTAATGATTGGATTATTCGTTGGCGTAAGTGTATCGTTTCTGACGGAGCATACTTTGAAGGGGATAGAATGAAATGGATGAATAACTAACATTTTGTGTATTATTGATTTTTTCCCTGTCGTTTCTTGACAGAGTAGTAGGTCTTCCTGGTTTTCATTAAGGCTCCTATTGTAACTATAAATACACTCAATCAATAACCAAATCGGATAGATTTGGTTATTGATTGAGTTGAGAGAGGCTTCTCTCGCGTCAAGGTCGGAAATTATACCACGGGAACGTAATACCGGAATAATAAATATCCTATGTAATACAAGTTATAAACTATCTGTGTGTCAGTTTTGAACCAAATCCGTTAGGTCGATGTTGCGTGATTGAGTAACAAACATCCAAACATCTAAACATACCAACTTTCAGTTAGTTTGAACTGACCTGGCATTCCATCTAAAGCTTGGGATTGACACTATTGACATCTCATTTCACCAAATGTTTCCCGTTGAGATTTTTAAAGAATAGATAGCGCGGTGTAAACGTAACGTAAATGCGGACGATTATAAAGTTTTAAATTCCCGTTTTGTACATAATATTTACTAAGATTTAAAACTTTATTAAATGGGACATATTAAACCCGCGACGATTGTTTTTCGCGCACTGGTTTTTCAACGCACTGCTTAACGCCAAGAGTTGAAAATGTAACAGTGTGTTTTTTCGACGCGCTCTGGGATGCACTCTGCAAGATACTCAATGCTCGGCTTAACACCGACGGTAGAAAATCTGGTGCGCGATAAAATCCCGCCGCCATATTTTTACTTTCGTGAAAATGTGTGCTTGTTTAATAAAATTAAACCAAAATCCAAAAAGCGTTCAGTTGTATGTTTTAATCAAAAATCGTTCCGGCTTAAGTTACGTTAACGTCGTGCGTTCGTGCTAGCGCCTCTTGTGTATGTTTAGTCGAGTTTCGCGTTGCCCTCGGCAAGCGTTCCCACGCTGCTATTATAGTAAGTTTGCGGTTCCTACACCAGGGAATAAGTAGGTAAAACTAGCTTCAGTACAGACTCTAATAATATTATTAATGAAGTTAAACTGAATTTATTTGAGATGAAATGCTTTGTTGTGTGAAATTAGTTGATAGTTTATTAACAGTAAGGGAGCGATTTGTTCTTATTGATGTGATGATGACTTAAATAAAATAATTGTAATTTTTTGTTTTATTTAGATTTTGTAACTGCCTCGTTGGCCAGTTGGTCGCAAGACTACTACTGAGCATGAAGTCCAACTGATATTTAAAGTGAAACTGTTAGCCATCAGGAATTTCTCAGTAGCAGCCCGGAGTCTGGATTTGTGCCCGGTTGATGGCAAAAGGCTCGTCCCTCATTACATGGCACTTCAACATAATCGGTGAAATGTGGGTGTAATATAAATACGTCGTGACCAGATCTTAGAATTGATAATTTCATTAAATTATTGTTTTTCATGAAAACTTCACCAGCACCAGCAGTCGTTGACAAGGGGTCAACGACCGCTGGTGAAGTTACTTGTAATGATGAGTTTATATAAACACTTAAGATTCACTAATCCAACAGCTAAAAACTTTTAACAACAAACTTCAACATTATCTCTGTGATACTTACGTGCATTGCTCTTTGAAGCTGTTTTTAACTATTAAAGCAAACTAAATATTACAAGCACTGCCTACATTTGAAGTATTTGTCAAATAAACTTACTAAAAGAGTCCTCGTGCCAAAATCTAAGGACCCACAGTGGACGGCAAATACTTTAGTACAGGGGCGTCGAACCTTTTCGCATTGTGTGCATAATAACATATTATCTTAGTAAAAAAAAAAAATGTTTTGGCCATTGACGTGGCACCGATATTTTATCTCAGAAAACAATAATTACACTCATAAAAATCTATGATTGTGGTTAGTTCCTAACATAAATATGATAAGTATAGTTAGGGAATTTAGCTGTTTATCGAATTAATACATTACTTTATTGAACGCTGTTATAGCCATTGCATACGACAGAAACTGTGAAAGAATGACAGTTTTGATTTGAATCTACGGACAAGTTAAACAATGAATTTTAATAACTTGTTGAAAAGATAATGTTTTAGGACACCCATATGTTCTGTTATGAAGCTCAAGTGGTTACCAATTCGCCTTCGCCGTAATGCTCACATTCTTTCCCTGATGTATAATGTGCTCTTTTCACCTTCCACTACTAACTATCTCAAGAAACGTTTCCAGTTTCTTTGAGACTCCCATACGAAATTTTTAAGATCATCGGATAACTTAAAGCTTAAAATGCCTAAGCACTCCACAATTTTCCTCGAAAAATCTTTTACTGTCCAGGCCGTTCGTCTGTGGAATGCACTGCCTGTCGTTATTTGCGTTTAAAAGACTCGTGAAGGATCATTACTTGTCGTTGTGATCTTGCTTTCGTAAACTGTAATTATCATTTATGTACGTTTCTTATATTTCGTATGTATGTATGTATTTATTTATCTATTCCTTAGGATATGTTAATATGTATATATCTGTGTATCTATTTTAGTTAAATGTATATTTATTTCTTGCACCACTGACAGCCCCATTTTATGTCCAGACAAATCACTGTCCGTTCTAAGGTTGCCTGGAAGAGATCGCAGAAAGCGATAGCGCCCATTGTATGTTTTTAGTATGATATTTTTTTTTGTTATGTCATTTTGTGGTGTACAATAAAGCATATATAAATAAATATAAATAAAATAAATACGTTTAATATAGTTTGCAACCCGTGATCCAGATGGGATATATTTTACTGAATCTTAAAAAAAAAAAACTTCGAAAACGACCACTACTTGCCGCCACCTCGGGTCCTGATGTAACTTTGACCAACCTAACCTACAATGCAGGTTTTTGGCTATTTAAAATTTTAAGGAACCCAAAACATGAAGTACTAGTTATCTGCCCGCGAATTCGTCCACTTGGAATTTTTTGTTTCCCCGACCCACGCCGTCGCACTGCATTCCCCGCCCGCACTATCACTTCGTTTTCGCGTAGCGTTCTTTCTGGCTTTTTATCTTTTTGCTCGGCTCCTAAGAGTCACTGTGTTAAATAACCTTCCTCGAGAATTGGGCTTGCAAAAATATTTTTTATAATTCGACTGGGATTACCCTCTACTTACAAACTCACAAACAAAAAATCTAATTATGCCTTATGCCTATGCTCTATTATGCATTTTTGAGTTCGTATACCCATTGTCAACGCTTCGCCTAGGTGTGCAAGTGCATGCACACATATGCGAACGACGTATATCAACGTGAAACATTCCAGAAGTCTACGCAACTGAGGCGCTCGACAGGCGCGCCCTCTCTAGGATATGATAAGAATAATGTCACATAATTAATTCAATTAGTGTACTTGAATTATCACGTTTGAATTAATTTAATATATATTGGGAAACCGTTATTTTATTTACATTTATTCATCGCCCCACAACGAGCATCATTGCCTCCAGTCTGTGCACAGAATTTACTGTCGCCATAGGTTCGCAACCCCTGCTTCAGCACTAAACCACTCGTAGTGAATAAACCTCTGAATGCAAGTCTTGGTGAAAAGTTTTTAAACTAAGGTGGCAACAATGACAAAGTTGAGTCCCAGCGGCCAGAGAAAAGAAGTAAGTATTGTTCCGTTAGTTCTATGCTCTGAGATTAATACGTGGGACACTCAGAAAGTTTTACGAAAATGAAAATAAATGTTATAGAGGTAAATATTTTTTTATTAAATCTTTTTAAAGTACTCTCCACTAGCCTCTATTCAAAGTTTCATGTTGCTGAAGCAGTTTTCGAAACCCTTTATCTAGTCCACTGGAGACAACTCGTTTACAGCCTGCTCAAACGCTGACAGCGCATCTTCCGGCGACGAAAATTGTATCCCTTTGAGCAGATTTTTTCTTTTCGGGAATAAAAAGAAGTCACACGGTGCTTGGTCAGGGTTGTAAAGAGGGTGACCCAGGACTTTGACCGGCGTGCTTTCCAGGAAGTCCCTCGTTTTGAGTGCGATGTGCGAGGGCATGTTGTCGTCGTGGAGCAGTAGCCCGCGGAGCCCTGTGTTTGGTCGCTTGTTGCTCCAGCAGTGAAAACTTCTGCCAAACAATTGGTAGTATACCATTCAGCTTTGATGCTTCTTTGGTTCCGTAAAAGAATTGACACCAAGTAGCCTGTCAAATTGAAATTGATCAAAATCTTCCCCCAGCTTCTAGTTTCACTTTGGGAGGCGTTGATTCGTTTTGAAACACCCAAACCGTCGACTGGCGCTCCGTTTCTGGATCGTATTGATAAATCCAAGACTCATCATCACCTGTAATGATGTGGTAAACAAGCCGAGACGAGCCTGCTTCAAATTTGCTTATCATATCACGGCACCATTCCACCCGGGCCTGCTTCTGAGCATCGGTGAGGTTGTGCGGCACCCAGCGTGGAACTATCCTCCTCAAGCGAAGATGCAAGCGTAGATTTTCGTGAAGGCTTCTCGATCCAACCTGCAGTATGATGAATTTCTTGATACGTAACTCGCCAATTGACTTGGATTAAAATTGTTACTGCTAGCACGTTTTCTTCAGTAACAGCCGTCAAGGCGACAACTTTTTTCAAAATCCCCCAAAGTTAGTCGACCGCGCTAGAATTCGTAATACGATACACGGTTGCCTTAGTAGGGCCTTCATCCATTAGAAGTCTATCGTACGATTCGTCCGTGTGTAGTAGAAAGGGTGAGGATTCGAAAAAGCTTACCGCAGGCTCCTGTACACTGCTTAGCGCTGATGATGTCTTAGCGGCGCGTCCAGATGTCTTGAACCCTGAACACTTCACTACACATTTATTCCATAGGCGCTGTGTTTGTATAATTGTTCGTATCTTGAGGGGGTGGTACTCATGAATACACCGAAGGACCTTTTTATTTTAGAAAATGTTTATAGTGCGCTGCGCACGTTAGTTTCGAGTTAAGAACAGTTAGTGTCGCCAAAAACCACACACGGAAGCATGGCGCTACTGTGCTCATGCGTGACCAATCAGATAGCTCAGCGAATGAACATTGAGAACGCCGATCAGTTAATCAAATCAAACCCTTATTCATTACACATAAAAGCTTAATTACTCGAAGTGGGGTGAAAATAAACCATCCTCAAATCCCTAAAATTTAATACAGTAGGTAAAACCCACCATAAAGAGAACGGTATGTAACGGTCCGGTTTCAAGTGACACTTGAAATCTTAAAAAATAATAGCGCGAAAATGTTTCCGGCGCCGATCCATTTTTAATGAGACACGATTATTTAAATTAACTCGCAAACAATGTGGAGAGAAATTTTGAAATTGGAACGTACCTATTTTTACTAACAAATAATCTTATTTTTAAAATAGACTTTAACTGGCCAGTGTCTCATACATAAACCTTTTTTTTCGTAAAACTTTCTGAGTGGCCGATAAGTTTTTTTGGATTACACAAGGAACAAGACTTGGTTAGTTTGGGAAGCTTTGTTTTTGTGAAGTGATGCTTATTGGATGTTTGATTTTATAAAGGTAATTATCTGATTGGTGTCTGATTGTTATTAAACAACTTACAATAGATTTTATTATGTAACCATGAACAGCATACCAAAATGGCAAACGGTCACAAAGTACTACACGTAGCAATGGCTTCTTACGCCAGCCTTGGCGAATTACGCCAGGTACGGCGTAATACGGCTACTTCAGCTAAGGCTTAATAATGGCTATATCAGCTACGCGTAGTAATGGTGGCTACGCCAGCTACGGCATATTAATTGCTGCGTCCGCTACGCCGTAGCAACCGCTACGTTAGCTACGGCGTAGGAAATGTGGGTTCAATTTCATTAATATTATTAAAATTTGGTGATCAGCATGTTTAATATCGGTTTTAAGTACCCCTTAAATATGAAACGAATTCACACGTTTATATTTACGTTATCAAATATTAGCAACCCACCTCTGCTTCGCACATTTCTTTCGACCCGACAAAACATCCAGATTTCTTTACTATTTTAAGTTAAAATCTCTACTGAATGGTACTAGTACTAACCTGCGTTAAGTCAGACCGGAAGCCGAACCGAATATAGTTGGGCATAGGCAGATGTGGATGATGATGGTGGTGACAACCGCATCAAAATCCGTTCCGTGTTTTAGAAAAACAACGCCATCGCGTGGTTTTTCGCAAAAAAAATCATCAGCATATAGGAGGAAAACACAATTTTCAAAACATGCTTTTATGTCATTAATGAATAGGATAAAAAGTAATGGAGCGCTGATCACATTTGAAGAGAATCCATTGATCACAACCTTCTGAGTTCTATTTTTTACATAAGACGTAAGCCAACGAAGCAAACTCCCATGAATACCATTCAATTCGATTTTTTGTGAAAGCATGGTATGGTCCACCTTGTCAAAAGCCTTTCAGAAATCCGTGTAGATTGCGTCAACTTGCAGTTGATTGTCCATATTCTCAAACAAATTTTTTTAATACAAAATTAGGTTACTAACTGTGGAGCGATTTCGAACAAAACAATGCTGTTCAGGGATAATATTATTATGCAAGATGGGGTAAATTACATTATGAACTAGAAGCTCCAAGACATCTGACATTGTAGACAACAATGATATTGGACAATAGTTGGTAACATTATGTTTTGCGCCGCCTTTGTATACAGGCGTTATATTGGCAGTTTGACTCAGCAGTATGCTTCAAAAATAACTGAGGAACACAATCAGGTCCAGAGCCTTTGGTTATGTCCAGGCATTTAAGTGAATCAGCTATCGTGTCTTTAGATAAAGACAAGTTGGATATACTCACTTCGTTATTTAACGAAGACGCCGAATATTTATTATTTGCTGTACATATTTTGCCCTCGATTGTACATCCCGAAGGTTAGAGTCGAATTGAAGTTAATTAAAGCTGCAAGACGCAGACATTATTAAGTAGAATTTATATTCATTAGTATTCCTTGTCTATGTCTAGTGCGTGCTTGCAATGCAACGGAGGGGGAATACAATTTATTCTTTATAAAAATAGTTTATGGAGAGTTTTTGCGTAACATGGTCCAAATATTTGCCTCTTGAGTTCATTGGACCCATAAATATCTTTGTCTATGTCATTGATCGTAAGCGCAGCTGCTTTAGCCAATATCAAACGCTTAAATTTTTGTTCATTATTGCCTTGCGTTCGGTATCTTTTACTCGAATTGAAATGTCTGAACACAAACTACTGATTACTGACAAATGCGTGCACTGACTGGACAAGTCCACTCGATCTGTGTGGTGGTCCTTTCCTCAAAAGTACATTTCAGACACCAATCTACACGGTCTTTACATGATCTGACCAAGAATATATCTGGACTTCAATAGAGACTGTGACCTCTGAGTTTGTTTCGGCCTTTCTCCTCAGAGTAGTCAGAGAGAAAACGCCGATCTCATCTAGCTTTTAAAATAAGATTGACGTGTAAAAGTGTTTGTAGAAACCTACTCACAGATATAAAATCATTTATCGTTATCATTAAAATTAATTCATTAGTGAACCAATCCAAACATTTTGGATTTCTTTGGATCTTTTACTCGTCTACCGAATGATCGAAGAGTGAAGAGTAGATGAACGTTCGTTCCTATACCGAGTGTGAAAAGACACGTTACGAAGCCGAGAGTCATTTGTACTCCCTCTCATTGAAATATTATTTTGTACCGGACCACACTTTTTTTTTGGGTGGTAAATCATCCAATGACTTTTCCCGCTCTGGGTGGAGCGGGAGGGCGTGTCAGACTTTAACTGACTAAAACGCACCCGTGTTCCTTCAGTTGCCTGTGCCAGGGCCACGGTTATCTCTTTTCGAATTACCCGCGACCCTGAGGCCTCGGTCCTATCGGACCCCATCAGCGTCGGTCCTATCGGACTACACCTGGGAACCTTCTGGTTACCGAGATATTAAAGATCGAAATTCCAACTTTTACTGACGTTTTTACGCAAACAAGTTTTAAATGTTTTATCACAACTTTAAATATCCCTACGACCCCTGTACCGCTGCAGGCAGGGTATAAGCACAATGTATTGAGTGTGTTACATTGCGCACTATCGTAAACAGAGATTTTTCACAACAATACTAATTTACCCAGCAAAATATTTATGTGCTATGTTAGGTACTTAGTTTGATGTACAGAATCCGTAGTTGGCGGCAAATAAGTCTGGATTTATACCCTGTTGGTAGCAATAGGCTTGCCCCCTATTACATGAGACTTAAACACATCTGGCAAAATGACGGTGAGTCATCTCTGCTAACTCCTTCGGGGAATACAAGCTAGATGTTATGATAATTGCTCAGAAACTTATCCAAGTCGCATCCTTCCACATTTCATGTCTTCCTCATTGCAATTGAAAGTTTTAAGTCGCGCTAAGTTGTCTGAGAAATTCTAAAGTTCCGTAACTTCCAGCAAGTTTTACTTACGTCATGTTAGTATGCAAAGATTAAGTTTTAGTTAAGTAAGTCGCACGCGCTGTGGTCGCCGTGGGTCAAGTATATGTAAGTTGGGAGGTAAGCAGAGTTAAACAGGGTGTCCCAGAAGTCGACGTCAAGCCGGAATCGGGTGATAGATCAAGTCATAACAGTCAACAGAAAATTAAAAAAAATATCTTTGCTTTAAAATATATAAATTACGGGCATTTATTAAAAAAACGAGAAAATATACTGTCTGTGACGGTCTTTCAACTCCTGTTGCTACAAATGTAAACTTTTTAAAATTTATTTTGTAGAAAATTTGAAGAAATATGTTTTGTTAAATAATATGATTTGACCTATCACCCGATTCTGGCTTGACGTCAACTTCTGGGACACCCTGTATACTTATTTTGAAAAAAGAATAGACACGTTCGTCCACTGCTAGAGTGCTACAAGGATATTTTGACAGCCACGCTGTTGGTAAGAATTTGTTTTTTTTTTTCATTTCAGCAATGGGGGCTATAGTTTTTGTGCTTACCAGTCAGCAGGCGCCACTGGCGATTAAGGTCCTGTCAGTAGCTAATTTTATTTAATGTTTTGGATACGTTTCAGTACCCATAAATTACTTTTTTTTTTTTTTTTTAAACCTCAAATGAATATTTCGATTATATACCTTGGTGTGTTGGTTGCTTTTCTACTCACAGTACTCCAAATCTCAAAGATACATCCTTGAGAAGGAACACTTGATCAAAGTACCTGAAAGAAAAGTTTGAAATTAGTTGCGAATTTCGTAGACCCTGCTACGATTGTGTCTACCCAGGCGCAGGCTCTTTATAGCAGCCGACGGCGCAGAATGGTGCATATCAAAGTATAATATTTTAAAAATATACAGTCTCAACTGCAATTTTATAAAGTTGCGAATGTTTGCAAAATCTTGTAAAATTTTGTAGCTCTAAGCAAAGTTATATTAGAAAAAAATTACAATAAATTATGTATGGCGTAGCACGTAAATAGTACAAATATTATACTGACAATTTATTCAAAACACAATCAAATGTGACAAACATACCTTGCTCTTGAATTTCCATTGCACAAAACAACAACACAAACAAAAGAATTCCGAGAATTCACTTGTAACCAAATACTTTAATGATGAGTCACCGATAACAGCGAGTGCAACGTAACGATGCGTTCACTTCCGAGGTCAAAAAGTAAGTGATAATTAAAACAAATAGGTGACATATTTATATCACCGGTTAGCTCGTTTAATGGTCTATCGAAATATGTAACTTGTTTCTGGAAATTCGAATATGAGTTTTATGGATTTACGACCTATGGAGGAACCACTGTGCAATGTTGGGGGCGGCTTCAAGTCTAACCGGCAGCCTGATTGCGTAACACATTTTCGTAAACAATTACGACTAATCTGTTTGGTTTTGACAGTTCAACAAAATTCATTGCGTTATTTACATTGTTAAGCAGATTTTTTATCGAACTTATAAAGCAATGTATTAGCAATCTGTTTCAAAACGATTAAGATTCCGATTGATTGTGTATTAAGCAATTAGGGTACGGATCCGGTATTTAACATGGAGTGACTGCGGCATCTGACCTCAACAACCCAGTTACTGGTTACTGGGTAATCAGAATCTATACTGTTTAAAAATTATAATATAAAAAAAGTAACACTACTGTATTTATTACATAAGTACCTACATCGCAATTAATGCTCTTTAAGATATAAAACGAAGCAAATAATTTCGTTACCGTCATCACAAACTCAAACTCAAAGCATTTATTTCATAAAACATGTCCAGGCACTTTTTTAATTGTCAAGGGGTCGGTCATTCAGAAATATGAAGCTAGTTGCCCATTCCAAAGCGAAGTAGGTACCTATGGAGAAGAACGGGCAAGAAACTCCATGGACACTCTTTTAAATAATACTGTTACAATTTTTTTTTACATCAGTCTTGTTGAAATTATACATGTGAGAACGATGTAGAAAGACGTGCACGTTGAAGGCGTCCGTAATCAAAAACATACAAAACAAAAAAAGAGAAATTAAAAGAAAAAAAAAGCCGTCATCACATCAAATCTTTTCCCAATCTTTGGATTCGACGTTCAATTATTTATTGGACACATTTCGTGAGTAACTTCGTTGAAACTTATTCTTTGCCTCAATAACTTTGTTCAAGGTGAAATAAATTTCTTTTAGTTTCTCTTTTCCACGGGTACCGACACAATATTGAAAACCTAAATTACTCGAGTTGTTTATACGTGATACGAATAGGAAAAATCTGTGAAAAAACACGAACAAAAATCTCTGACGGTAGGCTTTTTGGTCCTGGGTTTTGAGTTTGCTGGTAAAAATGCTTTGCCCTTCTTAAGGTGAAACAAATAATATAACAGATCAAGCTATATATATTTTTATAAAGTTTAGTTATGATAAATGATAAATGATTTTATTTTCTGCAAATAGGTTTGTACAAACACTTTTACACGTCAATCATATTTTAAAAACTAGGTGAGATCGGCATTTCATACTTGACTACTCTGAGAAGAAACACCGAAACAAACTCAGAGGTCACAGTCTCTTTTAAAGTCCAGACATAATCTTGGTCAGGTCATGTGAAGACCATGTGGATTGATATCTGAAATGGTCTTTTGAGGAAAGAACCACACAGAATGAGTGGACCTGTCCAGTCAGTGCACGCATTTGTCAGTTGTCATGCAGCTCAACACAGAATAACAGTTATAGAGACGACGCTCTGAAAAGCTGTTTATTAATTAATATCGATTTAACCAACTACACCAAAAGCATAAATATACCATCACGACTGTTTGTTGCGAAGGGTTTGGCGGTATAGTAGGTATACCCACATTTCATCAGTTATGTTTAGGTCCCGTGTATGGGTGCGAGCCTTTTGCCTTTAACTGGACATAAATCCAGACTCTAAGCTGCTACTGAGATATTCCAGATGGGAAAATCCAATAACACTTTGGCCGAACAGAGAATCCAACCCCCTCATGCTCAGCAGTAGCACTTTCAACCACTCGACCAACGAGGCAGTTAACCAAACGCATTCCGCTATAAATAAACCATTAAAATACACAGACTTTAGTATAACAATATACCTACAACATTAGTTCAGTTTCTGCGCTACTCACAAACACATGCAGCTCTAAAACGAAAGACAAACAAACTCTGCACATGTTTACATGCTTCTATCAAGAACAACAAACAACATCACAGCTTATTTCTCTTCCAGGTAAGGTAAAACTTTGTAAAACATACGAAAACTGTGTGCTTGCAACAACAGACTCATCTCTAAGGCCCCATTCACGGTCTTGAGAAATGTGACAAGACCATTGCGTCAAGCGCCAGTCAGCTCCGTCCGTCGCTCCGCAGTACGCGTCGCGTTCACTCGTGGCTTGCTCTAAACAACTTCTTTCATTTGTTTTCTCTGTAGTCGCTGTTTCGAGACGCACGGACGGGGTAATCTGTGCTAAACACACAATTCGCTTGAGCGTTTAGCTCGTGGTCAAGGGGTAAAAGTATAACGTTTCAACCAACGGGCAATGGATTTGCCCGTTGAACTGAAATAGAATGGCGAGTTGTAAAAAAACAAGTTGGTTACGAAGTCGCCGTGAAAAGACATTATAATAAAGGGCCTAGAACGGGGCCTCAGGCTATGCGACTTGTGTCAAGCGACCCGCGCACTTTACTTGTTTCCTTCGCATGAGTACCGACGCTACTCAAGTCGTGTCGCGATGACTCGGGGCTTGCTCTTTTTTTTTTGTGTGTGGCATCTCGTAGTTGACCTTGAGAGGTCGTGACTACTTAACCGGACTATCCTGTGGCTGCCTTATGCGAACTCAAAGCCTCCAGTCAGGGGCGAAAAACTTACATTACTGAGCGACTGCTCGCTAAGGGCACCCCCTGTGGGGTACGGACCTCGGCTTAGGGCGTCGTTGGTGGGAGGACAGCAAGATGGGACAGGCTGGATCTGATTTAGATTATTATTATCTGGGGAATTTAAAGCTACAGGCTCAGCTACGGCGCGCGCTGGCACTTCGTCGAGCAAGGGTCGGGGGGGACAGTTACGTCGGGGTCTTTGCGAGGGACCTCAGCGGCGAGGCCGGAATGTCGGTCTGTGTTTGTGCACTGGACTGGTGGCCCTGCTGCTCTCCTGGATGAGAGTTATGTGGTCATCGGGGTTGGTGAGGACATGCTTGGGACGGCGGACATGACTAATGGAGTAGGGAATATAGCTAGCGGCCTTGACAACCAAAGGGTTGCGGTGATTCGCGGCGGTATCGAAGAAACTCTTTGAAATGCGTTTCATAAACTGACAGATAGAGGGAATCCTGAGGTCAACGTGGAGGATTTCGTTGCGAACGTACCAGGGGGAGCCTGTAATCCTACGGAGGACCTTGTTCTGGAGGGTCTGCATGCTATTGAATCGATGGGGCTTGGCGTGTGCAAAGACTGCACTGGCATAGGTCATGATCGGACGAATGCACGCTGTGTAGAAACGCAATTTGCACTTTAGTGACAATGGGGCTTGCTCTATATAGCTTCTTTAATTTATTTTATTCGCATTCGCTGTTGCAAAACGAGTGTAGTTAGCAGCCACGGGGTTAAGGTACATGAGCATTTTTTCAGCAATTGTTATCGGCTTTAGTGGATATGGAGCAAAATAAAGTAGTAATTACATAATGCTAGTTCTTTTGCAACAACTGCTACTATCTTGGTACCGAATGATATGAAGAAAAGTTGATCTATATTGTTTTTCTAATTTGTAATGTTATAGCGGCAATTGCTCAAGTCACACGGGCAACTCTATTTTTCAATTCTGGGCAACATTCATAAAAAATATGACACGATTGCGTTGAGCAATTTACTCCAATGTATATACATAAATAACATCGCGCCTGCAGTCCCAGAAGGGTAAGGCAGAGGGTACCTATAGTACACCCACATTTTGCCAGTTTGGCTTAAGTCCCATGTAATAGGGGGCGAGCTTGTTACCATCAACCGGGCACAAATCCAGACTCGGGCTGCTACTGAGAAATTCTAGATAAAAAACCCAATAACACTTTGCCAGACCTGGGAATCGAACCCAGGACCTCATGCTCAGCAGTAGCTCTTGCGACTGCTAGACCAACGAGGCAGTATGGCGGAAAATATTTTCGTAATGGCACCTGTCTACGACGAGACACTGGAGCTTGGTGCTCAATAAAACGAAGGAGTTTCACTTTAAACTATGTCATATAATTAAGTAGGCAGTAGGAAACATAACACCTCGTTCTATTATGATTTAAAACAGATAATAAATGTAAAACAAAAAAATTATATGCGGACCGATGTTCGTCCGTCTATGAGAATTTTTGATATTAATTATTCAAAAAGTCAGGTAGAAGTTTTTCCTTAGCCGATTTATTTTGTTACGACCGACCGTCTCTTTTGAGCGCCTGATCTGATCCCGTTAGTAACAACTAAAGTATCAGGCGTCAACAGCACCTACCACTGTTTGTCTTTTCATCACCCAAATATTGACTGGTAGAAAATGTCAAAGACATGAAAATCAAAAGTTTAAATAATAAATAAAAAGATAAATATGGAGCAGAGTAAAAAGATTACACCGCTACCAAATAGTGCTAGCAATCAAAGCAAAAAAACAACCCTGTTAGCACACCCTTACTTTCAGTATTGTAGCAGACGGAACCCTTTTCCTTAATTAGGGGCTGAAGGACCATTGTAATGCAATAACGTTGGTATAACAGGACAACCCTTTAGCCTCGTAGTTTGATTACGTAATATTATTATTGTAGATGTATTGTGGGGATTCATTTGTGTAATGGTTTTACGCCTTTTATATTTTTCGTTGTTTTTCCTGGGCTTACGTCGGATTCCGAATTTTTTTACTGTGTTATTCCTACAAAAAATAAAGGAAATACAGAAACTACATTTATTTTCTGAAAAACATGATGCAAAGAAAAAAAACACAAAAAAGTACAAGTTTGGGGAAAATTTGCGTCACATCCACATAAAAATGAAAATGCTGAGACCCTGTTCGAGGCAGAGCCACAGAGCTGCTTCCTACTCTACCTGCTTTTTAAACGAAAATAATGTAGATTTTCTTTATGAAGTTAGTGGGAGGTCTTTAGCTTATATCCTTCAGTTTTCACATAAAAAGGAATGATATGGAAAACTAGCTTATGCCTACGGGTTTGGCCCGCGTGGTTTTCAAAAATAATCCCAGTCGTACGTAATACTGGAACAGAAAGTATCTTATGTCTTAAACTAGGTCATGGTATATTCGTGTGCCAAATTTCATTACAATCCGTTCAGCAGTTAACGCGTGAAAAGATAACAGACAGACAGATGGAGTTACTTTCGCATTTATTATATTTGTATAGAACTATGGATATGAAAGTTGAGTATGCAAAGAAAGTATATAGAAGCAGCTTTTATCTTGCATTTGTGTCTATGATGCAGTAAATCCAGTGTAATGTGGCGTGAAACCTGTCTCTTTCACGACATGCCATAATATATTTATATGCATTTTCGGAAACATGGGGTCCCGGACCTTTGGTAGGCCTACGAGGGGCTGAAGCCATCTCGCAGAGGCCCTTTAGGCTCTATATGATGAAGCACAAACCATCGATTATTCCTGTATGTATTGTGCAAGTGCACAAGCCCCGGTTGGGGTTCGACTAAAACAAAATATATTGGCCTATAGGAACTGTACGAGCTACGCTGTACATTGACCTTTGTGGGAGTTCGTACGTCATACTCAATAATGCACATCGATATTGTTTAGGTGTGCATTTCTCTAACATAGTATTTAAGTGACATAATTGTGTAATTTTATTCAGTAGCAATAAATCCATCAAGGGAATCGTTAGTCTACTCATTTACATAACATAACATAACATAACAAACCTAACAAGTACATAACATTTTCACTGTTGGGCATTACACCCCAACATTTGGTCCTTCGAGCAATTTAGTGTTGTGTGATTTATATCTTTTACGGTCGCGAATCGGTTGGACTGGTCTCTCACAAGCGAGTCGCCCCAGTATCCAATTGAGAAGGCGCATATCGTAGAAGAGAAAAGTTGCACAATACCAAGACCCAGGAGTGTGGAGCAACAGCCTACTTCTCAAAGCAAAGGTTCGTCAATTCGTCGGAAAGTTTGGCAACATGACGTCATCAGCTAACACTTACGAGAATCAGCGCGAACTTTACGAAAACATCAAGCAAGTCGGCATCAACATCAAGAAGGATGGCTGGGACAGGAAGAACGTGGACTACTTCAAACGGCGTATGCAAATGCTGGAAAACTTATGGAGTGAATTCCAGTTCAACCATGACCGTCTGTCTACAGAAGTAAGTGCGAGTCATCCTTACTTTACAAGCGATCTATATAACACAGCATTGAAGTGTTATAACGAGGTCAAGGAGTTAATTCTCCAACAACATCAGCAACTGTCGACGCATAAACGGTCCGCAGGGGGATCGGCGGTGCAACCAACACCGTTCGAAAGTGCCTCTGAACAAGATGAAACAGGTGCATCGAACAAGAAATTACAAGAGCAAACAGACAGCAAGGAGGAAGAACAAACCAGTAACACGATTGAGACCAACAAGAGGGATCAATCGCCTCCTCGGCAACAACAAAGCCCTAACAAGAGGGACACGGGTTCCAACAGTAAACTGGACGACCTATTACGCAAACAATCGGCGAACTTCAAGGCTTGTATGAGAGCTGTCGCCAACATTCAAGTGGAATTTATCACAGAAAAATGGGAATTCCAGGATGCGTTGCAATCGTTACAAGCGCGTTGGTCTGCTATTGACAGTCTCCATTGGGAAATCGTCCTAAAAAAAACCTCCAGTGCGAACTCAACGAGGACAAAAACGCAATATATGAAGAGCGCTTTACAAGATTCGAAAAACAATATATTGATCTGAAGAAAGCATTAAACACCAAGATATGGTCCGGAGCTTATAGAGAAAGAACAACACCAAAGTTGGAGATACCAGTATTTCACGGAAAGTTTAATCAGTGGATACC
Organism: Dasypolia templi; assembly: GCA_963555695.1. Classification (NCBI taxonomy): domain Eukaryota; kingdom Metazoa; phylum Arthropoda; class Insecta; order Lepidoptera; family Noctuidae; genus Dasypolia; species Dasypolia templi. Next base: position 6,878,191 of record OY743158.1, read on the forward strand.
CTTCAAAGACCTTTTCACGGAAGCCATCCATAACAATACATCTTTGTCAAATGCGCAGAAGATGCAATTTTTGAAAAGCAAGGTCCAAGGAGAAGCTGAAAGACTGATACAGCACTTACAAATAAGCTCGGACAGCTATCTAGTGTGTTGGGACATTCTCAACAATCGCTACAACATTTTGACACAAAAACTGGACGCTGAGACATACTCAGATTACATTGAATCACTGAAGAACTCGCGAGAATTACCGGTGCTAAAGGATTTCTTAATTTACCTAGAGGCGAAGTTTACTTCAATGGAATCGTCGCAGCGTAAACAAGACAACTATCAGAAGTCAAGTTCTGCAACAAACCAGAATCAAGAAGCATCCCATAACAAGAAATACAGCTATCATAACAACAAGAATCAGGCGGCTAGTAACAACAAGGTTACGAAATCGTTCCATGCGTCAACGTTTACTTGTCCACTCTGCAACGACGAGCATGGCCTCTTTTTTTGTGCCAAGTTTTTAGAAATGTCGAATGATGTAAAACTTAACACAATTAACAAATTGCAAGTCTGCATTAATTGCCTGTACAGCCACAAAGGCAAAAAATGTACTTCAAACAACCGATGTCGCAAGTGCAAAGCTAAGCACAATACGTTATTGCACGAGGCTGCATCAAAAAACAATGAACAATACCAAACGGATTCATCATCTCATGTCTCTCAAAATGATGAAGAAGCTTCGGAGATCCTATTAGCGACCGCCATAGTTAAGGTTGAGGGAGCTGATGGAACTCAGTACAACATGCGAGCTCTAGTAGATCAAGGGTCTCAAATATCACTGATAACAGAACGAGCAGCTCAACTTCTTGGGATGAAGAACAAAGTGGCACTTCCCATCACCAGCATCCAAGAGGATTTCTTCCGCCTATATCACCTTCTACAAGTGAAGGCAAAAATGACAGAGAGCTATCTAATCATTGAGATACGGGTGCCGTTAATCAGTAGAGAAAACTACGAAGTTTATCACGTCATTCCTATCCCAAGAAAGAATGGCTTCGACATGGTCACCCTACTGCCGATAGCGGAACTATTACCTATTAACATACAGAAGAACTCATATCTACCGATGACTGGAACCGACCTACATCAATGCATTCATTACGACAGCACGACTATGTTGTGCCCCATGAGGTCACCAATTTACAACATGCAGTCTGACGAGAGCCTTTGCAAGAAGAGACAAGACTCGTCTGACTGCAAAACAAAACATGAGAATTGTCAAAACAAGTGGTTGGAACTTAACAACATAAACAGCTATTTATACTTTTGCTGTGACGCTTGCAAAATACGCGTCATATGCGGGAATCAAGTTTCAACTGCACTACTTAACAATGCAGGGGTAATGACACTTGGTAGCGACTGCACTATCAATAGGGACACGTTCACGGTACATTCCCAAAGGCAACTGATGGACATAATGCATGCCAATGTTGAAGAACTCACGCTGGAAATACCTCCAATTAATCGGATCATCAACCTGACGGTACCGGTTTTGAAACACGAACCCGAGAATGAGACGGTAATGGATCAAAGCTCATTACTGCAAGAAATGGGAAAACAAATAGAACAGATGAAAGCCGCGACCACAGAAGACATCATATCTGATCGGGCAACATACCACGATATCCACCAATACGTAGTCATATACGTATTGGCAACAGTAGCAGCGACGGCTAGCGCAATATATGCTTACCACCGACTTCGCAAACATTGCACGAGTCAAGAGAAAACTGAGGCACCACCTGTTCCCCATCCAGTGCCCAGAAGGAGGTCGACTGCAAGCATCATGGACACCGCAGCTGTAGTTGACGTCACAGACGACAGCAGCGTAGTGCACTTATCGAGTGCACGAACACTCAACAAAGCAACGTCGCCTATTGCGCGTTGTGATTTAATTGTATAAGGCTCGGATTAGATTATTCTGGTTTACAATTCATTTACATTTTTATATTTAACATAACACTTTCATTTTTTATTGTTTCCAGTTAGCTTTTGTGAGTGGGCAATATGTACGAGCTACGCTGTACATTGACCTTTGTGGGAGTTCGTACGTCATACTCAATAATGCACATCGATATTGTTTAGGTGTGCATTTCTCTAACATAGTATTTAAGTGACATAATTGTGTAATTTTATTCAGTAGCAATAAATCCATCAAGGGAATCGTTAGTCTACTCATTTATATAACATAACATAACATAACAAACCTAACAAGTACATAACATTTTCACTGTTGGGCATTACACCCCAACAGGAACTATGAAAGCACTATGATCCCTGCCTGATCAATGTTTTAGATAAACATCATTATTATGTCGTTTTTTTTATACTTACTTTAGTAAATTTTTACGCAGCAGGGGGAGCTGGGTCCAAGCTACCGGGGTTAGGGCTCCAGAGACATGAATCTTGATCAAACCGCCTAACGAAAGCCTCGAGAGATGTTGAGGCTTTCGGCCATCAAGCCATTGGCCGATACGACAATCGGCATACTGACAGCTGAGCTCATATTCTACGTGTCAACAACCTCGTGAGCTAAGTCGAGATAATTATTATTATTAATTCTTCTTGACATTTCTCGGGACCCTAAAGTCTCGGACGTTTGGAAGGCGTACGAGGAGCCAAAGCCAACTTGCAGAGGCCCGTTAGACGTTTTTAACTAAATTAGGCACCAACCGACGATTATCCCAGTTCGCACTATGCAATTGCACCCATTTTTTTATTTCCGGGTTGTAAAATACTCATAAATGTCCTCTGCCAGACTCCCACTGACTAAAAACCACCCCGGTGTTCCATCTCACACCTACGTCGGGTTCGCGGGAACATACGATTCTTACGCAACCCCGACTGTTGCCGGCCCGCTTCGTCGGGCCTCTTCGAATTGGGAGGGGAGTGAGGTGTTTGACTCCCCCCGCAACGTCTATGAGGGGCGCGTCCGAGGACTGTGTCCTCCCGGCAGTCGACGCAGTAGTGACACCGGGCGTCTGGCTCCCTGTTTGTGCGACAAAGAAACTTTCCGAAAAACCCAAACTCCGAAAGTACCTGCGCCACCCGAAACAACAGGAAGCGTGCCTCCTCTCGAGCCAGAGGTCGAGCACCTGCTGGACTGCTGGCGCTGCATGGGCTGCTCGCCCCACGCCCTCGCTTCCTCGCGCCACCGATACAGTGACGCGAGCACCATTGTTCGAAACGGTGGGTATCCGTCTGAGTTGGATGGCACGGTTTGGCTGCGAATAAGGTCGTAGACGGCGAACGGCTACTGGTGGGTTGGGTGTCTGCCAGAGTTAAACTCCTGCCCAGGCGGCCTGTGCGGTGATACCGATGACTGGGCATTGGGCATGTCTGGGCACAATGCAGCGCTGAAATAGAAACTATCCTCCTCACGCGAAGATGCAAGCGTAGAATTTCGTGAAGGCCTCCCGATCCAACCTGCTGTATGTGCTGAATTTCTTGAAATGTAACTCGCCAATTGTCTTGTTTTAAAATGATCACTGCTAGCACGTTTTCTTCCGTAACAGCCGTCAAAGGGCGACCACTTCTTTCAAAATCCTCCAAAGTCGAATTCATAATACCAACGACACACGGTTGCCTTAAAAGGGCCTTCATCCATGAATGCCATTTGAAGTCTATCGTACGATTCGTCCGGTTTCAGGCGATACCTGAAATCGTAAAAAAACATATCGCGAAATGTTTCCCGCACAGATCCATGTTGAAAACTTTGACAGCAGCTATCTTTCATTTTAATTTTGACCTCACTATTGGCTATAACAACCTCAAGAACCATGAAAGCGACACACCCATTATGAAAATGTTGAAATTTTGACAGCCGCCATTTTGGTGTTTAATTTTGACCCAACTTTTGGCTTTAGCACCCTTGACAACAACGAAAACGACACCCATGATGAACATTTTGAAAACTTTGACAGCCGCCATTTTGGATTTCAAATTTGACCTCACTATCGGCTTTTCGAGAACCATGAAAACGACACCTATGATGACAAATTTGGGAATTTCGCGGCTGCCATCTTGGATTTTCATTGAAAGGTGGTAAAAAAATATTAGCAGATCTTTTTATGAAGGCAGATTAGATTCATAGAGGTAAGCTAGTACAAAAGGAGCATCAATTAAAAATCAGGAAAGATCAATTAGATTAAAATAACACTGCGTAATAAAAAGATCACAATGGGTATAAAAAAAAATTGAAAATAGTAAAGGATTAATAAAAAAAGTAAAAATACATTTAAGTACAGTGAAAATCATCCTGTTTGATTATACTCTACTAGTAAAGTAATAATAGAAAAAGCAAAGTTCCACCAACAGAGAGACATTATAAGATTGATTATATACCTATGTATTTACGTGCATGTTTGCACACTATATATGACTAATAAAAGAAAAAACCATTTGTCTTAATTAATAATCTTTTTTTTTTGTTTTCCTTGACATTACTATTTCAAATAAAGTTTTAATCAAAATTGAAAACTGAAACTAATTCAATCCCAAACTAGTTTGTTCAACTAAAGTAATTCAATCGTTACTTGAAACTAATTGCGATAGTTTTAGTTGTTAATCGTTCATCGCATGAAAGTTGAATTTCATTAGTTTTATTTTCCTTTTGTTTATTTGATGTTTTATAGAATATTGTTTATCTTTTTTTTACTCTTTTGCTACGGTTAACGTTTGCTTACAGCTTGTTTTTAATTTTTATTATACATATACTAGAGTAATCTGTGGAAAATGTTGTGGGCAGTATATTTGTTATGTTTTATTTTAAGCCAACACTGTTAATGCACAATCAATTCTCGTAATCAAATTGGTTTCCGAGCTGACAAGTCGACAAGTGATGCAGCCCATGGGCTTGTTGATTATGTAGTAGGAAATTTGGATACTGGTAAAAAGACTATGGGCATATTCCTAGATTTGGCGAAAGCCTTTGACACGGTCTCTGTGCCGTTGCTTTTGCAAAAACTGGAACGAATAGTCGTTAGAGGAGACCAACTCAAAATATTCAAAGACTATCTTTCTGTTCGCACACAATATGTGAAAATAGGTGATAGCACAAGCAGTGACTTCGAGTCTCCTTCGGTGTCCCTCAGGGTAGTATTTTGGGCCCAAGTCTATTTCTTGTGTATTTAAATGACCTTTGTGAGCTAAATCTCGATGGAGGTAAAATTATATCGTATGCGGACGATACGGTGCTTCTGTTTTCTGCTGATTCATGGGATAATGTCTATTGGATTGCGCAGCTTGGATTTAATATAGTAAGCCACTGGTTACAAAATAATATACTCACCCTAAATGCAGATAAAACGCAATATCTCACCTTTTCTACGCGGAACTGTAATCCACCTTGCTCAACTCTCTCTATAATAGCACACAATTGCTGTAACAATGTAAGCTGTTCTTGCCCAGCCTTAGTAAAAGCGAAAAAAGTTAAATATTTAGGAATAATAATTTTTAATAATCTATCTTTTCGACCTCATATAAACATGGTTACTTCTAGGGTTCGAAAACTTATATTAGTTTTTAAAAATCTCTGTATGTAACTTCTAGAGGTTTGAGTATAGTTTTTGACGTGCCTCCCACGTCAAAAACTATACTCAAACCTCTAGAAGTTGCACAAAGAGCAATACTCAAAGTTAGCACTTTCCGGCCCTATCTATTCCCAACTTACCTTTTATACCAGTCCTGTGAAATACAGGACCTCACGATGTTTTCCTTCAAACGGTGAAGGGAAACATCGTGAGGAAACCGGCATGTCCTAGAACTAAAAATTCGAAGACATGTGACATCTACCAACCCGCACTGAGCCCGCGTGGTGAATTACGGCTCACTACCTCTCATAGAGAGGAGGCCTGTGCCCCAGCAGTGGGAACGTTATAGGCTGATTATGTGTGAAATACTCACGGTCCGTCAGCTGTTTGTCCTAAACGCAGTTTTGAGACACCATGCTAGCACAAAGTATGACAAGTCCTCTTATTTTCTAAGCGTAGACGAAAGGTCATAACATGCAAAGATCTACCGACCTTAAAACATCCACACGCTCGCAAGTACTATTGTTACCTAGGCACTTTTCTGTATGAAAGAATAAATAAACTGGTAGAGATATACCCATTAGATAGGAACAAGTGTAAATCTACTGTAGTAGATTCAATCAATCAATCAATCAATCAAAATATTTTATTTCACATAAACCTACATGGGCACTTATGAAACGTCAGATTCTAGGTGCACGGTTCCAATTGGTCGTTTCCTATGGAGAAGAGCCGGCAAGAAACTCCATGGTTACTCTTTTAAAAATATTTGTCTTTTACAATGTTTTTTAGTTACAGTGTTAATAGGTATGGGAGGACAGTGTAGGCCTGTCAACAAGTACCATATGTTAAACAAATAGACAATGGTCTATAAATTTACAATCCACAAGGCCTACGACGTTCTCACATTTACAAAATATAAAATAATCTAATAAAGTAAAGTCAAAAACTAATTTAAAATTGTAGGTATATTATGCCAAATAATGAAAATATTATGTTAGAGTTATGTAAAAGTCAATATATAATAAAAAATAAAAATTAAACACCATTATTTGGGAGCAGTTATTAGAAATAACATCCGCAAGCTAAACTACGATGATACTGAAAACCTGTTGACTGTAATAAAGTATCTTAAAATATTCCTCATCCTCCTACACACATCCACACATTTACTTTCTACTCATCGGAGGCCATCACTACACAACTTATTTTAAGATTATTTTCCTATATTTTCCCACTTTTTATTATTATTTTATTGTTATTATTTGGATTAAATGTTGTCTTTATAGATGTGTATAGAGTTCAAACAAAGTTATTTATAAAATGTGGCCTACGACAGGGGAAGAGAGCTGATCTAGTTCAGGCACAGATGTTCAAATCGACCTTAATATTAAAATGTTGTATGTTTTTGATCAAATAAAAAAAAAATATACTGCTGTTTGTTTTGTATATAAATAATAAAATAAAGTAAAACATAATAAAATAAAATAAACACTGCAGTCAGCAACTAGGTTGTGGAGGACAGATTGCGCAGTCCCTCCATGTAAAATACTGGAATTCAGTTGCATCAAGTAAGAATGACAGGTTATGAAAGGCAGATTGATTGAGTCTGTATGAAAATGAAATGTTACTAATTTCCCCCCATGTAAATGAAAATGCAGAAGTGTTTTTAGAAGGAACAACTTTTACCGAAAAAATCTCTTTTCCTTATAAGAACGATTTGTATTTGATGCCAGAGCAATGCAAATCCATTCACGAACCAATTGAGAACAAAAAAAATCCTCTACGAATATAAAATAAAGCGAATGAGCTTGAACATAAAAGTAATAAATATATTTCGTGTCTTTCCTGAGGCGCACGAATTTGATTTCCTATATCAGCTTTTATACGGATACGATTTGAATACAAAATGAAAAACGTGACGGTGATATTGAGACCTTTGTGAGCTAAATCTCGATGGAGGTAAAATTATGTCGTATGCGGACGATACGGTGCTTCTTTTTTCTGCTGATTCATGGGATAATGTCTATAGGATTGCGCAGCTTGGATTTAATATATTAAGCCACTGGTTACAAAATAATATACTCACCCTAAATGCAGATAAAACGCAATATCTCACCTTTTCTATGCGGAACTGTAGTCCACCTTGCTCAACTCTCTCCATAATAGCACACAATTGCTGTAACAATGTAAGCTGTTCTTGCCCAGCCTTAGTAAAGCGAAAAAAGTTAAATATTGAGGAATAATTATTGATAATATTCTTTTCGACCTCATATAAACATGGTTACTTCTAGGGTAGGAAAACTTATATTCGTTTTTAAAAATCTTAGAAATGCAGCTGACCCCAAATTGATTAAGCAAGTGTACCTAGCGATTGGTCAATCAGTGTTGCAGTACTGTATCTCTGTATGGGGAGGCACGTCAAAAACTATACTCAAACCTCTAGAAGTTGCACAAAGAGCAATACTCAAAGTCAGCACTTTCCGGTCCTATCTATTCCCAACTTACCTTTTATACCAGTCCTGTGAAATACTCACGGTCCGTCAGCTGTTTGTCCTAAACGCAGTATTGAGACACCATGCTAGCACAAAGTATGACAAGTCCTCTTATTTTTCTAAGCGTAGACAAAAGGTCATAACATGCAAAGATCTACCGACCTTTAAACATCCATACGCTCGCAAGTACTATTGTTACCTAGGCACTTTACTGTATGAAAGAATAAATAAACTGGTAGAGATATACCCATTAAATAGGAACAAGTGTAAATCTACTGTAGTAGATTACATCCGCAAGCTAAACTACGATGATACTGAAAACCTGTTGACTGTAATAAAGTAGCTTAAAATATTAGTCATCCTCCGACACACATCCACACATTTACTTTCTACTCATCGGAGGCCATCACTACACAACTTATTTTAAGATTATTTTCCTATATTTTCCCACTTTTTATTATTATTTTATTGTTATTATTTGGATCAAATGTTGTCGTTATAGATGTGTATAGAGTTCAAACAAAGTTATTTATAATATGTGGCCTACGACAGGGGAAGAGAGCTGATCTAGTTCAGGCACAGATGTTCAAATCGACTCATAGAAACAAGTGTTTTAAAGTGTATCACCTTAATTTTAAATTGTTGTGTTTTTGATCAAATAAAAATATATATACTGCTGTTTGTTTTGTATATAAACAATAAAATAAAGTAAAACATAATAAAATAAAATAACATAAAATAAACACTGCAGTCAGCAACTAGGTTGTGGAGGACAGATTGCGCAGTCCCTCCATGTAAAATACTGGAATTCAGTTGCATCAAGTAACACTGACAGGTTATGAAAGAGCCTGGCAGATTGATTGAGTCTGTATGAAAATGAAATGTTACTAATTTCCCCCAATGTAAATGAAAATGCAGAAGTGTTTTTAGAAGGAAAAACCTTTACAGAAAAAATCTATTTTCCTTATAAGAACGATTTGTATTTGATGCCAGAGCAATGCAAATCCATTCACGGACCAATTGAGAACAAAAAAAAATCCTCTACGAATATAAAATAAAGAGAATGAGCTTGAACATAAAAGTAATAAATATATTTGGTGTCTTTCCTGAGGCGCACGAATTTGATTTCCTAAATCAGCTTTTATACGGATACGATTTGAATACAAAATGAAAAACGTGACGCTGATATTGAGAACTATGATGTTATTTATGAGGAAACGTGATATATCTCGCCAAATGTGAAACCAGATTAAACATAAGCTAACATAACACCCCTTGTTTTCCCCGAAGGGTTGGGCAGAGGTGTACCTATAGTACACCCACAGTTCGCCAGTTATGTTTCAGTCCCATGAAATAGGGGGCGAGCCTTGCCATCAACCGGGCACAAATCCAGACTCCGGGCTGCTACTGAGAAATTCCAGATAGAAAAACCCAATAACACGTTGCCCGACCTGGGAATCGAACACGAGGTCCTATCGTGCTCAGCAGTAGGTCTTGAGACCACTGGACCAACGAGCCAGATTAAATGTGTCTCCCTCGAGGGGCTCGTGGCTAAATGATATCCGGCCCCCGAGTCGAATGAAGGTTAAACTACACTTGCCGCGGACAGTTCACAGATGGGTGACCATCCATTATAAAAATCGAAACTACTCCGTGTCTCGGAAAGCACATTAAGCCGTTGTTCCGACTGTCATTCGTGGACATTTGACAGTCGTTACGGGTAGTCAGAACTCCAAAAATCTGACAACCAGTGTTACAACGGGTTATCGTGTTACCCAGTAACAGTAACTGGGTTGTGGAGGTCAGATAGATAGTCGCTCCATGTAAAATATGGATATTCAACTGCATTCGTTTAGACTGGAATTTGACGCCAAAATAGTTGCGAAACGTTTAGACTTGAAGCTGACGACAAAATAGTTGCGAAAAGTTTAGACTGGAATCTGACGACAAAATAGTCGCGAAAAGTTTAGACTGGAATCTGACGACAAAATAGTTGCGAAAAGTTTAGACTGGAATCTGACGCCAAAATAGTTGCGAAAAGTTTAGACTGGAATCTGACGCCAAAATAGTTGCGAAAAGTTTAGACTGGAATCTGACGACAAAATAGTTTTTTTTTCGATTGTATTTATATTAAAACTATTTTTCTCGGATTTCTCCTAGTTACAAGTTTTAAAGTGCAAAGGAAGCTTGAACTAATGGTTAACTCTACGTTTGAATCATTTGGCTAAATAGTATAGTACTCCGGAAATGTCCGAAACCCATTTATAAATCTAGAAATAATTAAATTCTGTTAGTCCATACCTACTATTAAATGGAAACACTCGAGACAGCGAATGGTCATTTATTTAATGACTGGACCGATTACATAATCGGACAAGGAAACGATTCATAGTCGTTTTCTCGACATCGATATGAACAAAACTCTCGAATAACACTTTTAACAACTTGTACAGTCTAGGGATAACATTTATGCATACGTCTAGCGAGTTTATTTGTAAAAGCTCTTTCTTGCTAAAGAATCTTTTTTTTTTATAAATGCGTCCAACACATAAATAAAGCTACAATAAAATGTTTTGGAAAAAGTTATCAAGACACATAGGTTCGTTTCCTTAAAAAAGTTTACGATTTATGACGTTAAAAACTTTAAACAAATATCCATCTCCCGTTTATTTCATTAAACGCTACTATACTATCTTTCCGTAATCCATAACGATAACCCTTCACTAATCGCTTCACCCCGATAAATTGTGTACTCGATAATCGACTAAATCGAGACCCCAACACTATCCATTACACCAGATTGCGTGCCCTATAAAACAATATGAGTCTCGTAGGAATGAAAGTAGTGATTTACTCGTTTCGTGTAATAGTTTCCTGGGATGGTGAGCGTGTAGGCACAAAACAAATAATAGGTACAGAAGATCTGCTCCATGCAATGGAGCGAGCACGCACGCACACTTAGACTCGCTTCACGTACGTAAAGCGAGTGTAAGCGCACTCGCGACTGGCATTTTTCTTTTTTGATCTGAGATCGCCAAGAGCCTGTAACTAGTAACTCACCGTTAAAACCTCGGACCAATTATCCTACCTAGTTAAAACTTAGGTGAAGTGAGCGTGGAGTGAGCTGTCAGTGTCACTGATTGACCAAGACAGGATGACACTGACAGCTCACTCCACGCAAGTCTTCACGGTGAGGTTTTTATCTACATGCAGGTAGGCAGTCGCTCCGTGTGAAATACTGGTAGTTAGCTTCTTTTGGTTTCAGGAGGAGTTTGAGATCGCCGTCCGTACGCGTCTGTCGGGTTTCTTTAAAAACGATGCTGAACATTCCGTAATGATTAGCAGCTGTCTAAAACAACCATACATTTTGGACGTTGAATCATCTCACAACTTTATGCGACGTTTATAAATAATGGGGTTGGTGTGCGTGCGCCTGTTTTCACTCGTTGTATGGAGTTGACCTGCTGTACTTAATCATTTTGTGGTATTGCGTTACGTTTAGAACGTTGGTCTCGATTCGGGGGCGGATCAATTTTATGATGGAGACATTGTAGCACAAGTTTATGTCGTGTGTGTTAGGTTTGTGAAGCTAGGAAGTCCGGGGTTGTATGTTTGGTGATTGTTTTTCGAATCAGCATCCAAATTGCGTAACACATTTTCGTAAACGATTACGACTAATCTGTTGTATTTTGACAGTTCAACAGCATTCATTGCGTTATTTACATTGTTGAGCAGATTCTTTTATAAGATATAAGTTCGTATGGAGCAATGGATTAGCAATCTGTTTCAAAACGATTCAAATTCCGATTGATTGTATATTACGCAATTAGGGTACTGGAATGAGTTGATCCGACCGACGAAGGAGAAGCAATATTTCAGGGCACTTATGTAATTGAACCAACCAACCAAAAAGAAGAAGTAGGTTGTGTTGCGAATGGTCACTGTTCTTACCAAACCTAACCCATTTGGTCAGGGTGGGCTTTTTTTTTGTTAACGGGGTGAAAGTCCTGAATGTCCTCCGCCCTGGGGCGGGTGGAGGGATCTGTCAGACTTCTACTGACTATAACCACACCGTGTTCCCTCGCGCACTTGCACCGGGGACTACGGGGGCAGTTAAGCACTCTTCAACGCATCCTCCAAGTGGCCTGTCTCTGCGGGCTCCATCTGGTCAAGCGGGGAGAGTGAGGTGTTTGACTCCCCGCGCGACACCTAAGCGGGCGCGCGTGGAACATTACGCGCCTTCACCTCGGATAGTGGGCGATGGACGTCTGTTAGGGGTTTTGTGATTTGTTCCGGGGTGGAAAATCCTCATTGATGTCCTCTGCCCTGGGGCGGGCTTAAGGGTCTGTCAGACTCTTACTGACTAAAAACCACCCCGTTGTTCCATCTTACACCTACGCCGGGGATCGCGGGAACGTACGATTCTTCCACAACTCCGACTGGTGCCAGCCCGCCTCGGCAGGCCTCCTCTGGGGGTGAGTTAGTTAGTTTCTTCAGGGCGGTTTTATTAAACAATCAACAGTGGACACTGCTTTCTATGTGTATTTGTGCCCTAATCAATCAAACTAACTCAGATAGGGTCATGAGACTTCTGTTGTGTAACTTACTGTTCAGTAATTCAGCTTTTACCAGTATTTTGACTGGTTCTATGGCCATACCTCTTTGACTGATGACCGATACTTACTAAGATGTGCTTGGTTTATGACGCCAATCTTCGGTAGGCCTAAAGTAATCGCTTATGTAGCTGACTCTAAATCTCCATCAAGCTAAAACACTGCTTATTTTCCAAGGGATACAGTTGATTTTTGTGGAGAGTTGTTACTAATTCCTTGATTGAATCGAATCGTTAATATTATGGACGCTCGTAAAGGGTTTATAGCGTGTCGGAAAAGCTGAATTGTCTTGTGTGACTAGTTTTTGGTGATTTCACATAGTCTTGGAGAGATGAGTACCTACCTAGTTTTTGCTGTTCAAAGAAGTAACTGTCTCAATGTAGAAACGCAGCATAGAAAACCTTAAATAGGCAATTTTAAAGTTTTCAATCGGATAAATACATAACTACGCTTTGCCCGACCTGAGGCTCGGGCAACCATCCCACAACAATCAACGGGAAGCAATCTCGTTCTATTTTACATATTACTTTTATCGTGAAATAAGGGTGTACTACGAGACCTCTGATTATACCCCTTCGGAAAATACGGGCGTGATGTTATTAATTAAGTGCAACGTTGTCTGTCACAAACAACCAGCTTGTTTCACTCCCGCACTATTTGTCTTGCTGCTCGAAAACTGAGCGATGCTTCGCTTTGAGAACAAACATCGTATTTAGTGCTACTACTTACACATTGGAGTGTTTTAATTGTTTAGTATCTTTATTAGACAATGAGGAGGGCAATGCTTGGAGTTTCCATACGTGATCGAATCAGAAATAAAGAGATTCGTAGGAGAACCAAGGTAACCGACCACTATGAAACTAATTTAGAAATTACAATATAGTTAGGACATAAGCACACGTTCATAGGTACTTGTTACCCTTTTGCACGGACTGGAGGCTCCTTCAACTCGTGAAAAGCCTTTTACTAAACGCTCGTTTACTGAGCGGCCGGCCCCGTCAGGTGGCGGACGTGACGTCATGAAGCCTGTTCCAATTAAATAAAACGCATCGATAACAGGTTGTTTACGTGAAGTGAATGTATTTATTTAACTTTAAGACCGCGCTATTGCATTAGGTATGCACCTGTAATGGTAGTTGTATGGGAGATTTTAATAAATAAATGAATTTCTATCTATTTTTAAAGTTCAGGCCAATTTTCTTAGGTACGTTTTTGGAAAATATCTGCTTTGAATTATAAGGAGTTACAGCCATCATGTTAGAGTCATGGACGAGAATCGTCAAGAATTTATGACATTGTCATTTAGTTCCCCCTAGAAAAATTATCTGGATATTTTCTGTTTCAGTATATTTTTTTACTCATAAAAAACAACCGACTTCCTTTAAATAACTTAAATTTCGTAAGTCGGTATTTGGTTTTGTTTTATTTTTTGTTCACCGACTTCCATTTTTTTTGCTTTATATTTTAACTTTTTAGTTTTGGTACCTACCCCACACAAATTCGTATTTCAACTAATTGCTATGTAAACAACAGTGACAGTCATGCTTGACCAGATGTCACATTTTAATTCAAATGGTCGACGACTGATGCGGGAGTAAAACTCATCAGCCACATTTTGGAATCCTGGGAGAAGTCGAAGGATGCAATTGGCATTTTCTGTGACCTCTCAAAAGCGTTTGACTGCGTTGACCACAATACACCGATCTGTAAATTCTCTTCCAGGTGTCTAATCTATTAAATTCTCACAGTGAAAACTTAGGTGAAGTGATATAGATTGGATAGATCGTATAGATATGTAAATAATCTGTGATTAGGTAATGGTCTTATTCCAGAAATATTTGCACACGTCTGTTGGAATGTTCATCTAATTAATGACGCGATTTGAGCCAGTAATCGGCATGCGGCGACAAGTGCCGATAGGCGGCGGTTAGAGGATACTAATTACTGATCAATGTACCTCGGGAGTCGCTCAGATTGGAAGCTGACCCCGACAAAGCAGGGAAAAGGTAGATTGGTTGAGTCATGTTGATTATTTTTAGTATTTTATTAACAATACAATTCAACTAGTTTCTTTATATAACTTTGATCAACGCAAAAATAACAAACAGACTTGGTAAATCCAGTAAACTTATTTGACAAGAGATTTGATCATAACATTCACAGAGAGGCGAACAGTGTTCGCCCAGTGGTAACTGCTGCTACTTAATGGTCATACCGACTGGCGCGACGCAAAAGCGTGACACAAAGACTCAGCGTGTCGAGCGCCGAGGGGTGTCTGTTTGCGGTAGCCTCTACGAGTTGTAGGTCGTAAGTTACAACCCAGACACAGGAACTTTAGTTTGTGTGAATCATTCATCAGTACTGCTCTCAAAACGGTTAAGGAAAACATCGTGAGGAAACCGGCACGTCCTAGAACAAAAAATTCGAAGACATGTGATATCTGATCATCATCACCAACCTGCACTAGGACCGCGTGGTGGACTACGGCCCACTCTCTATCACCGAGAGGAGGCCTGTGTCCTAGCAGCGGGAACATTATAGGCTGATTATGTGTAATGTTGTATATAGATGTAATTAGGTAGAGTAGCTCATCGGACTAAAACTTTTATTGCTAAGGCAAAATGAAGACATTTTTGTTTTTGTTGTGTATGTACCTATAATATATGTATGTCTATGTATCTTAAGGCTTTGACCTTAATTAAGATATAGCCTAGCCTAGCGTAATAACATTCTTCGACTATAAACGCCAGACCATGTAACTATTCGATTTGCGAATCGATTAAAACTTAATTATTTTTAGAGAATGGATTGCAAAACTGATAGTTAAGGTCGCTCTCAATTACATCCAAATCAAATAATCTGCAAAATGAGAGAACATACATCTTTATTGAACCCTCCAGGCATTGCATCAATACCATTATTCATCTAAGATTAGACTAAGATTCTCCGGATTTTTGCTTCATCGCGCTGTGCATGCTCAACGTGGTAGCCGATAGAATAGACTTGTTTTCTTGTACACTGAATGATTTTACTCTGGCGACTTTGCAGGGTGTTGTGTTATTATAATTAAGTAAAAATTGTTATGTTTGTTAATTTTATTGTGAATTTAGTTTATAATTAATAGTATATTTCTACTTAACTATCGCATTAGGGATTTAAGGTTTTATAATAAATAAATAAAAATATTTTCCTAGAACTCCCTAGCAACAAAATTCGAATTTATAAATGATATATGATAATGATAAATGATTTTATTTTCTGTAAATAGGTTTGTACAAACACTTTTACATGTCAATAATATTTAAAAACTAGGTGAGATCGGCATTTCCTATCTGACTACTCTGAGAAGAAACGCCGAAACAAACTCAGAGATATAATCTCAGAAACTAGATAACATAAAGACGCTGCCGCAACTGCTAGTAATAAGAAAAATTGGATTTCCTGTAACTAACCCTATCATAGCGTATCCTAACAGCACTACAAGAAATACAATTTGTAGGACACTTTCTAGATCAAGACCAATTTTGTTTGTTTGTTTGGCATCTCGCAGGTCAACCTATGCGGTTGTCGTCTGCTTAAGCGGACTTGCCTGTGGATTCCCTAATAAATTAAGGCCTCCAGCCAGGACTTAAACTTATATACTAACTAAAACTAAGCGACAACGCTAAGGGCACCCCCTGTGGGGTACGAACCTCGGCTTAGGGCGTCGCTGGAAGAGGGCAGCAAATGACTAGCTGGATCAGGATTGGTATTAATTAGGGACGAATTTAAAGCTACAGGCTCAGCGGCGCGGGCTGGCTCGAGCAAGGGTCGGGAGGGGCGTCGATTTGGGCGTCGCGGCGGGCCTCGGCGGCGTGGGCGGTAGGACGGCGATCGGGTTTTGGGCTTATGTAGCGTGCTAGTGGCCTTACTACTCTCCTGGAAGAGGGTAGTGGCGTCGTCGGGGTCGATTAAAGTATGCCTTGGTCGGCGAATACTGCTAATGCGAGAGGGAGTGTAGCGGGCGGCCGCTGTAATCAGGGGGTTAGAATGTTTGATGCCGCAGTCGAAGAAACGCTTTGATAAGCGTTTCATGAACTGTTTTATGGTTGGCATTTTGAGGTCGACGTGAAGATCGATATTACGGACATAGAAGGGGGCACCCGTGACCCTTCTGAGGAAACGGTTTTGGAGGGTCTGCATCTTATGGAGATGACGTGGGTGAGCGTGTGCAAATACAACGCAGGCATAGGTCATGATGGGACCGATGAATGCGGTATAGATGCGGAGCTTGCATTTGAGGGACAGTTTACTACGGGCTGTCAGTACGAATTGCAGCCTGCTAAGAGCGAAGGAGGCGCGCGCGCGAACCGCCTTAATATGAGCCTTAAAAGTAAGGTTCTCATCGAGGATCACGCCTAGGTATTTGGCTTGCTTCTCCCAAGGGATGGGCTTGCCGTACATAGTGATCGGGCTGGGAAGTGGGGGAGGGAGTCGACGACGTCTCGAGAAGAGAACCGCCTGACTCTTATCGGGGTTGACCTCGATTCTCCATTTCCGGAACCAAGCGCCTAAGACGTTTGCGGAGGTTTGGAGTGTACGAGCTATAGCGTTGGGACAGTGACCGGTATAGTAAACGGCAGTGTCGTCGGCGAAGAGAGCCAACTGAGCCTTTTTACTTTTTGGGATATCGCTAGTGAACAGCGTGAAGGCGAGAGGAGATAGTACGGAACCCTGAGGGACACCGGCGCGAATAGGATGAGGGGACGAGAATGCTCCCTCGACGCGATAGCGAAAGGTCCGGTTCGACAAAAAGTCTCGTAAGATGAGCACGAGACGATCTGGCACTCCTAGTTGGTAGAGCTTGTATATCAAGCCGTTGTGCCAGACTTTGTCGAATGCTTTCGCTATGTCGAAGAATAGCACACCCGTCGTCGCGTTACGCTGCAGACCAGCGCATAAGTGCTCTACGATACGGTGGACCTGTTGGGTGCCCGAGTGTTGGCTACGGAATCCAAACTGCTCGTTGGGTATGAGGCTCTTTGCTTCGGCGTAGTCTTTGAGACGCTTATAAATAAGCCTCTCGTAGATTTTGCCGAGGACATTGAGTA
Source organism: Dasypolia templi (assembly GCA_963555695.1). Taxonomy (NCBI): domain Eukaryota; kingdom Metazoa; phylum Arthropoda; class Insecta; order Lepidoptera; family Noctuidae; genus Dasypolia; species Dasypolia templi. The sequence continues at coordinate 6,895,968 of OY743158.1, forward strand.
AGCTAATAGGGCGGTAGCTGGAGGGCTCAGACTTTGGCTTGCCTGGCTTTGGGATACCGATGACGGTGGCTTCTTTCCATGCTTGTGGGAAGATGTTGTTGCTCAAGGCGCCATTGAAGATGGCGGTCATAAGCATTATTAGCGGGGCAGGAAGGAGTTTGTATACCTTATTGGTAATACCATCCGAACCGGGGGCCTTACGAGCGTGGAGCCCTTTAATGATGTCGTGCACTTCGTCTGGAGTGACGGGAGGCAGAGGATCATCAGGGTCTTCGACGGGAGGGAGGGAGGCTCTTCGTTCGACTTCAGCGTCGACCTTGTTCAGGTGAGCTTGGTCTACTGGTTGGGAGCTGGGAGAACATTGGGACTCTAGGCTGTCGGCAAGACATTCAGCCTTATCGGGACTGTCGAAAGCGACACTATTGTCGGGGCGGATGAGAGGAGGCATAGAGACCTCTTCTGAGGAACGCAATTTCCTCTGTAATTGCCAGAAGGCTTGATGAGTGGGCTCGAGTTCACTGAGCATCTTGTTCCAGCCCTCAGAGCGAACCTCCCCTATGCGTTTCTTTACAGCACGCTGTAAATGGCGCATGTGGGCTTTGTTCGCGTCACAAGGGAAGGAGTCGTAGGCACGGATGGCCGCGTTCTTCTCGGTTATCAGGTCACGTACGTCAGCAGGTAGTTTCCAGCGATGGTCTTCCATCACCGGAACTTCCCGTGAACAATCCGTCAATACGGATTGTACGTGCTCTGTAAACGAGTCGATTGCGGCCGTCGTGTCGGCGACTGACACTAAGTGATCGGGGATGGTGTCTAAGTGAGGCGACGTGGTGGATTTCAGTCTTTCGCTTACTTTCCTCCAGTCGGTTATCGTCTGGGTCTGAGGGGGGCGGTTGGGGTCGATCGGGCCCGAGTAGGGTGCAAGATGCATGACTACAGGGCGGTGGTCAGAGTTTAGCTCGTGGAACGTCTCAATCGATTGCAAACGGAGGTTCACATTCTTGAGCAGCGCTACATCGAGAACATCGGGAAGGTGATTAGGATTACCTGGGAAGTGAGTCGGGCTCATTGGAGCGATGACGTCAAAGTTAAGGGATTCGCCTAACTTGAAAACTAACCTACCTCTGGTTGAAGTCGTGCTACTATTCCACGCCGGGTGTTTGGCATTAAGATCCCCCGCCAATATGACGGAGTCACTCATACCGAAGAGGGCGGTGAAGTCCTTTTGGAGAGAGATGGGATCCTCCGGACCATTGTCTGGTGGAATATAAGCAGAGATGATGGTGATCGGTTGATGACCAGTCATGCCGAGCCGACAGATAGAGGTCTCCAGATGGGAGAAGAGAGAAGGTGGGTCGATAGGGATGCAATACAAAGATTTCCTAAAGTATATTAGTGTGCCACCCTTGTGGCATCGAGACCTGTCATTGCGAACTAGTTTATAGTTGGCAATATTCGGGTTTCGGTGATGCGGTTTTAAAAAGGTTTCCTGTATGAGGAGGATGTCAAGCTGATGGTCGCGGAGGAAAGCGGCGATCTCATCGCGTTGACCTGAAACGCCATTTGCGTTGAAGAAGCCTAATTTAAGGGATCGGGGTTTGTTACTGTTTACTCTCGTATTATCCATTGAGAATTAATATTTGAGTGAGTGTAGAACTTGCGCGATCTCGGGATACGCGCTGAGGATTTCCATAAGGCGGAGTGCATTGCCGTTTGCAGCAACGATTTCTTCCGCCATTTTGTCCGCGGCGGTGGTGAAGAGAGCCGCGTATGTACTTAGTATAATTTGGGCGCTGTTTCGGCCCTGGGTTCCCTGAGGTTTCGCTGGAGAGGCCGTAGGGGACGCGGGGGCTACCAAAGGCGCTGGGATGGCGGAAGCCATCAGCGCTGGAAGTTGAGCGGGTTGCGCTGGTTGCGCGGGGATAGAGGGCACCGAAGCTGCCCAGGGAGACGGCCTCTGCGGACTGAGCCGCTCCGGCATCAGCGCGGAAGGAGGTTTTCCCCAGGGGCTTTCCCTGTGCTGGCGGTCGCTCGCGCGTTTCGCGAGTTTGGGAGAGGAGGACTTCGGGGCCTTAGGACAGCCCCGGTAATTTGCCGGGTGTCCCGATTGGCCGCAGAGTACACAGCTGGGAGGCTCTAAACATAGTTCCCTATCTTTAGGGCGGGTACAGTCGGCGGTGCCATGCTCTCCTAGAAACTTGACGCATCTAGGGGTGGCATAGCAGTTGGACTGCGAGTGACCATATAATTGGCAGCGATGACACTGTCCAATTAATTGAGCTCTGTAAGGCTTCTCTATTGAGATGCCTGAGAGCGAACACACCGACTTAACTTTAAAAATCGGGTGGTGACCGTCTGTGGGGTCACAGATGACCAGGACCATGTCGTAGACTAGGCCCTGTCTCGCTTTATGTAAGCGATGGACGGCGGAAACTGGTATGCCTTGTGAGACAAGGTCGCTCTTAACCTCCTCGGTGGAGATTTCCTGTGGAACGCGCCTAATAACGACGCGTGTAGGGGTTTCCTCCGGAAGGGAGTAAGTGTGAAAGGAGTAGTTCCTTTCACGTAGGGCGCGGGAGAGGTCCCTAAAGTCCGCAGACGTGGGGACCGTAACTTTGATCCCCTGGAGGGTGGATCGGGCGTTAGTATAGTTGATCTTGCGATCAACACACATTGTAGAGATTTCAGTCCATTTGGACTTTTCCTGGACGTATATCGGGGGAGGGGGCTTCTGTTTCCTCGCGGTAGGAGCAGGTGGGCAAGCCATAGGGCTGGCGGGGCGACTGGCCCGCGGACTAGGGGCGTAAGTAGTGCTGGACGATGTATTCGTGACCTGTTTCTTTGAGGCCGGGCCAGCGGGGGCGGAGGATTTAGCCTTCCTCTTGCCTCCTTTGACGACGACTTGGAAGTCGTCGTCGCTGGAGGAGGAGGTGCGGGCTTCGTCCGCGGCGAGTGGGACTGACGTGTCCATACTCTCTGGGCGAGTCGAGTCAGTTTCGGTGCGCAGCTGCGTCGGGTTTATTGTCTCCGAGACAATAGCGGGCGCGACAAAGGGAGCCGGATTAGCGGCCGACTTAATTACTGCCGGGGCAGTAGCGGGCGAGACAATAGGGGCCGGATTAGCGGCCGGAGTATTATCTGCCGAGACAAAGGCGGGTGAAACAATGGGGGCCGAATTTTCGGCCGGAACATTGTCTGCCGGAACAATAGGCGGAATGCCTTGTTCGAATGCAGGTGGCGATAGCGGGCTTTCAAGCGCGTCGCTGAAATCGCCGAGTGCGCCTTGAGACGGAGTAGCGTGTTGGCGTAGACCAACAATTTCCTTGCCATATTTGGCGAGGATGTCGGGGTCCTTTAGGAGGACATTCCTGACGAATGCTAGCAGGATGCTAGCGTCCGTCATGGTAACGGGAAATCTATTCAAATGAGATATTGACTCATTTGTGCCTAATTTCCTACACCTAACAACCTATCTCCCCGGGTGGATGGGCCCGGGGATGTGTGACCCTCTCTGTCGGGTGTAGACAGAGAGGTGAGTACCTATTGGTGAGCCCTAAGCTTGTAACCCGTCGCCAGTCTTAATGTGCGGGCCCTGACCAGTCTAGCGCGAAGGGTGTAGACACACCCTAAAGACACTAGGTGAGTAGCTGGAATGCAAAACTGTCACCAGAGCCGACTAGGAGATCCCCCAAGGCCGGTTATCTGGGACCCGTCCAACTAACTGCCTCGCCCTGAAGGGGTTCGGCGGGTGTGAATTGGGTCAACACCCCACTCGGCTTCGTTGACACCGTAAGGTTTCAACCGAGGACCACGAAACTGGGGTTTTACCCAGAAGGGGCCTAGTGAAGCTACTCACAAACGTCTGTTAAAGAAACAAGATTTGCCTTGAAAAAGGCACTTTTTTAATTGATTAAAAATAAAATCAATTTCTTGATTTTATTTTTTATCGGAGTAGTCGGGGCGACTACGATGACGTCACGTGGCAGCGACGAATGATTTATTTATTTTTATTTATTAAAGCAAGGCACACCAACGACATATTTCCAAGAGTAGAACAATGGTAGTCACGAGTTTTTAGTTCTGTGTAAATATATCACTTATAGGCATGCACAACATTCTTATTTAAAGGTGAACAACACTATCCAATTAACTTATGATAACACGAAACACAACACTGGAGCGGGAGAGCGCACAAACACGTCCGTCCGCGGCGAGAGTCGAGCGTCGAGTGAGATCAAGACCAATTCAAGGACAGCTCATTTGTTGAAATCGGTTTAGTAATTTACGCTATATAATCTAACAAATGTACCGAAATAATACTGAGTAATAGCTAGAGGTTCATAAACCTTCCTCTGCTGTAGTCGGGTAAAAATACTCCATTATCATTCCAAACTTTTCTCCAGAACATTAAACACGTGCAAAAACAAAGGAAAGCGAGCCACGTCCAGCCCACATTAATTAACTCCCTAGATATCGTTTCGCCGAATCCCAAACGGCAGCGCTCATTTGTGACGCAATTCCGCCATTTTGATGACTTTCGGAACTGTTCGGAACTTCTCGGGGTACTTCGGTAGTTAAATCAGCTGACCTGAAGACGTTTGATACTTCCTCCAAATGTTAGGAAGCTTGACTTTATAGCTTTTGAACTTAGAGTTAGAGGGCTCATTCTGCAGCTATTTAAATGCCATAAAATCTGAAGGATGGTCCTTAGTTTTTATTGGATCATGTGTCAAGTTTTATGCTCAAGACAAGGAAATAAAAGATAAGTAAAAAAGTTAGATGTCTCTTGAGTGACGTGAAAGACTAATTTACTGCCACCCCAAGAGAAATAAAATCTTTTTAAAGTTGTCTTATAGTCCTATCTCATCTACCTTATTGTCGGCCAAGGTATTACACCAATAAATTGATAAACAATTAATTACTCTGTACCCTAACTGTACGTGGTTGATTGAATTAACCACGTGTGACTGAACAACTAAGTCAACTGAGTCCTATGTGCCATTGACAGCTTGTCATGTCCGTCTTGAGCTAGTCCCAGCCATGAAGTACCGTATTTCAGCACTAAGAAAGCTAGACTCAGTAATTATGAAACTTCATCGGTGTTCAAACGTCTGCGTCGTGGCAAGTCGAGTGTAGTAAAGTTGTATATACCTACTGTATTTTTACCAATGCAAATGCCCATTGGCAACCCTCGTCAGATTGGCTCCCTGATATGGGAGACAAAGGCATGTTAGACCATTATACGTATAAGTACAGCACCCCATTGCGTGACACGCATTTGTTCATGACCCGAAGGATTTTGAAAAACATTTCTTATCGTTTGCGTTTGCGTCCTAAGATTGAGAAAAGTCAACCGGCCAGGTGCGTATCGGACCACGCACAATGAAGGGTTACGTAGTTGGAATAAAATTATCTCAAGAACAAACTTAACTATAATAGCGTAGCTGAAAAAATGTTATCTCATACATTGTACACGGTCAAATCCCCATCTGTAAATGTAAGTTTCTTATGGCAAAAAACAAAAATGTGTCTCGGCTTATAAGCCGAGTATCACGGTGAGGTGATATTCAGTCTAAGCTGGGACCAGCTTTGCTGACGGGGCATAGCCTTTACAAAGTGTGTTTGGTTGACACTATTGATTCAGCTTACGCTCTAGGACCCAAAGTTCCTTCAGCATTGAGCACGTAACTTATTTTTTTCAAGACGGCAAAAAAATCATCCGGTATGTATATAGCCACTTAGTAATTGTTTTTTTTAGGATGTTTAAATATTATTATTAAAACTGTTTATTACAGTCATACATAATGCATAACAAATGCACTAAGCAAACGCAAAAGTACAAAATGCTGAATGCTACGTCGGATAAGCTACGTATTGTGTGACTGTCGTAGGCTTCCGCGTAGCGGCGTAGGCCAACTGTGCCACGAAGATGACGTGAAGGCGCGTAGCGGTTTGGTTAGCAGTTTAGAGAAATGTAAGTAAATGTTTTTGCTTGATGCAAAGTTTAAATGTTTTTCAATTATGTAAATGTCAATCAGAGTGTTTTATCAAAACTTTTACATATAGAATGGGTAACATATTTTTTGACATTTAATGGAGTTTAACATAAGTGCGAACGGAGTGGATTCGACTGTGTTATGGCTTTTATTACCTTTGAGAGTTGCATTAATTGCTTTTTATTGTTCATCTAAATGCTACACCTGGTTGCTTTTATGATACAAGGTATTTTTAATACAGTTGCTCAAAAAGTGGCGTATTGCAGGGACGTATAGCGTTCGTGATGTGGGCTATTACGTACTAGTGCTTTTTTTTACCTTTCCCGAAATCGTGCGTTCTCTTTCCCAACTGTCAAAATAATGTCTATTAAAAAGAAAAACCAACCATGAAGTTTTTACTAAAGAGTTTTTCTGATTCATACAAATACGTATATTTCTAAAAAGAAGCTACAAATTTATTTCAATATCAGATTTAATGATTTAATTGAATGAGTTAGGTTAGGTTTCATTTCATATCGTCTCATTTAATTTCATTTTCATTTCATATCAATAAAAAAAGTCTACTGAAGACTAAGCTGTATGGGCATAGTTCCCTTTGCCTACCAAAATGGGTGAAGAAAAAAAAACGCTGCTTATATTCTACGGTTGGCGCCATTTTCCAGAATTTTTCTTCCAGAAAAATGCTTCGGATAACATTTTACCGGAAAAGTAAAAAAGTCGTTACATATCTACATACGACGAATTTATTGCGTGGAGAGAAGTGAAAAAAGCAAATAGTTTTTCAGAAAATGTTATGTTGGCATACTTCTCCGAACTCTCAGCAAAATTAAAACCGTCTACGTTATGGTCGAGGTTTTCGATGATAAAAAGTATGCTGAAAATAAGGAACAACGTGGATATAAGTGAATACCCAAAATTAAATGCTTTCTTAAAACGATAATCAGACTATTCTGTTTACGAAATCGCAAAATACATTATTTAAAAAATAATTATCAAATCCCTTTTTTTGTAGGTTGCTCTGATTTTTGGCGTTGTTGGAGCTTGCCGCTTAAAAGATATTGTGAAGCCCATGGAAAAATGCTACTAATCAAGATTCCGAACACAAAAAATAACATACCGAGAAGCTTTGTTGTAGAAGGAGATTTTCTTAGAATAGTGCAAAAATATATGAAACAGCGGTCCCAAAAAGGAAAAACCGACCGTTTTTTTCAAAATTACAAAAAAGGGAACTGTACAGCTCAAGCAATCGGGATAAACAAATTTGGTAATATGCCAAAAGAAATAGCTACGTTTCTTGGTCTGCCGGATGCTGAGTATTATACTGGGCACAGCTTCAGGAGGACCTCTGCTACATTATTGGCAGATTCAGGAGCCAATTTGACGTCCTTAAAGCGACTAGGAGGTTGGAAATCAGACAAAGTTGCAGAAAGCTATATTGGTGATTCATTAAGCAACAAACTAGAAACTGGAAAAAAAAACACACAATCCATTTATTTAAGGTCCAGTCCGTCTCCTTCACATGTTGAAGAGAACGTTCGTCCATCTACCTTCGTTGATAATGATAATTCATCAGATCCAATTCCATCAACTAGCAAACGCCATTGTATGACAAATATACATGAACAATCATACGAAATTAATAATACTTTGTCTCAAACAGTAAATATGCAACCTAAAACTTCCCCAGTTAGTATAAAAAAACTGTATCAATTTCAATGTATATGTGTACTATAACTTTTATAAGAAATAAATGATTAGTTAGTTGAGTTTATTGTGTTTTTATTATTTTATAAAATTGCTTCATTTTTTCGTAACTGTATTAAAAATAGTAATTTAGTACACCCTGTCAACCCTCGCCTTCGGCTGCGACTCGGCTCGGGTAGACATTTGTTGGAACTCTTTGCAATGACAGCCTTTCCGCACTTGTAATGAAATATACTATTACCTATGAAGTTCTTGTTTTACAATACTGGCCATTTGAAACGTAATTTATGTATGGCTGGCAATAAATTATAAATTCAAATGAATTTTATTTAAAAATATGGAATTCTATTTTCAAATTCAGTCCTTTGTTTATTGATTAGTGTTTTGTTTTCACCACATTTGTATCTTTTCCATCAATATGGACACGATAAAAACACAAGTAATTATGGAATACGAGTTCCGTCGCGGTAGCAATGCTGCACAAACGGCTCGCAACATTAATTACGTGTACGGAGTGAACACTACAAACGAACGCACGAGTCGTTATTGGCTAATCACTCGTCCCCGCTGCTCCTACACGTCAACGCTCGACTTCATACGGACTCATAAGGTTGAAAGTTTTGTGTCATCCACCGTACTCACCCGACCTTGCGCCGACAGACTTCAACTTTTTCCAAAATTTGGACAACTTCTTTGCAGGGAAAAAATCAATACCCATAAATGTTTCAATTTACAATACAATACCCATAATCAAAAATTCAATACCCATAATCCAATAAATGTTTGTTACCAAACTCCTCCCAAACGGCTGGACCGATTTGTATGGAATTTTGTGTGCATATCGGGTAGGTCTGAGAATCGGCCAACATCAATTTTTCAACAAAAACGAAGATGCAAAACAACGTTTGCGGGTTCAGCTAGTATTTATATAAAAAATACTTTAACTTTGTGTAAGTATACACAATGTTAAAGTCATTTTTATAATTATTCATTTTTAATTATTTAATCATCAGTAAACATCATTTCAAAAGAACGGGTTCTCTAAACTTGTAACTTTAAAAACTTTCATCGGTAAACATCACTTCAAAAGAACGGGTTCTCTAAACTTGTAACTTTGAAAACTTTCATCGGTAATCATCACTACAAAAGAACGGGTTCTCTAAACTTGTAACTTTAAAAACTTTCATCGGTAAACATTAATTCAAAAGAACGGGTTCCCTAAACTTGTAACTTTAAAAACTTTCATCGGTAAACATCACTTCAAAAGAACGGGTTCTCTAAATTTGTAACTTGAAAAAATAAATGAATTTGCTTTCGAATTGTGTGCGGACGGTTGAGTGAGGTTCCAAGTGAACGTTACAGAACAGCACGAATGGAGCCTTTCATAATCACATTCAAGGTAAATGACCTGCAGGGTAAGCCAAGGCAACAACTTAAAGATGTACCGCAAAATGAAACTAAAACTCAAAGCATTAATTTCAAATAAAACAATTACAGGCACTTTTGAATTGTCAAGGTCGGTCGGTCAGAAAGATGAAGCTAGTTGCCCATTTCAAAGCGTAGTAGGTACCTATGGAGAAGAACGGGCAAGAAACTCCACGGACACTCTTTTAAATTAATAATGGTAACAAAATATTGGTCATATTGGTTACATCATTCATTAAATTATATTTATATATTACGTTTATTTCGGATAATACATTAATAGGGTCCGATCTCAAATATTTTGAATAATGGAATTCTCCGTATCTATTTCATATTATTTAATAGGAGTACATTTATTATTAATAACAACCAACTACTTATTCACTTTACACACATTAATTAACACACAATCTATATTAAACGTAGAATTGATGGATGAAGAGATGGTTTGTTGACGAAGCCCGGACGCCGAATTCCTTTCTGATGCTTCAGCCTTTTCTTTTGTATGCAAAATATTCCTTATCCAGAATTAATTTTTGACGATTTTTGAAGTTTTCAAAATTGTTTTTCTTCATTCTGACATCTCATCTGCCAGTCATAAAACCAGCCTGTGTGTTCGGCCAAGATGTATTAAAACCTCCACAATCGAGTCTGAGCGTGTCCTTATTAATTATTTTAGAAGTCGAAATTCAGTTAACAATTGTAATTATATAAAAATACAATATTTCAGCTAAACCTATTGATAATTTAATTCAAGTTATATAAACCAAAAAGTAATCTTCATAGACTAAAAGAGAAAAACAATGACAGTTTGATAATTTGACTTGTGTCACAACTATGGAAAATGTAAGAAAAAATATGAGTGTTTTATTAAAGATACTATAAAATAAATCGTTTTAGAACGATTCGTAAAATGCTAGCAAATAAAAGAATATGATACGGGACATGAATGTATGAATGATGACTAATGGTGTAAGTGTAGCATATACTATATTTCCCCAACGACCCCGAGATTTTTTTTGGCCTAGAACAGTTTTTTTTGCTAAGGGTATGATATTACAGCGTTCAAAAAATCTTACATAACTCACACAAACATACCGACATCTTACGTAGTTAGGTCAGATAGGATTCACATTCAATGATCACTACGCAACACACACACTACTTTTGGAGTTGTAATCCGCTCTGGTCTAAAACCACTAATATGATGAAATAAAGATTTTTAACTTTAAGGCTTATTTTCAGAGTTTTAATCCGCTCTTTAGAACATATGAAATAGATAGATAGTTTAGTAGATAGGCTTGTTTAGGGAGTCACCAGCCGCTCCTGCATGGGCTTATTTCAAGAGTTGCAAGCCGCTCTGTAGGGTGTAATAGATAGTACATATATGTATAGGTTTGGTTGCTTAGTTACCAATGGTTTAGACTTAGAGCCTATTGGTAAAGCTTCCAGTGATCAATGGAGTAGACCATAATGATCATAACAACTAGGGCTGTAAAGCAGATAGTTATAGAAGGGTGGTGATGAATGGAGTAGAGCCATAGTATTAGTAACAACGACTTAAAACTATGTTAGTAAAAGTTACAAACTAACCATGCATGTGGGATTTTTTCCCAGAACGTTAAAAGCGTTGGTAAGAAAAATATGAAACAATTCAAATATTCAATTTAATTAAACTTGGCCATGGCAGCTAAGAGATGAACAGTCCCTACTGACGGCGCCCGTTCACGAACATCATGCACATATCACGAAGTCACTCCATGTGAAATGGTATTCAGCTGGTGGTGGCAATGGTGTTCCCGTAAGACTGGAAGCTGAGCTGAGTTGGGAAATGGTTAGGCAGAGATGATGATAATGACATCAACTTTTCATCCAAAATTAACCTGCTTTAAAAGCCCCCCATGGATCCGAGAAATAACCCCGATTTTTTATTTCTCGTTGGATTCTTAATCAGTGGATGGATAATAATTTTTGGTAAATGATGCATCTATTAGACATGACGACTCTCAAAAAGACAAATCACAGTATACCTCTTTAGTCACAGTGCGATGAACTGATTGACATCATTACAGGTCTTAGATTTATCAATACGATCCAGAAACGAAGCGCCAGTCGATGGTTTGGGTGTTTCAAAACGAATCAACGCCTACCAAAGTAAAGCGATCTAGTAGCGGGGGGAAGATTTTGATCGCGAGCTTTTTTAATTTGACTGGCTACTTGGTGTCAATTCCTTTACGGAACCAAAGAAGCATCAACGCTGAATGGTATACTATCTAATGCTTGGCAGAAGTTTTCTCTGTTGTGAGCAACAAGCGACCAAACACAGGGCTCCGCGGGCTACTGCTCCACCACACAATGCGCTTTGGAACATCGCGCTCAAAACGAGGAACTTCCTGGACAGCACGCCGGTCAAACTCCTGGGTCACTCTCCTTACAGCCCTGACCTAGCACCGTGTGACTTCTTTTTATTCCCGAAAATAAAAGATCGGCGGACCGGAAAAAGTGAATATAAATAAATAAATCTCTAGCAATCATCTAAAAAGACACTAACATAATATAAAATCAAAACATTGAATCTTACTTCAGGATATGTCCTAAAAAAGCAATTCGCCAGATTATTCTCCATACTTCAGCATTCATCTTTCGTAGAATCAGCTTATACAGGGAAGTTAAATTCATTTTCTTTCTCGAGTTTACCATTTAGTTTTTACGAGTTCTTGTCGAACTTTCTGATCTCTTTAAGCGATGCTTCATTCTTTGATTTGGAGTAATCTTTAGATCATAAAGAGCAGTTGCTTGTTGATGTTACTGTCGTAGGAGCTTTAAGATAAGTAGTATTTGTGTTCAAATACATTACATTTTGAGTTGAGTTTTTTATTTATGAAAATGTGGGAAAGTATTCTAGAAACACTTTCATTTTATCTTAATTAATCTACCAAGCTTTTTGTCAACTATGTTGTTGTTCAGCTTCCTGTCTGCCTATCTGACCTTCACAACCCATTTACCTACTGGGTAAGACAATCCCCTTGGTAAGACTGATTGTCAGACTTTTGGGGTTCTGACTACCCGTAACGACCGTCAAAGAACGACGTTCTTCGACTTTCATGCTTTCCGAAGCACGATGGGTCTCGATATGTAGCTCACATATCGAGACCCACGATTGAACCCCGATTGTGTGTGTGTGTGTCTCGTGGTGTGTGTAAGGGCTGTGGATTTTGTGAACAAATAAATAAATGTAATGAATGGCTACCCATCCACGAACCGACCGTGTCAAGCATAGGTTAACCTTCGATCGACGCGTGCGGCTTTTATTATTTAGCCACGAGCCCTCAATTTTTTTTTTTTTTTTGTGTGGGAAATCATCAAATGACTTCTCCCGCTCTGGGTAGAGCAGGAGGGCGTGTCAGACTTTTACTGACTTTAAAGCCACGAGCCCCCCACATTTTATTTGATCTATTTAGTAAAATTTAAATTTTCAAATTTTTTCCAATCTGCAGGTCAGAGTAACCGTGGCCCTGGCACAGGCAACTGAAGGAACACGGGTGGGTTTTAGTCAGTAAAAGTCTGACACGCCCTCCCGCTCCACCCAGAGCGGGAGAAGTCATTTGCGGCAAAGTGGTTAAATATGGGAGTAAACACCACTTGTTCATTGAGAAAATATGACATTCTTCGAATTTCAGTAATTATTCACTTAATCACCGGATTTGTTTTAGACTTCCGAAAATTGCTAAACGTGAAAGCAAAATGGTGTAATGCTTTCCCTAAATAGCTAACGCCAGAAATACCAATTATTCTAAATAGTTGTTGTTTTAATCAACTTCGAATAGGAGGTCTGTTTTTTTTCGTATGTTTGTTATGCGATTCTCCGGCAAATATGGGCCAATTTAGTATTTTTTTTTTTAATGGATAAGTGGTGATTCCTTAATTTTATTAACTCTGAGTTCAATAATACGTATTTTTAAGTTACTGTATTTACTAAGAGAGAAGTGCACGCCATCCGTGGACGTCGACGGACGCGACCCGTGCCTACCGACCGAAGCCTGATGATGTTATAATAACTTCCAGTCACTGTTATTTACAATTTACGTAACAAGTATAGTTTGTAGAATACGAATTTGTGTGGGGTAAGTACCACAACTAAAAACAGATAAAAACTTTTTTACAAAGAAACACAACCGACTTAAAAAAATAACTCTATAAAATGAAAAATAACTTTAATTTCGGAAATCGGTGTCTTTGCTTTTGTTTCGTTTTAAATAGTTTTCATGTTGTGCGTTTGAACCACGTAATACATATAAGCTTTTCGTCAAAGTTGAATTTGTTGTTCATACAAAATTAAGTCTTATTGCATGGGACGAAGGTTGTTATTATTTTACATATTTTCCGCATAATTGTGACACGCGCGTGATAACTTCCACTTGTTTTTTCTATTCCGTGGTTTGACCTTATAATGTTCCGAGACAATTTATACGGCGTCGTACATGACAATTGGTGTTTTCTTTCATTATTATTAAAATAATTTCGTCCCGCGATATGGCTAAAACTAGAAGTAATGCCAGTTATATTATAAGCCATTACGCTCAGCAGAATTTATGATAATCATTAGTTTAATAACTTTAGTTTTATTGCCATTCAGTAGTTATTGCCGTGCTGTCCTCGAAATATAACGTTTCTCTAGAGTTCTAGACGACTAAGAAATGGTTTTTTTTTTATGGACTGCATTTTCTACTTAGAATAATTGGAAAGGGACTAACAATAGTTATTTGATATGCAAGGCTGCAAAGTTGTTTATTGGCGCGAGTGCTTGTATTAAAACCTGAGCTATTGAAGGGTTCTAGGATTAAACCACGAGCGTAGCGACGGTTTCAAAGGTACAGCCTGTATGAAAATGTTTAAAAGAGTAACGGTGGAGTTTCTTGCCACTTCTTCTCCATACGAAACTAATTTTTGGAAGTGGCGCCTAGAATCAGTTATATTTTTAATGTAAATTTTGACGTTCAAAAGTGCCTTTTTATGGGCCTATTTGAAATAAATGCTTTGACTTTGAACAATGAGCTTAAAATCTTCCCCTCAACAAAGTCTGGGTGCAAAAAACAGGTTCAGGATTGGCTGCTTGGGCTTAATTATGCTGAAACGGAAACCCTTTTATCATTCAACTATTAAAGTATTCATCATCACATACACACTTATAGAACTTTTGTTGGGACGTGATTTAGATTCTATAATGTGGTGAAGTTAAATGTTTCTTCAGTGTCACGAAATGGTTTAATAATGCAGTTACTACAACTAAACACAGTTAACACACTCACTCTCATCATATACAAACACACACTCATCACATACACACGTACATTTGGTTACGTTTTAGTCCGAAGTTCTACTAATAGTTTTTGTTTTGATTTTATTATTAATCGTTCCATTTGTTAAATTTTATAAAACATATTAACTGTCGAAAGAGACTGGATCCCGCGACACAGGGTATCCTAGTGCGGGATCCAGTGTCATACCAAAATATTGTAATACTGTATGAATTTAAGTGGTGGTGCGTAGTACTCGCAACTGGCATGCGTGTACGACTGGATTTATGAACGTAAACGTAGCTAAAAGAGTATGTAAGGATCGTAGCAGGTGTTGTTCTGAAGTTTCTGCCTACCCTCATGGGAAGAAGGTGTGAAGGAACAACGCATCACGTCGGGGTCACCAGTATAGAGATATGAGGAACAGGGTGTAAAGTTCACTCATACTCTTTGGAAAAGGGAGGATCCTCCGACCAGACGAGTGTTGTGTCTGGTGGGCAAATGCCCGACGATTCGGAGCTATATCGCGGCGCCCCCGTAAGGGGGCGTTGCGTGCGGTGCCGGGGCTTCACCCCCTGACCGCACCCGACGATTGATGTCAGGACGTTGTATATATGCTAGTTGCGCGGTAAACTCTGCTTGCGCGATGCAGGATTTTGCGTAACGTCAGTGTGATGCGTTGTTCGCATGTGGCGGTGTAGATGCCGCCACAAATGTATTTTCTACTTACTTAAAACTATTATGTACTATTATGTATCTACTTACTTATAACTATCTGACTTGGCGACTATCTAGCTGACCTTCACAACCCAGTTACTGGGTAGCAAGATATCTACCCCTGGGTTGGTTGTCCGACTTTCGGTCTTCTGTCTTCTCAAAGATCTAAAAATGATAGCCGGGACCAACAGCTTAACGTACTTTCCGAGTCGAGGAGGGGTCTCGATATGTAGTGAATGGTCACCCATCTACGAACCGACCGCGGCAAGCATAGTTTTACCTTCGATCGACTGTTATTAATTAGCTACGAGCCGCTCTATCTACTTAAAATATAGAAAAAAAAAAACTGGAAAGTGAGTTTTAGTTATAAAATGAAACTGCAATAACCAATCCATTTGCCAAGTGTGGTGATTACGGCAATATAGATTATAGTGTAACATCATATTGCTACATGAGATCATCATACAAACCGTATAAACTCAACAAAAATCAAACTAAAACTCAAACTCAAAGCATTTCTTTCAAATAAACCAATTACAGACACTTTTGAACTGTGAAGGGAACTTAATGATCCAACACACATGCCACCACCAGCGAAACATTTGAGTGAGCGTGACATACTCTCAGCCGCCAGGGCACATTCAAGTCAATGACAGACATGCCCAGTATAGGGTAGCTTTAAATAATAAAAGGAAAAAGCACAACAAGTCACTTTTTATTATTGTTTAAGAATACATTTACTAAGACACATAGGTACATCCATTCTGCTTGAAAATGGCACATAACAAAACAATCTAGTACCACTAACACAAGTGAAATAGCATGTTCGCGTGCCAAGCCGCAGTTAGATCTAGTGCAGCGCGTAAACTTTGCGTTATCGCGGCGTGATCGCACCGTGATCGCCGCGTGATCGCTGCGTGATCGGGACCGTATCGCACTCAGTTCCCAAGTTAACCGACTCGATTTAATTTATCTCTCGATCTTAATTTATTGGTGTCTTTAATTGAATTCTTTTATCTTTTTGAGAAGACAATTGGCGGGTGCGCCTTTCAAGCGGCGAGTAGATTTGTTTTGTGAATGAATCTTTATTACTGCTTTGGTAGACTTTTGGTGTGAAAGCAAGGTTGAAATTATATAAATTGGTGCATAGAAACAAAACCTTATTCCGCACGTGTAGCATGACGGTGGTTTTGCCGACAGAATAAATAATAGACAAAATGACAGATTTCCTTTATTCAGCTGTCGTTTTGGCTACTCTTTGGTCGACAAAACTCGTTTGTATGGTGGTCATGTCAGGATTGTGGGTGTTCAAGAATTTGTACTCGCAGTTATGTTGCATAATGTACATAATGTAAGCTGACCAACCCTTTATGCCAGGAGGCTTTCATATATGTATAAAGTTATGTTAGCTTTTTTTTGTTTCGCTTGGTTTTAGTCTTTTTTTGTATGGTGTGGCTAGCTGACATATGGCAGTTATTTTTTGTATTTTTTTCGTTATTTGTCACTGACATGATTGTGATTGCGACTAGATTTGAAATACGGGAATTTGACTTCTGTTTCACGAATGTTCGTCGAATCGTTGAGTTCCTTAAGCTCTGAGTTAAGCTGCATGATTAGTGACTAATTCGTGCTCTGACTGGACATGTCCACTCAATCTGTGTGGATCTTTCCTCAAAAGACCATTTCAGACACCAATCTACATGGTCTTCACATGATCTGACCAAGATTATGTCTGGATTTTATCAGTGACTGTGAGCTCTGAGTTTATTGCGGCCTTTCTTCTCAGAGTAGTCAGATAGGAAACGCCGATCTCGACTGGTTTTTAAAAATGATTGACGTGTTAAAGTGTTTGTACAAACCTACTTACAGAAATAAAATCATTTATCATTTATCGAAGTACTATTTTTCTTTATGTACATACAACGTGTGAATACAATAAAAGTGAGAAAATTGGTTTTTTGTG
Source organism: Dasypolia templi (assembly GCA_963555695.1). Classification (NCBI taxonomy): domain Eukaryota; kingdom Metazoa; phylum Arthropoda; class Insecta; order Lepidoptera; family Noctuidae; genus Dasypolia; species Dasypolia templi. The sequence goes on from OY743158.1 coordinate 6,913,070, forward strand.
TCACAGAAAAAAATAATTGTAATGAAAAACCGAACATATCTATGATGGGTGAGGTCAAAGACATAATCTGTTGCTCACCCTACATTTTCCTTTTGGTAGTTTGAACGAAATATTTGTTCCCATTGAAGTAAAAGAAACATAAACGTTGTGCACTTGTGTCACACAAACACACTCTAACAACGAGTACCGACTTGTAAGTACATCATCTTCTTCAGAGCAACACATTTGCCGCGGTCGCTGTCGCTGCAAACCACTGGAGACAAATATGATTGTGTTACATACACTGGTTGTGTTGCTCTGCGAAGTTTTGAAGTGTTTCATGCTCAGGATTGTTTTATAAGATACTATCTTCTGCCCGCGACTTCGTTCTTGTGAAATTTCTCGTTGTAACATACTCGTAACATGTCAAGAAATTACCGGGATAAGATCAATCATATACAAAATGTTAGTAATTCATCCAAATTTATTCTATCGCCTTCAAATTATGCTCCTTCAGCAACGATCCATTACGACAACGAATAATCCAATCATCGAAACATTTCTTAAACGCTTTTTCCGGAATTGAGTTCAGTTCTCGCCGCGAACTCTCCTTTATGTCTTCTTCTGAATGAAAACGGGTATAGGGAAAAGAAAAAAGTCGGCTGGAGAAATATCTGGTGAATAAGGTGCTTGCTCGATGGTATTTGTTGAGTTTTTGGTCAAAAGTTCGTTTACACTGATGGCCTTGTGCGAAGGCGCATTATCCTGATGCAAAATCCAAAAAAAATCTTTTCACAAATCTGGCCCTTTTTCGTTGAATTTGCTCATTTAAACGTCGCATAGCGCCCAAATAATATTCTTTATTTACCGTTTGACATCCCGGTAATAATTCCAAGTGCACAACACCGCGTCAAAGAAAACAGTCTACATGACTTTGACTTTTGATCGACTTTGTCGTGATTCTTTCGGTTTCGGTTCAGTTGGAAGGCACCACTCCGAAGCTTGTTGACTAGTTTTCATGTCAAACTCGTAAACCCATGTCGCGTCACCAGTAACAATGCATTTCATGAATGTTGGGTCGGAATTGACTCGTTCTAGCATGTGTGCCAAATTTCATCGAAATCAGTTTAGCTGTTAAAACGTGAAAAGGTTACAGACAAGCATAAAGTTTTAGTGCCGATATCACCAATGCAACTGAACGCGATCAGCACATCTAAAACGCGTTCAAGATCTGCCAGTGTCAATATTCCATAGAAAATTATGAAAGAAATGACAGCCCTTAAACCTAGTTTATGTGTTGATCGAGTTCTTTTTCATTGGTGAAATCGGGGTGGATTTACTTACTTATTTATAATATTAGGTATGATTATGAGACTTGGTTAAATAACCTCATAACGCTCGAAAAAATGTCTTCTGAAATACCAACGTTCTTTTTTATTTCGGTACAGAATGGCGTCCCAGTTCGGGCGCAGAAAATTGTAGCTTGAACTAAGATTTTATAAAGAGATTTTAACAGGGTTTAACTTAGTTGCGATTTCACCAATGTTACTCAACACGTTCAGCACATTCAAAACGCGTTCAAGAGCTGTCAGTGTCAATATTCCATAGAAAATAATGACACTGACAGCTCATTCAGGCTTGTTTATGTGCTGATCGCGTTCAATTTCATTGGTGAAATCCACCCTTAGTGTGTTATATCGTACCGTACAGGGACAGTATTTTGAGTGCAGAGGCCTTCGTTTTTCTATTTTCGATGTATTTTTAGTCAAACATAAAATTATACGTGTTTTGTAGTGAAGATGTCTTTTATATTTCGCTACAGTATTCAGGTCTGTATACCCAAAGGAATAGGCAGAGTTGTACACGCTCATTTCGCCAGTTTGGTTCCAGTTTTACATGATTACAAAAGGCTTGGCCTCTGCAAGCCTCACAGACATTCGCGTTTTTTTTGTCACTTGATTCTTTTGGCAGGATGTCTCAGTACTAGCGGTCCGCCCCTGCTTTGCACGATTTTTAGGACTTCGCAAAACATCGAGACTTGTCCACAACCTGTAACTTTAATACTGTATTATACACATAAACCTTTCGGAATAAATGAAAAAAATTTAGAAGAACAACACGGTCACATAAGCACAATTGCGGCGAAAAGTCCCGTCTTTGAGGAATGGTTGGAGAGGCGCCACGTCCTCACCTTCCGCTTGACACAGGTCCTCACTGGACATAGTTGTTTCGGAAGGTTCCTGTTTCATATAAGGCGGGAGGAAACGCCCAGGTTTCACCATTGTGCGGGTCGCCCGGAGGACACGGTGGATCATACGTTGGAGGTCTGCCAGGCTTGGGCGGAGCACCGCCGGGACCTCGCGGAGGCGATCGGTGGCGGCGATCTCTAGTGTCCGGCCCTGGTCTGACGGGTGAGTTTTAGTAAGTAAAAGTCTAACGTGCCCACCCGCTCCGCCCAGAGCGGGAGAAGTCATTTGATGATTCCCCAGACCAAAAAAAGGCAGAGCCGAAAAACGACTCTAATTTATTAATATTTAGGTAAAGACTTCGTTTTTAAACTCAGATACTAATTTGACGGGTGTGATGTCGCGCGCCTATATTAAAAAACAAAAACACAGACTTCAAATGTCAGATCTGTCGGTTCGGTTGTCGGCTGTTCGGTTAAAAAAAACGAACATTAGAAACAGACAAAAAAAGGATAAACCTACAACTCGGGCGAATTAACATGGCACCTGATTCGAAACGATTACAGATATTTTTATGCAGTTTCTAAATGTAAATAGTATTATTAGCCAATAAATTAATAAGCCATATTAATTCACCCGAGTTAAAGAAACAGATACTTAGAGATGACATAGTTTCAGTAAATATCTCATAGATTCCTGCTTACGCCTTCCCTTAAAAAATACGGAGTTATTACTTGCAAAAACTATTTCTTTCCCTGCCATCAGTTCCTATAATAATTCAAAGCTGGCACGCGCTTCGCCAATTTTTCTTTCAGCCCCATGTCAGCCGAGAAACATGGCTAGAGTTTATCAAATAGATGTACTATGCTCAAATAGGTATGTAATTTATTATAGTGTTATGTAAGACTTGTAATATGGTTAAAATAACTATTGTATGATTCAATATTTCCACAATAGATCAACTATTTTTCAGACTAGCTGAAGTACTAACATCTCTTACGAGTATGGGCCATGGGATACAAAATACCTTGTTATATATTGAAATTAAATATAAGAAAAGGACATTGCCAGAAACTCTATAGAACTTTGCCCCACTCAAATCAAAAAGTCATTTACAAGCCTGCAGTATGCAGCATCTTAAAGCTTATTTATTACTTTTAACTAAACATTTGTCCTAATGCCTGTAGAACTTGCGGTTTCTGTTAAAATCTTAAAACAATAATGACATTGATTTTAGGTTATGTGCAGTTTATATTTATTAAAAAGCTATTTAAACAACATTTATACGTTATGCATTATCATAATTAATATAATCGTAATATGAGTTTTTGTTTTACAGGTATTTAAAACTTTTTTTTGTTGTTTCTCATGCGCAATAAGCAACGCAATAGGAAATTCATGGGTTGAATTCCTTTTATCATTGATTTGTAATCGGCAAGTTCTACTGAAAAACAATGTTCTATGAAAAGGTCCTATAATCATTACAACTATTTTCACTTATTGATATTTCCTGTAAATAGCTGGGGCAGGATCTGGCATAGTCATTTAAAACTCATATTAAAAGTACACTTTGTAAACAAGCATATTACATATTAGATATCCTAGATAAGAAGGCTTGGAAGCATGCTGGTCCTGCTCCATAGGACAATCTCGAGTCTGGACAAAATCGAACTGATTGCTTATTTAATTACATTTTTTTATGTTTTTTTATGACATCGACTTTAAATTCTGTAATTACTTTAACTCACACACAAAACTTTTCCATGGGAACATCATATAATTTATTCAATATTTGTAAATATGAGAGCACCATGTAACAAATCATTCGTTTCCCTGCCGTTGCTGTAATTCTGTATACCTATTGTGGTATAATAATTAATGCAAAAACATAAAACTTTGTAGAACATTTTAAAAGACTGCCTCGTTGGTCTAGTGGTCGCAAGAGCTACTGCTGAGCTTGAGGTCCTGGGTTCGATTACCAGGTCGGGCAAAGTATTATTGGGTTTTTCCGTCAATAGAATTTCTTAGTAGCAGCCCGGAATCTGAATTTGTTCCCGGTTTATGGCAATTGGCTCGCCCCCTATTACATGGGACTTAAGCATAACTGGCGAAATATGGATGTACTATAGGTACACCGCTGCCTAACCCTTCTGGGATTACAGGCGTGATGTTATTCTTGTACAGTACAAGTTAATCTTGTACAAAACTTAAATAAGGCTTTGGATTTCGGTCTCTAAGCACCGCATCATACTTTTTACGCCAGCAATAAGCGATTTAGTAACCGCTCAATTTTGATGCTGCGTTCGAATGCAAAACGCGATGCAGCATCGTAGCAATGGTTGAAACGTGCGAATTTTCTATCTCATTCGAACGAAAAAAGTCCTCAAAACTCGATGCAGGTGTTTAAAGTCGCAACATTGCTCATCTTGTATACTAAAAGTAGCATGTTAAGGCTTTATGATATTCGTACCTATACTCGTATCTCCTTTAAAACATGACAACATTAAACATGTTTATTTTACAACAAATATTATTATATTGTTCCCCCTTCATTCTGCTACCCCCGCGGGTGGTCTCACCGACGAATATTAATTCTCCAGTTTGTTTTGACATTATGTACCTACTTTTCTTTACATTTCATAATGTTTGATGGGAATATTAAGTTGGCTTTCCTTATAAAGTGTACGAAGATTATATTTGCCAATAAATCAATAAGTGAGGACGAAACGAGAACTGAAATATTCCATGTTTACACAGGTCTTAGAGAATGGATGGTTAAACGGTGGGAAGGCAATCATCCACCACCACGACCTCGTCAAACCCTAGGAACTAGGGAAATTCACTTTCCGACGGGGAAATGCACTTTCTTTATGCGTTTGAATATTTCCGACGGAGTTTGCGTATTAAAATATTGTAGATATTCTTTGCAAGGCTGCAACTACTAGTCACAATTACTAAGTTCAGCGCAAACAGTAAAATTGAACGGGGTGGAATAAACACGTTAAATGATGCGCACGGGCAGGCTTCATTTTCTGAGCTGGTTTGCAGAAAATATGGTGGCAATTAGAAACTTTTTTAATGTATGCTAAACTCGTGCCAAAACAACGCAGGTCAATTAAAGATGAACGAAATTGCAAGTCATCACGAAGCTAAAACTTTTAGTAGTTTCTGGAAAGCCACATACAGCTTGAATCCCAAGTCGAGCCTGCCAGTGTGCATCGGTGGCGTAAACGACCCCAAGGCTGGCCCTAAGGTCAATTTATTTATGACTTCGTTAAGGACAGACTCACCAAACCATGATGCTAGGGAGGGGTCCGAGGGCATGCCTGTCACGTTCACCGCTGGGCATGTTCGGGCTGTCTTGGAGGACATGAAGCGGGGTTAAACTCCTGGACATGTCAGCTTGAGCCTGTAGAGATTTGAGAACCAGAGTGTAAAGTTCACTCATACTCTTGGAAAAGGAAGGATCCTCCGACCAGATGGATGACGTATCTGGTGGGCAACTGCCCGATGATTGTTGTCGGGAAGTTGTATATATGCTAGCTGCGCGGCATACTCTGATTGCGCGATGCAGGATTTGTGTGACGTCAGTGTGATGCGTTGTTCGCATGTGGCGGTGTAGATGCCGCCACAAGCCTAGAACATTTACGATATGCAGGTAAGCACTTACCACGTGTCTTAGTTATCTTGTTTAACTTATTTATTCGTCACTCGTATCTTCCAGAGAACCTCAGGAAAACGATTTTCGTTACTATCATAAAGAACATGACTGGGTCGTTCGCGAACGTACGCGTTTCGGATTTCGGTTCAGCTTGTTTATAATCATTATATTACAACAAATTGCTGGTTTCTTGACAGCTGTTTCCATATAGCCGTTTGTTGGCTTAGGCCCCATTACCGGCCTAAAGGGATGTGTCTAGCGAAGCGTCTTGCGTCAAGCGGTTTCCGTCTGTAACTCCGAAAGTCGGATTGCGGTGCTGTTGATTCGTGGCGCGCTCTAAACAACTTATTTCATTAGTTTCCTCCGCGGTCGCTATCGCAAGACGCGTGTCGATTAAGCGTGAAGCTCGTATCCAAGAGGTAATGTCATTTGTTGGCTACTGGTAATAATTTAGTTAGTCCAAGCCTTCGTCTTTTGGATAAACTATCTATCCAAAACACCCGATGACTTTTTCAACCGTCTTGAAAAAAATAGGGTGTTATTTTTTTAAAGACGGTATAAAATTTCATCTGCTAAAGCTTGTTAGATAGTTTCTTCTCCCAACTTGCACCACAACATCCAGTTTTCAACAGATGTGCATACGTCGAGCAATTTATTTAACAATTTCGAAACCGTGGCACCTTTCCCACCGCCGACGAGAGAGCGACTAGCTATCAACGATATTTTCGTATAAGAAACGTACAAAAGACTGTAGGTGCCGTGTAAGTATAAGAGATATATGAGATTGTATTTTTAGTTAATAGCTGCCTGTTCACACCGCCGCCGCCGCGCGCCGCCAAGTACTCGTTTGTCGAAGCGACCAGAGCTATCAAAGAGAGTACACGCTCAGCAACGCTCGGTTGGCCGGTAGACACTCTCTGAGAGATTCACGCTTAGTACGTTCGCTTAAGAGCGAGTTATCGCTCGTCGCCGTCGCGCACTCGCTGCTCGTTGCTCGCTAACTCGCTTTTAGTTGCTAGCTCTACTCGCTTCTCGTTAATAGCCGGCAGTGAAACAGGTGCCTACGGCAAACTTTATGTTTCAGAAACTAGTTAAGTCGACCACAGAGTCCACAGACTAAGGTTGTCCTACTGACCATGTTTAGGCTGTGGTGGCAAGACGTTACTGAAACTTTGAAATTACTTGTATATTAGGGCACAGATATTATAATACTACGTACAGATACCCAATCCCATACAAAGAAATGACACCTCCCTAAGTCTGGCAATTGAGCTGGCAATTTTTCGTCATAAAAAGGTTCAACAGATGGCAGCATCAGCGATTCACTAATTGCCAGAGACAGTAGTTTTACAACGCCATCTAGGAGTCGACCTACTTTTAAAACGTTTCGTGCCATCCTTTTAAAATAAAGTTTTATACTTCCGGTTTCAGAAAAACATGTTAATAGATTGATTTTATGTTTCTATGTAAAGAAATAGAATAAAAATAAGTTGTTTGATTTAAATTTGTGACTATAAAGGTTATTTTAAAGACAGAACAAATTGAGTAAAACACCATCTATTGCAAAGAGCTCTAAACAAAACGATTAACAGATAACTACTTGTATCATTCTACGGGTTCGAATTGAAGGTAAAAGCTTATTTTATGTTTGTTTGTTCAACAAACAAACGAGTGTGAATAGATAAATCAGCATATAACAAGGAAGTCTTGATTTTTACTAATCTTACTTTAGCCAAAATTCTGCCGTTTATCGCTTTCTAATGATTGTTAATTTCATAATGGTTACCTATGCTGCCATCTTTGACTTTTTTTGAAGACTAATTATAAAATGTTCTAGTTGAGACCCCATGATTAGGGTAATATCAAAACGAGCTGTTAGTTCGGCTAAGCAAAAGTGCAATTTTAACACGAATTAAAATGTATGGAACGACAGATTTTTGGTCTTATTTTAGAGTAGGTCCCACAGTAAAAGTTGTTCTAATTCATGTGTGACCTACTGCGTAAAAGTCAGGAATATTTATTGCTACTAGTATCTGTTTTGAATGGGACATACGATCGGTTTTTGTTTAACAATTTGATTTTCGTTTACAACCAGCGCTACCAATAATTGCACAGGTAAGTTGGTCGTTCTATACGTCAATTTGACAGTTGTGATTTTAATCCACAATTATGTTATTAGTTAGTTGATTTCATAACAAGTGAACGATGGGGTCTGACATAATCAGAAGCGCACACTAATATTTACTATCCGATTTTTGTGTACCTACTTGTGCAGCCTCTGTCGGAGATCCTGTACAAAAATAAATGCAAGACCAGTAAATTTCCCTGACTTTACTTCGTTACCTGATTTCATCTTTAATCTTCATCTACACAACCTAATTTCCCAGTCACCGATTAAAAACTACTAAGTTCTTCCTTAAGCTCGCCGCAGCTGCAGCCGAGTTCAAAGCTCGGCTCTTCATCACAGGATATTCGTGTCAACTTGTCTCAGTGTGTGTACCACTGCTTAATCAATTTGGGCTAAAGGATGGGCTGTAGCGATTTAATAACAGTGGTTTATGAAACTGTTGCATATCATGGTTATAAACAGGCGAGGTTTATAATAATAGTAGCACATGAGTGTGTTTTTCTAAAGCATTCTTTTTTAGGGAAAATGTGTAACAAATCTTTTGTTTTATATTCGCTGTGTGACTGTCTGTCACTTATTCCTATTTAATAACAAAATATTATATTTATTCTAAAACCATGCACGTGGTTCGGCCCACTTTACGAAACACATTAAATCTTAATTTTATGGTCTGACAGCTTGACGCGTTACCCTAATAAATAACAAGATATCCTAATTCTTTGCACTTATTGGCCTCTCAGAAATGCATTACATTTCTATTTTATGGCCACTTATGGCAGCCGTCGTCGCTCGAAAGAAATGTTAAGACAATCGAAATCCATAGTCCTTTAGAAATTCTGAGAACGAGAAAGTTAAAGCGAGGACGCGTTATTGCAACCATCTGTGAATCGTAAACCAATCGAGAAACAATTAAGAAATAGAAAAATGTGTTATAAGTCGAAGTTTACAAAAAATTGTGTGGGAAAGGACCAAACGCCGATTTTGGAGAGTTGGCGGGGGTGTTGAGGAAGGACAGTTGGTCTTAGGACATGACAGGGTTCGGTCGTTATAGTCTCAAGAGGGAAAGCTAGTTAAGTTAGGAGGTTGGTGAGTGTTGTGAGCTGGGAGGAGTTGTGTTCAAGGTGAAGTTGGTACTACGTGCGGCATTTCGTGAGTAGTAATCTAATTCCCTACAAAGATATCATTGGTAAGTGTTAAACTCTTTACAAATAATGTGTCTTTTCCATTGTATTGTTCTCGTAGGCTGATTTGTTATTTGGTAACATTTAGATAATATCGCTGCAGAGCTATTAATAATCATTTATCATTCATTCAGCATAGCGACATTGCGCTATTAATTAACTCTATTTTCTATTGTATTACGTGTCCATCTCCTAATCCATACCCTGACAGATATTTGTCATTTGCGTTTGATTATAGGGAAACGGAGAAGGCCTTCCACTTTATTTGACACTGAGCACTGACGCTCGACTTTTGACGACTTTGACCTGTAACATGCGCAACCACATACGGAAGGCAGAACCGTAAATACTCTCAGTTCATTTAAAATAATATATGCTATAAAGTCGATCTAAATCGGCATTATAAAACAATCAAACGTTAGTGATAATATCTGCTTCCAAAAAGGTTTGGCCACACAACTCTTTACGAAAGGCTCGTAGTAGGCGCATCTCCGGGGAGAGGGGGTAGGCTTTACACACTTCCCCAAACTGGATTGGTAGTCGTTCTAAGAACGCTAGGGACCGTGTCACGATAAAACCTACACCCGGCATATGGTACGCCAATTTCTAAATCGACACTATTTATCGAAACACGTCAATTTGGACGCTTTGCCGCTGACAGCCGCACTGTATCCTCGAAATGGGGAAGATTAACGAGATGTGAGGTGACGAAATAACCACCTCGGCAAACACTGAGTACGATCGCATTGAGTTTTGTTACAGTCTACGGTACGCTTGTGCGATATTTTCTGTTATTTTAGAAATGGGGCTAGGCTGCCGTAAAGATGATATTAACATTAGCACGCGTTTAGAATTTCATACTCAATACATACTTGTCTCACTCAATGGCAGTTGGGCTTCGAAGTGCACTGTCTCTAGGATTGAGTAAGACATTTATATAGTGCCTAGGAAACATGTTCTGCTAAAGTCGTATATTGTCCTCAGAGGTTTTATGCGTTAGGTTTAGTAGAACACGTACAATGAGACAAACGTTGTAAAATGGTTCCTCGTCTCACTGAAATGGGTATATCATACACAGATACATTAACGTAGCTATTATTGATTGATTAAAGCGCAAGCGTAACGATTCCCTTACCTCTTCACATTATGAAGATTCTATTACAGGTATTATTAGCACTACCTGCGAGAAGGAAGACAGACCGCGGTAGGAAACGGTCGGTGTAAGGCTAGGCTAAGGAAGTTAGGAGAATTATTGAGTGCCAGAGGCCTTGTCCAAGTGGGCTGTTGTAGGAGAACGAATTAATATTAAATAAGTAAAATATAATTGTGTTGAAGCACAGATTTAGTTTATAATTATTCTATAATCTAGTTTTAATGTAGTATATGTTAGTGTTTGTAGGTGAGAGAAGTTGATTTGATTGTTTTCATCAAGCCTTTAGTTATTATAGTTATCATAGGCTGATGGAGTTGATAGTCATTATAACTAATCAGACAGACACGTGTTGCTGGGGAGTTTGTTGCGCCACTTCTTCTCCCCAGCATAAGCACTAGGAAGTGGTGACGGGTGGGCTCTTTGAGGCTGTCTATAGACTTTAAATGAGTTGATTCACAACTCTATTAATAATGCTTGAGTTTGATTCTCTACTCTCATAACTAGTAATTCTTGAATGTTGTATTCGTTGCCTTTGGCCGATACTAGAACTCTAAACTTTATTTAGTAATAATCCTCGAGTTTTGATTTCTCAACTCAAATTATCTAGTAATTCAAAGAATATTATATTCTTTATCTTATACTAATAACTCGGTCAGACTGACATGAGCACGTGTCTTGCAAATATGCTTGTTGTGCAAAGAGTGAACTTCCGGGGGTTTGGGTGACCACAACTATCTCATATCCAGTCTAAGGACTGATAGGGACCATGTCTCCTTAAGAGCATGATGCAGACGCAATGCCGCTAGAACTAGCCGCTCCGTTGCTAGACAAGGACAGTCGCACGGTTGCCGCAGGAAAAGCCGCTTCGTCACGTTTATCAGTTCAAGAGAACTGCTAGGGGCCATGACTCCAAAAGAGCATGATGTCGACGCTATGCCGTTGTAAAGCCGCTTGCGTCACTTTATGGAAGTGTATCTCTGAGTACTCCGAGTGTAGATGCGAGGTATTGTGTGAGTTACGACTGATCAAATACCTGTTACGCGCTAGCGTTTGGGTTACTCACAAGTTTATATAATAATTTACTGTGCATTCCTCTATTTTTAGCTTTCTAAAATCACTTCCAATATATTTCACAACTATGAATTCCCAAGTATCATCTAATATTGATACATTGTTTCCTTGCCTCATTAATAATATCAAGGCATTTGGCTTCTATAAATTTGGGAATTCACTTCTATTATCGGTGGGAGAGTGACCAAGTCTGGTGACGAGCTCTACAGGGCCGCACGGGGTTGGAGTACGGCCTTTTCCCCTTCGGGGGAAACCGACCTTAACGCTAGTATTAACATAATTAGGAAAAACGAAAAATTTATCAGCCTAGGGTAATTTAGGTTCAGTCACAGCTGCCAGAGCAGACTGTCCATAATAATAGGAACACATGAGTGTGTTTTCCTAAAGCATAATTAGGGAAAATGTATACCATTTTTTTATTTTTATTTCTTTGTTTTTTTTATTTTTATTGTCGCTGCCAGAGAAGACTGTCCCTTTCAGAGCCACTGAGTGGCAACAATCATAGGACTGGTTAAATAATTAATTTGTTAAACTAATAATGTTAACTGTGAAGGACTATTCTTACTCACATCAAAATACTAAATAAATATGGACCTTAGTCTGGTCTTTGGCCTCGTACAGGACTTCGTTTTTTTTATTTATTTTTTTATGTGTTTAAGAGTGTGTTTAGTTTAGTTTGTGATACCAGGATAGATTGGTTCAAAATGGCTCAGGATTGAGTTGTGTGGAAAAAGAAAAAGGAGGCTTTTGCTCTGCATTGGGACAACACAGGCTGATTATATTGTGATACTGCGTATCACACCACGTACTGCGTATTCCATTGCGAGTCCTAAGTTTTCACTGTGAGATTTTTATAGAAGGTCTCGGCTGATACTGTACCACTCAACTGTTTTCCCCTCGTGTGGTATTTTGTTACACCAAAATCACATCTTATTATCTATTTATCTATTTACCCTTTTTACCTACCTTTTTTTTTTTTTTTTTTGGGTGGGAAATCCTCAAATGACTTCTCCCGCTCTGGGTGGAGCGGGAGGGCGTGTCAGACTTTTACTGACTAAAACCCACCCTTGTTCCTTCAGTTGCCTGTGCCAGGGCCACGGTTTTCTCTATGGAATAACCCGCGACCCTGAGGCGTCGGCCCTATCGGACCCTGTCATTTTGTGCTGACATCTCTTTGAGGGCGCGCGTGGAACACAACGCGCCGTCGACCCGGGCGTGGTCCTTACCGGACGGCGAGCCATGGGTAGCTCGCCGTCCTCGCATGAGACCGTGCGGTATCCCCGGACCAGCCGGATGGCCATGACCCTTTGGGACGCGTTCGGGGTTGCGGGCCGGTCGGCGCCTCAAAGAACGCGCCCACACCGGTGCCCCGTAAAGGGCCATGGACCGCACGACTCCCGCGTAGAGCCTCCGGCAGGAGGCGTTTGGACCCCCTAGATCGGACAGGAGCCGCCTCAAGGCAGCCCCAGCCCGCTCATCTATTTAACACCTGAGGAGCTGTTGTGCACAGAAATTCTTTCTATGATTCAGTAGATACTAAAGTCTTTATGAAAATTGTATGACACTCATTTTTCTTACTTTCGTTTATCTGATAATTGTTGTACTGCTGAAAAGCATATATACCTCTGTCTATTTTCCACAACCATTTATCTAATTTCACGTGATCTCTTATTATTTTCCTTTTATTGAATGTTGTGTCATTTTGTATCTAACATTGTCATCTGTCAGTTTATCTTTTTCTATGGTATAGAGCTAAGAGGTCGTCTATTTATTGTAAAGGTACCGTAAAACTAGCGTAAAGCCAGGTTCTCACTGTAAGCCATCTTTATTGTTTCTGGCCGATAACCAATTAAGAAGTATTTGGATTTGAAACTAAAAAAAGTCACTTCTAGAAGGTCCGCCAGGGGCTATATACCGTTACTTTTCACCAGGTTCTTTTAACTCCGTCTTTTGACTCGTTCTTTTGATTCAATCTTTTGACTCATTCTTTTGACTCGCCCTTTTGGCTCGCTCAGTTGGCTTCTTTCTTTTCGCAATTTTTCTTACTCACCAGTTTATGTTTTTCTAAAAGCTACTTAAATATAAACCTTCCTAAAAGTTATTCTCAGTGAATTTATTATAAACATCTTGTGTGCGTAAAGGTGTTCCGACTTACTCGATCACCTCCGACCCGCCCACTTGCGTCTACGAGAGGAGTTCGAGACGTTTTGCATAGAAATAAAAACGTGGCGTGAGACTACGCTGCCTGAAGAAACAACAACCGACGCTAGCTCCCTCGCAATGGGCTGCTGGCTGATGGAGAGTCTGCTGCGAGCTCCCACTCGACAGATTGCGGGCCGGAGGAGCGGCCGACGCGTGCTGCTCCAACCTCGAGCTGCTGCGCGACCGTGAGCATGGAGAGGCTGCTGCGAGCTTCAACTCAACAGACTGCGGGCCGGAGGAGCGGCCGACGCGTGCTGCTTCAACCTAGAGCTGCTGCGCGACCGTGAGCATGGAGAGGCTTGTGCGAGCTTCAACTCGACAGACTGCGGGCCGGAGGAGCGGCCGACGCATGCTGCTTCAAACTCGAGCTGCTGCGCGACCGTGAGCTCCCTCGTGGCAGACTGCGAGCCAGAGGAGCGGCCCACCCGAGCTTAGACTAATTCTTAATTTAATATCTTTTTCTACGTAATTTTGTAATTTATATTCTAAAACTACATTAACTTGTAACGTAACGTTTAGCCAGTCGGCTAAACGTTACGTTACACTCTGTCAGCTTACATTTTAAGCCGCTTCGTTAAGACGCAGTATAAAATCTAATCCAGGGGTACACGTCCTCAGGCAATCTGACTTGAGAGGAACTTAATTCCGTACTAATTCCAAGTCAGTTTTGCTGGAAATTGAATCGAAATGCCTACGTGAGTGTATGCAGGCGAACGTAATGATCACCTCGATACAAATGGTGCGACGCTTGCTTATTAAGTGCCAATTTCACCAATGAAACTGAACGCGTTCAGCACATCTAAATCGCGTTCAAAAGCTGTCAGTGTTAAAATTGCTCTCGTTCAGGATGATGACATTTTATTTTTAACTAAAACGGCCAAACCTCAGACAGATCGCTATTGATGATAGACAGTACAATTCTATCTGGCCCTAATAGCTGTCAACACGTTATAGGGCCGCATAGTTTGGGTTTATTGGGACGTTAAAACCAGAGATAGGTAGGCTTTTCTATCTCCAGTACGCCAAAATTGGAGATAGAAACGTTATTGGGTTCGGCCTAATTTGAGACAAAAACCGCACTATCATAGAAGTGACGTCACGAGTTTGTAACTTCCTAGTAGCGCCATACATTGTCCGTACCTCCCGCCAACGACGGAATAATCCCCTCCAATAACTTTTAAAGCGTGTAGCTTCTTAATATTTTAATCGAATTTACAGATTTTTTCGAATATGTATATCATTTTACTGTGCCTTTTTTGAAATTACATTGTTTGTACAAACCCAATAACACTTAAACCCATTTAATATCAATGCGATCCCTATCCATTATTCAGTACTCATATCTCTTAGACTCATCAAGCTAAACAAAACGTATGTTACACGGCAGAATACCAAGCACTAATTACTCGACGTATGACATTTAACAAAAAGTCTAAGTCATTAGGGCCACACACAGGACAAACTGAAACCGGAATAAGTGTAGTGCGTATGTTTACGCTACCTCACTTTAGGCAGGTGAAAACGAATGTGTTTATATGTTTATGATAATGTCAAAAAAGCATACGCTGCGGAAAATTCGTAATTTAACCGACATAGAGACAGCCCGTTAACTGTACTTTTGCTATTTTAATAGTGTAATGTCGTAAGGTATTCTGTTATGGGGAAATGCCGCCGACCTTCTGACTATGTTTGTTTTGCAAAAAGAGCTGTTAGATCCATTTATAAATTTAGTCCGAGGCACTCTCTCAGAGAGAAAGAGGAATGCCCACCGTCCATAGACATTTCGGCCTCGAGTGCACACATTTTAAAGTATATGAATAGGATAATACGCAATTCCAACAATTAACTGGTCAAGGAACAAGTTTACAAAAAAGTTAGGGTTTTTAAGATAAAATTGTTTTAAATCGTGACTTACGTAATTGTTTTACAATCTTTGGTTCTTTAAGTCAGGGTTAAAAGAAACGTCGAAATCCATTAAATAAGCTTATTTGATGGTTAAAATAACAAATCCGCAAGAATTAAACTTATTAAGGCAAATGCAAACAATGAAATTAGATTCTGTGATTTTTGTGATTTCACACTTGACTGTGTCTTGACTTGACAGCCAGCCAGCGTAACTCAATGTTGCCTTTTTATTATTTTGAATTTTTATATTGATTTTTATTCGAATCTTTATTATATACAAAGTTATAATCACTTCTAAACCCGACTGAAGATAAGTACGTTTTTGTTAATATGTTTTCTTTAACATATTCTGTCTCTATTGTGCTGAACAGATTAAGATTTATTATTCAAATGTGTAGTAGCGTTTTTGTTATAATCAACTATTAAATAGTTTGTCCATTTAATATCAAAAGTAAAAACATAACACCATTTAGATTATAATAAAACCATGAAAACATGAAATTGATAAGTATTGGCAACACTGCTGCTTTATCCACAACCGTGAATGTCATTTATCTTTTCAGTACTTTATATTAATGCTAGTTGTTGCAATCTTTTTCGGATAAATGAATAACTTGTTAAATAAATAGAAATTACGACGTTTTTTTTACATAAACGTAAGTTATTGTGCCTTTAGGGCCGAAAACGGGCAACCCTCTGTGAGGAAATTAATGTAATGACTGTGCCTTCTCAGTACATTTTTGAAATCTTTTATACATATGTCCATAAAATTGTTTGTATACAGTATACAAATATATACATAAACATTGATATCCGTCTTTGTACTTCTTTGGTTACGAAAAGTTTAAATAAATAAATACCTAAATAAATAAACACAAATTGGCTGTACCTACAACAAGGCTCAAGAAAATAGGTTGCTCGTTCAGATGTCAATGTATACGCTTTTATAATAAACTAACAAGCCACGTTCAAGATCTAAACCCAAATAAATTCAAAGCATTCACTAAACGTGAGTTGTGCCAGAACGCCTTTTATACCTTTAAAGATCATGTTGAGGAGAAATAGGCTTGGGACTGACCTGCTCTAATTTTAGAATACTGAATGTTGTTTTTTTGTTGGACATTTTATGATGATTAAATGCATGAATGACATGAATATTTACTTTGTGAAGTATAATTTTATTGTTATTATTGTGTTAAGACTGTGGGTTACTGTTTTTTACTTTTGTGTTTTTTTTAATTTAATTTTCTCAGTTAGTTTTAGATTAAAAAATCTTGGTCTGGCGGTTTGAGTTATTTATGCGACCTATCTAATGTCCTTTCTTTGGTATTGTTCGTCGAATCGTTGAGCTCCTTAAGTTTTGAGATGAGCTGCACGATTACTGACAAATGTGTACACTGACTGGATAGCTCCACTCAATCTGTGTAGTTCTTTCCTCAAAAGACCATTTTAGACATCAATTCACATGGTCTTTACATGATCTGATCAAGATTATGGACTTTAAAGACTGTGACCTCTGATTTTGTTTCGGCATTTCTTCTCAGAGTAGTCAGATAGGAAACGCCGACCTCATCTAGTTTTTAAAATATGATTGACGTATAAAAGTGTTTGTACAAACCTACTTACATAAATAAAATAATTTATCATATAACACTGTTTTTTTTAAACTGTTATAAAAGAACCACATCTATAAATGTACCAGATACAATAATGTTACACAATCAAAGAGTAACCTTATAAATGTGTTTATATGTGTAACAGAAGTAAGCAGTTTTATGCCCGGCGGACAGACAGACGCGTCGTTGCCAAAACAGCCGCAATCCAGTCGGGATAGTGGCTATTTTGGCAACGCCGCGTTTACCTGTTACACTTATTAACACTTAACACTTTTATATCTGTTACAGATATATACTTTTATATCTGTTACAGATATATAACTGGTACACTTATCTTAGTATTTAGGGTTAACACAAAAAAATACTTTTAGAAGTGTTGCATATTTGATTCAGTTATCAATTCAAAATGTAACACTTCTAATTCTGTAACATTTATGAAGGTGTTTTGAAGTCCCTGAGAGCTAGCAACTAAAAACAAGGCGACGAGCGATTACTCGCTGGTGTTTGTATCAAGCGTGAGTCTCTCAGCGATTGTTCTGCGCTCCAAGAAAACTCGCTAATAGGTAATAGGTAATACGGGCTGGTGTCCGCAACTCCACGACAGTGCGCGTATTTTGCGTACGGTGGGAAAATCGATCATTCGATCCACCCCAGATCCTCGAGGAAGGCCAGCAACGCCTTGGTGTTACTGAAAGCCTCGCGTAGGGTACCTGGGTTACCGAAGTACTTTGCCCTGTATGTGGCGACCACCGGGCAGTGTAGAAGCACATGAGCTGCTGTTTCGTCCACCTCCATGCAGGCCCTGCACAGCGGACTGTCTGTGACTCCTATGACAAAGAGGTGTTTATTAAAAGACCCGTGGCCAGTTAAGGCTGCCGTAACTATACGCAGCTGCTGTTTGGTTAGTCGCAGAACCTGTTTCGCGTTGCGGCCGCAATAGCAGGGAGTGCTTCCTTAGCCTGCCTGCACTCACCTTGTTCCGACCATAGTTTGTGATGTTGATTCCTGGTGCGTTTCCTTACCAGAGTACCCGAAGGGGAGTGGCAAGATGGGTTCAGGTCCCACTGGTGCCTCACTCGAGCCCCTTCTGGCAAGTTCGTCGGCTTCACCGCTGTGTCCTTTGATCCATTGAATGGTTATGTTATTGAGGCTACCCACCTGATTAAGGCGCAGGTGACACTCGTATAGTAGCCCAGATTCAACTGTGTGTCTGTTCAGCGCTTACAAAACAGCCCTGCTGTCTGGGAGTATCCGGATCGAGTGGTCCCTAACTTCCCTGGCCATGATGGCCGAAGCAGCCAGAGAAATACCCATACATTCGGCTTGGAACAATGTGTTATAGGCCCCCAATGGTGTGGCTATGCGAATGTTGAGGTCCTTCGAGAAGACTCCAGCACCTGTGCCATTACCTGTTTTGGATACCTGGTTTGGTGAAGATACGCAGCTCTGCAGGGCACAAACCCTCGCACCTACGATCCTCGTGAAGCTGGATCTTGCATTTTTATCAAAGATAATATATTTGGGTACCCGATCATTAATACCTTTCGTAATGGGGAACTCCTTGTTGAGTCCTTCAAGTAGCGCGGAGTGTGGTGTGGCTCTCTTACCCCAGAGATCTAGTGCCTTAAGATGTACCACCGCCAGTGTCGCTTCCTGCTGTATGAACGGGTGGAGCGGTGGCAGTTCCAGCATGGCTTTAACTGCTGCAGTCGGAGTGGTCCTCATGCAGCCCGTAGCCGCCATGCCAGGCTAGTCGTTGCATGCGTTGTAGTTTGTTTGAGGCTGTAGCCAGCTTGGTTCGGGGCCATCATACCGCGGCCCCATAGGTGATCATGGGGCGGATCACTGTGGTGTACAGCCATAGTTTAATTTTAGGGGATAGTCCCCACTTCTGACCTATCATTTTCCTGCACTGCCAGAAGGTTATGCAGGCCCTGTTTAGTTTGTTGTCCAAATGACTACTCCAGTTTAACTTTCATTCCGTCCTACGCACGCGAGTTGTGCACACGCGAACTGGGTCTCCTTGTGTCGTCACGCGCCAAGTGTAATTATTTTGCCTACCTCACAAAGATACTTCGGTTGTTAGTGATGGGAAAGACTGTTATCGATACCACGATTCATCGACCTTTGCGCTCGCCATGGAGAGATTTGTAACACGTTCAAATTCTGTGGGCAAACGCCCGCTGGAAGGACCTGTTGATACCAGTGAGTGGAAAATACCAAAGTTTGGTCTGTCTGCTACTGTTACGTCTAAACCTGATCCTATCAAAACCTCAAACCGGTTCAGTGTTCTTCGCACTAATCAACCCCAAGTAACAGATGTCTTTGCTGCTCGACTCAAGGAAGCTTCTACTCCAAGGAGAAAATCAGGTCATATCCCACCTATTATCCTACAAGTGAAATCTGAGTGGACACATGATTACATCAAAAATCTCGTTTTGAAGCACGCCAATAATTTTGATCTACAATACAGAGGTAACAACAAAATTGTAGTTTCTTGTTATAGCCCAGAAAGCCACCAAGCAGTCAAAGATGGTTTCCGAGATGCTGATCTAGCATTCCATACATTTCCGCGAAAGGATGAGAAAATATACAAAGCGGTAATCTTCGGCCTACCTGCCTACGTAGAAGATTGTTTAGCAGAAGAACTCGAGTACCTGGGTTTCAAAGACGCGGTTGTTCGCAAGATGAAATTGCCTGATAACAACAAAAGCAGCGGAGTCTGTCCTCCATTCTTAGTACAGCTCCCAGCAGGTAGCGAATTCATTAAATTCCAAAAAATTCGCTATCTTAGCAACTGCGCTGTGCAAGTACGCAAGTACCAAGCAAGAAACCCGTTTGGTACACAATGTTTCCGATGCCAAGGCTTTGGCCATTCCTCTAGAAATTGTAATTTAAGTCCACGATGTGTCAAGTGCACAGAATCCCACCCTTCGGCTGACTGTCCCAAAAAAGATAGAACAAGTCCGGCACAGTACTGCAACTGTAAAGGTAACCATCCAGCTAACTTTCGTCAGTGTATCGAGAGACAGAAATATCTAAAACTTGTTCAGAACCGTCAAGAACAAATAAAAGCGAATCAAGACGCTAAAATCAATACAAAAAGCAGTCATGTTGACGGACGAAGCTGGAACACTGTCGCTGCAAATACAATCGGATCAAGTACCAATGGAGCTCAACCTCAAATTGGAACTCAAGATCAGGCTACTGCTGACATGTTAGCAATACTTATGACAATTAAATCCATCAAAAACCAATTTGTGACTTGCAACAGTATGATGGATAAGGTAATATTAATCCTGACCCACCTTGGTCAATATGTTTAATGCTAAGAATTTGCGTATCTTATACTGGAATGCCGATGGTATTCGCACCAAACTTACAGAGTTGTTTGATCTGTTAAGTGATTTATCCATAGATATTGTAGCTTTGTGCGAAACTAGACTTTCTCTTCGCCACAAGCTCGAAACTCCTGGCTACAATTGTTATAGGCACGACAAAAAGGCTGATGGCCGCGGGCAGGGAGTAGCGCTGTTGATCCGGAGTAACATAATGCACTCACTTGATCCCACTCCAAACACGTATAATTTAGAGTGTATAGGTGTCCAGGTAACCACTCCAGAGAAAAATTTGGCTATCTACTCTGCTTACCAGTCGCCAAATCTCCCTCTGCTAGATAGTGATCTTGACTTATTGCTAGGTGCACATGACAGGTCACTGATAATGGGTGACCTAAATGCTAAACATCCTTACTGGAATTGTACTACATCTAATCCACATGGCAAAATCATCTTTGATCACATGGTAGCTAACGATTATGAGTTACTAGCTCCCTCTTCACCTACCCTAGTGCACTACCAAAGCTCTCACGAACCTTCTACTCCAGATGTTGTAATAGTCAACAATACTCACGATGTAAGCGAGCCTCAAGTTCTCACATGTCTTTCGTCAAACCATCTGCCCGTACATTTCAATGTGGGTGAAATGTATAACACTAAATCTCAATCAGCATTTAATTTTGCCAAAGCTGACTGGAAATATTTCAGATCTCACTTAGACAGCAGAATCACGCTATCTAGTGCAATATTAGACTCAATACCCTGTATTGACGCTGCTGTCAATTATTTTACTGACAGCGTGTTAAATGCACGGAAGGCGAGTGTTCCTACCATTCAAATAAACAAGGGTTGTTTAAAATTACCTAGGCGCATTAAGAGCCAAATTAAACTCAAAAATTACACTCGCAAAAAGGCATTGAATGAGTACAATCCTTGCCTCAAGCGTCAACTGTTCTTTAAAGTTAACCAGCTACAACACTCAATTAAAGCCAGTATCCAGACCTTGAATGACGCTATTTGGAATGATAAGCTCTCAAAAGTAGATAATCCCAGTAATGATGTGTGGCGTCTGGCTCGATCAATCAACCATAAGCCCTGTTATATTCCCCCTCTCAAATTCAGAGGCGATCAAATGACGTCTTCAGTATTGGAGCAGTGTGAAGCTCTTGCTGATGCGTTTGCTGGTAATATGAGTCTCACTCATCAATGGACCAGCGATCATGAAACTGAGGTTGCTGTTAAGGAATCCATGGCGGCACTAAATTCCAAAGACATGAGTAATCATTCTCCTCTCGTTAGACCTAGGGAAGTTCTAAAAATCATAATTAAATTAAAACCCCGCAAAGCTCCTGGCCTAGATGGTCTCAGCAATCGGCTTCTTAAAAATCTGTCTCAAAAGGCTCTGGTCTACCTCACAAAAATATTTAACAGTTGTCTGAGAATTAGCTACTTCCCTGCATCATGGAAAAAGGCAAAAATAATCGCGCTCAAAAAACCTGGCAAAGATGGCAGCCTCTCTACAAATTATCGTCCCATTAGCTTACTCCCGTGCCTTGGCAAGTTATTTGAGTCTCTCATTCTGACCCGTTTGTTAAAAGTTACAGAACACTTACTGCTGCCAGAGCAATTTGGATTTCGTAAGGCACACTCCACCACTCAGCAGTTGGCCAGGGTATCGGAACACATCGCACACAACCTAAATGAAGGCAAATCGACGGGAATGGTGATGTTAGACATAGAAAAAGCCTTTGACACTGTTTGGCACGAGGGACTGCTCCACAAGCTTATCGTTAATGGCATCCCTCTCTCACTTGTTAAAATAGTCCAAAACTATCTACTCAACCGGCATTTCAAAGTTTTCATAGGGGAACACTGTTCTACGGCGAAATTTATTGTATCTGGTGTACCACAAGGTTCAAATTTAGGACCATTTCTCTTCATTCTGTATCTTAATGACATACCTAAGCAACCTAGAACTCATCTAGCAATATATGCTGATGACACTGCCTCATATACTTCTTCAGAGGATATAGAGTTAATAATTGGGCGGCTTCAACTTGCACTAAACCTACTTGACACGTATTTCACCAGATGGAAATTTAATTTAAACTCCAGTAAAACGGAAGTTATTCTTTTTACGCGTAAACGATCATTACCCTCCAAGCGCATTAACTTTAAAAATCATTCCTTACCCTGGAGCCGTTCGGTCAAATATCTCGGTGTAGTTCTAGATAGCAAAATTAACTGGAGTGAAAACACTGATGCGCTTCGAGTAAAGGGTCTGAAGGCTATTAATGCGTTAAAACCTATTCTTAACAGAAAGTCTAAGTTAAGCGCCGCCACTAAGTTACGTATCTATACCACACTCGTTCGGCCATGTTTGACATATGCTGCGCCAGCCTGGAGTAGCCTGACTGATAAAAACTACAATAAGTTGCAAGTTGTTCAAAACAAGGCTATCAAAATATCTTTTAACACTGCCTTTCGTACAAATTTAAAACGAGTTCACGAACAAATTAAATTTCCAACGATTAAAAGTTTTATCTTAAAATCCGCCCAGAAATTCTATTTAGTAAAAAATCCCAAACATTATAACCCATTAATCTCATCAATAGGCAAAAGTAGATCTAATAACTTATCGTATTTATCAACATACAATCGATATCGTTTACCACATCACTATTTTCTGAGTGAATAACAATATGTACCTACCACCGGACCGACCGTGCTGCCCTCAACCGGTCGAAGTAAGCATATTCGGCAAAAAGTTACGCTAATTACCCACAGTTTTGAAATAATTATCTAGTTTCATTTATATTTAATATATTAATAAGTTTTAACTCATCCATGTAAAAATATGTTTAAACCTAAGTTTTACTATTATTATTGTTTTATCCTGCGCTTCAAATAGTCTTTGTATTATTTGAGTGCATTACCTTTATTAGGTAAACATAGTGAAATGCGTTTAGAGTCAGTGCTAAGACTTTTGTGCTTTCGTATTATAGTGTGTTCTTTTGGACTTAGAATAGTATATTTATAGAACGTAAAGTATAAACTCAGTGTAAAATGTTTGTAAAGGTAAGATAGCCTAAGAACTTGTGTTATTTATGGTTGTACACAATTAGAATAAGATCTTATTGTATGCACTTTATAATCTTATGTTAATAATAAAGACTTTTAAAATCAAAAATCAAATCAGTTTAATTTACTGTCTAGAATGACCCCCAGGTATTTGACCTCGTTGGCCAACTGAAGTTCTGTAATGAACAGTTTTGGTAGGCGAAAAGGGCCTAATGCTCGTATTTGGGTAAACATGACTAGTTCAGTTTTAGTGGGGTTCACTGATAGGTCATATTTCTTGCACCAATTTTCTACGATACGTAGCGCTTGCTGAGTGAGGTTGCAGATCGTACCCGTCACCTTCCCCGAAACAAGGATTGTGAGGTCGTCAGCATACCCTATTGTGTAATAGCGGCTGGCATTGAGTTTGGTGACGAGCTCATTAATCACCTGGTTCTATAGAAGGGGGGACAGCACCCCTCCCTAGGGGCACCCTCTGGCTATCATGGCCAGTTGCTGCTCATCCTCAAGGCGAACCACTCGTTTGCTTAGCATGTTTGTAATCCAGTCCGTTAGTACCTGTTCTACTCCATGTCTGGAGAGGGCTGATGCTGGAGAAGTTAGTTTTATCGAAAGCTCCTTCGATGTCTATGAAAGTGCCCAGGCAGGTGCCTTTTTGATGAATCGCTTCCTCTATCTGGCTGACTACCAGGTGAAGAGCAGATTCGGTCGACTTACCCGAGCTGTATGCATGTTGGTTACCGTGTAGCGGTATGGTTTTTAGAGCGCCGTCCCTTAGCTCCCTATCACACAGCCTTTCCAGTGTCTTTAGTAGAAAGGAGGTCAGGCTGATTGGTCGGGAGGATTTGGTGTTTGTGTACCTGGCTTAGGGATGAATATTACTTTCACTTCCCTCCATCCTTTGGGAAAGTATCTAAAGGCCAGGCACGCCCGCATTAAAGGCAGTCTTAATGCGACACCGGTGTCACCCCACTGTAGTAAGGCGGGGAACACATCGTCAGGACCAGCTGCCTTAAAAGGATGGAGCAAACTCGCTAAGCGAGTACTCTCTTTGATAGCTCTTATATCTGAGACGAACAAGTATCGCAGGTGCGGCAGATGCGGTGTGAACAGTCAGCGATCAACTATTTTGCGATCATGTCTGCAGCGTATCGCTTGCTAATTTACTTTGAACCTGTATGCCATTTTATTTAAAACTTAGGGCTGATTTCACCAATGAAACCGAACGCGATCAGCACATAAACTACGGTTAAAAGCTGTCAGTGTCATAATTTTCTATGAAATATTGACACTGACAGCTCTTGAACGCGTTTTAGATGTGCTGAACTGGTTCAATATAATTGGTGAAATCGGCACTTAAAGGAGTAAATTTCACCACTGAAACTGAACGCGATCAGCACTTTTAAACCCAGATCAAGAGCTGTCAGTGTTGATATGCCATAACAATTTTGACACTGACAGCTTTTTAATGCGTTTTAGAAACATATAAAAATAATTCAAAAGCTGACAGCGAATGAATAAAGCGTTCTATTTCATTGGTGAAATCAAAATCAAAAGTCATTTATTCAAATTCTGCTGAGAATCAGCACTTTTCGAACGTGAAAATTGCATAAGACAGTCCCCCAAAACTTGAAAAAAAAACTCGGGCAAAACTCCCGCCCTTCACCACTTCAGGTGAAGGGCGGGAGTTTTGCCCGCCCTTCACCATTTCCTCGTGCTTTAGCTGGGAAGAAGAAGTAGCGCAACAAATTCCCCAGCAGCGCAGCTTTCTGTTCAGTTAGAAAAAACTTGAATCTATACAATAACAGGTATGCAAAGTAATAACCATTACGAGACACAGAACATCAATTTAAATTATCCGCCGTTTGTTAGCTAGCCAGGCCAATTTACAAAAAAAGACAAAAAAAATCAAGCAATTTTTTTTTTTTAAACAAAGCTTAATACATAAATAAAAGCCTCCAGGCATAAATGGTGTGACAGCTTACTTAACTAATACTGGATTAAGTACACACAAATAGTAAACTGGGACCATTGAAGTAAAATAAATAAACAGACCAATTACACAAAACCATACACAGCAAGTCGACCAGTCACCACAAGCAGCTCCCGTTCACGAGCATAACGGAAAGATCAGCCATCACCCCCCTCGCCATATTTAAGGGAAGGAGGCAACCCGACCCCTGTCGCTACCGCAAGCATAAACATCTAAGGGAGCATGACGAATTTGCTGCCGGTTGCTCAGGCAAGAATATTAAGATCAATTGTCGATGTCGCTAGCTAACCACATATTGCAATATAACAAAACAAACAACATTAAAAAAACATTGTAAGGATTAGATTCGCTCTAAGTACGTTTTCAAAACAATTTTAGACGAAAAAGTTCTGCCCATTTCTTATCATTTCGTCACTACCATAAACCTTATTATACAGTCAGCCCCTCGCAACTTGCTATACCACAGTTTACCCCAGAAAGTTAAAAACCGTAATGATATGACAGACAGGCGGCTTGTGGCCCCCTTCGCCGTTCTATTTATACAGCGTCTCGCGTCGGTCAAACATTCACACGAACGCTCTTCAGCTGCCAATGTATTTATAGTTTGTTTGTAAAATGTACTTTATCAGTTGCGGATGAAGCTGAGATAAAAAAAAACAAAACCTTAATTGCAGTTTCTAACCTAGAAGCCGTGCGCGCGATGGGATTATCCCTCAGCAGAAATTCCATACAAACTTTCCTCCCCTATGTAAACTCATAAGGGGATGGATTTTAAATAATCCCTCCAACGTGCTCACATTTGCTTATATAATTTATTTATTCAGTTAAACTTTTCGTACACAAAAAGGTACTGTTCGCGCCGATATCATTCGGTCAGAGAGTGGATCTAGAGGACGGTAACTTGCCCTTTAATAGTTCACTTGACTTACCTTTTTTGGGTTCATTCGTCAGTCAAACATAACAACCACTCACGCGCGCTCACTGACCCCTATCATGAAAATATTATTGTAGAATGGTCTAATAAATCCTTTTTCATCGCATGAGTGCCGTGTAATAAAGATCAGTAAAATACAATATATGTAACCCGCAATATAATAAATCGAATCCGCTGAATATTTCGGTGTGAACGTGCTTACTCAGCTGCCGCTGGTTTCTGGAAACCTCTTGGCTTAAGGCCATATAATTTGTGGTAGAATGTGTAGAACCTAAAACAATATTAACATCGTACTATTGTAAAATTACATTCTGACAAATAAATAAGTTCTAATTCTAATTCTAAGGATCAAGAAATGTGGCTGTTGAATATGTAAGTGCCCTAACTCTTAGTAATCTCTCTTATTGAGCATATCTGGACGCGTTCTTTCATATTGTCACCCGCATCTCTTCCATTTGTTAATTTTCCCCATAAACGGAGCACCACGTACAAAGGCAGATTTAATGCCTTAGGCATTCTCTACCAGTCAACCAAGGGTGGTAAAGAGATTAAATGGCAGGTGCTTTGGTTGAAAGAAGCAATGATGAATTATGATTCTAGATTCTAGTGTAGAAATATTTCGTCGGATGAAAAAAAAATGCTGTTTCATAGAAAAGTGCAATACCTTCCCGGTCAAAATGTGAGGAAGATCAAACACGGAGAAATACCCAATAGCACTTTACTCTGGTAAAGTGCTATTGGGTATTTCTCTATTGCTAGGCATGGGATCCCATGCCTAGCAATAGCGCTTGCGACCAACGAGGCAGCATTCTTACGTAATACTTAGAGCCAACTTCACCAATGAAACTGAAGGCGAGATCAGCAAATCTAAACTGCGTTCAAGAGCTGTTATATTAAACTTAGTTTATGCACTGATCGCGCTCAATGTCATTGGTGAAATCAGACCTAAGAGCGAATTTCACGCGACCAGCGATAAACTACGTTTAAGAGCTGTCAGTGTCATTATTTTCTATAGAATATTGACACTGACAGCTCTTGAACGCGTTATAAATGGCCTGAACGCGTTTAGTAACATTGGCGAAATCGGCACTTAGGGCGGATTTCACCGTTCGTATTAAAAAACAAGTTTAAGAAAACTAAGTTCTTCATAATCGAGTTCAAATGTCGATGCTCGCTCTCGCTTTACGTCAAACCGATTTCACCAGCTACATTTTGATCGCGTTCATGAAAACCAAATTTCCGTCACATAGAATGTAAATATTGTCACATATACGCAATGCGTTTTGCATTTGCAAGATGTGATAGCGACCTCCTGCTAATAAAGCAACAAAATATATCAGTAAACCACTAAACGCGGGTACCGAGTTGTCAAACTGTGTTGTCAAAACCAAAGAGTGTTTAGTTTATCTTTGGTCAAAACTGTCCTCTTCTCTTTGGATGCGCGTCAATTTCGAAATTCGTTTCGGGGTAATATAATATATTATTGTGTGGATTTCTCTATATTTTTTAAAAAGTAATGTCGGTGAAACGAAAAAGGGATCCAACTTTCGTAACCAGCGAAAAGGAAGCCCTAATTCAGTTGGTGGGTCAACATTTTCAAGTGCTGGAATAAAAAAAAACTGATGCTGTGAGCACTAAACAAAAAATTTAAAATTGGAAGAAGATTTCGCATGAATTTAACTCGATTTCTAGCATCCACCCACGAGACTGGATGGTCCTTAAAAACTGCTGGGAAAATTAAAAAAAAAGAGCCAAACAGGAACAAACTTTGCGCAACCAGGAGTTTTTGAAAACAGGTATGTACTACTTATGGGCACATTTTAGTTTATTGCGAATTTACGCCTACCCAACACGGTCGATGCGCGGCTGCTGTGCGGCTCCGCTTTGTCCGCTGTTTTTGCAAAGTGTTCCCTGTTTATTGAGCAATTACATTAAGTAATTCCTATTTTACGATTTTCCATATTGTAGAAAGTCTGTTCATCCTTACGTCCTACTGTTAATCTAATCATTTTTAATCACATTTCTCATTTTAGGAGGAGGACCACCTAAAAAAAGTAACAATGACCCAATCATTGAGAAAGTGCTGGCACTCATACACAAAAGGGTAATAAGCTATCTTAATAGCAATGATGTGGATGGGTATAATAATTTAAGTAAGGATTCACTTAATTTACTTAGATGTATAAAAATTCTTGTTAGAATACTTTAAAAACATTGTAGTAAACAAAATTGTAAAAATTTCAGCTTCTGGTGGTAATACCGAATTGGTAGAGACAAGACATCCGGAAGTTTCGTTGTGTCTAACCGGTTTGTATTTTATAGAACTGTTTTCGTAACCGCCTATTAATTGAATTGTTCTCACTGCTGGGACACAAGCCTCCTCTCTGGTGGGAAGAAGAGAATCTTGATTTTATAAGCCTATAATTGAGATATGAACAAAAATACAAAATTACAAATAAGAAGCCTACCTAGTGTTCAAAATCTATAATTTTATTAAGAAAACTTTTTTTTTCAGATGCCAATATAAGCGAGTCAGGTGATCAGATGCATTTAAATGTTGTAGAAGATGAACCCGCCGCAACCACCATGACGGCTGTAAGTACACTGGACTCTACGTAAATGAGAATTATACATAATTTATTTGTGTTTGTTAGATTAATTTCAATTTGTAATAATTATAATTTCATCATATTTTTCACAGGACTGGTCCGAGTACAATGGAACTATGCTCAGAGATGAAATAAACCTATTCTGGCTAGATCATCAAGCCCATCAGCAACAAGTACGCCACTATGGTATGTATTTTGCAAAAACCGTCAGAACGAGAACTAGGAATGACTAACATTATACCAAAATCGTTAAAAATAAAATGACTAGACTAGATGCTTGTACGAGTATATGACACAAACCAGAACAGGTAAAAACTTGTTTGAAATAAGTAAATAAACAAAATTTTCAGGGATCATGCAGCACCAGTAGTTGTGGCTACGGTTACCACGCTACCGACTCGTACCACTACGAGTCGCAGGAGGCCTACAGTAAGACGGACAAGGGAATCCTCCCTGAACACGGAAAGGGTTAATCTCCTATTAAAATCTGATTTGCGTGCTGAGGAGGAGCATGAAGTAGAAATCGCAATAAGAAAAGCAATTTTGGAACAAGAAAAGTTAAAAACCAGACAGGAGCAGACTAAACTTCAAATTTTAGAGATCCAATTAAATAATTTTATAAAAGTATAGTTTTAAAAGTTTTATTTTTTATTTTATTATGGATGTGTACAGTCTAGTCTTTTAAATCATTCATCGACCGATTTCAAATCCTTTTCTTTATTAAGTCAGGACACAGACTCCAATACAGACAGAACTGTTGGTTTCGTGAGACGAAATCTTTTCACAATGTCTTGGACATCCAGGGAGTCGAAGTGTTCTTCTCTCTCGCGTATCCATCGTGGACGTCGAACAATGAACTCATCCTCATCCGAACTTTCGTCATAGCATAGTCTTAATATTAATAATCTTTTCATTTTAATTAGACAAATACCAATAAAATTAATATTAATAATAAAAGACAGCAAACAATTTTTTCTCAACAACACGACACTGACGGCGTGCTGACAGCTCTTGAAAACGTTCAGAATTTAAACTTGTTTAAGCTTTAACTGCGTTTTCTTTATGCTGGTGAAATCAAAAGTGGAGATCTGAACTCAGTTAAACGCTTGATTTGAGTTTAGAGTGAATTGATCGCGTCATTGGTGAAATCCAACCTTAGTCGCAAAGTTATACACCAAACAGTAATCAAATTGATAAAATAATAAATGGCAGAAAGCGGAAATCCCATCTTACTTGGATATCCTACATAATCCTGTGAAAACATTCTTCTTCGCGGACACTTTAATATCCGCGTCCCAATAAATACCGCTTCGTTGGTAGTAGCGAGTCTTAGCCAAGATTACGAGACGATTGATTAATGTACTTATATTTTTATATCGTCTAGTATTGTAAGGAAAATGGAATATTTTGTTTGCTTATAAAGGACCTCTTCCTTAAAGGAAAAAGAAAGAATGAAAAGACGTTAATTTGTGGTAAACATGGCGCGGAGAACGAAAATAGACACACAAAAATTACAAAACATAACATCACGCCTCACGCCCCAAAGAGTTATTTTTTTTATTTATTTGGAAGAACAAACAATTATACATTATATATTCCAAGAAGACAAAGACAATGTTGGTAAAGTAAAAGTTGGACAGAATGAAGAAATGAAGATAAGTACATGACAGAAAATACACATAAATTACAGCTACTGATAAGGAACACTAGAGATAATTTATATTATTCACATGATTTTTTGAGTCTGTCAAGCAATAGGGTTCTAAATTTTCCAGCGGATAAGGCAAATAGATCCAAGTTAGAGAAATACTTATTGAAATTGCTTGTGAGACGACGTAAAGTCGAACGCAAACCTGCATTCGTACGACTAGCGGTAACGGCGAAACCAGGTCGTGTGCGCACCTCACGTCCCTGAATGGTTTTAGAGAAACATAGAACAACTTTATACGAATATAAGGGTTGGGCAGAGGTTGACATGCGCCCTTGATCTTTTTTCTTCTTATTTCCTAGGCGCAGTGGAGGCCCAGTAGTACTGACTTACGAGTCGTGGGTTCGAACTCAAGCAGGCTATAGTTTGTGTAAATTATTTAATTACCATTGCTCTCAAAACGGTGAAGGAAAACTTCGTGAGGAAACCAGCATTTCATGAACCAACAAATCGAAGACATGTGACATCCACCAGCCCGCACTGGGCCCGCGTGGTGGATTATGGCTTCCTCCCTCGCTCAGAGAGGAGGCTTGTGCCTCAGCAGGGAACATTATTGATTGATTATGCTATAAGACCTATCATGCATCAGGTTGTGGGTTCAAAATATTTAAATCTGGGCAATGTGATTTTTCATTTCATTTCTATCTCTAAGTTTATCTTGGACATCAATGAGGGAAAACATCGTGAGGAAACGTGGACTTGTAATGAATATAAGTCTGAAATCGCCAATCGGCCTTTAACAAGCGTGGTTATGGTGTGCAAGAAGAGGCCTTTGTCATTTTTGCCGTCTGTCATTGAAAACCAACGCTAGGGCTCTGCCTCGCATAGGGTTGCAGCATAATGCTGAGCGATGGTCGTTTTGCGTAGATGTGACGCATATTTCCCCCAAACATGTTTTATGTGTTCTTTCTTTAATAACCTTTATCTTTGCCCTGCAGTGGGACAGTAATAGGCTGGTATTATAATTTAATTTGAGTCTTTAACATATCTCGAGACCCTGGGGTCACGGTCCTTTGGAAGGCGTATGGGGGGCCGAAGTCAACTCGCAGTGGCCCCTGATACAATTTTAAATGGCATGAGGCATCAACCGACGATCCCTGTATTAACAGTGCAAGCGCACCCAAGAACAAACCCCGGTTGGTGTCGGACTGTTGTAGGATGTGGCAAAAAAAAAAAACAAGAAGAACTATGGGTTTATTACCAAAAACTATAGAAGAGCTATGGCCTCTGCCTGACCAATGTTTTATGTATAAAATATAGGTACGGATAAAATAGCATGGGGTGCACACTCAACAATGGGCACCCGGAAACGTTCGCTAGTACAAAGTGTCGTAGCGACAAGGGAGGCAACGTGTCCTGAGGCGCTTTTGAGCAGTGGAGAGGTGTTCCACTGCTATCAAGACAATCCCGGAAGTACGGTCAGGATCCCTGCCAGCATCTTACTCCGAGCACATATGCTCTTGCAAATTTCGTTTCAAGACGGCCAATAAAGGCAAGAATGAGGTGGGAGCTCTGGTCCACGTCAGTCACACAAGACACAGTCAGAACAAGATTTCTCCCGGGAGATAGGGTCCGTAGGGTCGCTACTGTCCAACTGCTCGCCACATGCTGCCCTGCGGGTTTCTGTATCTCTCTTTCTACGGCCACTAACATACCTTGAGTTCAGAGCGCGCCACGACGTAAGCGTAGAGATACGGCGGGGGGGCGTATTATTATTATAGGATTTGTCCTATCTTTTACAAAGGGCTATAGGGTAAGGAGCAATTAAACTTCAATAAATACCTACGAAATTATTTGTATTGTAAAAGGAGTACAGAAAAGGTGAACAATGGTATAAGTTATGTGAACTTGCTTATAAGAATAAATGTGACGACCATGCCGGCGCGCGACCATAGCGTGCGTACGTGAACATCGATTGCCCGCTCGCGTTGTACTAACTATCTCGGGACTCGGGCGCTGATTCGGGCGGAGCGCCGACTCGGTTGAGGGGACTGAGGAGTGAGGTCTTGTGGCGAACGACTATTACACGCTACAGGGCACTATAAAACTGTCTGTAGAGGTTTTTGTAATGAATCTCTACTTTTCTTACTTCACTCTTCTGCCGTCAAGCAACATTCCAGATTAGTATGTGAAGCCTCTTTTACTGCTGAACGTACTGTACGAAATGTTGGATTTTCCGTAAAGACTTCCAATTCATCCATTTTAATATTCTAACTCTTTAGTTAGAGTTTAGTTTGAGAACCATGACCCAAGTTAGAGACGTGGGATACTTTGGAGCCTGATAGTACGTTCCAGTGGGATAATTACCTGCCTCCACGCGGGCTTTGCTGCGGGAAAAAGATCAAGAAAATCATGAGGACTCAAATCTAGAGTGATTTGAGAGGCCATACGCGTGAACAAGCTACACACATACATTGCCAGATACTTTCATAACATAACCCATCCTCTCTGCCGTAGCTGGGTAATAAATAGCAGGCAATCTCCTTCCATTTCCACCCACGGTTACATATGAAATACGAACGCTAAGATTTAAATACTTACAAGCGTAGGAAAATGCAAGCAGGTTGAATTTTATTTATTTCGGTTCACCACCGCCGTGCTTCAGACACTCATTTGAGATAGCGCCATTCACACGTCTGCTGCGTTTACCGGTGTGCGGCCACTAGAGTGGAGTGTTAGGAATTAATCTTTCTTTAGAGGTGGAGATAATCAAGGAGTAGATGTGTATTATGTGGATGAAGCAAAAGGAGTACAGCCTAGGGCAGAAATCAGGATTCACGCTTCACAATTTTTTCGGGGTTTCATCAGTGCTTCTGTGTCATCAAAATCTATGGTAAAGCCCGTCAAAGACGTAGCTATAACATATATTAATATGAATCATAGCAAGGCATATTACGAAATATTTTCTATACACAATTTCGATTGACCGCAGACGCAGCTATAATATATATTTCTATGACGTCACCAATATATGTCGAAATATACATCTCGGTATAGTTTGCCCTTTAAAACCGTGCGCTTGCAAGGACGAGGAAAGGGCAAAAAATATATTACAGTATAGCTCTCGTGTGTGGTAGTTTGCTATACTATAATATATATCTCGATATATTAATATATACTATAGCTGCGTCTGTGACGGGCTTAAGGAGGACTTCTTTAGTATTTTTTTTACGTTTGAGTTGTGTTTAGAGTATGTATGTAATGTTGTTTACGTATTTTATTATATATCAGGGCACGTAGGTATGGGTAGTGACGTCTAGCGAATGTAGGTTTTGTATGTGTGGTGAGGCAAGCAGGTTTGGGTATTCTTCTTACTGACGGGCTGTTAATTATGCTGTATAGAAGAGTCGCGTGTTTTCACATGATTGCGCGTAGTATGTCTAACTGTCGAACCGTTGGTGTTTAAGTCCCTGTAAAATTGCCGCGTTGGGAATATAAAGGATCTTTTTAGAATGACTTTAGTAACAGCTCTCTGGGCTCGTTCCATCTGTATAATGGAACGAGCCCATATAATGTCGGTCTTGCCGGCTCCTCCCCAGGCAGTGATGAAGTAGCTCATTACTGATTCGGTTAGTGCAGGGTAAACAATCATAACGATTTCGCTGTTTAGCTTCTTACATAGAAAAATACGTTTCCGTATTCGAGCGGACACTGTTTTGTCAGTGTGTTTTCCAGGATAGGCAGGTATATAATTGAAAGACAAGATATCGTACCACTGGTGCTCTAGTTACAACAGGGCATTTGAAAAGGGGGAGAGGGCTGGAACATGGAGGGTATGAGATAGATGATCACTTGACTCCCATATTCTAAGTCGTAACCTCGAAAGCTACTCGACTCACACATCCGTTGAAGAGACCTCAAGGCGTGCCTCAGAAGACCCTCAAACTCGGATTAAGGTTATGAGGTCCCTCGAATACGTGTGACTCGAGGTGATACGTCACGAATACGTCAATATACAATAAACACTTCAAAAACGTTATGAAAATTGGATAAAATACTCTTGTTTTGGTTAAAACTTCCTTGTTGACGACCTCAAGGAAGCCTCAAGGTACATGCTGCCGTACCTTATATTTGACAGTTGGTTCGTCAATTCAAACTCACCTCTACTGAGGAAATTGTTTAATATGAGGAGTAAAATTGCAACTGTGATTATCAAACTACCAAATTGAGGTTGAGTCAAGTCGAGAAAATCATGTGGTTTTGACTAAGAAAATGGGTATCAGTCACGAACCGACATCAGCAACCGTAGGTTAACCAGTTTCCTAATTGCTTAATACACAATCAATCGGAATCTAAATCGTTTTAAAACAGATTGCTAATCCATCGCTTCATAAGTTCGATAAAAAATCTGATTTGCAATTGTTGAACTGTCAAAATACAACAGATTAGTCGTAATCGTTTAAGAAAATGTGTTACGCAATTAGGCTGCTGATCAATCGACCCGTTCGGCTATTATTATTAACTACGAGCCCCGAAATCGTTTAAAAGAGATACATACTTTGATGTATCCCTCTAACATTTTAAAATATCAACAACATAACTCGCTTACTTTAAAGCCAAACCCCACAAACAAATACAACATCGCCAGGAAAATCACAAGTGAAAAAGAAAACCGAACAAGTGTAATTCAGCAACTCTTATATTAATAAAAATACTGTACCCGTAAGTCTGTAAAATAAGTACATCAGCAGCAGGATCAGCACAAATGCAAGGCCAATAGAAACGTATATGACGATCAGTATATTGTTATCCATTAGTAGGAAAATGTCTATTGATTTCAAATTTAAATCTAGGAACATGTTTCTCATGCTAATTAAGTACCTAATAACTCTCTCTGTGTAACAATATTTAGACGGTGTGACTGTCTGTCACTTATTCCTATTTAATAACAAAATATTATAATTATTTATTCTAAAACCATGCACGTGGTTCGGCCCACTTTACGAAACACATTAAATCTTAATTTTATGGTCTGACAGCTTGACGCGTTACCCTAATAAATAACAAGATATCCTAATTCTTTGCACTTGTAAAATAGTTTAGAACTTCTTAGAAGTCCATTCCATTTCTATTTAATGGCACACGCAAATGGCCACTTATGGCAGCCGTCGTCGCTTGAAAGAAATGTTTAGACAATCGAAACCCATAGTTCTTTACAAATTCTGAGAAAGTTAAAGCGAGGGCGCGTTATTGCAACCAGCTGTGAATCGTAAAAGCAATTAAGAAATAGAAAAATGTGTTTTAAAGTCGAAGTTTACAAAAAAATAGTGTGGGAAAGTACCGAGCCCAGATTTTGGATAGTTGGCGGGGGTGTTGAGGAAGGACAGTTGGTCTTAGGACATGACAAGGTTCGGTCGTTATAGTCTCAAGAAGGAAAGCTAGTTAAGTTAGGAGGTTGGTGAGTGTTGTGAGCTGGGAGGAGTTGTGTTCGAGGTGAAGTTGGTACTGCGTGCGGCATTTCGTGAGTAGTAATCTAATCCCCTACAAAGATATCATTGGTAAGTGTTAAACTCTTTACTAATAATGTGCCTTTCCCATTGTATTGTTCTCGTAGGCTGATTTGTTTTATGATTTGTAGGTATCATTTAGATAATATCGCTGCAGAGCTATTAATAATCATTTATTTCAGCATAGCGACATTGCGCTATTAATTAACTCTATTTTCTATTGTATTACGTGTCCATCTCCTAATCCATACCCTGACAGATATTTGTCATTTGCGTTTGATTATAGGGAAACGGAGAAGGCCTTCCACTTTATTTGACACTGAGCACTGACGCTCGACTTTTGACGACTTTGACCTGTAATATGCGCAACCACATACGGAAGGCAGAACCGTAAATACTCTCAGTTCATTTAAAACAACATATGCTATAAAGTCGATCTAAATCGGCATTATAAAACAATCAAACGTTAGTGATAATTACTGCTTCCAAAAAGGTTTGGCCACACAACTCTTTACGAAAGGCTCGTCGTACGCTCATCTCCGGGGAGAGGGGGTAGGCTTCACACACTTCCCCAAACTGGATTGGTAGTCGTTCTAAAAACGCTAGGGACCGTGTCTCGATAAAACCTACACCCGGCATATGGTACGCCAATTTCTAAATCGACACTATTTATCGAAACACGTCAATTTGGACGCTTTGCCGCTTACAGCCGCACTGTATCCTCGAAATTGGGAAGATTAAGGAGATGTGAGGTGACGAAAATAACCACCTCGGCAGACACCGAGTACGATCGCATTGAGTTTTGCTACAGACTGAGTCTACGGTACGCTTGTGCAATATTTTCTGTTATTCTAGAAATGGGGCTAGGCTGCCGTAAAGATGATATTAACATTAGCACGCGTTTAGAATTTTATACTCAATACTTGTCTCACTCAATGGCAGTTGGGCTTCGTAGTTCACTGTCTCTAGGATTGAGTAAGACATTTATATTGTGCTTAGGGAACATGTTCTACTAAAATCGTATATTGTCTCAGAGGTTTTATGCGTTAGGTTTAGTAGAACACGTACAAAGAGACAAACGTTGTAAAACGGTTCCCCGTCTCACTGAAATGGGTACATCATACACAGATACATTAACGTAGCTATTATTGATTGATTGAAGCGCAAGCGTAACGATTCCCTTACCTCTTCACATTATGAAGATTCTATTACAGGTATTATTAGCGCTACCTGCGAGAAGGAAGACAGACCGCGGTAGGAAACGGTCGGTGTAAGGCTAGGCTAAGAAAGCTAGGAGAATTATTGAGTGCCAGAGGCCTTGTCCAAGTGGGCTGTTGTAGGAGAACGAGTTAATATTAAATAAGTAAAATATAGTTGTGTTGAAGCACAGATTTAGTTTATTATTATTCTATCATCTAGTTTTAACTTAGTATGTGTTAGTGTCTGTTGGTGAGACTGGGTGAGCCTTTAGTTATTATAGTTATCCTAGGCTGATGGAGTTGATAGTCATTATAACTAATTAGACAGACACGTGTTGCTGGGGAGTTTGTTGCGCCACTTCTTCTCCCCAGCATAAGCACTAGGAAGTGGTGACGGGTGGGCTCTTTGGGGCTGTCTATAGATTTTCATGAGAGTTGATTCACAACTCTATTAATTATGCTTGAGTTTGATTCTCTACTCTCATAACTAGTAATTCTTGAATGTTGTATTCGTTGCCTTTGGCCGATACTAGAACTCTAAACTTTATTTAGTAATAATCCTCGAGTTTTGATTTCTCAACTCAAATTATCTAGTAATTCAAAGAATTATTATATTCTTTATCTTATACTAATAACTCGGTCAGACTGACATGAGCACGTGTCTTGCAAATATGCTTGTTGTGCAAAGAGTGAACTTCCGGGGGTTTGGGTGACCACAACTATCTCATATCCAGTCTAAGGACTGATAGGGACCATGTCTCCTTAAGAGCATGATGCAGACGCAATGCCGCTAGAACTAGCCGCTCCGTTGCTAGACAAGGACAGTCGCACGGTTGCCGCAGGAAAAGCCGCTTCGTCACGTTTATCAGTTCGAGAGAACTGCTAGGGGCCATGACTCCAAAAGAGCATGATGTCGACGCTATGCCGCTGTAAAGCCGCTTGCGTCACTTTATGGAAGTGTATCTCTGAGTACTCCTAGTGTAGATGCGAGGGATTGTGTGAGTTACGACTGATCAAATACCTATTACGCGCTAGCGTTTGGGTTACTCACAAGTTTATATAATAATTTACTCTGCATCCCTCTATTATTTAGCTTTCTAAAATCACTTCCAATATATTTCATAACTATGAATTCCCAAGTATCGTCTAATATTGATACACGGTTTCCCTGCCTAATTAATAATATCAAGGCATTTGGCTTCTATAAATTTGGGAATTCACTTCTATTATCGGTGGGAGAGTGACCAAGTCTGGTGACGAGCTCTACAGGGCCGCACGGGGTTGGGGTGCGGCCTTTTCCCCTTAGGGGGAAACCGACCTTAACGCTAATATTAACATAATTAGGAAAAACGAAAAATTTATCAGCCTAGGATAATTTAGGTACTGTCACATGTGGTGCCGTGACCAGGATTCTCGTCATTAAATGTACTGATTCAATTCAGTGCAACGAGAAAGAACTACTTAAGGGTTACTACAACAAAAACACAACGTGAACAATAACACAACGTAATTTTATGGTTCTATTAAATGCTAGAGACGGCAATAGTTACAACGGCTACAGTAATTATGTTTAATTAAGTTAAGGTTTGATAATAGTGGTTGAATGCTTCAACTACTCGTAGTGGGTTCAAACCCCGCACGATTTGTTAGATGATGTGTTTAGATTCCATTGCCATTGATTTGAGGGTTCGACTCCCAGTAGATTAATTCTGTGATGATTACTTAGATTACTGAGTCACGGCTTGTGGGTTCAATCCCTGCATAAATAGTTTAGCATAATTGTAGAAAGTATGGCTGTAGCTCCGATGCTAAGTAGAGTGGGTTCGATTCCCACATGCAAGGACGTATTTTTATAAAGTAGGCGATGGTATGATTGTTGCTTGGGCTCTTGTGCTACAAAGGTAATGGGTTCGACTCCCAGCAAACGTGAGTTTAGTATATGATAGTATTTGAACATGAAATATGTTTACGCGTTAGTTATGTATGTGTGTGAGTGAGTGAGTTTAGTTGTAGAACTCGCTCTTAACTATGATTAAACCTAATTTTATTATTATCTAAGAGGTACGAAGCGTGAAGCTTCTAGCATTTTGTAAATGACTATTAAGTTACCGAGAAGGTACATTAACCATAATCATAGGAAGTTAACATAAATCTTTCTAACTTTGCAGTATACAGCTCATGTCATATAATTGAATAGATACTCGTTTGGCCTTATTTCAAATTCCAGGATATTTAAGTCTCCACTTGGCTGCGACTACGCTATGTCTAAACCTCTGGTTTGTGCTTCGCACTTGGTTTCAAGTTTCTACAAAATCTGCTGACATCGGCTGACTCCAACAGCAGTGGCGGTAGCGTGGCTCCTGTTACGAAGCTAAGTTTCACTTTTTATTAGTTACTTCAGTGACCCGTTATAACCTACCGGTATGATTTTGTTATTTCATTTAATATCATTACGTTATACGGCAATGGTACTATAGGTATTACTTTACATATGTTAGAGAATCTTCTTGTCAATATTTCCTAATCGGAGGGAGAAATTGAAAATCTATGGTCACACTTAAGGTAGTCATTGTGTGCACAGTCGTCTAGGATAGGTATCTATATTTACCAATCAGTTTAACTTTCCAACTCTTATCGGATTTCAAAACTGTTTCAACCTCTTAGAATCAGAGCGGACGTCTTATGGGAATAAACTCTTATATGTTCATGCACGGACTATTTCAGCTGCTCTACTTTATAATTTATAAATAAAAAAATAATAAAAGAATACCTTTTGTTACACTAAACCAATAATTGTTTGCACAATCAAGGATACCTATATTGTCTAATAAGTATAACTTTCCGATTCTTGTTGAAACCTGCTCTAACCTCTTAGAATCAGAGGGGGGCATGTTATTGGAATACACTCTAATATGTTTATGTGCGGACTATTTCAGCTGTTTTCGGATATGACTGCCGACAGCTGACTAAGCTGACGCAGCGTTAAGGTGCACAAGGAAAGGCCTCTGTCCAGCGGCAACCGCGATAGGCTGAGTTTAGAACGAGGGAGCACCGCAGGTAGCGTGGCTCGATAGCACAAGTACTCTTTAAAGAGACCCTGGTATGTAAAACTACATTATAAGCATGCACAGGTTCTCGGAACATACTTGAAGCGCGGTAGTGTAACCTGATTAAGGTGACAGGACTACGTTTAAGACAAATAAGTTAGGAAGATGTTTCTGCGAAGCAGTACAAAATTATAGCAGACATTGCATCTTATCGGGTTCGTGTTCCAACTGGATTGAGCTTAACTGCTTGGTTAAATGAACTTAGCATACCTATGGGTATATATTCTAAAACACTTTCATGGAAAGGCATTGCTTCACCTATTATGAAAGCTCATCCGCTGTACTGCGTCACGCGTCTGATTTTCAGAGGGGGGAATGTGACTGTCTGTCACTTATTCCTATTTAATAACAAAATATTATAATTATTTATTCTAAAACCATGCACGTGGTTCGGCCCACTTTACGAAACACATTAAATCTTAATTTTATGGTCTGACAGCTTGACGCGTTACCCTAATAAATAACAAGATATCCTAATTCTTTGCACTTGTAAAATAGTTTAGAACTTCTTAGAAGTCCATTCCATTTCTATTTAATGGCACACGCAAATGGCCACTTATGGCAGCCGTCGTCGCTTGAAAGAAATGTTTAGACAATCGAAACCCATAGTTCTTTACAAATTCTGAGAAAGTTAAAGCGAGGGCGCGTTATTGCAACCAGCTGTGAATCGTAAAAGCAATTAAGAAATAGAAAAATGTGTTTTAAAGTCGAAGTTTACAAAAAAATAGTGTGGGAAAGTACCGAGCCCAGATTTTGGATAGTTGGCGGGGGTGTTGAGGAAGGACAGTTGGTCTTAGGACATGACAAGGTTCGGTCGTTATAGTCTCAAGAAGGAAAGCTAGTTAAGTTAGGAGGTTGGTGAGTGTTGTGAGCTGGGAGGAGTTGTGTTCGAGGTGAAGTTGGTACTGCGTGCGGCATTTCGTGAGTAGTAATCTAATCCCCTACAAAGATATCATTGGTAAGTGTTAAACTCTTTACTAATAATGTGCCTTTCCCATTGTATTGTTCTCGTAGGCTGATTTGTTTTATGATTTGTAGGTATCATTTAGATAATATCGCTGCAGAGCTATTAATAATCATTTATTTCAGCATAGCGACATTGCGCTATTAATTAACTCTATTTTCTATTGTATTACGTGTCCATCTCCTAATCCATACCCTGACAGATATTTGTCATTTGCGTTTGATTATAGGGAAACGGAGAAGGCCTTCCACTTTATTTGACACTGAGCACTGACGCTCGACTTTTGACGACTTTGACCTGTAATATGCGCAACCACATACGGAAGGCAGAACCGTAAATACTCTCAGTTCATTTAAAACAACATATGCTATAAAGTCGATCTAAATCGGCATTATAAAACAATCAAACGTTAGTGATAATTACTGCTTCCAAAAAGGTTTGGCCACACAACTCTTTACGAAAGGCTCGTCGTACGCTCATCTCCGGGGAGAGGGGGTAGGCTTCACACACTTCCCCAAACTGGATTGGTAGTCGTTCTAAAAACGCTGGGGACCGTGTCTCGATAAAACCTACACCCGGCATATGGTACGCCAATTTCTAAATCGACACTATTTATCGAAACACGTCAATTTGGACGCTTTGCCGCTTACAGCCGCACTGTATCCTCGAAATTGGGAAGATTAAGGAGATGTGAGGTGACGAAAATAACCACCTCGGCAGACACCGAGTACGATCGCATTGAGTTTTGCTACAGACTGAGTCTACGGTACGCTTGTGCAATATTTTCTGTTATTCTAGAAATGGGGCTAGGCTGCCGTAAAGATGATATTAACATTAGCACGCGTTTAGAATTTTATACTCAATACTTGTCTCACTCAATGGCAGTTGGGCTTCGTAGTTCACTGTCTCTAGGATTGAGTAAGACATTTATATTGTGCTTAGGGAACATGTTCTACTAAAATCGTATATTGTCTCAGAGGTTTTATGCGTTAGGTTTAGTAGAACACGTACAAAGAGACAAACGTTGTAAAACGGTTCCCCGTCTCACTGAAATGGGTACATCATACACAGATACATTAACGTAGCTATTATTGATTGATTGAAGCGCAAGCGTAACGATTCCCTTACCTCTTCACATTATGAAGATTCTATTACAGGTATTATTAGCGCTACCTGCGAGAAGGAAGACAGACCGCGGTAGGAAACGGTCGGTGTAAGGCTAGGCTAAGAAAGCTAGGAGAATTATTGAGTGCCAGAGGCCTTGTCCAAGTGGGCTGTTGTAGGAGAACGAGTTAATATTAAATAAGTAAAATATAGTTGTGTTGAAGCACAGATTTAGTTTATTATTATTCTATCATCTAGTTTTAACTTAGTATGTGTTAGTGTCTGTTGGTGAGACTGGGTGAGCCTTTAGTTATTATAGTTATCCTAGGCTGATGGAGTTGATAGTCATTATAACTAATTAGACAGACACGTGTTGCTGGGGAGTTTGTTGCGCCACTTCTTCTCCCCAGCATAAGCACTAGGAAGTGGTGACGGGTGGGCTCTTTGGGGCTGTCTATAGATTTTCATGAGAGTTGATTCACAACTCTATTAATTATGCTTGAGTTTGATTCTCTACTCTCATAACTAGTAATTCTTGAATGTTGTATTCGTTGCCTTTGGCCGATACTAGAACTCTAAACTTTATTTAGTAATAATCCTCGAGTTTTGATTTCTCAACTCAAATTATCTAGTAATTCAAAGAATTATTATATTCTTTATCTTATACTAATAACTCGGTCAGACTGACATGAGCACGTGTCTTGCAAATATGCTTGTTGTGCAAAGAGTGAACTTCCGGGGGTTTGGGTGACCACAACTATCTCATATCCAGTCTAAGGACTGATAGGGACCATGTCTCCTTAAGAGCATGATGCAGACGCAATGCCGCTAGAACTAGCCGCTCCGTTGCTAGACAAGGACAGTCGCACGGTTGCCGCAGGAAAAGCCGCTTCGTCACGTTTATCAGTTCGAGAGAACTGCTAGGGGCCA
This sequence comes from Dasypolia templi, assembly GCA_963555695.1. Classification (NCBI taxonomy): domain Eukaryota; kingdom Metazoa; phylum Arthropoda; class Insecta; order Lepidoptera; family Noctuidae; genus Dasypolia; species Dasypolia templi. The sequence goes on from OY743158.1 coordinate 6,956,566, forward strand.
TGACTCCAAAAGAGCATGATGTCGACGCTATGCCGCTGTAAAGCCGCTTGCGTCACTTTATGGAAGTGTATCTCTGAGTACTCCTAGTGTAGATGCGAGGGATTGTGTGAGTTACGACTGATCAAATACCTATTACGCGCTAGCGTTTGGGTTACTCACAAGTTTATATAATAATTTACTCTGCATCCCTCTATTATTTAGCTTTCTAAAATCACTTCCAATATATTTCATAACTATGAATTCCCAAGTATCGTCTAATATTGATACACGGTTTCCCTGCCTAATTAATAATATCAAGGCATTTGGCTTCTATAAATTTGGGAATTCACTTCTATTATCGGTGGGAGAGTGACCAAGTCTGGTGACGAGCTCTACAGGGCCGCACGGGGTTGGGGTGCGGCCTTTTCCCCTTAGGGGGAAACCGACCTTAACGCTAATATTAACATAATTAGGAAAAACGAAAAATTTATCAGCCTAGGATAATTTAGGTACTGTCACAACGGCAAGATTGAGATATGATCGCTCAAGTATTTGAAGCAAAGAATATAACTACTCTCTAAGAGATTTGAAGTCACAATGACGTTTAGGTTATGGGTGGCACGCTTTTTCTGTGGTATGGCTATGAGTACACATCACAATTTATTGTTCTGTCTATGACCAAAAAATAGATATAAAAACCTGCCTAAAGTCCTTTCACAACCATTTCAGATACCTGTCATGATCTGATTAATATTATTTTCGGATTATTTAATATTTTATTAACAGTAAGAATGACATGAATATTTACATTCACTTAAAAATATTATACTTATTATTGTACTGTGGCGGCATCAACACCGCCACATACGAACGAACCCATCAATCCTGCATCGCGCAAGCAGAGTTTACCGCGCAGATAGCATATATACAACTTCCCGACAACAATCATCGGGCAGTTGCCCGCCAGATACGACATCCATCTGGTCGGAGGATCCTCCCTTTTCTAAAGAGTATGAGTGAACTTTACACCCTATTCCTCATATCTCTAAACTGGTGACCCCGACGTGATCAACGTTATCGCAGCCCCATATCACTTCACTGTTTCACCCGAGTATGAACGTCAGCGCAGCCTTCGTGCAACTACTTCAGCGTGACGTCATCATCATCACTTCCGCAAGCTTTAGAGCACCGAGTCACAGCCAGCCTGCCAGCAACCACGGCTTCAACGGGTATCCTGACCATCAGCATGCAGCGCGAGCGCATACCTGGTCATCACCCTCAGCCTCATCAGCAAACTTGGCACAGCACACTGCACATTCGGCCGGTCCACAAGCAGAGCCCTTAATCACTCTCCTGGTCGAACAGCAGCAGCCAGCCACAACCCGGCGCTGTACCACATCCGACCCACTGGAGTACAAGCAGCGTCACCCCGACTCACTGGGGGCATCTTCGCAGACAGTTCCGACTCACCGCGAACTACGCGACACCTGGTTCCGACCCACTGGAACCTCAGCTGGCACTGGCAAAAAGCATCGCAAGATACAAGACTTAGCCCACTATCGACCTCCGGTCTCCGGAGGGGAGTGATGTGGCGGCATCTACACCGCCACATACGAACGAACGCATCAATCCTGCATCGCGCAAGCAGAGTTTACCGCGCAGATAGCATATATACAACTTCCCGACAACAATCATCGGGCAGTTGCCCGCCAGATACGACATCCATCTGGTCGGAGGATCCTCCCTTTTCTAAAGAGTATGAGTGAACTTTACACCCTGTTCCTCATATCTCTAAGTACTTATTGTGAATATAAAGACTACGTTGGTCAGTGTTTTTTTGTTGTTGTGTTTTTTTAATTTTCTTAGTTAGTTCTAATCTCAATCTTGGTCTAGCAGTTTGAGTAATTTATGCAGCCTACCCAAATGTCCTTTCTTTGGTATTGTTCGTCGCATCGTTGAGCTCCTTAAGTTTTGAGTTGAGCTACACGATTACTGACAAATGCGTGCACTGGTTGGACAGGTCCACTCAATCTGTGTGGTTTTTTCCTCAAAAGACCATTTCAGACATCAATGCACTTGGTCTTCACATGATCTGACCAAGATTATGTCTGGACTTTAAAAGAGACTGTGACCTCTGAGTTTGTTTGGGCCTTTCTTCTCAGAGTTATCAAATAGGAAACGTCGTCCTCATCTGTTTTATAAAATATGATTGACGTGTAAAAGTGTTTGTACAAACCTACTTACAGAAATAAAATAATTTATCATGTATCACAGTAATTTTTCGACCATATAACAACGAATAAAGATTGTGAAATTGACAGACTTGCCAATGGCAGCAATCCATTTTTTTTTTATTCCGTGGTGGAAAATTCTCATGGATGTACTCTGCCCTAGGGCGGCTCTGTCAGACTGACTAAAAACTACCCCGGTGTTCCATCTCACACCTACGTCGGGGTCGCGGGAACATACAATTCTTCCAAAGCAACCCCGACTGGTGCCGGCCCGCATCTCTGTCCTGATATATGGACTCATTTAGGGGGGCTGGAAGAGGGCGTTATATGCCCTCCGCCTGCGCCCGGTGCGCCTTCTGCGGATCGGTAGAGTGGACGAGATCTCTCTCTCCCTTTCCGCAGCCTCCTTCTGCAAGATTACTGTTTCGCAGAAGGAGGCTGCGGAAAGGGAGAGAGAGATCTCGTCCACTCTACCGATCCGCAGAAGGCGCACCGGGCGCAGGCGGAGGGCATATAACGCCCTCTTCCAGCCCCCCTAAATGAGTCCATATATCAGGACAGAGATGCGGGCCGGCACCAGTCGGGGTTGCTTTGGAAGAATTGTATGTTCCCGCGACCCCGACGTAGGTGTGAGATGGAACACCGGGGTAGTTTTTAGTCAGTCTGACAGAGCCGCCCTAGGGCAGAGTACATCCATGAGAATTTTCCACCACGGAATAAAAAAAAAATGGATTGCTGCCATTGGCAAGTCTGTCAATTTCACAATCTTTATTCGTTGTTATATGGTCGAAAAATTACTGTGATACATGATAAATTATTTTATTTCTGTAAGTAGGTTTGTACAAACACTTTTACACGTCAATCATATTTTATAAAACAGATGAGGACGACGTTTCCTATTTGATAACTCTGAGAAGAAAGGCCCAAACAAACTCAGAGGTCACAGTCTCTTTTAAAGTCCAGACATAATCTTGGTCAGATCATGTGAAGACCAAGTGCATTGATGTCTGAAATGGTCTTTTGAGGAAAAAACCACACAGATTGAGTGGACCTGTCCAACCAGTGCACGCATTTGTCAGTAATCGTGTAGCTCAACTCAAAACTTAAGGAGCTCAACGATGCGACGAACAATACCAAAGAAAGGACATTTGGGTAGGCTGCATAAATTACTCAAACTGCTAGACCAAGATTGAGATTAGAACTAACTAAGAAAATTAAAAAAACACAACAACAAAAAAACACTGACCAACGTAGTCTTTATATTCACAATAAGTACTTAGAGATATGAGGAACAGGGTGTAAAGTTCACTCATACTCTTTAGAAAAGGGAGGATCCTCCGACCAGATGGATGTCGTATCTGGCGGGCAACTGCCCGATGATTGTTGTCGGGAAGTTGTATATATGCTATCTGCGCGGTAAACTCTGCTTGCGCGATGCAGGATTGATGCGTTCGTTCGTATGTGGCGGTGTAGATGCCGCCACATCACTCCCCTCCGGAGACCGGAGGTCGATAGTGGGCTAAGTCTTGTATCTTGCGATGCTTTTTGCCAGTGCCAGCTGAGGTTCCAGTGGGTCGGAACCAGGTGTCGCGTAGTTCGCGGTGAGTCGGAACTGTCTGCGAAGATGCCCCCAGTGAGTCGGGGTGACGCTGCTTGTACTCCAGTGGGTCGGATGTGGTACAGCGCCGGGTTGTGGCTGGCTGCTGCTGTTCGACCAGGAGAGTGATTAAGGGCTCTGCTTGTGGACCGGCCGAATGTGCAGTGTGCTGTGCCAAGTTTGCTGATGAGGCTGAGGGTGATGACCAGGTATGCGCTCGCGCTGCATGCTGATGGTCAGGATACCCGTTGAAGCCGTGGTGGTAATTTTTTGACCATATAACAACGAATAAAGATTGTGAAATTGACAGACTTGCCAATGGCAGCAATCCATTTTTTTTTTATTCCGTGGTGGAAAATTCTCATGGATGTACTCTGCCCTAGGGCGGCTCTGTCAGACTGACTAAAAACTACCCCGGTGTTCCATCTCACACCTACGTCGGGGTCGCGGGAACATACAATTCTTCCAAAGCAACCCCGACTGGTGCCGGCCCGCATCTCTGTCCTGATATATGGACTCATTTAGGGGGGCTGGAAGAGGGCGTTATATGCCCTCCGCCTGCGCCCGGTGCGCCTTCTGCGGATCGGTAGAGTGGACGAGATCTCTCTCTCCCTTTCCGCAGCCTCCTTCTGCAAGATTACTGTTTCGCAGAAGGAAACCACCGCGTCCCAAGACTCGATGTTGCCGACCATCGAATTCACTACGGTCGGCAGCGACAGGTCACTGCCTACTTCTGAGAAAAGGGCACAGCGTGGCCCCACCCAAGCGGCACACTCTGCCAGCCTCCCGGCAGTCGACGCAGTGGTGACACCGGGCGTACGGCTCCCTGTTAATGCGATACAGATACTTTCCGAAGCACCCATGCCCCGAAAGTACCTGCCTCAAACAAAACGACAGGGAGCCGTACCTCCTCCCGAGCCAGAGGTCGAACACGACGCCGAAAGTGGGGGCCGAAATCCCACCGCCTATCGAGTACCAATCCTAGGTACTTCATGGTGGGCTCGACAGCGATTCGAACCCCCCCGACCACTATGTATGATCCGGGCGGTGGCGCCCGCCGGGGACCTTGAAACACCATGGCTTCCGACTTGTTGAGGACCACCTCCAGGCCTAGGCAGCCGTCGCCAGCAATGCTGCCTCCCTGTACAAATTCTCCCGGGCTGTGACCAGCGTGTCATCCGCGTAATACGTCAGGTCTTCGCCCGGTTGGAATTCGCCCCTTAGCTCCCAGTCGTACCCCATGTTCCACAGGAGCGGTCCTACGACCGAGCCCTGCGGAACACCGCACGACACGAGGCGCTGGTTTCCGCCATCACATCCCATGTAGGTGACCCACCTCTCCGCCAGATGCGGCGGAGGCGAAGAGGCACCCGATGGTACCGCAGTGCTTCCCGAATGGCAGCAACCCCACATCAACCTGAATGCAACGGCAATAAAGATTACTGTGATTTTGACAGTGATGCAAACTCAGAGGTACGATAACTGTGAACGGACTGTACCGGGTGGGAGATATGCAGCACGCGTAAATTGACCACCATAGAAACGAGAAAATCGGCGGAAGAAAACATTGTAAAAGATATTTATTTTTAAAAGAGTAACCGTGGTGTCTCTTGCCGGCTCATCTCCATAGGAAACGTCCATTTGGAACCATGCACCTCGATTCTGCCGTATCATAAGTGCCCATAGATAGAATACTCTTTATTATTTACATTGGGTGACATAATGGGCGATCTTATCGCTAAAAGCGATCATGCCATGATCTTGCGATGTGCCCATGTAGGTTTATGTGAAATAAGATATTTCGAATTTGATTATGAAGAATAGACAAAATGACGGATGAATAAAGGAAATCTGTTATTTGGTCTATTCTATCTGTCATTATGTCTTTTCTTCTGTCGACTAGACCCGGTCATGCTATGCGTGCAGGCCAAGTTAAGGTGACAGTCAACAGTTGCACCGCAAATGGTTTAAAAACCACATGTATTGACCTATCCTTTTGTCCTTTTCCCGGAGTCTGATTTTGTTCCCTGTTGATGTCAATAGTTTCGCCTAACTATACTTGGGACTTAAATATAACTGACAAAATGTGGGTGAACTAAGGTGTACCTCTGCCAAATCCCTCGGGGTTTACAAGAGTGAGGTTATGTGTGTTTGACCTGCTATAAAAATGTATACCTAATTTCCTTACCTCTACAACCAACTTACTGTGTTGCACGGATGAAAACGTTACAAAAACGGAACTGTATTACAGAAAAATATTAAATTAAAGTAAATTCTACTTTTATGGCGTAACCAAAACAAATCGTTTCCCATACTCGACCCAACACACCCACAATTTGCAAGGGAGACACTATACGTTTTTTCTTTTGAGAGTTCGGAAATGCCATCCATACCTTGTTCCAAATGTATATGACGAAAATGTAAACAAATGGATCCGTTGATGATGATGTCACTTCCACCTTCAAACAAACCGATATCCGATTACCGATACTCGTTTCAAAGAACGTGTTTATGTATGCAACGAGTGTTTCTCATTTAAGTGAATATTGTATTCTGTTTTGAGAAATAAATGTCTTAAACCATATCAGTAAACGTGCCTGTGGATCCCAATTTGTAGTGTTACTAACAACAGACTAGTGCTTTGATTTCATTATTTGAATACTTAATCCCGAAATTGTAGTTGTGAGGTCTGCTTTTTTATATTGCAATTTAACTTAACTTCTAGTGTTAGTAGGTTACAGACACAACTTAACGAAATACAATTAAAATTCAGCGTGAAGCTGCATCCATCTACGCAACATCGGGGAATCCCACCGATCTGCGAATACACTGAGAATACTATTGGTGCTGCCGCGAACACGGGTCATCAGGGAATATTTGCATTATATATTAAATAACAGTATTAAAATAATAACAATAATAAGTACCTACATGTTTATAAAACAGGCGGATAAATACAATGCGCTCCAAAAAAATCATCTACATCGCTGTCAAAAGGAAAAATGCCTAAAAGACTGGCAGAATTGTCACGCTGTATCACAATTGAGGATCATTTAATAACCTCAATTTCCGTAGGCGATTTTTCAATAACAATTTATAAATGTTATTTTCAAACAAAAATTTGTTGGAAAAGTGGTGGGAAATTTTCTAAACACCGATGTTTGTGTCACTTATTCGCTTTAGTGGGTGTACGCGTAAATAATTTAACTTACACATCGTGCAATGTAAATAACGCAATGAATGTGGTTGAACTGTCAAAATCAAATAGATTAGTCGTAATCTGTTACGAAAATGTCTTACGCAATTAGGCCTCTAGTTGAAATTTTATAATTTTTTAATATTCTTTTTCGACAATTTTAATTTGTCTGACGCGTTATTTTTTTATAAATTGATTTTCAATGTTTACACGCCTAATTTAAGGTAGATTGTACAGGCATACAAAGCTTGTAAACCCCTTATTTATGCACCTACTTTCTTAGCAAATAAAATATTATGATTATGAGTAATCTCTGGAACTAACAGTCTGATTTGAAAAATCTTTTTGCATTTGATATCACAATTTTGGAGGAAGGTTATAGGCTATTTAACATCACGTTATGCCCTGAGCCCTTACGAGATGAGCAAAAAGAAAAATAGTCAGAAAGAACTCTAAGCGAATACGAAGTGATAGCGCGGGCAGGTAATGCGATGCGACGGGCTGGTTCGGGGGAAATAAAAAATTCACGGCGCGGGCAGAAGCCATGTTTGATAAGTGGTTTCGTCAACAACGTAGAAAACGCAATTAATGTTGTTGAATTGTCAAAATAAGTGCGTTACGCAATTGCTCCGCTGTACAGGGTTTGTTTACCTTTTTAACAGATACTTCTGGAACAGACCATACCTTTGTATAATGGAACCACCTGAGAAAGGTCGCATGCCACTATTTCGGTAATACACTTCTGTACTAAGGCTTAACTGAAAGAGAAGGTCTAACGGCTCTGAGGTCCGTTTTCGCAAAACGTGTCTATTATAACTACAGAACCCGACCTTCAGGGAATCAGGAGTCCCCATTTAATTTGAAAGAGAAATCGAAACCTGTATGTGTCGGCGGCCTTCGATTTACCAGTATTCCTTTACCACCAACTCTAACTTCGATCACTTTTATTAAGAAGGAGTATGACTCTTTTTCGTCTGCAATTTATTTTTGAGAGATCGTTAGATAAGTTTGTTTGAGGTCACTCAATGGGAATACGTGATATAATTCGCGTTTTGCATGGAAATTTCGTTATATACTTTGTATGATAAGTAGATTTTTGTTAATCAATGTTTTGGTAACCTTTTGAATACATGTTCACCAGATAAGTAAAATAAACGAGTTAAAACATTAAAAACATATTAATTTAAATACATTTCACTATTAAATACACTAATTGCAAAACAAAATATTTAAGCGAATAATTAAATAAGCCAGATAAAATTAATACATAAAATATACGTTATATTCAGAGAATTAATAAATAATAAAAATAATTTATAACTACTAAAACTGTTGTTGTTGTAAAAAACATAGATAGGAAGTGTTTTAAACATTTAAGTAGTAATAAGGAAAATCATAAAAGCGCCTTTCCTCTCTCCTACTTATTTAAAACTAGCACTTCGCCCGCGACTACGTCAGCATGGATTTCGAAAAAAAAAAAATGCCCATAGTCTATGTTCATCAGACATAATTTCGGCTTCTAATGATAAAACAATTTTTCAAATCGGTCCAGTAGTTTCGGAGCCATACAAACAAATAATCAAACCTTTCCTCTTCATAATATTTGTATAGATTTTGCTGTACCAGACAGGTGTCATAATTGTTTATATTTTACTAATACTTACCACCAGTGCGTGCACATTAGGAATTACACCAAAGATTAATTGAATTGAATTTGTATGTCTAGCAACAGATGAAATTACATTTATTAGGCGGATTACACACGCAATAACGCGCCACGCGACGGGGCGCAGATAAAGCGCCCCCGCGTGTCCTTTTTTACATACAAATTCAAAAAAAGGGCTTCAGCACGGGGAATTTGGTTCCGATTCCCGCGCCTCGTGGCCTTTGAAGTGGTGATCCGCATTAATAACTTTGTGGCGGCATCTACACCGCTACATGCGAACAACGCATCACACTGACGTCACACAAATCGTGCATCGCGCAATCAGACTTAGCATATATACAACTTCGCGCAGCTAGCATTTATACAACTTCCCGTCATCAATCGTCGGGCAGTGGTGATGGGCAACTGATATGACATCCATCTGGTCTGAGGATCCTCCCTTTTCCAAGAGTATGAGTGAACTTTACACCCTGTTCCTCATATCCCTTCAACTTAATTTGCCCGTTTGTAAGGCAGAATTTCTCACTTTTTTTTTTTCATTTTGCCCAATTTTGTTATTAATTCAGGAATAATATTGTAGCATCTCATTACCGAACCATTTTTTGGTATTGGATCAGCTGTTCCTTAGATTACCCCCTACATGCAAACTCAAAAAGTTTACCTCTTTGTAATATTAAAATAAAGAAGTTTATATTACAGAACATAGGACTTTTTTAAAAAAGGTCATCTGGGCCCCAATTCTGTATGGTAATTATTATTCGCCGCGAAGTCTTATATAATCCCATGTAATGGCAAAGAATCGAAATGTCATAATTCTGTATCCTCCAAGATTAATCGTCTATGTCTCCAAGACTAAAGGCACATTATGAAACCACGCGTGCGTTTTGAAGTTTTGTACGACAGTATTTGATCCTAAAACTAGTAATTGAAAAACACTCTATTTTCAACATCAGTAATTCCTAAAGTATAGATTTTTTATTTAATTTTATAATTATTAATGATATTAAAAAACAAAAAGTACAATAATAATACTTTTACAGCAGTGTTAAAATGTATTTAGGTAATGTTTTTGAACGTACCTAAAATAATAATAATAATATTTATTGACACGGAACATATGTTACATTTGAAAAGAATATACAGGACACATTCAAGTTTTCTTAATTTATACTGAAGACATCTGTGTCTGAACTAGATAAAAGATATCTGTGTCTCAGACATCACCGTTCTTCCTTATGATGACAATTATATTACTAGCTTAATAGACATATTAATAATAGGAGGTATATCATTACACAGAAAAAGAGAAAAGCTTAAAACAAAATAATCAAAACGGTGTGTGGAGTGGTAACCTCTCGAAAACCCTCAAACACTCTTTCACACACAACTCACGTGTGTGTCAATCAAGAGTGTGAGAGGGTGAATAAAAAAAGAGATTTAGATACTATTTAAGTATTTTAATAAGTTTTCTGTCTCTTCATATTAATGTATGTTTAAGAAAATATTTAAATAATATATTTTTACAAATTTTTATTTAGCGGGTATATTTCCAAAAAGCGTCATCTATCTCATTATATAGGTACGTTCCCAAGAAGCAAAAGTATTCGTTTACGTAAGCATGTCCGTAAGAAGGTCGGCCATTATCACTAAAAATATTTCGTCGTTCAATTAGATCACCTTTCGAGAATTGTAGTAAAGAGTGTTGCTTCAGAACCACAAGAATTATAAACAACTGGCAAACTGTCAGGACCTCACTCGTCTGATAAACAAGATGGGTTGGGTACAAATAAGGGCGAAAAGTGCTTACTTGTAATACAGCCTTCTGGGCTATTTCTAAGGGCTTAAATATAGTTTAGTACACATAGCACCCCCCAAACGGTGATACAATATTGAAGTATGGACGTAAGTAAACTTATGTCTGTTTTCAAAAGATAATCGAGTGTATTTAAATATATACATAGTTTTATTTGTTTGAGGGTTCTTGTAGATTTTGAAACAATAAATGATTAGACCATTTCGTGATTGAAGGAAATCATCGTAAGTATTCTCATTTTCGTCAATAGTTTATAATAAGCACATAAATCTACAATATCCCTCGTGTATGTATATACGAAAAACAATTGTTTCTAACCTTCTTCAATTTAGGTTTTGCGGAATTTTACACGAACACAATCTTAATTTACTCGAAACTACAACGATTCCGTACAGTTCTCAAGCGTGGTACTTTGACAGTTCAAACCACGGCAACTTCGCGTTCATTTCGTTTATGTCATTATTGCGTGTCATAAAGAATACAGTAGAAGCAGAGGTCGTGTCTAGGTAAGGAATTGACGTGGTTTCGAAGCAAGGAATCATTAAGTGGTCATAGTGAAATAGGACCCCGCACAGTATTTACATACTCTCTATAGCCTGCCATAATGACATAGTGCCGATTTCACCATTGAATCTGAACACGATCAGTACGTAGACTACGTTTAAGAGCTGTCAGTGTCATTATTTTCTATGAAATATTGACACTACAATTAGATGTGCTGAACGTGTTCAGTAACGTTTGTGAAATCAGCCCTTTGTAACAAAAAAGTTTCTCCGACCACCATCTTTTACGGAGCTTCAATTTTATGAAAAACGTCAATACCGTAATTACTCTCGCCAGGGCTGAATGATTGATAGAGGGTTCGTCGGCTCCACTCAATGAGCCAGAATAGCCCTTAATTGCTAATTACCTGTTCTTAACCTACACTTGTGATTGCTCCGTCAATTTACCCTAATTCGTCAAATAATTTGTGTCCATAAAAAACCCTCCACGGTTTTTTGGAACTATTTAATACAAGGAAACAATGAGCTGACTTTGAAAATGGTTGATCTTTAGTTAGTAGTGGAATTGATTTTTAACAATTTTAACCCACTTAAAAAAGGTGAATGTTCTCAATACGGTTGTATTTTTTTTGACGTTTGTTACCTCAGAACTCCGACGTATAAACCAATTTGAAAAATTCTTATTTTGTTTTAACGAGTGGTCAGGTTTTAATTATTATTTTGTTATCGGGTGCTTAACACATTAGATATGAAATAGCGACAGCTCAGAAAATAAATCTCGTAATTCTCGTAATTTTAATTCATAAAATTGCGTTTGAAAATGTGATTATTTCTATGTGGTGTGATGACGTTTAATTGTCATCATATATTATGTGTTAGAGACATTACAAATTACTGTCGATTAAATAAAAAATAGTGAAGTGCGAGTCGTATATAATTTTTTGTCGTCGTTAATGCATACGATTTAATTAAAACAATTTTTCTAAGATTTTTAAATCTGATTCGTCTATAATCACTCTCCATCGAACTATTTTCGTTACCATCACATCCTAAATTAACTACACATAATATACAATGTGTCGGGTTGTCGGCTGTACAGTAATAATAGAACTCTTATTGGCAACAATAGTAAATATAAGAGAAAAATAGCTGTTCCAAACAAATGTGCTACACTAACACGATCAAGTGTACGATAACACGAAACAACTCGTAATGATATTTCTCGAATAGCAGAGCTACCAAAGCAAGATTTTTTTTCGTATACGTGATTTTATCGTATTAGCTTTTTGCGAACAAGTTTTAGTTTTAATAACAAAAAGTCTCTGTCACTTCTGTTCGCGAAATAATTATACTAGAAAAATAGCGTTGTGTGAACGTAGCCCATTTGAGCAGTAACCGTATAACTCGGTGCCCATATTCCAAAGCAAGTTCGTAGATGACGTATCGTATCTTTCTTTGTTTGGTACTTTTAAGCTATTGATTATATCTACTTGCATCTATGCCACTTTTGTTTTGGTTAATGGACCGATGGGACGGCAAGCTGACATGACCGGGGGACGTTTAAAAATATACTAAATTAATTAGGATGTCCTAAAATAATAGAATCGATAAATTATGGGTGTAGCAGTAAAAAAAAAAACAAAATCACTAGGTACGTCACTTGACAATAAAGTACGGAAATTGTTCCTTCTTAAGTAGCTGTCAATATTTACGGATCTTCATGAGCGGTGGCAAATATCAGAAACCAAAAGAATTTCAAATGATTGTGAAATAGTTACAGTATAAGCGAAACAGTAAGCCCATTTAAGCCCATTCTCCTTAATACATTCTTTAATTCAGGATTTTCTAAAACTGAATGGGAAATACCATCCGACATACGGCTTGTCTACTTGCTAAAATTAAATTCACTGACTGACAATGAACAGCCTAAACCGCTAGGTTTAGAAGCATTTTATTTTGCACAAGAGTTCCTTTTGCAACGAAAGAGTTCTTTTTACTTTTATCGGGCAAAGCGGGATTTCGAAATCTTTTGAGTAAAAAAGCGGGATTCTTTCGTCGAAATCGGCACATAACAAAAACAAGTATTTATATACTCGTACTTCAAACATATTCAGTAGTACGTTTTTATTTTTTTAACCACCTATCCTTGTATTTAAGTTTCAAATTAAATTAACATTGACGATAAATAGCAATAGAAAATGTATTTGAATGAAAATTAATCAATCATCACATATAACACACCCAAGAAGAAAGCATTACAGTAGAAATACAGAGAGAAATACAGTAGTTTCAAATTGAAAAATGATAATAATTGGCTGTGCAGTGCGGAATCGAATCAGTATAAAGCTTATTTTACATAGACTGTGTTAAATAAAGTTAAGTAGTTCTCATGATGGATTAACTAATTATGTAGTGAAGCACTCAAAAACAAGTAATCACTCGAAGAACGCGAGCTCTCGCGCTGCAAGAAATATAACCAGCTTATTCCTGGCACTAGGTATTGATGTCCGCTATTGTTGTGTCTATGTCCATATATTTATGGTAATTTGTAATACAGGCATTTTACGTTTAACTCAGACACCAGCTCCTCACATTGCTAAAAAATAATAATAATATGTGAAACCTAGAATAAGCTTGTCATTGTTAAAACAAATAAAGAACTTATTAATATTATTATTTAACGTCAGCAGCAGAAATTAGTTCGAAATAACATCGGCTGTTAAACACCAGAAGACGAGGTACACGCCGAGGGTGCAGTTACTGGAGTCGCACCGCAACGTCAACTTCAAGGCGTTCGTGGTGCGCGTACCGAATTTATATCTGCCCGTCGTCATGGAAGAAGACTTTTGGCCTCAGGACGTGGTGTTCCGTCGCTTCCGCGGACAAGTACCACAGGACAGCACAAGGACAAGATAGGGAAGTGCTACTAACATAGTTTTAAGCTACTTATATTAATACAATTTTGTTTTATACTATAAATATGTTAGTTGGTAAGGTATATGTCTATGGGCCATTGTAGCCTGAAATTAATGGTTTATTATTATTATTAAACATTCGTTAAGGCTATAATATGAATTATTTTAAAAGTTGTTAATCATAATCATAATCCTTGCTTAGAAAGTAGGTACATAAATAAGGTGTTTACAAACTTTGTGATCCCTGTAAAAACTACCTCATGCTCCTCATGTACGCCGATTCCAAGATAGCTAAGATTCTTAGCTAAACCGCGCCGCATCATCATGATTGATTACTCGATTGAGCCCGCGTTTAATTGTAGGTAAACAATCGGGACGTCTGGCAACGCTGCTGTGGTCGTTTAGAGCGTAGCAATGGTCATCGATGTTCACTAATATCATCGGGCCGATAATAGTTAAATCGTACTGCCGACATACTGGTATTGGGTTGGTGTCTTTAACAATATGAAAACGCCCATTAGGTACAAGTAATCATTTTAGTTCACCAAGCCTTAAAAAAATCGAACCTCAGAAAAACTAATTCGGTTGATCAACTGCAAACATTTTATACTGTGGCATGGATTTTCCGCGAAACGGTCAGAGGTGCATCGTAAATAAGTACGTTGTGCTGCATTTGGGGGAGACGGAGGTAGCGTTTCAGAGGCCTACAGGCCCGGAAAACCTAGTCTTAAATGGCAACAAAAACGGACGCCCATGTAAAGAATGTAGGTGCGTAACGAAAACTGCTTGCTAGTCTTTAAGACGAATGACTTTAGTAATGTCATATATAGGGCGTCCTACGACTTACATATTGAGCATTTAATAAACTAAATTGATTATAAGTTGCAGTTAAACGTACCTTACTTATAAAAAAAGATGGAACATTTCATGTTTTTCCTTTTATTTTAGATACTATGGTATTTAGAAGAAATACCTGTATATTATGATTCGCGTCTAAACCGAGACACAGACCCGCTAAATGTGAAAATGAAACCTGTAATTTTACTGTACCTATCGAATCGATACAGCAAAATTACAAGTTTTTATTATTATTATTATCTCCTTTATTTTATTTTCATATGTATACACACGTCACTTTGCAGTATAAAACTGATTTACATCCGTTACCTCACAATTCAGGTCCAGTTGAAAACCAGCGTCGGGCACTAGTTGCCTGGCATTTTTTGCTGAACTGGGCCTTTTTGGCGCAGCCGTGAGGCACACTACCCTGCAAGTTTCATATTTCGCGCTGTACACTTTTTTATTATTATTTGTATGTTTTTTTTTATTGTTTTTCTTATAATTTTTACCTGCTTTGTGTGCCTTTTAGTCTGTGCTAAATAAACGTTTTTTCTTTCTTTCTTTCTTTCTTTACATTAAAAACTTATAAATTACGTTTTTAAATATTTTTCAAAAATCTGAAGAAAAAAACACATTTAAAAATACAAAAAAAAAATAACCCACCGGAGCTACCGGCGGTCAGGGCTCCAGAGAGAGGAACCTCCTGACAATGCGAGCCGTGTCCAGAAGTACCGCTCTCTGAATCAAGCCCTTGATCCAGCTGCCCAACGAGAGCCTCCTCAGGTGTTTGTCGAGGCTCTTGGCTATTAAGCCATTGGCGGTCACTACTATCGGTACAATGATTGCTGAGTCCACATCCCACATGTCGAACCTCGCGAGCCAAATCAAGATACTTGATTTCTTTATCTTTCTCGGCTTTCATGAGGTTACCGTCATGCGGGACCGTTATGTCAACAATCATTGTGCGCCGCTCTACTCGATCCACCACCGCTATATCAGGCTTATTGGCAACAATAGTCCTGTCAGTGATGATGGATCGATCCCAGTACAATGTGATATTTCCAATTTCGAGAACTGGGTCGGGCACGTATCTGTAGTACGGCATTTCCGATTCCACAAGGCTGTATTTCAGAGCAAGTTGCTGATGGATATCCTGGCTACAAGGTTGTGTCTATGCAAGTAATCTTCGTTAGCTAGACGAGAACACCCGGAGATAATGTGTCTTATTGATTCCCCCGGACGGTGACATGCCCGACAGATGTCAACCGTGCCGTCTTTCACAATAAATCTCCGGTAATTGTTCGTCATAATAACTTCGTTCATAATTGCACAGACAAAACCTTCGGTTTCTCCAAAGAGGTCACCGAAACGCAGCCAGACTACGGGTGCTAGAAGATCTACATGGGGTCCATGTAGGGCCCGGGAAAACGTCCATGAAGCTCCTTACTCTGCCATACTTCCATGCGATCATTAGTGTCAGACACTACAGGTTTGTGCCAGTTCTCTTTAGCCAAGGAGAGCGGGGTGAGGCCCTTGTCCACCGCGATCACATCACGATGCATCCCCACGTCGGCTTCTAGGAAATATTCCCTGAGACTGCATATCTCACGATTGTGTAGGGTCTTAGATTTTAAAAAGCCTCGTCCTCCACACTTTCGCGGGATATACAGTCTCATTACCGATGACCGTGGGTGATGCATTCGGTTTGCAGTCAGCAGTGTACGGACCCTCCTATCCAGGGCGTCGAGTTCGGTCTGAGTCCATTTGAGTATGCCGAAAGAGTACATCAAAACTGGCATGATCCAACTGTTAAAGGTGCGCACCTTGTTTCCGCACTGTTTGACAGAAGACTATTTAACACTTTCGGCGGTCAAAGAAGCGCTCCTTCAACGATTGCTTCATGTCAGTACCTTTGATGCCCAACACTTCCGACATACCCAAATATTTATAGGTTCGGATGCGTAGAGGGCTCTGAGGTTTATGGAATCCGAGAGTTGGGTTCCCACGGATTCCACAATCTCCCCTCGCTTTATATGCATGACCGCACATTTGTCCACACCAAATTTCATCCTGGTGGCGCTACTGAAAGTTTCAGTTACTTTCAGTAGCTCCATTAGTTGCAAATTGTTGGGGGCAAAGAGTTTTAGATCATCCATGTACAGAAGGTGAGATATAACCTGACCACCTCTCCTCAGCCGATAGCCTAGACCTGAATCCTCCAGCAGTGTGCTTAGACGATTCAAGGCTAAGCAGAACCAAAGCGGGCTCAAACTATCGCCCTGAAATATGCCTCGCTCGATCCTTATCGGCTCGCTATTCCTCAGGATATTCCGAAATCCTGGATAGCGAAGGACCGTCCTCCATCGCCTCATACATGACATCAAGAAGGTGCGCAGAGTTGCATCTACTTTATACAACTCCAGCACCCTCATGAGCCACGTGTGTGGCACCGAGTCATAGGCCTTCTTGTAATCTATCCAACATGTCGACAGATCTTTTCGGGAACGACGAACCTTTTGGCTATTGGCCATATCAGTGAGGTGTAGCTCCTTAGTACCGCGGGACCCTTTCCTTCATCCATTTTGAGAGACAGACATGATGGACTTGGTGTTTATATGTTTGTTAATTTTAGCTCTCAAAATGGATGTAAGCACTTTATAGACCGTCGGTAAACACGTGATCGGCCTATAATTTTTGGGTTCCGCGGTTCTACCTGATTTATGGAGAAGGTGGGTAACTCCTGTTGTTAGGAACTGGGGTAGCGACCCAAAGCCGTCTGGTACTGGGCCGCCAAGCGAGCGTGCGATCTTGTGAACCATTTGATCCAAAAGTTCTCCTGTCCGGCCCTGGAGACTTCCAGTTAGGCAACGGACGGACTGCACGAGCTACATCGTGGGGGCAGATGGTAATAGCCCCTATTTCTGGTATTGGATTGCAGGCTTGCTCGACTTCCCGAGCCCAGTCACCTTCGGTGTGACTGACAGGCACCGACCAGATACTGCGCCAGAAAGAACCCATGACATCATCATCTGGCAGGCACGTGTCAGCCACACCTTGGTTCGGTCGGTCCCACCCCTATAAACCCACCTTTCATTGCTTTGGAAGGTGCGATTCTGAGTGTATCGCTCTACTCGCCGCTTATACCTACGAATACGGTTAGCCCATGCATACACTTTCTGCTTCAGGAAGTCGATGCCCTCTGTGACGCAGGACATATAGTTCTGAGAGCTAATGGCCCTGAGAACGCCCGCCTCACAAAGCGCATCACTCTTGGACGAGTATTGCCGTCCCTGAAGCAGACGTCCCTGAAGCTGATTAGTTTGCCGATGAGCGGTCTGGCCCCACCAATTGGGTGCTCAATTCTGCACTGCCAAGCTGGTACGTTGGTTTCGGTCGCGTAGCTCTAGAGTCATTGGCAAATTTGACGTGAGCTACACGACATGCCGCTACAGCCGCGCAGTACAGAATCGAATGAGGGTCGGTAAGGTCTTCGCAGTCATCAAAATAGTTTGATAACTGACCCGCACCTGATCCGACAGTCGTTGTGCCGAAACGTTGACAGCTGGCTCAAGCACCTGAAAAAGAGAGAGCATCCGAACCCGGGTCGCGGTCATATTGTTTCCCCCCTATGTAGCCCCATGGTATGAGCGCATGACGTTTTCGTTGATGGATCGTGTCCATCTCATGCGCTGCACACTTCCGCCGGGAGCTGGGACCCTATCAGAGGCCGGTGGATCTCGAGGTCCTAAGCCGTCCGGCGGCCGGCGTCCTCCTCGTCGACGAGCAGGTGGTGGCATCGTGGGCGGGGAGAAATACTCGTCGCTCGAGCTCGACGCAACTACCGCGGCTGGTGTCGTCACAGCGCTCACAGTAGTGCTGGGTACCGGCGGCGGCGAGGCTGTAGTTTTTTATTAAATTTGTTACATTTTTATGTGGTCTATTTTTTGCTTTTATAGTAATTTTCAAGTTTCAGGTTTGGTTTCTGTTGAAAAACTATTGTAATACTTGGTCAAAATTACTTTCACTGATATTATTAGGTAAAATTGGAAATTCAGACGTTTTGTTGACACGGTGTTGCCATAATTATTATTATTTATTTATACGATTGTTTAAAATTCTTTGAACGAAGAGATTGAAGTTTGTTTGTTTTTTTAAATAAAAAATTAATCTTCATTCAGCAAATTTTTCTATCTACAGTATTTAAGGAACTTTCCCTCCAAACGGCAAAGTAGTGGGACGCCCTGTTTAAATAGTTCTAACAATCTTTGTTTTAACAAGAAATAATAAATCAAACTAAAATTAATTATAATCTTTTTGATATTTTTGATGGCACGTGATCATCGCTTCCTATGCACATCTGCCACCTTAGTTTCCCGGTCGCAAGCGCGACTGCGTGGAGTCCTGGGTTCAATTCCCAGGTCGGGCAAAGTAACAGCCCGGAGTTTTGAAGTTAGCGGTGTGATACGCCCGTGCCTCGGAAAGCGCGTTGAGTCACGTTAACGCCAACTGTCGCTGAAAACCAGCGCTGGGGCTCTGTCTCGCATAGGGTCGTATCATTATGCTGACCAATGGCCATTTTGCGTGGATGTGACGAATATTTTCTCCCAACTTATTAATTTTTGTGTATGTGTTTTTTCTATGCGCCATGGTTACCGCAAATAAACGTTCAGCCGTTTTACCGTGCGAGCAAAACATACAAACTCACTTTCGCATTTATAATATTAGTTAAGATTAAGTTTAGATACAATAAAGGTCTACTGCTAATTTCACAATTAGAGCGTTTTGGTACCAATATTAATTTTTAGAACTGTAAACTGAACTAGAAAACCCGTGCTAATGCAATTAAGCAACTACACCATCAATAATAAAGCCTTTGTCGGTAGAGTTTCAAAGTTAAAAGAACAAACGGAAGAGTTATTAACGACAAGCTTCTAAAAATAATATCAACAGAGCTAAGTTAATAAAATATACGTTGCAAAGATTCCCTCGGAGACTCAGTGCTTTATGTATACCTGCTAAGAGCGTGTTGGTATAAGCGTTAAGGTTCCGTAGTCAGCAGTAATCAAATCCAAACCAAAAGATTATTAAGTAAAGAGTCGAGTTCCCGATATTTCCTGTATAACCTTTAACCCTTCCTTTGTGCTCACAAAATAACTTTTGTAACGAAAGTGACTGAACTTGTGAAAAATTTCATGCTTCTAGACCCAGTTGTTTAGAATGGCCTTGTCTGTCAGTGAGTGAATGAAAGAATTTATGATTTTTATTAACTAGATCGCCACCCGACTGCCTTGATGTTTATGTGGTCGCAAGAGCGACTATTTAGCATGAGGTCGACCAATATAAAAATATATACCCAAAAACATTATTATCTTGCTTGAAAATTTTCACATTTCTGAAACCAATCGTTTATATCGCACATCAAGAATTATAAATTTTCTGTAATCGTCTGCTCCACAGGTATACGTCTGACATTATGCTCAGCTGAGGATTGTTTTCTTTCTGTTTTCATATTTTTACGTGTTTTTTGTTTTAATGCCATTAAACGATTTTTTTTTCTTTCGACCTTTTCTAAAACTCACTCTTAACAAATAACTCATATTTGTTTAAATTTTATTTTTTGAAAAATTACTTCAATCACCCACTCGTGAAGTTCAGTTTACGCTATAACTTCAAACATTTTTAGATTTTTTCAATAGTAGGTACTAGTCATTTTGAAATTAACGGAGTTAACCTGTTTATATATTTTTAAGTGGAAATAACATCATGATTTTAGGAATATGTTCATTGCTGTCAGAGGGCATTATAAAATGAAATGTATTTTATATCTCACTGCGGAACCCTATAAAGTTGCCTCATGAAAATAATATAGGGGCTCCGTCGTTGCTACGACTTCAACTAAGTCGAAGAAATGCTCATGCTTTGCAGGATTTTCTACTGCATTAATACACAAACGGACTCATGTATGATTTCTGTTCCTTTTGAATTATTGCACAGAGGGAATAAATGAATTAGTTTCATAGTAAGTTAACATGATTATTCTAATCCATATAATATTAGAAATGCGAAAGTAACTCTGTTTGTCTTTCTGTCCTTACCTTTTTATACCCAAACCAATAAATCGGTAGTTATGAAATATGAAAAAATGATAGCCTTGATGCTCACAAAATACCACTAATATTGCGACGTTGCCAGCCCGCGCGGGATGTACACTCTTATACCAATTACACAGTATAGTCAAAGAATCGCTTTGAGAGGCGTTTCATGAAGTATTCGACGGTGGGCGTTCTGAGATCTAGATGCAGATTCTGATAGGAACCAGAATAATAAACGGCAGTGTCATCGGCGAATAAAGCCAACTGAGCCTTTTTTAAAGGAAGGTTACTGGTTACTGGTGAACAGCGTGAAGATGAGAGGGGATAGCACGGATTCATGAGGGACTCCCACGCGAATGGGGTGAGGCAAGGAAGGTGAACCCAAGATGCAATAGTGGAAAGTGCGATCCGAAAAATTGTCTCGTAAGATGAGCACGAGACGGTTTGGCACTCCAAGTTGGTTAAGCTTATATAATAAGCCGTTGTGCCAGACATTGTCAAATGCTTTTGCAGTTCGCTATGCCACAGAATGACACGCCCATCATCGCGTTTTGCTGGATGTCAGTGCTTAGCTGCTCCACGATCCGGTGGACTTGTTGGATGCAAGAGTGTTTGGTTCGAAAATTACACTGCTTGTTCGGAATGATACTGTTTGCTTCGGCATAGTCTTTGAGACGCTTATAAATAAGACTTTCGTAGATTTAACGGGTAAGGAAAGCCTTTCAACTTCATCCAGGCACTAAAATATCCTCATCTATGTACGTTGACTAGCTGTTTACACTCCTCGAGTGTCTAAATTTTACAAAACTTAAACTCCATTTTACTTCCAGAACTCAAAAGGACAACAAACATATTTTGAACTAATTTAAAATTAACGTGCACGCGACAGCTGTTGAAAACGTTCAGGTGAGCGTTTAACTAAGCATTAGACGGACGTTTCAACATTGTTTAGAGCTGTAACGAGCAATTAAGGCGGGAACACATTAGGCCAACAGACCTAAAGCGTTGATGGTTCGTTTTGACGATTAGTGTTATTTTTTATGGTAAAGTTAGGAGACAAACTGAAACTCCAAGCATTTAAATAACATACACATAAATTCATGCCTTCTTTCCATGGGGTAGGCAGAAACTACAGAACACTAACTGCTTCGATCCTTACATACTCCTTTTGCTTCTTTGAAGTTCATACATCTGCCGATCTATTCTGTAAAAATCAAAACATAAACTGTCTGTCTATTAAATTTTCACGCATTTGAGGCTGAACGGATTTAGATGAAATTTGTCACGCGGATAGCCATGACCAGTACCCTAATTGCGTAATACACAATCAATCGGAATCTCAATCGTTTTGAAACAGATTGCTAATACTTTGCTTCATAAGTTCGATAAGAAATCTGCTCAACAATGTAAACAACGCAATGAATGTTGTTGAACTGTCAAAATCAAACAAATTAGTCGTAATCGTTTACGAAAATGTGTTACGCAATTAGGCTGCTGGTTAATACACATAAGATACTTTATATACCCGTAGTACCTACATTCCCGTGTGACAACTTCCGACCTCGACGCAAGCGAAGCCTTGGGTATAAGGTAGTAAGTAACGAAGTTCCATGAACCAGCTACGCTCATAATTATGCAAAAGCATATTCTCATGAGTTTAACTAATAACTTACAATGCATAATGACCCGTATTTCTTTCACGTCTACTGCAGTATTTAGCAGAAAATTACAGAATAATCTGGGCTACAATAAATCTGGGGACAGATAACTTAGTAACACATATTTTAACCGAGTTTGCCAACGTGAAACATGGAGTTACTTAATCTGCGTTTAACTATGTTTTGTAAGTTTATTAAAACATTAGGTTAGTTCATGTTTTGCTTTTGTGGAAACATGGAGCTGTTTCACTTGAACAGGGATTAATTCTGATTTTGAATACTTTTACGATGGTTTTTTTTTCACTTGCCCGGTTTGGTGGCACATATTTTGGATATTTAGATGAACTCAATTGCAAAACTACAAAAGTCAGGAAAATGAATTGTAAAGCAAATTGACTACAAACTGAAATTGTTCGTATCTTAAAATCACAACTGCATTTTTTTTATAGATGTATGAATTATCTGTATCACGATAAATTGACGTAGGCTGTCAATGTCCCTATCGATTATCGAAATGTCCCTATTCGAAATGAAGCAAGAGTACACTCTTGCTTCATTTCGAATCTACGATTCATAAGTTGGAGCCGTCACCACTGGGCCACTGCTCAGTCTGTCAAGACCCGCACCCTAATTGCGGAATACACAATCAATCGGAATCTGAATCGTTTTGAAACAGATTGCTAATCCATTGCTTCTTAAGTTCGATAAAAATTCTGCTCAACAATATATAGAACGCAATGAATGTTCTTGAACCGTCAAAATCAAACAGATTAGTCGTAAACGTTTACGAAAATGTGTTACGCAATTAGGGTGCCGTTTTCTGAGAAACGCGTAGAGGTTTCAAGTTGAAGCTAATATCAAATAAGGTTTCTTAAAGCTCATAAAAATCAAGCTTCTAAGTCAACGCAATAAAACAATGCATACATGACATATTTTGATTTGCGACCATACGTAAGTAAAGTATGTATATCTAATAAAAACTACTACCCGTTGACCTAGAATCATAAAATTTGGCAAGAAGCGAGGTCTTATGAATAAGGAAAAGGGAAAATCCGAAAATAGTTCTCTCATAAAAAAAAATAAGATTACAAACTTACTAACTTTGTGATGTTCTATTGTATATCGGTATGGGGTGGGGTAGCGAAATCAAAATTTATAGACGTAGAACGAGCACAAAGAGGTCTGATAATAAAAATTTATTTCGGAGATTCCCTACTGAAAGTCTATATGAGATCAGTGGCCTGTTATCTGTTAGGAAATTATATATCTGTCTATCAATCTTAAGGAGGCATGAGGCGCTGACATATTATTACGATAAAAACATAACATTAAAAAGAAGAAAGGCTATTATTGTGCAAGTCCCACAATCTAAAACCAATTTTGCTGCTACACATTATAATATTCAATCAGCACTGTTATATAATAAAATAAACAAAGACATATACATTTATACTAAACATCTTCGGTAGGTAAGAAAATGTTAATAGAATGGTTAAAATCACTCGGAAATTAGTTATATTGGCAACGTAACACTCACACTCACTTCCTCCCTCATACACACATCCACATCGATCACACACCTCACACATCCCACACACATCACACACCACACACAGTCGACACACCTCACACACCCCGTACACATGTGTGATGTGTAAGGGGTGTGTGAGGTGTGTCGACTCCGCACACTCAACACACCCACATTAATGTATATATTCTGTTCATTTCAAGAGCGAGCGAGTGTGTTTGAATTTGTAATAATCAATCTATTTGTAAATGGCAATTAAGCACACAACATGCGCTTGAGACAAACAAATTACTATCATAACAAAGTTAACTCAAAAAAACTAAAACTCAAAAAACTAAGAGTGGAGTTTCTTAGTACAGGCGTCATCATGATATATAGAGCAGTGGTGGCTCAGTGGTAACGGCCGCGACTTACTAGTTGTAGGTCGTAGGTTCGAACCCTGACAGGCGCTTTACTTTGTGTAAATTATTTCATCACCACTGCTATCAAAACGGTCAAGGAAAATATCGTGAGGAACCAAACATTCGAGAATATGTTACATCTACCAACCCGCACTGGGCCCGTGTGGTGGATTACGGCCCACTCCCTCTCACAGAGAGGCCTGTGTGGCAGCAGTGGGAACATAATAGGCTGATAATACTTATACTAATCCTAGACATAAACCACAAAAAATCGGTGTGTTCAAAATAAATAGAGGTTTTTTTAATAATAACTACATAATAGCCATGATTGTTGATGCTGCATTATATGTGATATGTTATTTAGATGTAGGTTAAGATTTAGGATATAGTGTGTTATTTTATAGGATGGTTAAGGATTTTGCATGTAAGGCCTCTCTATCGCATTGGATCGCAGTCTGTAATTTATTTATTTATTTATTGTTAAGGCACTTCAACGACCTACTCACTAAAACATACACAAAAAAAAATCACATACAGTTTTAGGTATAGTGAATACGTCACTTACAGAAGTGCACAGCACTAGCAAAGACTTGTTAGTTGTAATGGTTACAGGTTGTAAAATGAGTTATGTTCACAAATACTTACGATCCACCGTCGTCGCCGCCGCAACCATAGTGGCAGGGCCTCCACAGGAGGCTCGGGAGGGGGCTGATATGGAGTGTCAGTAATGGCCCCATTACGCCTCCTCCAGGCGGACATCAACCACTGCGCCTCTGCTCAGGATCTGTTGCTCCAGAGCATGGCGCAGTGGTCGATTAAAATCGCCGTGGTCGCTGAGCCGTACTTTGTCCCGCCCAGGGATGACTGGGTGGAGGACCTGAGCGGCTCAGTGGCCCTAATTTCGTCGGCCGCCGCCGGTACCCTGTCCCTCGAGGCCGTCAAGAGGGGACGGGGTTGCGTGGCAGCACGGTTCGGGGAGATAGTCGTGGTAGGGGTGTACTTCTCTCCAAACCGAACTCTCGCCGAGTTCCACAACTCCCTAGCGGAGTTGAGAGTCGTCGTCGTCGGGTTTCGTTCCCTCCCCGTGCTCGTCCTCGGGGACTTCAATGCCAAGAACTTGGCTTGGGGTTCCCGGCTCACGGACACGCGGGGCAGGACGGTGGAGGACTGGGCTCTGGAGACAGGCCTGGTCGTCCTAAACCGGGGTTCTGTCCCAACGTGTGTGCGTATGCGGGGTGAATCAGTGGTGGACATTTCGTTCGCCAGCCCCGCTCTGTCGCCGCACGTCATTGACTGGCGCGTCATGGAGGGGGTGGAGACCTATTCCGACCACCGGTACATCCGGTTCGACGTCTCCGCCCAGGCCTCGAGCGCGCCGGTCCGACAGGCCCCGAGTGGTCCGCGGTGGGCGCTGAAGCAGCTGGACCTGGAGCTCCTCCTGGAAGCCTCGATCGTGCAGGCCTGGGTGTCACCACCGGACAGGCCTGCTGACATCAACGACGAGGCGGAGTGGTTCCGGGAGGCCATGTCCGAAATATGTGACGTGGCAATGCCCCGGGTCCAGCCCGGACGTGCTTGGCGCCAGGTGTGCTGGTGGTCGCCGGAGCTGACGGCTTTGCGCAAGGCGTGCGTGGCTGCGCGACACCTGTACACCAGGCACCGCAGGCTACGTATTCGTCCTCCGAATACGGAAACCATTCAGGCGGAGCTGTACGAGGGGTACAGAGCGGCGAAGACCACCCTCCAAGCGGAGATCCTGCGGGCCAGGGCTCTGGCCCGCGAGGAGTCGCTGAAGACTCTGAACAGGGACCCGTGGGGACGCCCCTACAAAATGGTGCGGGATAAACTCCGCCCATGGGCTCCCCCACTGACGCAGAGTCTCCGGCCCCAGCTCATGGAGGAGGTGGTGAGCACTTTGTTCCCTTCGCGGGGGGAGCATACTCCCCCGCCCATGACTCCGCCTACTGCGGTGCCGGATGCGGACCACACTGCCGACGACGACGACGATGCTTCGGAGGTGACCGGGGTATAGCTGAGAGTGGCGGTACATAGGCTTAGTGCCAAAAATACCGCCCCAGGACCCGACGGCTTACCTGGAAGAGCCTGGGTTCTGGCCATGGAGGCTCTCGGGCCTCGACTTATGGTGCTCCTAAGCGCATGCATGGAGGAGGGCCAGTTCCCACTTCGCTGGAAGACGGGGAAACTGGTCCTCATTAAGAAGCCGGGGCGCCCTGTGGACTCTCCGTCCGCTTACCGGCCCATCGTTCTGCTCGATGAGGTGGGCAAGCTCTTTGAAAGAGTTATTGCAAACCGCCTTGTCGGGCGGCTGGTGCGGGTGGGGCCGGATTTGGCGGAGAGCCAGTTTGGTTTCCGCAGGGGGCGCTCTACGGCGGACGCCATCATGCGCGTGCGAGCCCTCACGACGGGGGATGCTGTTGCCGGGGGTGGGGTCCTCTAGGCGGTGTTTCTAGACATCGCCAATGCCTTCAACACCCTGCCCTGAAGTTGCATCAGGGAGGCATTGCGGTATCACCGGATGCCGACCTACCTCTGTCGCGTGGTCGAGGCCTATTTGACTGACAGGGCCGTCATCGACCCCGGTCACCTGGAAGAGTGGAACCGGCGAGAGATGTCGTGCGGTGTCCCACAGGGATCGGTCCTGGGGCCGCTTCTGTGGATATCGGTTACGACTGGGTGCTGCGCGCCGACCTCCCGAATGGCGTCAGCGTGGTGTGCTACGCTGACGACACGCTGGTCCTGGCACAGGGGAGGTCGCACCAGGAGGCGGCCGAACAAGCGACACTCGGGGTTGCGACAATCATCGAGAGGATCCGGCAGTTGGGACTCGAAGTGGCCCTGCACAAGTCCGAGGCCATGTGTTTTCATGGTCCTCGGAACGCGCCACTGTCGGGTTCCCAGATAACGGCGGGAGGGATTCACATCGGCGTCGAGTCGACGATGAAGTACCTGGGACTCGTCCTCGACAGCCGGTGGAACTTCGTGGAGCATTTCCGACGTTTGGCTCCCAGACTGGAGCGGGCTGGGGCTGCCTTGAGGTGGCTCCTGCCCAATCTAGGGGGTCCAAACGCCTCCTGCCGGAGGCTCTACGCGGAAGTCGTGCGGTCCATGGCCCTTTACGGAGCACCGGTGCGGGCGCGTTCTTTGAGGCGCCGATCGGCCCGCAGGTTGAACGCGTCCCAAAGGGTCATGGCCGTCCGGCTGGTCCGGGGATACCGCACGGTCTCATGCGAGGCGGCGAGCCTCCTTGCCGGATTGCCGCCATGGGATCTGGAGGCAAAAGCCCTCGCGCACGTATGGGAGTGGCGCGAGGAGGCAAAACGCCGGGGTGTAACTCCGCTGCCGCGAGAAATCACGGTACAGCGGACAGAGCTCCGGCGGGATCTCATGGCGACATGGAGGGTGCGATTGTCGCAACCCAGTGCTGGGCACGCCACAATAGCGGCGGTAAGCCCCCTCTTTGAGGAGTGGTTGGAGAGGCGCCACGGCGTCCTCACCTTCCGCCTGACACAGGTCCTCACCGGACACGGTTGTTTCGAGAGGTTCCTGTTTCGCATAAGGCGGGACATTGGACACACCATTGTGTGGATCGCCCGGAGGACACGGTGGAGGTATGCCCAGCTTGGGCGGAGCACCGCAGTGTCCTCGCGGAGGCGATTGGCGGCGGCGATCTCTCGCGTCCGGCCCTGGTCCAGGCCATGGTACGGAGCGAGAGGGAATGGAAAGCCGTCACCTCCTTCTGCGAAGCAGTAATGCTCGCAAAGGAGGAGGTGGAGCGCGTGATGGAGAGAGCCTTGCGCCCTCACGCCCCTAGTCGCCGCAGGAGACGCCCTGGGCGTCGGGAGTCGCCTGCAGATTCCCGGCCACCGTAGGCGCGGGCTTGCGGACGGCGAGCAATGGGTAGCTCGCCGCCGGTAAGGACCAGGCCCGGGTCGACGGCGCGTTGTGTTCCACGCGCGCGTCAAAGGGATGTCAGCACAAAGTGACGGGGTCCGATAGGGCCGACGCCTCAGGGTCGCGGGTTATTCTACAGAGAAAACCGTGGCCCTGGCACAGGCAACTGAAGGAACACGGGTGGGTTTTAGTCAGTAAAAGTCTGACACGCCCTCCCGCTCCACCCAGAGCGGGAGAAAAGTCATTTGATGATTTCCCACCCAAAAAAAAAAAAAAAAAAGGTAGATAAAGTCGCAGGTAAAGTGCTAGTATTAACTTAAGGCCTTACAGAACACCCTTCATTTACTTTAGTCCAAAAGTTTTCAACACAAACCCCGCAAAAACCGACCACAGTAAACACAGACGTATTCAGAGCAGGTACAAAAACGCTTTTTCCAAAACATCAACCATCAGGACAGCCAAAAATAAATAAAATAAGACATCCTCAATCCCGCTTCCATTAATTCCACATCTTTTGAGCACAAGGACTCATTTGTAAACAGGACGCACGGATTGTTTCGCTTGTCCGGCCGTCCGGTTATCCGGCCGTCCACCCGACCGCTCCCACTTCCTGATTCCGGACACTGATGTCCGTGACAAAAGGTTTTAGGATGTGGCAATTTTGTTTAATTTAATTATATGCTGCTGGGTGACAGCCGGGTACAACGGCTTAACGTTTTTCCGAGGTACGGAGGGGTCTTGATATGTAAAGATCGTCACCCATCAAACTCAACTCAAACTCAAAGCATTTATTTCAAATAAACCAATTACAGGCACTTTTGAATTGTCAAGGACTCGGTCAGTCAGAAAGATGAAGCTAGTTGCCCATTTCAAAGCGTAGTAGGTACCTATGGAGACAGGGCAAGAAACTCCATGAACACAAGATATGACTAGTCCCTGCTGACGGCGCTCGTTCACGAACATGACGTATATATCAGTACCGTTCTGAAGGGAATTTAATGTACCAACACACACGCCACCATCAGCGATACATTTGAGTGAGCGTGACATACTCTCAGCCGCCAGGGCACATTCAAGTCAATGAAAGACGTACAGAGTAAATAGTAGGTACATACTCGTAGTGCTCACACATGTGCTTTGCAATTATACAATACTAAAAGATTGAATTTATATAGTTCAAAGATAATTTTTACAATCTTCAGTAGCTCCAACAATATTTTCGAATGATAATCAGTTATTATGCGCCCTTGTGGAGCAGAACCAGTGCTGACCCTAGCATTTTTGTCAGCGATGTAATCCCCCAACTTATAATATGCTTGGCTGCATAGTGTGCGTTTGATACAACTTCGTTTCAATCAGTTGGAGTACGTGGGGAGGTATTTTATTGTAACATTTAAAACAGTACCCATGAAGGATGAATCTACTTTAGCCAGTCTGAAACTTGTTTGAACTAATTGGTCCCTATTTCTAGTCCTATAGTTGTGTCTTTCATCTCTTTTACTGAAAAGATATAAATTTTTCCTTACGTACATGATGTTTGACAATCTGGAATTGATGAGGAAACGACGAGAACTCTCAAATGCCACATCGTCTGAGCGTCAGGTACTTAGTATGGATGTCAAGAAATCGATTAGACGCGACTTTCGGAGCGCAAATACCCTAGTCATTGAGCAAGCCATAGCGCGGAACCAAGGCTCGAAGGTATTTGCCAAGTTCTGAGTTTCGTCAGGTAACAACGGTCATACCGCCCGTTGTCACCTGACGAAACTCAGAACGTCACAGGGCACCACTGTCACCTTGAAGCCAGAGGTACTCACTAAAGTCGAAATGTTCTACGGAGACTTATACGCTCAAAAAACATGCCCGCCCACCTCAGGCCCACGGCGTGGATGATCCACGGGCCGGGCTTAAACGCCATCTTACAGACGAGTTTCCCGACTTTGCCATGGGTGAGATTAGAATAGCTCTCGGACAACTTCATAACAACATAGCACCACAGAGCTGCTCAAGGGCAGAGAAACACCTGTTTTGACAGAGCCTATAAAGTTTTTCAATTCCGTCATCCACACTGGCATTACACTGGAGTCATGGCACAGGAGGGTAGTATTATTTTTCAAAAAGAGCGATAACACGCTGCTTAAGAATTACCGCCCCATTTGAAGCCTGAGCCATGTCTACAAGCTGTTTTCGAGGGCTATGTCGAATCGTCTCGTCAAAAAGTTCGATGACTTCCAGCCGCCGGAGCAGGTCGGGTTGCGAAAAGGGAATAGCACCGTGGACCATATACATTTCCTTAGGCAAATAATCCAAAAGATCGAGGAATATAATCAGCCTCTGTACCTAGTGTGTGTGGACTACGAGAAAGCCTTCGACACCGTCGAGACCTGGGCTGTCCTGGAGTCCACG
Source organism: Dasypolia templi (assembly GCA_963555695.1). NCBI lineage: Eukaryota > Metazoa > Arthropoda > Insecta > Lepidoptera > Noctuidae > Dasypolia > Dasypolia templi. Next base: position 6,987,303 of record OY743158.1, read on the forward strand.
CAGCGATGTCTCATCGACTGCCGCAACGTTGAGGTGATGAGATGTATGTATAACGCCGCAACAATGACCGTACTAGTACAAGAACAGAGCACAAAACCAATCCAACTGCGTCGACATGTAAGACATGGAGACGTCATCTCTCCGAAACTGTTTACGAACGCGTTGGACGACGTTTTCAAGACGCTTGATTGGAAAGTACGGGGCATAAATATCAACGGTCAGTACATCTCGCACCTCCGATTAGCAGATTACATTGTCATCATGGCGGAATCTCTGCAGGAGCTGAAGTGATGCTAAACAGCCTGAGCGATTCTTCAAGGCAGGTAGATCTTGGGACGAATCTGGACAAAAACAAAGTCATGTACAATGGTCATCTCACCTGTAATCGTAAATGGCGCTACCCTCGAGGTTGTGCAACAATACATATAACTAGGCCAAATAATACAACTGGGGCGGCACAACTTTGAGAAGGAGGCGACCAGAAGAATACGCTTGGGCTCGGCAGCATTCGGGAAGCTGCGCGATATCTTTGAGTCATCGATCCCACAATCCCTTTAGACCAGGGTCTATAACCAGTGCGTCCTACCCGTAATGACGTACGGAGCCGAAACGTGGATGTGCTAGAGTGGAGACCGCGTTTGGCCAAACGTAGTGTTGGACGCTCTGCGACTCGATGGATCGATGATTTGAAGAAGGTGGCTGGCAGCGGATGGATGCGGACTGCTCAGGTCCGGGATGGTTGGCGCTCTTTGGGGGAGGCTTACGTTCAGCAGTAGACGGCAATTGGCTGATGATGATGATGATGATGACATGATGTTTTCATATATTATAAACTGACAAGATAAGGTCATGATGTTATAAAATATCTTAGAACAGAACTCTTCTAACAGAGCAACCATTCACACTGCTTCTAAGAGAGCAACCATTCACACATCCACAGACTAACCGCTGCAAGCATAGCTTAACCTGATCGATCGACCCGTGCGGCTAGTATTACTAAACCAGAATACCAATTCCCATAAAAAATAAAACATTTCATCACCACTGCTCTCAACATGAAGAAAGAAAACATCCGAAGAAACCGACGATCGTGAAGAAACGACATCTCCTAGAACCAGAAAATCAAAGACATATTACACTGGGCCCGCGTGATGATTTATGGCCCGCACCCTCTCACCTCTATGAGAATATGCAGGATGGCAAGGACATTGATACGTTACCATGGATCCAATACATGATTCTGAATCCCCCCTGAATATGTTGAAAGTTTTTGTCGTAAAAAAAATGCTGCTCTATCATTTTGACCGCGTCAGGTATTGCAGTTTTCAATAAAACAGCAGATTTTTTTTCTGCTATCCCGCACTGTATATCTTCGCTAGGGGTCTTGAATCATGTGCTGAACTCATGGTTACAGTTCATACGTCGTTGTCCCTGCCACTTGATTTATTATACCTATAATGTTCCTACCCGTAGATAATGACCTAAAGGCTGATTGTGCTATTGCTTATGCAAGAAACTTTGCTAGCAAATGGTAAAGTCATGAAAACACGTCAGTTTATGTAATGGCTATAGCACGACTTTTTTAGTCTACAGCTCAGTAGTAACCTCATCATCTTTCACACATTCTCTTAAAGTGGTATGAGAAACAGGGTGTAAAGTTCACTCATACTCAAAAAGGGAGAATCCTCCGACCAGACGGGTGTCTTGGCTGGTGGGCAACTGCCCGACGATTGATGTCGGGACGTTATATATAGGCTATTTGCGCGGTAAACTCTGCTTACGCGATGCAGGATTTTGCGTATGTATATGCATCAGTGTGACGTGTAATTCGCATGTGGCGGTGTAGTTGCCGCCACACTCTCTTTGCTCGTTCGACATTTTCCTCATTCCTCTGCACCACATACCAGACAAGACACAGTCACATACCAAGACAACAGATTTCCACACAATTTTTCAGTCACCGGTACCACTTTCAGGCTGGCTGTATGAACAGCAGCAAAGATACGTCTATATAATAAAATTGAATTGAAAGTTTAATATTCCAAACGGTCACTTTAAAGTCTTCATAAAAATTATTATAACCAGTCCATTTAAATACAATGATTCGTGTCCATTGGTTTATGTTTGTATGTTACAATAAAAAACTCATTACACAAGGATTTTCGGGAACAATGGATTAAGAATTCATAAAAAGCTAGTCTCGATGAGGCTTGCCGAGAATAAAACTGTCGTGGGTTTGTATGTTTTCATTTAATAACATATACATACCATCACGATTGTGAGGGGTACCTGGGGCCCTATTATGAACTCTTATTTCCAGGCAGTTTACGGCGTAAACAGAACTGCCTTGCAATTTCGTAATATGAACTCGTCAAACAAGCCAATCAGCGATCACGTGACACCCTGGTCGACTTCTGGCCGAATATTGCCTGGCAATACCGTATTACGAACGTTCGTTTGACATTTCGTTCCGTGTTAGAACTGTCAAAAAGTAACCTCACAATCCATTCAGTTTACGCTGCTTCAGATGAGCTTTTATTGAATTGTTTAGGGTTTATTTGGAAATTATTGGAGTGTTTTCTATATAACATAGGAAAATATAATCATGTGTGACGAAAATGAACTGTTTGAGTTCCTGGAAAGTGATTCTTCTCGGCAAACTTGTGAATCAACTAATAAAAGGAGACGACTTCATGACCAATCTAATGCGTTCGACATGGATGATGTGCAGTTCACGACTTGGGACTGAATCTTTGTGAGCAGCTGAGGCCTCACATGTCATGAGATGTGTGATCGCACGCAAGTCTAAGAATAGTAAAATACACTTTCCACTAAATAAATAAAAGGATAATAAACGTATTATTGAAATCCTAACAACGGCTTTTCCTTTTGGTGTTCACTTTTAACCCATAACGGGCTTACAAAATCCACGGATTTATCCGTGAAGACTAAGGTAGTTGTTTTATTAAGTATGAACTTTACGTAAAGTTTTAAGTAAACATTATTCTCATTTTAGGTTTTGGTTGCATTATCATAGTATGCTACTGGCTCCTACCAACGCCCAACTGGTGATATAGGCTCTCATTCAATGTTCCAGCCAACATTTTCTATAGTAGATGCAAATCACTGAGATTTCTTCAGACTTCTTGGAAGTAGTATAAAAACTCCAACAATCTTTCCAGCTGAACATATTAGGTAACGCGCCGACGAGGCGAGGGCGAGAACGCTCATCCACTATTAAAATAAAACTTACATTGTATTAATATTATATCATGTTAAAAACATGAATATTAATTGAAATACTCAATAACACTTTCGCCATCTTTTTGTTTATACTTGTACTCCGTAAATCTTAGAATGGATCCTTCCATTAAACAAACAATACGATAGTGTTCTTTCATAATGTTATTGTTATTATATAATGTTTGTCAAACAATACTTTCATTGAAGTTGTCGAATTCCCTGCTGACCTTCAAGTGGAATACGTTCGGAAACCTCGCGTTACAATTTTCAAACAGGAAATATTATATAAATTATTATAGTCTAGAATAGCACAATATAAATTGCGTTCATATTTTCACCTATTATACTAGACTAACTAGTTTAATATATAGTATTTATTTTTTTAATCATAAAATACGTGAGATAAACAAAACCGTAACTTCCCTATAAATATATAATTGGGTTCTGAACGTTACGTCAGAGAATTACAAGCCAGCCATAGACAAACTACCCAGCGTGAAGTCGCTCAGAACTAGGAATGTCATAATACGAAATTTTACCAGCCCGTGAAATGAATTGCCTGGAACTTGCCTTTTTTTTTTTTTTTTTTGGGTGGGAAATCATCAAATGACTTCTCCCGCTCTGGGTGGAGCGGGAGGGCGTGTCAGACTTTTACTGACTAAAACCCACCCGTGTTCCTTCAGTTGCCTGTGCCAGGGCCACGGTTTTCTCTGTGGAATAACCCGCGACCCTGAGGCGTCAGCCCTATCGGACCCCGTCATTTTGTGCTGACATCTCTTTGAGGCGCGCGTGGAACACAACGCGCCGTCGACCCGGGCCTGGTCCTTACCGGACGGCGAGCTACCCATGGCTCGCCGTCCGCAAGCCCGCGCCTACGGTGGCCGGGAAACTGCTTGCGATTCCCGACGCCCAGGGCGTCTCCTGCGGCGACTAGGGGCGTGAGGGCGCAAAGCTCTCTCCCTCACGCGCTCCGCCTCCTCCTTTGCGAGCATTACTGCTTCGCAGAAGGAGGTGACGGCTTTCCATTCCCTCTCGCTCCGTACCATGGCCTGGACCAGGGCCGGACGCGAGAGATCGCCGCCGCCAATCGCCTCCGCGAGGACACTGCGGTGCTCCGCCCAAGCTGGGCATACCTCCACCGTATGCTCCACCGTGTCCTCCGGGCGATCCACACAATGGTGACACCCGGGCGTTTCCTCCCGCCTTATGCGAAACAGGCCTGGAACTTGCCTGGTTTTTTAAAAGTTCGTAATAGGCCCGCTGGGGCCCTATTATGAACTCTTATTTCCAGGCAGTTTACGGTGTAAACAGAACTGCCTTGCAATTTCGTATTATGAACTCGTCAAACAAGCCAGTCAGCGATCACGTGACACCCTGGCCGACTTCTGGCCGAATATTGCCTGGCAATACCGTATTACGAACGTTCGTTTGACATTTCGTTCCGTATTAGAACTGTCAAAAAGTAACCTCACAATCCATTCAGTTTACACTGCTTCAGAGGAGCAGTGCACGACTTGGGACTGAATCTTTGTGAGCAGCTGAGGCCTCACATGTCATGAGATGTGTGATCGCACGCAAGGCTAAGAATAGTAAAATACACTTTCCACTAAATAAATAAAAGGATAATAAACGTATTATTGAAATCCTAACAACGGCCTTTCCTTTTGGTGTTCACCTTTAACCCATAACGGGCTTACAAAATCCACGGATTTATCCGTGAAGACTAAGGTAGTTGTTTTATTAAGTATGAACTTTACGTAAAGTTTTAAGTAAACATTATTCTCATTTTAGGTTTTGGTTGCATTATCATAGTATGCTACTGGCTCCTACCAACGCCCCACTGGTGATATTGGCTCTCATTCAATGTCCCAGTCCCAGCCAACATTTTCTATAGTAGATGCAAATCACTAAGATTTCTTCAGACTTCTTGGAACTACCCAGCGTGAAGTCGCTCAGAACTAGGAATGTCATAATACGAAATTTAACCCGTGAAATGAATTGCCTGGAACTTGCCTGGTTTTTTAAAAGTTCGTAATAGGCCCGCTGTAGTACACTCATTTTGCCGAGTTATGTTTAGGTCCCATGTAATAGGGGGCATGTAACCGGGCGCAAACGGTTTTAGACATTTATTTTCTCAAAAGATTTACACAATACAGAGAAAATACAATATTATAACTTTAAAAGCCGATTAGCGTAGCGGGTTAGTACTATGACAAAATTATATTAAGATTTCGTAACAGTTTTCATTAAAGGGTAGTTGTAGAGAGAAAAAATGTTCTCACTATTGAGAAATTATTGAGAGTTATTGAGAGGCCTGTAGCTACGTAATAACAGCCACACGGGTCGATCAGGTTAAGCTTCCCTTGCCACGGTTGGTCCTTGGATGGGTTGGGTTGACTTGGAATGCACGTTAAACCGTTGCTCCATGTAAAAAATTGTATTCAGCTGAAGATGATCCAGGGTAACATAATTATTCTACGTGTTGCCGTAAGGGCATGACGCAGAGAGAATTTCAGCAATTAAACTGAATGCGATCCACACATAAACATTTAAGGGTTGTCAGGGTCATTATTTGCCGCGGAATTTTGACACAGACAGCTCTTGAACGCTGCTTATATCAGTAGTTTTGAACCTAGTTCAAGAGCTGTCAGTGTGAATATTTCATAACAATTTTGACACTGACAACTCATGAACGCGTTTAATATATGTGCTGAACGCGTACAGTTTCATTGGTGAAATTCCCCCTTAGTAGTGAGTGACCAAAGAAATAAGCAGTCGATATAGTCTAATTAAGAGATGGTTTTTTTTACTCTTTGAATTTTAATAACATGATATAAAGCCTGTATTTCCCGAAAGGTAAAACAGAGGTCTTACTTTAGTACATCCACATTTCGCCAGTTATGTTTAAATTCCGTATTAGGCGGAGCTCCACCGTGTCCTCGCTGAAGCGATCGGCAGCGGCGATCTCTCGCGTCCGGCTCTGATTCAGGCCATGCAACGGATTGAGAGCGAATGGGAAGCCGGCACCTCCTTCTGCGAAGTAGTAATGCTCTTGAAGGAGGTGGCGGAGTGCCTGAGGGAGAGAGCCTTGCGCCCTCACGCCTCTATGCGCCGCAGGAGACGCCCCGGGCGTCAAGAATCACCCGCATATTCCCGGCCACCGTAGGCGTCGTGTTCCACGCGCGCCTTAAAGAGATGTCAGCACAAAGTGACGGGGTCCGATAGGGCCGATGCCCACCAGGGTCGCGGGTTGTTCGAAAGAGATACCGTGGCCCAGGCACAGGCAACGGAAGGGACACGGGTGGATTTTAGTCAGTAAAAGTCTGACACACCCTCCAGAGCGGGAAAAGTCATTTGATGATTACCAATCCAAAAAAAAGGCAGATATTCTTCTTAAAAGAATTATTGAACTCGATTAGAGAGTCATTACACAATTATGGTCTGTCAATGTACTTTTACAAACTGTAGTTGTAGTTTTGAAAATTTGTTTTGATAAAACAGTAATCAAGTCAGTTTGCTTCTTTATTAGGAAAGGTGTGTGACGCTGAGAGACCATGTGAAGCCATAAATTACTATATTCTTAAGTTTTTCCATGCGCATCTTTTATATTTATATTGATATCTCCCATCAACATAATACTTTTATATTTCTTTAGCACTGTTAGCACTTCATCCAAAGATCCCAGAGATCACTTTAAATTCTTAAAAGAAGGTGGTATATAAATCGCAACCAATGCTAAATCGCAATTGCTAGTGATAATTAAACACTTTACTTCCAGACATTAATTTGGTTCTGTAGTGCTATTCTGTAACTATTTCACCTTGAAAACTTACGTAAAGTGAGCGTGGAGTGAGTTGTCAGTACCACTGCACTGATGCTAGGGAATGTCCAAGAAGGGATGACACTGACAGCTCAGAAATGAGCTGCTGCAGGGATCAATATAATAACCATTATTAACCATTACGAGATTCTGAGGAGTGATATTCCTGAAAGATGGGCTATATCTCACATCATATTAATACACAAAAAAGGCGACAAAGTGGATATTGAAAATTACAGACCAGTAAGCCTGTTGTCAAATGTGTATAAGATATTTGCAAAGGTCATGCTGGATAGAATAAGTTCAGTGTTGAATGAGCAACAGCCGGTTGAACAGACAGGTTTCAGAAAAGGCTGTTCGACTGTAGATCATATCCACATAGTCAAACAGGTCATCGAAAAATATAAAGAGTGTAATAAAAGTGTATATAATGCCTTCCTTGACTACGCATAGGCTTTCGATAGCTTAAGCCACGAATACACATGGGAAACTCAGCAACAAGGAATACCAGTAGCATACATCAACATTATTCAACCATTTATGCCAACAGTAAGGCTAGAATACAATTCCATATAGAAAGAGGTGTGAAGCAGAGTAACCCACTATCTCCAAAATTGTTCTGTGCCGTTTTAGAAAACATCTTTCGCAGCTTCAACTGGGAAAGCTTTGGTCTGAACATAAATGGGTTAAATGGGTGGGCACACCGAAATTCGAGACTTTTTTTGATTTTTGTTGTAACCACTATTGTAAATTTTGCTCTCTAGTTCCGGAATAAAATGATTTATTGTTATTATGGTGTTTACAATCTACTTACTTTAATTTCGATTCAAAATTGCAGTAGGGCGCTCACATTCGAGCTCTTTCAGGTAGATTAAGTTCAGATGCATATGCAGGAAGAAAAAAAAAAGCCAGTTGACTGATATAGCCACAGCTAGGTTAGTATTATACTTATTAATTCCTTATTATGTCTTAAGGGATTAGTCAAAAGCGGTTTAACGGACTGTAAAAAGTTTTATTTAAATGTCTTATCTTATTTTGAATGGTGTAGGTATAGTGTATCCAGCAAACATAGAAAATCTATCAAAGCGAATGCTATTTTACAGTCAAGCGACCCTTTTCAACATCTCAACATAATTACGCAATTTATCTCCCTCCCTGTAAGCCTGTTTATCCCTTGTCTTATCCTGGCGAAATTATAGTACAAGATAAGTCGCGCCTTTTTCTTTGAACTCACCCCTTTTGTTTGGAGACGTGTCCTGAGTGACAAACCTGCTGTTTGTACGGGTTTTAGAAAAGAAACGATTATTTTATAATTTATTCGAGGACCGAAGAAAAATATGAAAGCAAGGGCGTTCATAATCATGTACTGATTCCATGGTAACAGCTTTCGTGTCGATGTCCCTTAAATCCTGTATAAAATTAAACATCTGTTTCCATAAATGCTCCGTGATACACAAACATAAGCATATCAAACATAAATATGACGACGCACTCATAAACTGATTACATGAATTATTGAACGGGAAGTAAATTGAAAAGCACAGACTATGTACAGATGAATACATACATATGTAATCAGGTACCACGAACAAAAGAGGCAGGTATTCAGGCTTAATATACCCTACGTCAATTTGTCGTGTCATAGCCACCTCATACAACTGTCGATGAGTGACAGTTGTGATTTGAATTTACGGACAATTTGAGTTGGCAGTCAATTTGCTAAGTAATGAATTTTCCTGTCGTCGCCCGGTGTTTACATTTGTGCTCATAATCGGCCTAAAATGTTCCCACTGTTGGTGGGAATTCCTGAGAATTTTTGAGATCTCGGACATGCCTTGGATTCCTAACGATGTTTTCCTTCACCGTTTTGGGAGCAGTGATGATGAAATAATTTTCATAAAGTAAACTGCCCCAGAATAAGTGTGTTATACATTAAAATCAGAAATAAAATTTATCCGCCTGTATTCCTGTTGCGGGAAACACCTAGAAAGAAAAATTTGAGAAAGTTACGGAGGCCTATACACAGCACTGGACGATTCCAGGCTGAGATGTTGACGATTTCCGAAATCCTGACCAGCATAGGGTAGGTGCACGAGCCGTCAGCGGCCACGAGGGGCGTGCCGATCGCCAGCGCCGCGTTAACATGCGAAGTCATCGGTTTCACGATGCTGGCCTAAAGTAAGCGCCTGTCTGGATTCAAACCTACGACCCACAATTTGCGGCCGTTACCACTGGGCCACCACGATTTGTTTCTTGTTGATGACAATAGGCTCGCCACCTTTTGGTATTCGATCCTTATTATTTGAGACGGGTGCTCCTGTGCTAACCGTATTGTGAGTCCAGCGTGATGTTATGTTCATGTGATTGGGAGCGACGCACTAAAGCAATATCAAAGACTCGACTCCTACAAAATTAAAAAGGTATTGTTGTTCGCTGTACACTTATCTCTTTTCCTGACTGTACATGTAACCTATAAATATGTTACCTCCTGATATTATGCGAAAAATTTATACATATTTATGAGAGTATAATTTTTTGAAGGCCTTTTATACTTTTATGGAAGTGTAGTTGTTGCTCACGGTTTCACTCGCATCCTAGTTGAACTACTTCGATCATGTACAGTCAAAAGACTTGATAGTTGAGTGGATTGACGCACTACGACCATTGGCCGTGTCAAAGCCAAATCATACGACTTCCGAAATTACAGTTTTTTTTAACGTTTTAGGTGTGGTACCTACATTACACAAATTCGTATACCACTACTTGCTATAACAGATAAAAGACAGAGAGTTGTACATAACATCATCAAAATACTAACTCAAAATTACGAAAGAAAGTTTGTTTGTTAGCTGTTGCAGCTGTGACCTACGTAAGGACACAGGCAACTTTTCATCTTGGATTGCCGATGAAGTCGCGGGCAGCAAGCTAGTATTTAATAATGAAACTTACTCAAAAACGACTCTAGCAAAGTTTGGAAAATTCTTAAGCGACTGCCGCGCGCGCTTCCTCTCAATCAACTCAGCTTTTCGCAGTCCACTGCTGTACATTGACCATGACCTGGCTGCGTCACAACACCCTGTCCTCCAACTACCACATGTAGTCTGTTCCAGCCACATTTTTGGGGTCGTCGGTCCATCTTGATGGGGGGCGTCCCACACTACGTTTGCCATTACGCTTCTTCTATCAAATGAAAACTGAATCACGTAAATGTGCCCAGTAATCGCGGAGAAAAAAACGGACTAAAAACAGTAAAAAAAACCAAGAACCAACTTCTTGCCTAGCTTTTTGCCATATTTCATAATTTTAGGTTAACGGGAAGTACCATAAACGCTTTAATTTATTTGCAAGTATCAAAATATGTCGCTTAAAGCGCAGTATTTTTTTATTGCGTCGGCTTAAAAGCTCGATTTTTTTAAAGCTTCAAGTGACCTACGTATTTGATGTTAATTTCAACTAGATACACGCGGTCCTGAGAAAAAGAGTCTTGCAAGACAGGTGGACAGACAGACGGCAAACAGACAGACAAACAACGAAGCGATCTTGTATACCTGTAGTGATAACCGGGGTTCCAAGTAAACTGATTATTGAAAGAAGAATGTGGGTAGTTAATTTTTTTTAATGAATAAAGTTTCCCACTTGCAATCTTGCACTTGCCTTCATTGATCGACAACAGCCGCACCAGATAACTAATTAAACAATGAAAAAGTAAAAAAAAAACAGAATGAATAAAACAAAAATATCTTTGAAAATTTTCAAAAGAAAATCCCAAGTTTGGGATCGAACTATGTGACTACAATTCTTAATCGGCGCTATGCCCTGAGACCAGCCGGTTCCTTATACATGGGTGAATATGTTATTTTAACAATAGGTACCTATGTGTATTCGGTAGTAATTTCCAAACAATGAAGGCTCTAATTTCCAGTAATTATGCAAATGTATAACGGAGAAACAGTTAGTTTTTCAATCTCTTACCAATTGACTTCTCTCCGGTATTATTATTTTACTGCCACTGTCACTTGTCAATCGTCTAATATTTTAATAGGTTACGGAATCTTAATAAAACTTATACGGCTGCATGGATCAGAAATGTGTGATCATAAGCGTGTACAGACCCTTAATTCAATTCAATTCAATTTATTTATTTCAGATAATCATCCATACATGTGTAATTCTTAGAACCCAACAAATAAATATACACACAACAATATTAAGATTGGATCAGGAGCGCACTACTCGCACATGCAGTTTTGTCCAATGCTCCATGAAAGTGCAATCCACATCCATTCTACCTACAATTTCCTGCTGCTAGGACTGCCCCTTATGCGGCGCATCAGAGACGCTATTCTTTTGCGACGTATGGCTTGAAAGCCATTCACTTGAGCGTCTGGAAACATACCTGATGCGCTACAAAAGCGTGGCAAACCCATCAACATCCTGAACACGTTATTGTATTGGACACGCAGGGCACTGTAAGTCTTCTGCGTATGCTTCACCCATAGGCTGCACGTATAATAAGATTGACAGTACGACTTGAATAACGTTCTTTTTGCCTGTGCAGTACACTTAAACTGAACAACTAGCTCTTTGGGACGAACATCTTAATCGCAAAAAAAATATCATTTGTCTCATACAAATCTTCAATACTCGACCCAAATGAATTAAAAATCAAAATTAATTAATTCAAATTAGGCATACAAACATAATAATAAACATAATCAGAACTTTTTTAACGTTAAAATTACATAAGACAGTCCTCCAAAACGCCCGCCCCTCACCACTTCCTAGTGCTTTAGTTGGGAAGAAGAAGTGGCGCAACAAACTCCCCAGCAGCACAGCTATCTCTTCAGTTAGAAAAAAAGTATATGGAAAGGCTGTTTTTTTACCACATTATAAAATATGACAGAACGAAAGAAACGTACAGTTCCGGACAAAAATACAGATAAATTCAAAGATGGACCAATGTTAGTTTAGGTCCAAAGATTAAAGGATGATCATTGATTTACGTATACGTGGGTGGATAAGTTTTTAGGTGTAACTGCTTCCTGATTGCTTCTGTTTTCTTCTATTTAGCTAATCAAGGAATAATAAAATGTTTTGGCACTCGGAAACCCAGATGATTTGCTTAGTACGAATAATTTAATGGTAAAAATGTTTGAGACCCTCACAACAAGCCCTTGCATTTGATATGCCACGCGGTATAGTTTGCAAAAGCTTTGTTTTTAATTTTCTAGTTTTCCCCCCAAAAGTGACCCCCATATTCAAAATTCGTTTATTTACGTTAACCGACCCTGTTTGGGTCACAGAAATTCATGTGAGTACCAAATTTCAACTTAATCAATCTTCTAGACTCGGAGTAAATTGGCTGTGACAGACGGACAGACAGAACGGACACGAGTGATAAGGGTTCCGTTTTTTATTAGGAAGTCCGGAACCCAAAAAAATAATACCGACTGGTAGTTTCATAGATTAGCGCGATCAAACAAACAAACAAAATCTTCAGCTTTATTATTAGTACACCGGATGACATTTTTACCGTCTTGATTAAAATAGGGTGTATAAGGTGAACGGAGTAGAAGAGTATGGTATAGTGTTTTTTATATATAACAAATAAAGAAATTGATCTAGCTATAAATACTACACTTACTTACTTCAAGTACTAGCATCTAAAACAACACGAAGACGCCGTGACTAATCGCGCCTCACGACTAGTACTCAAATTAGAGAAAATGAGCGCGCGGGACGCGGGCGGGCGAGGATGCGCAAGTGGATCGTGCGTATATATTTCGATATTTTTAATCGATTCCTTAATTTTAATCAAAATGACTGTTTTTATTGTTTTAGTATGAAAAGTTTACTCTAAACGTGTATTTCAGTTTCTGAAAAAAAAATCTTTGCGGAAATTTCATTCGGTATAGATTCATACACAATAGTTCTACATATTCGGCACGTAAATTTTGTGAAAATAATAATAATTCTAATATATCAATTTAAACAGAATAATTAAATTCTCAAGTCATAAAAAAAAACAGGAAGTGTGTATGTATCAAATTACAAATGTCAAAGAAATATAATTAAATTCCAAATTATCTAAATGTCAACTTTCAAATGACAACCAAGGAAATTAAGTTACAACTGTCAATCGCTTAAAAAAATCAAAATTAATTCATATTAGTATAGATGTGACGGTTTGGATGTCTAGGTGATTGTTACTCAATCACGCAAAAATGTCTGAACGGATTTAGATGAAATTTACCACAAAGATTGTTTATAACCAGGATTAATAAAAAAGCAGGGGAAAATGTAGACTATATTTTTTATGGGAGAAAAATAATGTGGATTTCTAAACATGTTCTTTTTAAAATATAAGAGTAACGCTTTAAAAGAAAACTAGACAAACATAATAAAATAAAAAAACAATAATAAATTATGAATTCTCCATGCACACGCAAAACCGGTATCACTTTGGCAAATTGTATAGAGCTTCCATAAATTAAATGCAATTGTGCTTAGCAGATCAAAAGTTCCGTAAATTGCAATGCGCACCCATTTCAAACAAAAATAATATTCCAGCTAAATCATGCTGAAATTCGCTTGGCCAGCAGTGCATTGTCCTCTAAAACCATCATAATTTATTTCTTTATCATTCTTACGTTAAATAAAATGGGAGAGAAAAGGACAAAATATATTTAGTTACGGATTTATTCTTCAAGGGGATTGAGATGAAAGGAATACGGATTGAAGACGTTCTACGAAATGTTTGTTTAATTAGAAGGGACTGTGCACACAGGTACTTTTCGCAAAATTGAGTTGTCTTTTTAAAGATGTTTATTGATTTAAATTGCTATTGAGAAGAAGCGGGCAGTGGTCGCCATGTGGTAACATCCACGACTTACGAGTTGTTGGTCGTAAGTTAGAACCCAGACAGGCGTCTTACTTTCTGTAATTTCATCACCACTGCTCTCAAAATGGTGAAGGAAAACACCGTGAGGAAACCGGCATGTCCTAGAACTAATACAGTGAAAAAATGTACATGTACCAATCCGCACTGAGAAGATGCCTGCGTCCTAGCAATGGGAACGTTTTAGGCTTATCATAAAAGAAGCATTTATTTCTAGGGCTTTACTTTGTTGTTAATCCATGAGTTTTTTGAACGAAATTATTTAACGCAGAGTTACGGGAGAAATAAAATTTTTGGAAAGTTATCGAAATCGTCACGTTTCCTAAAAGCGTTATGCGCCATCTTGGATTGAAATAATGAAAATGAAAATGCAAGATGCCCCTTCCATGCGACTGTGTATTTTATATTAGAAAGACAAAGATAGATAGATAATTTTCATGGTTTTCGTGGGTGCTGAAGCCAATAATGAGGTTAAAATGAAAATCCAAGATGGCGGCAGCGTTTTTTTTTATCTTGTGAGTTGTTTTAATGGTTTTCGAATGTGCTATAGTAGACAGTGAACTTTGTTCCTTACGGCGGTCTTTTGGTTTAATTTTATTATGGCACTTGACATCGTAACGAGGTACCCGCTTAGCAGTCCAAATGTTGCCGCTCGATCTGAAAAGGATGAAAGGCAAAGATTTTCATAATCACGTAAAAGTATGCTACAGCAAGGCAGTAGAATTCACCACACGTTTAAATTTTTATTATATGTACACACAGACTACCTACAGTATTGTCACACATTCTCCTTTTAAACCCATAGGTTGTCTTTAAAATATCGTTTTCAGCGATAAGATCGCCCATTGTGTCCTATGTAAAGCTTCTACATTATATCTGTAATTTAACGGTGTACATAATACTATTCTGTTCTTCACATACTCCGTTTCCAAAACACACATTTATTTAAAGCCGATTACAGACACAAACCACATCGTTCGACACTTTAACTTTGGTTTGCACTCGAGAGCAAATGTGTGTACATTTCTCATCGTTCAAACTGACTAATACCCGATCATATGTTTGTGAAGCGGCAAGTTCGGGACGCTTGAGTATTGTGAACGTCTCGTAAATGCGAGACGAGCTTGACTGTACTATACTCTCAATTGGTAATCAAAATTCGAAGTTGAAATACGCAGCCGCAAATGCAAAGTGTGAATGAAGTATTTATTTATTTCTAGATTTTTTTACAGAAACTTTACACATTAAATATAGGCTAGTTATGAATACAAATGAGTTAAGCATCTGTAGCCGAACTAGGCAAAATCTGTATTTCGGCTATCAGCGCAAATCCCCTCAGATAATTTTACACTAATCATAGCCATTAACAATATTTTTACAAAGTATGTAACAGTTCGTGTTATTTTACACATAGGTATTATAAATTTTTAATGTTATTATAATATGTAGAGTATGAATGCGTGACCTCTCATTGTGTGGGATTCAGTGTGAGTGTATGAATTGAGAGAGGGTGTGTGGGAGGTGTGTGAAAGTGTGTGTAGTCCATGAGAAGTTTATTATTTCGAAATACGTGTGTTTGATCTGTGTGAAGTATCAATCCAACAGTTTAATGCTAACGTAATCATTGTGTTATAAGCAGCAGAAGTTCAGTCTCTTCATAATTTAGCTTTCGTAGATATTCAGACACCTTTTTTTTGCATTGATTTTTTTGTAAGTGGGTATATATTTAACGCCCTGTTCAATATATTGTAAAGAAAGGATTTGATTGCCTGTGTAAATAGTGGGGGAAGATATGTAAAAAAAATGGTTAGACCAGCTGTCTTGTATAGATCCGGAGGTTGGACCACAAAAGGGATGAATGAATTATTTATTTTATTTTAATATCAAATCTTATTTGGTAATTTTATAAAGTATCAATTTAATTTTTATGCTCTAATACTTTAATTATAATATTTTAATGGTTTTAAATTTAATTGAATAGTGCATGCCTATAAGTGATGTATTTACACAGTACTGAAATCTCGTGACTACCTATGTAAACGATCTTCCTCAAGCAGTAGAACAAGATTGTGTCCTTTTTGCTGATGACACGACAGTAATTCTAGATTGTAAGAACTTTGAAACTTACGAGTCCGATATAAATAGAACATTAAATAACATTATCACATGGTTAGATAACAACGCTTTAAAAGTTAATGTTGAAAAAACGAAAATTTTACATTTCAAAACGCAAAAGAGTAAATGCCTCCAACTTAAAATATCTCATAGAAACCAATTAGACGAACAAGTACACAAAAAAAAATCTGGGGATGACAGTTGATGAACACTTCACCTGGAAAAGAACATGTTGACGAAATATGTATGAAAATACATAAATTTGTTTATGCATTGAAAAAGTTAAAGATGAGACATCTAAACAAACTGCGATTATGGTATATCACGGCTATATCTGTTCCGTTATTAGATATGATATCATTGTTTGGGGGAATTCCACGGAAATATCTAGAATACTATATATAGCATAAAACAATGCATTCGTGCAATTTTTTACATGGAATGGTCTGAATCATGCAGACCAGTGTTTAAATCACACAAGTTTCTTACTGTTCCTTGCATTTACATTTACGAAATTGCAAAATTTGTTCAAATTAATTCTAAACTGTTTGAATCTAAAAATAATATCAACAAACGAAAAGTCACACAGTATTTATTTAAAATTCCCGTACCTAGGATAGAACTGTTCAGGCGCAGTTGCGTGTATATGGCGCCATATATTTAACACATTACCTATCTGGATAACAGAACTACCTTATAAAAAATTCTGCTTGGTTTAAAAAAAATGGTTATACTCCCATAGTTTTTATTCAGTCGGCGAATTTCTCAACAAAAAGTCTTGTCATCCTACCACTTCAGAAATGCATTGTAGTAATTTTATTTATGTTACTTTGTTAATTTTGTTGACAGATAAGAAATTGGATTACCAACATACAAAATTTCCCAAGAAAAGTATATGCTCCGGGAATCATCGACTATCTTCGGAAATACGAATGCACGATGATTAGATTTATTATAGAGCTTTTACAACCGTGGAAGTATTTGCCTATTATTTATTTATTTATTTACCATTTAGTACACACACTAACAGACAAGAAAGGAACAGAAAATACAGTAAGAGTCGAAGGGAAAACATAAAATCAAAAACAATTTTTAATTTAAATATAAACATACATTATGATATTATACTTACATATCACGCTCATACTTAGAAAATAAAAGTCACTAAAATATATACTTATAATGTAATATAAATGCAATTATGAAACACTGGAAAAAAGTGCTCCTTCTCACTCCTTTTTACATTGACAGTAGGAACTGCCAAACTGAATTACGGTTTGGCAGTCCTAATGTCAAGTGGAGTTGAATTCCACAACTGAACCGCGTGCACAGTGAAAGAGTAGGAGTAGAAGTGGGTGTGAAGTCGGTCGGTGTATTACCATTATTACAAAATAATAGATTAACATTCCAAAAAACTAGACTGAGAGACAACTTAATATAAACTCGTAATGATAGGTGCACTACGATAAAGTGCGGCAGTACAAAGCTAAGAATATATGCATCTGTGTGGACTGACTGGGGTGTTAATCTGTGGCGCGACGTTCGCACTATTTCCGAAACACGAAGATTACCGAAGCGCTTATATTTTCTGGTCTACCTGTAAGTAAAAATGGTTCCTGAATTCAACTGTCAATACTGCTATTATTAATCGAATGAAATGGCTTTTTACACGACAAATTGGCAAAGTGTTTTAATCTGTTCAATAATCAAATTCCTTGATTGTAAATTTTTTGTCGTTGAAATAACCGGAATTGTTAAATACACTCGCGGTTAAATATACGGGTTGATGACGAAAAACCATGTAACTTAAAAATTAATCAAATCAAATCAAATCAAAAGTCATTTATTCAAACTAGGCTGAGACTCAGCACTTTTCGAACGTCAAAATTACATAAGACAGTCCTCCAAAACGCCCGCCCTTCACCACTTCCTAGTGCTTTAGCTGGGAAGAAGAAGTGGCGCAACAAACTCCCCAGCAGCACAGCTGTCTGTTTATATAATTAATAATGATAAATGCATGAAACTAACTTTACATTACAGATAATTTTAATATCGTATGAAATAAACCCTTAGATGATCATCATCGTAGCTAAAAAAAGTTAAAATATTAAAAACCTTGAATTTGGATTTAAATTCAGTTCGCGGTCGTTTTACTTTTTCATGTTTTCTCACTGTTGTTTTCAATCTGTCAAATCAAAATGACTAAGTCGGCCAAAGTTGTCTTTTACCTTAATTATTGAATTATTAACATCAACATATTTAAAAGTACACCTTTTAAAAGACGAACTTCAAATCTTTTATAAAAACTAATTTGACTATTTAGGTATACCCGCAAATCCAAAACTTGAAAGGGAACATCTAGTAGCAAGATTCCGTTACGCCCGTTATCACGCACAATGGGAAGACGAAGAATGATCAAGAGTAATATTTTCTGTCGAATCCAGATCTATGCTGTATGCACATGATGGGCGGCGAAGAGTCTAGCGACGGCCAACGTTTTATTTCGGCTTGTTTTCAGGAAAAAGTGCCGTTCGGCGGTGGCTTAAATTGGAAACAAGTATTTTTAGGACGTGGACGTGACTCCAATTTAACACGCTAGGGACGAACTTGGGAGGATAATACATCGAAACTCCGGCCTAGCTATAATTCGAGACCTGAAACATGCATTTGTGAAAGAATGGACCCTCTCGCAACACTGCGTAAGAACCTTAATATACAGCACGTCCAATCGCCAGGCAGCTATGAGAAGAGCCTGTGGAGGCAATACCAAGTCTTTTTTGTTTTAAAGTTCGTTTTTGTGTTGAATGTGTGGCACCAACCATTCTTTTTTCAACGTGAAAATTCATGATATTTATTTTTATTTTTATTTAATATTGATTGTCAATATAAAAACTAATAATGTTGCAAAAATTGGCGTTGTTGTATTGACTGATAAATTATCTACAACGTACAGTTTCATTCATGCCTCTAGCCCTATACAAATACAGGCATTTATTTTAGTATAATACTATACTTCGTAAATATGAAATGCTTTTCGCGCATTTACTCTTTCTTTTCGAGTCGATGGCAATAGTATGGAATATATTATGTTAAGATTACTGATTAATGTTATTTTTATAAAATTTCAAATTTTAGTTAGCAGATATCGCAATATAAATAATAAGATTTTATTAAAATTGTTCCAATCTTTCGTTTTGCAACCGGCACTAAGTGCAAAAGTCGTAAGTGGAAACTGTCCGATTTTGAACAAGTAAACGAGTTATAGTGCAAGTACATCGTTTGCTGTGACCATCCTAACTGCCCACCGTTTCACAACTCACTTCTATACTTCCATTCTTATAAAATTCGAAAGTAACTCTGTATGTATGTTACTTTTTCACGCCTAAACCACTGAACAGTTTTCGATCAAATTTGGCAAGGAGATGGATGGCATCATGGGGAAGGACATATGCTATCTTTTGTCCAGGTAGCACGTTCCCGTGGGATAATTTTCCGACATCCAGCGGGCAAAGCCACGGCCAGAAGCTAATCAAAAATAAATTCTTAATGTAGGTAGGTACGTAGCGAAGCGTAAAGACAGAGTAACAACTAAATACTACAACTTACACGATCTAAATAAAATTGCTTGCGAAGTCACACACGATTAAAGTTACTGCTCTCTTATAAAGAGAGAAGCAGAAGGTTAAGCACCAATTTTTTTAGTTTAACACAAGATCAAACCTGTAATCCATCAAAGGGTAAGGCAGAGGTGTACCTATATATAGTTCACAATCATTCCACCAGTTATATTTTGTAACAAGTATGTTGCTAAAAACCGGGTCAACTCCGGGCTACTACTGAATAATTTCAGATGAAAAAACCCACTAACACTCTGCCTGTCCTGGGAAGCTAACCAGGACCTCAATCTCAATTGTAGTGACTGCGATCTCAAGACCAATGAGACAGCCACAGTTAATTGTGGTGTTTCTGCAATTTTTACTTCTCTGTGTGATTATTCAGTGCAATAGAGTTTGCAGCCGTTCTTCAGAAGGACAGTCCAGTGACCCACGACCAGTATGCTTGCGTGTCAATTATACTTTCAGTGCACACGCAAGTAATTTGCTGATGTGGCTTCACTTAATGTAATGGAATTCTAGATCTTTTCGTCGAAACGTAATTGTTTTGAGATGAACGTTGCATGTTTCAGTAATAAATGAAATAAAATAAAGTGTTTTAATGCAAAAAATCCGAAAAGAAAAAGGAATTTTACAAGGTCAATGTATCTAAATATAGTCTTAAAAAACCAAATTATTCCGTATTTTTTTTGACCTCTAAGCTAAACAAAAATTCAGTTCACAAATATTGAGTTTGCTAGGTTGCACGAGAGAACCCTAAAAATGCTGTTACTGAAGCGTCTCGAACTTTTCCAATAAGACGCGACCCTCGACCTCATGATGGCGTAAAAGTTTCATAAGGGTTCGGTAAGCGTCATTGTACTGAACCCTTAATGACCTGTGATGGTGCAACTTCACTTTTTTGTGAAGTTGCACCATCGTTGCCAGGTGTACATTGAAAAGCAATAAGCTCTTAACAGTGTCCTCTACGTCTTTGGTGCACTTCGCGCTGGAGGATGTTACTCCTCACTGAGAGGGAAGTACGCTCTCTTTCTATGTGGTCGTGTCCAAGTGCTAAAGTCCATCCATCAAAATGTGCCCTAAGTATTAAAACTTCTTTACGACCTTAATGGTCGCACCTTTCAAATAGATTTCAGATTGGGTATGTTCCCCGGACCTGCTTCAGACCTGAATACCATAGATTCGGTTTTGAAAACGTTGCATTTTAGTCCGAGAGCATCAGCATAGAACTTACTAATTCCATTTACAAAATTAAATTTGTGGTTACGAGGGTGCATTTGTTAAAGTCAAAGTCAAAATTTTAATTTTTAAAATATAGGTGGATGTAATAACAGGTGTTGTAAATAAAATACACTATGTTTTGCCGTTGACGGCGTTCATGTATCAATAATGTAGTAAGTATGTAAAATTACACTTAAGTAACTGAATTACATTTCTAGAATCTTTCCACGCTAAATTACTTGAAAGTTGTCCTAAAACAAAGTTAACCATTTTGCGTAAATTATTAGAATAACATTACATTTATCCTACATTTATCATTTCGGTATTAACTTAGACGGTGAGAAATTAAATACAATCACAGCATTTAACTATCTCCAACTGTGCACAGATTTATCCACATAATTGGTGTTATCGTCTAGGCATTCATTTACTGAATAATATGACTTCTGCGCTGTTGTCTTGTTGTACTTGGAATAAGCAAAATTACTGGTAAAAAACCGTTATTAAAACTAATTTTCTCTCTCTCGTTTTCTCTCTGTGAAGCCATTTATGTGACACTACTAAGCACCTGCCCCGCTATCGAGGAGAAAGCGACTAGATATCAACGATTTTATCGCATAAGAAACGTACAAAAGATTGTAGGTCCCGTGTAAGTAAAAGAGATACATATACTAATAGTTGATCGCTGACCGATCATACCGCCGGCAGGTACTCGTTTGTCGGAGTAATCAAAGAGAGTACTCACTCAGCGACCCTCGTTAAGTGGGCAGTACACTCGCCGATAGACTCACGTTTGGTACATACTCATACCAGCGAGTAATGGCTAGTCACGTTGCGCACAACTTCTCGTTGCTTGCCGGAGTTGGTTGACTCGTTTTGAGGGTTTCGTAGTCAACAAGGAACCCTTATAGTTTCGTCATGTCTTAGTACTAGAAATCTGTCATTTGGCAAGGATATACAACATAGTATAAGTCACCCGACAAAACCATTTTTTATCAGGGATCCGTTTGCGAAGCATTAAGCTTTAAAGTGCAATTTTATTTTTGAACCAGCCCCCCCCCCTGCCAGCTAAATGGATGGTTTTGGAAATATGAAATTCATGGCAGTAGTACATACTCGTATAACGAAGTATAAAGGAAAACAAAAAAATAGTAATAGTCAACCAACTTAAATTTGCAGTTGGAATGTATAGGTGAAAATGTTCTTCAACTATAGTAATTTTGTTCTTGGGATAAATTTGTCCAACTGCGGAACCCTTTATTATGCGTAGTCGGACACGCACTTGGCCGATTTTAGTATCTAACTCTACTCATAATCAGCCTATCCCAATGCTGGGACACAGGCCTTTCCTCTGTGAGAGGAAGTGGGCCGTAATCCACCACGCGGGCCCAGTGCGGGTTAGTAGATGTCACATGTCTCCGAAATTTTTGGTTTTAGGACATGCCGGTTTCCTCACGATGTTTTCCTTCACCGTCTAACTCTACTCGAATCTCGTTAATCCCCGGCACGGTAGGACAGCTGCGTAACTTTACAAGTAAAAGGCAGGCTACGATTACATGAACGCTAGAGAACTTCTAAACGCCGATGACTTGCACCACAGACTACAAAGGCGGAAACCGCATGAGGACGCGTCGCGCGCCTGCCGTCCTTCGCATCCGCTCTGCTGTCACACCTTACTTCTAGATGTAGAGACAAAAGTGGGTATTCTGAGCCACTTGTCACATAAACACACATAACATATATTATCACGCCTGGCTTCTCTGATGAGTCAGGCAGAACCATACCTATCACTCTTACCACCGGGTGTACCCGGTAGTAAGAGTGATCCCTCTAATTATATACCTATATCGGTCTGTGCTACCACACTGAGTAAAATCTAGTAAAAAATCTTGCTAGACCAGATGCTGTCACATTTTAACTCAAACGGGATTGTACATAGTCGCCAATTTGGTTTCACGAAAGGTAGGTCGACTACTGACTCGGGATTGACACATCAGTCACATTTGGGTATCCTGGAATAAGTTCCAGGATGCAATTGGCATTTCCTGTGACGTCTCAAAAGCGTTTGACTGCATTGACCACAAAGCACTGAAATGTAAATAACACCACTAAGGAATCGTGGACAAGCTGCTGATCCTGTTCTTTCCTATCTATCAAACAGGCAGCAAAAATTAAACGTTAACAGGGCGACGTCCTCGGGGTCTTTAGTTAAGATGGGCGTGCCTCGAGGTTCAATTCTTGACCTTTTCTTATTTCTAGTTTTTATTAATTCCTTAAATAGGAAACGGCCAATTGGAACCGTGCACCACCAACGCCACATTAAGCAATTTTTCTAAATGCGATTCGTTTCCTGAATTCCCAACTGATCATTCGCAATGCCTCTTATTTTTGTAAAATTGTGACACACAAAAAATAGGATAGCCCCTATAAATAATATATTAAAAAAAATGCTGTTTTTAAATTTTTGTTGCTATTGCACTAAAGGGTTAAAAATAAAAAATAATGGGCTAGAAGTGATAACAAAAATTAAAACATTTTTATTTGTTATAATATTTTACATAAAGATAACCGCTACGATTATTTATAATAACTTCTTCAGCCAAATATGATGTGCAATACTATGTCAAGGAACTTAGAAGCAATTTGTTTTAATGTGAGATGTTCAAAAAAAAATATAAGTAGATTTATTTCACCATAAACAATTAAGCTTCGATCATGAATTTTTTAAATAAGTGAATTTATTATGTGGTGTTGTATGGCAGTTTGTTTACATTAAGTATTTCACATTTTATTTGGCTTTAGTGAATATAACAGGTGAAGGTAACAAATTGAGGATAGCTTAAGTTTTCATTTTCATGTTCGTTCTGTGAAAAGATGATTGAAACTAAACCTCATTTTTTATAATTAAGTATACAGGATAAACTATTCCGGAACTTAAACGTTCTTGTTTATTACGTTATTGTTTGCAGGGCTTCGGTGATGCAACCTTTTTAATACGGGGTACACGGCGTACATTATGGTTTTAATTAATTCAGCAAAATGTCCGGTTGGTATAAAACCATTCGTTGCATATTCATTCAGCTTGTGTGGGCTTATTTAAATAAGCAACCACTTCATAAATAAGCGCTCCAACTATCTAGAATTCCTTCTTCCTCACATCTCTTAACCCACAGACTCACAGTATTTGTCTAGAACAAAGAATGTGAAATCCTCTTATTAGACATCTATAAGCAAAATTTATATTTATAACATTTTACAGGTCATTCAATAATTTAAACAAATAACAATTTAAATTTAGTAAAATACGAAATATTTAAATGATTTTCACACTTAGTCCGGTTTCAATAAATATTTGTGTTATCACATCATTTACATCCTCTTTTACGCAGCGCAACAATATTTGCCAATGCTTTAATATTTGCACAACACCGCTAATTAACAGATTTAAACATTCGTCAATAACCAACAACGTTCAATCAGGTGAATAGTCGTAACGAATTACATCTACCTCACAGAAATCGAAATAATTTACTCAGTTTTAAATTTATTATTTATGGAAACAAGATGAACGAGACAAGTATCGAATGATTATCGAACCACTTCAAGTAATTTCATTAAACCAAACAAAAATTGATAATTTTAGGTTACGATTATTAATAACTTAACAAAAACTTAAAATATATATTATTTGAAAATAACATCACGCAGGCGCAGATGAGATTCGAACTCAGGGCTCGCCATAATCGCTGCGCTGCTACCCAAGCACGGTAACGACTAAGCTAGCATGCCATATGTTAAGTTAGTTGAAATTATGAAGTACTATCAATTACAGACCAAGTGAGTGTGTAACATTTTTAGTATAGAAACAACTTATAGAAGAAGGTCGTAAGTGAAACCGAAACGTCAATCTATTGCTTTGTGTGATTGCTTATAGACTTTTGAGCGCTACTGTACAGCTCTAGCTCATCAACAAAAATCCAATCAACTCGTGGTATTTCGAAGGCTATGTCCATTTTTCGAAGAGCTACACTTCGTAGGCGAGTTGCAATGATCTACATAACACGCGCGTGCTCAAGAAAATAGTCATAAATTTTCTTAATAACGGTAAACTCGTTATTACGATATTTTTTCACAAAGTCCTCCATAAGATTTTTAAGATTTTGCTCTTGTGTTTAAGATTTTGCTCTTGTCTTTCTCATGACTCTGTTATGTGACATTAAACTTCAGTAAGCAATTCATAATTAGTGGACCATTTTACGTATCTCCTTACAAAACTGTCAAATAGATTAATTGCGTGATATGAATTTGACGTAGATAATATTGTAATATTATGAATTGGCAGTTAATGACTATTTTAAAATTTCTAATGTGATTAATATTATTATCTATTATGATTTGGCGTCGAGCCCCTACACCAAAACTAAAATCCACATACATTATTTATTCGAAAACACTTCTCTATAAAAATACATTTACTTCGGCGATGCGTCGTCAATTAAATGTTTGACACAATCGTTTCACAAAATACGATGTTTCGTTCCCCTTAAACAAATCCTGAATGCGAAAACGTGAGTGTTACCAGTTCTGATATCGCTCGGGAAGGCATCCAGCCGGTAAGAGAGGTGGATAGTGGCGAGCGGCGCGATAAACTGAGCGTTTTGTGTATTATTTAAAACAAAGAGATTGCTCTTGTGGTCGCAATCGCTTCTGCCAAGCATGAGGTCATGGGTTCAACTCCTGGTTTTGGCAAAGTATTATAGGGTATTTCCATATAGAATTTAGTAGCCTTGAGACTGGATTTGTGCCATGTTTATGGAAATAGGCTCGCACCCTATTAAAATGGGGCTTAAATATAATTGGCGAAATGTGGGTACTGAAGGTACACCTCTGCCTAATCCTACCGGGAATACAGGAGCGATGTTATCTATTTATTGTTTGTATAAAATGACTGGCTGAATTTGTTGCTGAATGAATTCGCTATATTTTTTTTCCAAAAATTTTTTGAATTCCGAGGAAGGTTCATACGAAAAGAAAAATTGGAAAAAATTCACGGAATGTTGGAAAATTCGGGAAAAACGAAAAGTGCTTTTTTTCTCTATGGAATGTTTGTATGACCTCAATGACCGCAATTTTTGACACTACAACGTCGGTCGTAATAGCTAAAAGGTCTTGTAGAGAGATTCACGAAAGATGATTATGTTCTACTAGCTTGTTGCCCTCGACTTCTTGTTCGATCCAGGATGAAAAGTGGCCTATGTCCTTCTCCAAGTCATGGTCTACCCAAATTTAACATTAGTTTATAATATTAGTTTTTTAATATTAGTTTTAGATTTTGTGGACTGTGGTGAAGATGAGTCATAGTCATCTTCACCACAGTCCACAAAATCTAAAACTCTTCTAATCTATTTTAATTTAATTCAATTTGATTCAAGTTATTGTGGTTGCTCATTTTTAGGTTCGGGGCTAAGTAGTAATAGCCTCGCGGATGATCATAGAAAAAAAACTATATTATGCTAAAGATAGTTTTTTTTTTTATGATCATCCGCGCTTGCCGGGGTCCGTCCGAGGATTTTTGACTATCTTATCGAGACCCTCAGTGCCTCAGAAAGCACGTCTGTTGCCCGCGGCTGCGTCTGCGTGTATATTGTGTTGTTGCACACCAAAATCAGCGTGTCGAATCTGTAAAAATCTAAGCGGGAAGACTTGCGTGGTGTGAGCTGTCAGTGTCATCCTGTCTTGGTCAATCCCTAGCATCAGTGGCACTGACAGCTCACTTCGCCTAAGTTTTAACGGTGATATGGTTACAGAATAGCAATGCAGGATCATCATTTGCCGAGCCTTTTCACAACTATGTCGGGGTGGGCTTCCAGTCTAGCCAGACGCAGCTGAATATCTGTATTTTACATGGACATCACACGTGTATTTGGTGAAGGGTTAGGCAGAGGTCTACCTATTGTACTGTCCCCACATTCCCCAAATATAGCCTAGTGAAATTAGCAATTCAGGTTCTAAGTACTGTCTTCGAAAGGGTGGATAATGAAAAATAAAAAAAACGGTATAAAAGAAATTCCAAAAATTGTTTGTTTATACACATGCACATAAAAAGAGAAAATATAAAATCAATACATCTGGCATGCCGATAAAAGATTTCGTCCATTCGACCGCAAACAGATCGTTTGTTGGATTAGAATCCAAGAGATCATTAAGAGCGGCCAGAATACTGGGTGCGACATGGAGGCGCAGCAAACAGCCTGTGTTTTCTGCCACGGCAGTGTTTGTCTGGGACAAAGAAGCGATCTAGCACAGAATGCAGACCAGGCGCGTCAATACTCGTAGTGCCGGGGAGCGTTTTACAAGCTATGGTGAGTTGGTCTTTTGCTCGCCTCACTTCTAACGGGTTATATCCGAGGCACCCCGGTTAAAATGTTAGACTAAAATGTTAGTTAAAAATGTTGATAGATGTGAGGATTATAGCCATGTTTGCGCTTATAGAGAAACCTAAGGAACGTTTTTTGTAAAATTTTCAGTAAAAGTTCCAAAAAGTAAAGTTTTACTCTTTTTCTATTTTTAGGCGTAGGTACTTTCGTGAGGATTCCACACGCAGAAGCTATCCGCCACAATAAGTAAAGGCAATCGTATAGTAAAGTAATTTCTTTAAGGCCTACTGCAAAACCTACACGTGCAGCTTGTGGGTGAAGTATACGCAGAGGGCCTGCAACGTCCTTCGCGGTCAGTATAAAAATAAATTTAAGATGCTGATGGGGCTTCCGCGCTTCTGCAGCGCTTCGAAAATGTTCACGGAATCCCGTGTCGACAACTGTCATGCCATTATGTGGTTTGTTTTAAAGAGTTACCGTGGAGTTTCTTGCCCTATCATTTCCATTCCTATGGAGAAGAGCCGACAAGAAACTGAATGACCAATTAGAACCGTGTACCTTGCTTCTGACGTTTCATAGGTGTCCATGTAGGTTTGTGAGATAACATATTTAGATTTGAATTTGATTTGAATGAGAAAGAGGCAGCGTCAATTATGGGTAGGTTATGTGGAAACTCCAAGAGCATCCTTAAAATACAATACAGACAATGTGGACAGCCCCTTTATTAAGCACTGGGTGGCAATATATCGACACGCAAACTGTTACAACAGTGTTTTTTTTAAAATAACCTACAAAAAAAAACAATACAGGGGCTTCAGAATCATGTACTGAATCCAATGTAACAGGTTGCGCGTCTATGTATTATAACTCATTTTCACCATGTCCGTACCTTAACATAAACCGGGGTGATTATTCTAAATAACCGACAGTTGGAAAAAGAAATGGAACAGCAATCTATTTCAGCGTATTGCTTATCGGGTACCGTTTACTTAGCTGGTCTTCATGTGGAGGAAGCGTGTGAATAGGTGTTTTTAGAAAAACTATTTTCTAGTGACATCGGTGTCTGCATGTGTATTGTGTACGTATTGTAGCCGTGTGTGTGTTCATGTGTGCGGGGCGGGGTTGGAGGAAGGTAGGTACGATTTTAATCTGCAACTACTTTAAGATACTTCAGGTGCGTGCCTTCTTCTATTCTATAATCGCAATAGTTATTAATAGATTTACCCTTACACTTAAATCACACCAAGTGTCGCTTAAATCCTTTTTCCTAAACCTATATTTTGAGTATAGGGCGCTTGAATCATTTAGGTCCGTATTACAGAAGGAAACTCAAGCATTGATCTCTGTTTAAAACTAGTTTTAAGTCTTGTTTGAATTTTAGAACGTTCCTCAAGCATAGATTCATCGATCATAGTTCAGCTGAGTTATGCTTTATTCTACATCATCGCTCAGTTTGTAAATCGAACCCAAGCAGTGATTTGATATGTAATCACCCAAGTGTGGTCGCGACCGCGCTTGAGCATCATTTTGTAGTTTCAATGTCAATTTTTGTTCTGTTCAAGTGTATGCGTTGTCGAGTTTTAAATATTGTTGTTTTTCTTTATTACTATCTTAATGGATATATTTGTAGAAGTAGATAATTACAATAATTTATTCAACGACGATACAAATAGAAGGTTGAATTTTAGCGTTCCTCTCAGATATTTAAGGGATACACAGGACCCTTAAAATTGTGAATATTTCAAAAAGAGATACAGGTTTTCACAGGATGTGGTGAAAAATGTAATTCTACCGATGATATACGACGATTTAAGAAAACCACACAAACATGGGCATCCCATAGCCCGAGAATTGTAAATTCTTGTGTGTTTACATTTTATGCGACGTCTTCATTTCATTTTGAGTGTTTTATTTTCACATTTAAATGCTATGCAATGGATTATAAAAACAACATGAATCAATAATTTAACTTTTTTGTGTGGTGATCTTGTAAACGTTTCCCACCCAGCTGCTTCAAACATAGTGGCGAATGTCTCTCGCCTAATGGCTCTTCAACATAGACCAAAATATTAAGTACGAGTATCCACAAGATATAGTCTCGAGAGCAGTTTCAGTAGCTGGGCCAGTATGAAGGATATCCTGGCTTCAGAAACATAGATGGTGCAATTGACTGCACACACATATAAATTGTTAAAACTCCAGGTGTGGAACAAAATGAAGAAACAGAAAATCTTATTATTCTATAAATGGTTAGGTTCAGGTTAGATAAATATTGATTAAGTACATAACTATCAATATTTTTGTTGATAGTTATGTACTTGTTGTTCAGTTTTTGGTCAATTTGGCCACTTTATTGTGGCACGATGGGCAGCACACATGATAGCAGAATTTTTCAAATGTACTCCTTACGAAATCAGTATATTCAGCAACAACACAATGGTTACCTTGTTAGTGACAGTGGCTACCCATGCCTTAGGTTTCTTTTAACCCCAATAAGTACACCAACAAGGAATGCCGAAGTAATCTTCAATAGAGTTCATATCAAAACACGAAATGTGGTTGAAAGAACATTTGGTAGATGGAAACGGAGATTTCATGCCTAAGTCGAGGGCTGGGCAATAAACTGGTTTCAGTTTGTAACGTAATCGTTTCTTGCGCTGTACTTTTTAATATATCATTATCATGCAACGATTCAATGCCAATAAACGATGAACAGAGTGATAGCAATGTAAATGAAATTGACGTGGATCATCCTGAAATTCAAGGGACTGTTGATGGGTTTGCGTTTAGAACTACCATAAATAATAATTATATTTAACAAGCTGTTCGTGCCCGGCGTCGCCTGGGGGAATTTCACAAAAAAATTGTATCATATTCCTGACCTTCCCGGTGGATTTTCCAATTGTTTTTTTGTCATACAAACCTTATCCTAACAAATACACACAGATCAAAAAAAGAATTAGCCAAATAGGTGCAGCCGCTTTGAAGTGATGCGCGGACAAACATTTTTGGCAATTGACTTATATGAATATAGATTTACAGCTACTATACCCTAGTTTAATTATATTTTTATATATAAAACAATATGTCAAATGATCAACTTTTTTATTAAAGGCCACCTACAGTATATTTTACTGTTTCTAATCCAGAGAAGATCAGAACAAAGTTTGTAAATAAAATAAATCGTAAACGAAAACAAGCTGATCCATAGACAACACACATCTCTGCTTGAGGCACGATTTGAGCCTCGATTCAGCTGAGTATAGATTGATTACCGTTCTGGAATAAGAACGATGCTCAAGTATTGATTCTATACTTAAACGGTGATCGACTGATTGACGATCAAACTGGACTTGAGGAACTTTCTGTAATACGGACCTTAGACTTGCATTGGAAAAGTTTTTTGTGATTTTTGTAGTGCCGATCTATCTATCTTAAAAATATTAAGTTGGAGTCTCATTTCATAGGTAATGGTTAAAATCACTACGAAACCTTAGTTGGTCCTTTAAGTTTTAACCGGAACGAATGGAATTAAAAAGTTTTTGTGAAAATCGCCCATTTTCTTGTTGACAGTACATTTTTTTTTAAGTCTGTTAATACATTTTTAAATCTGTGAGTTTGTCTAAATTTATCAAAAAGTTATGGTTAATCTCCGCAGACGATTAAGGGCTGTCATGAGATGGCGGAAGGCGGCGAGAGTTGCCACGTGCGGGACGTGGGCCATCGACTACTCCGCTACTGATCTCGGAATACGGCACGCGCTCGCACTCCGTCCGCTTACCAACTTCGATACTAATATTGCACCTTATTTGGATTATATTTTACGTTTAAATTACAATCCATTATTTTTCAGTTAAGTCCTTAGTTAGGTCCCTAACACTACCCTTACTGCCCCGGTTTGAAAATCCGGGAGCTGGCTTCGGCGTGCCGAATATACAGAATATTCGGCATGCCGAATGTACAGGATATTCGGCATGCCGAAGCCTGTTCCGGCCTACCATTGCTTTCTGAGGTATGCATAAGCTTCCTTGTGACAACATCAAAGGATTTTCAAAGGATTTCGTCTTAAACTTTTCAACTGTTTTGCGTTTCGATTTTTTTTTCACGACATCATCGTAGTCACGTCTGCCACTGTATCACTTGATGTTATCAATCCGATTTATTTCGTTACTGCTACGTTTCATTTGGACAAATAACTTTTTACCGAAGTTACACTTAACCGAAATAACATTTATTCGATGAATTATGTTTCCGAACAGTCTTTTTAATTTAGACCACTGTGTTAATAAAATTAGACCACTGTTTTAATTACCGTATTTTCATTTCACCAAACGCTTAGAAAGTGTGCGCCTATTTTGTTTCATTCGTTATTTAAATGCAATGGCACTAAAACAATTGATTATGAACAAAAGTTGTTTTTAAGTTGCCCCAGTAAGAAGCATGCAAACAAGGATGCAGGCTTCAAGCATGCAGCATGCAGCATGCAGCGTGCAAGCGGGCATGCAGCATGCAAACATGCAACATGCAGCAAGCATTGTTTCTGTCACGGCTCTGGTGCTGCAGTGTTTGTGCCCCACGCGAGCTTATCGTCGCAGATGGTTAACGCTCACCACCGCAGCTTTGGCTTGTAGGCCGGCTTTGCCAGCCCACCTCAGCCGCGGTGGCGGGCCTTCAAACCACCTGCTCCTCAGCGCCCCACCCCTCCACGCCTACGCGGTCTTAAATTACATTCTAGGGGTAGGCAGATAAGACTCCGTGTAGTCGGTTTTGCAGCGATTCGTTGCTGTCACAAAATGATTTACTAGCACAACATATGTCACATTATTTTATAGCTTTTCGTTGTTTCGGTGTGGTGAAATTATTGCAAATAAATCATTTGGCAAATGAAACAAGTTCAAAAGAGGCTTCGGCCAATAAGAAAAAGTTATTTAGTAAATTGGCGAAATATAGTTTGGTAAATTAATAACTAGTACACATGATACTTCGATGATCTAAAAATATGTCAAATAATACAGAAGGCAAAAAAAACGTCTACCAATAGTTTTCGGTAAAATGAAATTCGAACAAAAACAAAAACGGAAAGTGATCGGTTACCCCTATAATTACAAGATAATTAAGTTATCTTAGCTCAGGTATTGGCTGTAACTATAACATACTTACAACTCTGCTTACCTCAGGCCTATTTTCTATTGTAAACCATGTTTTTGATTTGTAGGTGCAAAAAAAAAAAATGTTTTTTATTCTTTGCCTTAAATCCAAAGATCAAAAATCTGTCCTTAACGGCCTGTATCCACGTATTTTTCTGCCCCACCGGTCCATATCGCAGCCCAAAAGCGAGTAAATCTCCGTTTTGTCAGCCGCTCGACCCGCCATCCGTTTGTCGCGTGACATGTAGCCAGCCCAACTGTTTTTTTACTAAAGCTTGACTCTACCAAATTTATTAGCACCCACTTAAAATCACAGTTAAATATGTTGAGCGTTGATTTGTGGAGTTGGTCGGAGTGGATCGCTAGCTCAAAATGAAATGCTGTTTGTTTGTAAGCGCATCTCTTGATACATCTGGACTATCTATTCTTTGTTTAAAAACCGTTATGATGTGAATTAGGTTTTAGCGGATACCAAACATAAAGGTTTCCTGGAAAAAAAGAACGAGAAAAAGTAAACGCCCTTTTTTGTATGAGCTTTTTTTGTATGAACCATTTGGACAGGACAGAACAAAGTCTCAACAACGTCTCTGACATCAATGTCGGGTCAGCTTGTGCTAAAACAAAATTCACAATATGAACATTTAGGGCTACCCCTACATGTATATATTGTGCCAGTGCATTTTGATGCGTAATTATTACACTCGGTCCCAAAAATAACGGGTCAGTCACAAAAGTTCGAATATCTCCCGAACTACGTATGCTATCATAATGAAACGATTACTGTTCGATTGGTCATTAAGTTATACAAAAAATGAATAAATTGAAACTTATGTATACCTTCATTCTTATTCTCAAAAAAAAAAAAAAAACTGAAAGTCAAAAATGTTGTTATTTATTTTGTTGCTTTCATTCATTACATGTTTAATTTTAATACTTCGTATTGCCTCCCCTAGCTCTTCTTGCAGCTACTAAATTTGGGAGCCGGTTCTGAGGAATGGCTTCCCATTCCTCCACCAGTGCTTGTGTGAGCTCGGGTAGCGTGATTGGTTGGATGACGTTTTACGCAACGCTCAAGCTCGTCCCATTCATGCTCTATGGGGTTTAAATTCATTTACAATTCCGGAGGTATGGGGACGCGCATTATCATGCATTAATATGCCATCCCGGTACATCGTTACCATGAAAGGTCCAACATGTTCATACAGGATCTCCATGTACCTCTCTGCATTCATAGTGCAACTAGCTTCATTTCAAAATCAAAAAATCAAAATCAAAAGTCATTTATTCAAACTAGGCTGAGAGTCAGCACTTTTCGAACGTCAAAATTACATAAGACAGTCCCCCAAAACGCCCGCCCTTCACCACTTCCTAGTGCTTTAGCTGGGAAGAAGAAGTGGCGCCACAAACTCCCCAGCAGCACAGCTGTCTGTTTAGTTAGAAAACCATTGAATTATATAATTATAAGGTAATCAAAGAATAAAAACCGAAACAAACAAAAATAACATATTAAATTATCTGCCATATTTAAGCTAGCCACGCCAATATACCCAAAACAGAAACCAATAAAAAAATCAATGAAAAAAACAACATAACTTAATACACACATAAAAGCCTCCAGGCATAAGGGGCGTGACATCTTACATATGCATTATTGGATTATTTTTTAAGTAAACACAAATGACAAACCAGGACCATCGAAGTAAAATAAGTTAACAGAACAATTACTTTAACAAAATCAAAACCATAGACAGCAAGACGACCAGTCACCACAAGCAGCACCCGTTCACGAGCATAACGCAAAGATCAGCCATTGCCCCCCTCGCCATATTTGAGGGAAGGAGGCAACCCGATCCCCGACGCTACCGCAAGCAGTGACATCTACGGGAGCATGACGAACTCGCTGCCGGTTACTCAGGCAAGAATCATTTAAGATCAATTGTCGAGGTCACTAGCTAACCACTTATTGCAATACGACTCATTGAAAAACATTGTAATGAGCGGATCATGTCAATAATAAATGAAGGTAACTAAAACTAATTGACTTATACAGTCAAATAAAATTAAAATAAATATACGAACTCGTATACCCTGTCAGTATGTAAGCTGATTCTGGAGAAAGAACATAAACATTGTCTTGAGTTAATTACAGCGACCAGCTATTCTTATCGTTTAAGTAGTCGTCAATTGAATAATATGCCTTTGAACAAAGGTTGGATTTTACTTGAGCTTTAAACGCATTAAAAGGCAAATCTAGCAAAGAAGAGGGTAGTTTGTTATAAAAGGTTATGCCTAGCCCAACAAATGAGTTATGAACCTTATGAAGCCGGTGAAAGGGAGCACGTAGTTTGTTCTTATTTCTAGTATTAACATTGTGAAAATCACTGTTTTTAGTGTATAAGTGTATATTTTGCCTAATGTATAAGATGTTGGCGAAGATAAATTGTGATGCTACCGTAAGAATACAAATATCTTTAAAAAAATCTCTAAGAGAAACTCTGGCTCCTAGTTGATAAATTGCTCGGATTTTTCTGACCGACCGACCTTGACAATTCAAAAGTGCCTGTAATTGGTTTATTTGAAAATAAATGCTTTGAGTTTGAGTGCCATTTTGAATTAGCACGAGCTCGGAGCGGGCCTCAGCAGAAATTCCAGCCCAAACAACTACTGAGCCTCAGCCGTGTGCCACTGTTTCCTCCACACAGGCTTGATGGAAGCGTTCCCCTGGTTTTCTGTACACCAACTGCCTACCATCATGCTTGTAAAGCATGTATTTCAATTCGTCCGTGAACATTACCCTAGACCAATCGTCCAGTGTCCATTGTTGGTGCTCGCGCACGTATCTCTGTCTTGCAATTCGATGTTGCCGTTCCAGTTTGGGGCCCTTTGCGGGCCTTAATGGTTTCAAGTTTACCTCAGCAAGACGTTTCCTCAATGTTTGTGCGCTTAAATTGCTACCACCAAAGCGAATAAAGTGTTTTTTTAGACCAACTGCAGTTTGAAAACGATTACGTAGCCACCAGGTATCTGTCATCCCTGGCCGTTGTGCATCTTGGCCTGCCATTTCCTGGTCTCCGAAGGTGCGATCCGGTCTCTCGGTACGGCTGGTCAGGAAAGTCAGGATTCTGGTACATTCATCTAACGTGACTGCCATGCTCCACCTCACAGAATACTGATTATGCACGTGGAAGTCGTTCACAATTTTTTTTTGTGCCAAAATAGAAATGGAAAGAAACCAATAATGACATAAAGCAAAAATTAAGTTTTCAAAAATTTCCATTTTTCGGATTTTATTTTTTTGTAAATAAGTTTCATCCATCAGCCAATATAAAAGTATGTAATAAGAAGTGCAACTAAATAGTCTTTATTCTGTTTTTTTATTTCATTGATCTGACTCTTACAGTTTTGTAGATATTCGAACTTATGTGACTGACCCGTTATTTTTGGAACCGAGTGTATTATTATTTCATTGATTTATTTGTCTCCATATTTTGCTAGATTTTAAATAAGAAAATTAAAAAAACAAAAGTGTTCCGCCGATATCGGGATCAGGGTCCAAGCTACCGGTGGTTAGGGCTCCAGAGACAGGAACCTCCTCACGATGCGTGCTGTATCCAGGAGTACTGCCTTCTGAATCAGGCTCTTGATCCAACCGCTTAACGAAAGCCTTGAGAAATGTTGATCGAGGCTTTTGGCTATCAGTCCAATGACTGATACGACAATCGGCACAATGACAGCCGAGTTCACATTCCACATGTCTACAACCTCGTGTGCTAAGACGAGATATTTAATTTGTTTCTCTTTGTCAGCTTTCACGAGGTTCTCGTAATGCAGAATGGTAGCATCGATTATCATTGTGCGGCGCACTAATCGATCTATCACTACTATCTCAGGCTTATTAGCGATAATAGTCCTGTCATCAATGATAGTTCCCAGTACAACGTGACATGGTCATTTTCGAGAACTGGGTCGGGCACATACTTGTAATAATCTAACCTCAGAATCCACAAGTTTATATTTCAAAGCAAGTTGCTGGTGAATAATCCTGGCTACTTGGTTATGCCTGTGCAAGTGCTCGCCGTTAGCCACACGAGAACAACCAGAGATAATCATCAGACATCTGATGGACTCATCCGGACGGTGGCACGCCCGACACACGTCAACCATCCCATCCTTCATAATATGTCTCCGGTAGTTATTCGTCAAGATAACTTCGTCCATGATTGCACAGACGAAACCTTCAGTTTCCCCGAAAAGGTCACCAAAACGTAGCCAGGATACGGACCCTAGGAAATCTACACCAGGCTCATGGAGAGCCCGATAGAAGCGCCCTGAGTGCGAGCGAAAGCGGGGTGAGTCCCTTGTCCACTGCGACCGCATCACGGTGCATATCCACTTCGGCTTTAAGAAAATATTCCCTGAGACTGCACATCTCACGGTTGTGGAGGGTCTTCGCATTTAAAAAGCCGCACTTCCACGGAATATACAACGTGTAACAGAACGAACGCAAGAGCTCATACACCCCAATTAGAATATTTAATTATAAGACTAAAATAACTTATGTAGTTTTATTAAGATAAACCACCCCTAGCAATTTAAAAAAAAATAGTTGTCCCATAAAACGTTTGAGCGCACTACTCGATCTGTACCCACACTAATAGCGCACGCACCGCACACTCATGTGCCTGCCAGCCGGCTAGGTAGGTAAGCACTGCAAGAGAAGGAGTACGCACTAGGTATGTGTGTACGTTAGTGCAATGACCGAACATTACATACAGATCACACGTAAAGTCACGCGACGAGCAGTGCCTCTGTGTCGTGCTGTGGCGTCGCGCCTGTTTGTGGGAGCCTTAATAAATAAGCTTTGGATTATTTTGACCTAAGTTATTAGGTTTAGTAAAGGGGAAGTCAAATCGCCCGTCTGCGATGTTACTTAATTTGATGTACTGAATGCGTATTCGAAGGCTATGTGATGTGTCTTTTTAAATACTGTATATAATATATAGCTGTAAGTGTCACATCTACCGATACGCGATCTGCGTTCGAGGACTCTTCTGCTCCAACGGCCATCGATCTGTAGCTGCATGCCAACGTCACATATTCGGAGCGTTCAGCTGCGCCGCTCATAGAAATATCCTAACTGAGTTTGAAACATTGTGATTGGTCAAATCGAATAAACCCTACATGTCTGTCTTCATACTACTTGTGACCCCTAAAACTAGTACTTTAATAGGACAAATAAAGGCATGCTTATCCCCTCCCGACCCTTGCTCGAGCCAGCCCGCGCCGCTGAGCCTGTAGCTTAAAATTCGTCCCAAAATCACTCCAATCCTGATCCAGCTAGTCTCTTGCTGCCCTCTTCCAGCGACGCCCTAAGCCGAGGTTCGTACCCCACAGAGGGTGTCTTTAGCGTGTAGTCGCTTAGTTTTTAGTTAATATTTAAGTTTAGTCCTGGCTGGAGGCCTTAATTTATTAGTGCAACCACAGGCAAGTCCGTTTAAGCAGACGTCAACCTCATAGGTGGACCTGCGAGTAGCCATAAAAAAAAGGCATGCTTATGCTACATCAAGCTAGTGATATCATTTCTCCTGACCTAACACTACAGATCCTTCGACAAACATGGCAATCCCATTATTACTTCAGTTTGCTAACTCTGCAAGCTGTGTTAGTAACTACAGATTATCGTAAGGCTAAGGTGGGTCATTTACGACCTTGAGTGATGCGACTTGCACCTGTCGCTCGCAAGTTGAGTCGCGGTGACTCGTGCTATGTTCTGAACAATTTCTGACATTTGTTTTTTCCTCAGTAGCTTGAGCTTGTAGCTCGTGGCACGAGGTGTACTACCTCAACGATTACGATAAAATACATTCTTGTTTATTAGCTGAACATCGTTTAGCCTGTGAAACAGGATAAATGGGGAATATACCCCCGGCGTACGGACAATGAACGAATAAAGCGCCAAGTAAATGCTCACCCTAGCTGAGTTTTAGCTGGCATTTGATTTATATTACGAGTTGTACTCTGCCCAAGGTCCGGTCCCAATGCGAGGAAGCCCTATGGTGCCGTGACCAGGATTCTCGTCATTAAATGTACTGATTCATTTCAGTGCAACGAGAAAGAACTACTTAAGAGTTACTACAACAAAAGCACAACGTGAACAATAACACAACGTAATTTTATGGTTCTATTAAATGCTAGGGACGGCGGCAGTTACAACGGCTACAATAATTTATGTTTAATTAAGTTAAGGTTTGAAAATGGTGGTTGAATGCTTACTACTCGTAGTGGGTTCAAACCCCGCGCGATTCGTTAGAATATGTGCTTAGATTCCATCGCCATGGATTTTAGGGTTCGATTCCCGCTAGATTAATTGTGTGAAGATTACTTGGATTCCTGTGTCACGGTTTGTGGGTTCAATTCCCGCATGAATAGTTAAGCATAATTGTAGAATGTATAGCTTTGGTTCCGATGCTAAATAGAGTGGGTTCGATTCCCACATGCACGGACGTATTTTTATTAAGTAGGCGATGGTATGATTGTTGCTTGGGCTCTTGTGCTACTAAGGTAATGGGTTCGACTCCCTGCAAACGTGGATTTAGTATCTGACAGTATGTGAACATGAAATATGTTTACGCGTTAGTTATGTATGTGTGTGAGTGAGTTTAAGTATAGAACTCGCTCTTAACTATGATTAAACCTAATTTTATTATTATCTAAGAACTACGAAGCGTAAAGCTTCTAGCATTTTGTAAATGACAATTAATTTACCAAGAAGGTACATTAACCATCGTCATAGGAAATTAACATAAATCTTTCTAACCTTGCAGTCTGCAGCGCATTTCATATAGTTGAATAGATACTCGTTTGGCCTTATTTCAAATTCCAGGATAATTAAGTCTTCACTTGGCTGCGACTACGCAGTGACTAAACTTCTGGTTTGTGCTTCGCACTTGGTTTCAAGTTTCTACAAAATCTGCTGACATCGGCTGACTCCAACAGCAGTGGCTGTAGCGTGGCTCCTGTTACGAAGCTAAGTTTCACTATATAATAGATACTTCAGTGACCCGTTATAACCTACGCAGTATGATTTTGTTATCTCACTTATAATCATTACGTTTAAAGGCAATGGTACTATAGTTATTACTTTCCATATGCTAGAAAATCTTCTTGTCAATATTTCATAATTAGAGGGAGAAATTGACAATCCTTTGTAACACTAGGGTTGTTTATTGTGTACACAGTCGTCTAGGATAGGTATCTATATTTACTAATCAGTTTAACTTTCCAACTCTTATCGGATTTCAAAACTGTTTCAACCTCTTAGAATCAGAGCGGGCGTCTTATGGGAATAAACTCTTATATGTTCATGCACGGACTATGTCAACTTTATAATTTGTAAATAAAAATAATAAAAGAACACCTTTTGTTACACTAAATCAATAATTGTTTGCACAATCAAGGATACCTATATTTTCTAATAAGTATAACTTACCGATTCTTGTTGAAACCTGCTCTAACCTCTTAGAATCAGAGGGGGGCATGTTATTGGAATACACTCTAATATGTTTATGTGCGGACTATTTCAGCTGTTTTCGGATATGACTGCCGACAGCTGACTAAGCTGACTCAGCGTTAAGGTGCACAAGGAAAGGCCTCTGTCCAGCGGCAACCGCGATAGGCTGAGTTTAGAACGAGGGAGCACCGCAGGTAGCGTGGCTCGATAAAACAAGTACTCTTTAAAGAGACCCTGGTATGTAAAACTACATTATAAGCATGCACAGGTTCTCGGAACATACTTGAAGCGCGGTAGTGTAACCTGATTAAGGTGACAGGAGTACTTTAAGTTAAGAAGATGCTTCTGCGAAGCAGTACAAAATTATAGCAGACATTGCATCTTATCGGGT
Organism: Dasypolia templi; assembly: GCA_963555695.1. Classification (NCBI taxonomy): domain Eukaryota; kingdom Metazoa; phylum Arthropoda; class Insecta; order Lepidoptera; family Noctuidae; genus Dasypolia; species Dasypolia templi. The sequence goes on from OY743158.1 coordinate 7,027,639, forward strand.
TCGTGTTCCAATTGGATTGAGCTTAACTGCTTGGTTAAATGAACTTAGCATACCTATGGGTATATACTCTAAAACACTTTCATGGAAAGGCATTGCTTCACCTATTATGAAAGCTCATCCGTTGTACTGCGTCACGCGTCTGATTTTCAGAGGGGGGAATGTGACTGTCTGTCACTTATTCCTATTTAATAACAAAATATTATATTTATTCTTAAACCATGCATATGGTTCGGCCCACTTTAGAAACACATAAAATCTTAATTTTATGGTCTGACAGCTTGACGCGTTACCCTAATAAATAACAAGATATCCTAATTCTTTGCACTTGTAAAATAGTTTAGAACCTCTTAGAAGTCCATTCCATTTCTATTTAATGGCACACGCAAATGGCCCCTTATGGCAGCCGTCGTCGCTTGAAAGAAATGTTTAGACAATCGAAACCCATAGTTCTTTACAAATTCTGAGAAAGTTAAAGCGAGGGCGCGTTATTGCAACCAGCTGTGAATCGTAAAAGCAATTAAGCCCTCGGAGCTATATCGCGGCGCCCCCGTAAGGGGGCGTTGCGTGCGGTGCCGGGGCTTCACCCCCCGACCGCAGACGCCATACGGCGACCCGTAAATACGGGCCTCTCCTTGGGTCTGCTCATGGCAGTGGATTTTCGGGCGCGCGCGGGCAACGCGCGCCCGTGTGAGTGATTGCTATTTTGTTTCTGTAGGAGCGCCGCGACGCTTATAGTGAAGCGCCGCTTTCTTCACAACATCTCGGCGGTCTGCCGCCGCCAGGTGAGACCCCTAGTTACCTAGGGGAGGCCCGGCGGCGACGACCAGCGACGGAGATGTCGACTCGACGCGCCTACAGAGTAGGTGAGTGGCCCCCGCCCGTCCAGATCACAGAGCTAGCCGTTACTGTCCGGGCTAAGGGGCCGTCATGAGTGTGTGGGCGGTATTGTAGTGTGTCACACCGCCCAGTGTCTACGCGGGTCGCGGTCCGCACCGCGCCTCCGCGTGTGAGTTAAGGTGCCTGTATAGTGGCGGATGTCTGTGTTTGTTTACGTAACGCGTCTATATTAACCTAGCACGCGCTACGCAAACGGTTGCGTGTGTTGCGAGTGTGGAGTCTTATTGTCACAGATAAGCCGTGTGTTACCTGGTTACGGCTTATCTGGGAGTCAGTCCGGGGTGATGGGGTCGTCGTCCGCTACCAGGTCGCGGGGGAGGGGTCTCGCGTCAGGGGGGCGCGCATGCCAGGGCGCAATGTTTTTGACGTGCGTCAAATCCGATGCGTCGGCACGCGCGAACATTCCCTTCGCGAGGCGCTCCACAAACTCATCCAGGCTCTCAATCCCTAGGTCCCTCTGGATGATGTCGTTCCTCACATAGCGAGGGGCGTCAACAATGGTCCGCAACGCAAGGTTTTGTTGCGTGCGGAGCAGCCTTCGGCTCGACTCACTAGTGAGGACGAACCATGCGGGTGCGGCGTATGTCAGGACTGGGCGTACGTACAGCTTGTACACGCCCAGCTTGACGCGCACCGGGATGCGGGACGAGAGCACCGGTCTGATGAGGCTGCGGGCGACCCTCCCCTGTGCGGCGACCGAGCGGACGTGCGGCCCCATTGTGAGCCGACGATCTATGGTTACCCCCAGGTACTTCACCTGGGGCGACCACTCGATGTCGGCCCCCTGTAGTTTCAGGTTTGGTGGGAGGCGCGCTAATCCGGAGACCATCGCCTGCGTCTTACCCACGTTCACCGACAGCCGCCACTTAGACAGCCACTCGGGAAGAAGATCGAGGGCGCGCTGCATCTTGACCGCCGCGTACTTCGCATTGAGCGATGAAGTGATGTACGCGGCGTCGTCTGCGTACAGCGCGAGCGTCGAGTCTGTGGTAGTGGGGATGTCGTCCGTCTATCGTGAGTAACACGCCGGCGACACGCAGCTGCCTTGCGGCACACCGGCTAGCACCGGCCGGGCGCTTGACAGCGCGCCGTCGACCACCACCCTGAAGGTCCTGTGGGAGAGAAAAGTAGAGACCACCTTCACTACGCGACGGGGCGCGTCGGATGTGGCCATCTTGTACACGAGGCCTTCATGCCATACACGGTCGAAGGCCTTCTCCATGTCGAGGAATACTGACACCGAATATTCCTTTTTGTTGTGCGCAGCTGTGAGTAGGTGCAGTACCCTCGACAGCTGGAGCGTCGTGCTGTGCTCCGCCCGGAACCCAAACTGTTCGGGTCGCGGCGTGATGTGCGGCAGCAGGTGTCGCAGCAGGAGTGCTTCGAACACCTTGGAGACCGTCGGCAACAAAGTGATGGGCCGATAGCTCTCCGAGAAATAGAAAAATGTGTTTATAAGTCGAAGTTTACAAAAAATAGTGTGGGAAAGGACCAGACGCCGATTTTGGATAGTTGGCGGGGGTGTTGAGGAAGGACAGTTGGTCTTAGGACATGACAGGGTTCGGTCGTTATAGTCTCAAGAAGGAAAGCTAGTTAAGTTAGGAGGTTGGTGAGTGTTGTGAGCTGGGAGGAGCTGTGTTCGAGGTGAAGTTGATACTGCGTGCGGCATTTCGTGAGTAGTAATCTAATCCCCTACAAAGATATCATTGGTAAGTGTTAAACTCTTTACTAATAATGTGCCTTTTCCATTGTATTGTTCTCGTAGGGTGATTTGTAGGTATCATTTAGATAATATCGCTGCAGAGCTATTAATAATCATTTATTTCAGCATAGCGACATTGCGCTATTAATTAACTCTATTTTCTATTGTATTACGTGTCCATCTCCTAATCCATACCCTGACAGATATTTGTCATTTGCGTTTGATTATAGGGAAACGGAGAAGGCCTTCCACTTTATTTGACACTGAGCACTGACGCTCGACTTTTGACGACTTTGACCTGTAATATGCGCAACCACATACGGAAGGCAGAACCGTAAATACTCTCAGTTCATTTAAAACAACATATGCTATAAAGTCGATCTAAATCGGCATTATAAAACAATCAAACGTTAGTGATAATTACTGCTTCCAAAAAGGTTTGGCCACACAACTCTTTACGAAAGGCTCGTCGTACGCTCATCTCCGGGTAGAGGGGGTAGGCTTCACACACTTCCCCAAACTGGATTGGTAGTCGTTCTAAGAACGCTAGGGACACTATTTATCGAAACACGTCAATTTGGACGCTTTGCCGCTTACAGCCGCACTGTATCCTCGAAATTGGGAAGATTAAGGAGATGTGAGGTGACGAAAATAACCACCTCGGCAGACACCGAGTACGATCGCATTGAGTTTTGCTACAGACTGAGTCTACGGTACGCTTGTGCAATATTTTCTGTTATTCTAGAAATGGGGCTAGGCTGCCGTAAAGATGATATTAACATTAGCACGCGTTTAGAATTTTATACTCAATACTTGTCTCACTCAATGGCAGTTGGGCTTCGTAGTTCACTGTCTCTAGGATTGAGTAAGACATTTATATTGTGCTTAGGGAACATGTTCTACTAAAATCGTATATTGTCCTCAGAGGTTATATGCGTTAGGTTTAGTAGAACACGTACAATGAGACACACGTTGTAAAACGGTTCCCCGTCTCACTGAAATGGGTACATCATACACAGATACATTAACGTAGCTATTATTGATTTATTAAAGCGCAAGCGTAACGATTCCCTTACCTCTTCACATTATGAAGATTCTATTACAGGTATTATTAGCGCTACCTGCGAGAAGGAAGACAGACCGCGGTAGGAAACGGTCGGTGTAAGGCTAGGCTAAGAAAGCTAGGAGAATTATTGAGTGCCAGAGGCCTTGTCCAAGTGGGCTGTTGTAGGAGAACGAGTTAATATTAAACAAGTAAAATATAGTTGTGTTGAATCACAGATTTAGTTTATTATTATTCTATAATCTAGTTTTAACGTAGTATGTGTTAGTATTTGTAGGTGAGACTGGGAGAGCCTTTAGTTATTATAGTTATCCTAGGCTGAAGGAGTTGATAGTCATTATAACTAATCAGACAGACACGTGTTGCTGGGGAGTTTGTTGCGCCACTTCTTCTCCCCAGCATAAGCACTAGGAAGTGGTGACGGGTGGGCTCTTTGGGGCTGTCTATAGACTTTAAAGTGAGTTGATTCACAACTCTATTAATTAAGCTTGAGTTTGATTCTCTACTCTCATAACTAGTAATTCTAGAATGTCGTATTCGTTGCCTTGGGCCGATACTATAACTCTAAACTCTATTTAATAATTATCCATGATTCTCTACTTCTCAACTCAACCTATCTAATAGTTCGAAGAATATTATATTCTATATCTTAGACTAATAACTCGGTCAGACTGACATGAGCACGTGTCTTGCAAATATGCTCACTGTGCAAAGAGTGAACTTCCAGGGGTTTGGGTGACCACAACTATCTCATATCCAGTCTAAGGACTGATAGGGACCATGTCTCCTTAAGAGCATGATGCAGACGCAATGCCGCTAGAACTAGCCGCTCCGTTGCTAGACAAGGACAGTCGCACGGTTGCCGCAGGAAAAGCCGCTTCGTCACGTTTATCAGTTCGAGAGAACTGCTAGGGGCCATGACTCCAAAAGAGCATGATGTCGACGCTATGCCGCTGTAAAGCCGCTTGCGTCACTTTATGGAAGTGTATCTCTGAGTACTCCGAGTGTAGATGCGAGGTATTGTGTGAGTTACGACTGATCAAATACCTGTTACGCGCTAGCGTTTGGGTTTCTAACAAGTTTATATAATAATTTACTCTGCATCCCTCTATTATTTAGCTTTCTAAAATCACTTCCAATATATTTCATAACTATGAATTCCCAAGTATCATCTAATATTGATACATTGTTTCCTTGCCTCATTAATAATATCAAGGCATTTGGCTTCTATAAATTTGGGAATTCACTTCTATTATCGGTGGGAGAGTGACCAAGTCTGGTGACGAGCTCTACAGGGCCGCACAGGGTTGGAGTGCGGCCTTTTCCCGTTAGGGGGAAACCGACCTTAACGCTAATATTAACATAATTAGGAAAAACGAAAAATTTATCAGCCTAGGGTAATTTAGGTACCGTCACACTATCAACGATTTTATAGCTCCAGAAACGAAAAAATATTGTAGGTCCCGTGTTAATAAATAAGATACGTAATTATATTAATAGTTGATCGCTGACTGTTTCTATCGCTGGCAAGAACTCGTCGCGGAGTCAAAAGCTATCAAAGAGAGTACCTACTTCTACACTGGCGTTCGTTTGGCGGACAGAACACTCGTTTCAAGGGTTCCGTACCCAAAGGATGCCAATAGGACCCTATTACTTAGCCTTTGCTGTCCTTCCGTCCACGTGCCTCCTCTGAAAGCAGGCTAATAAGATTTTTTTCACAGTGTGTTTCTATTACCACTATAACAACAAATTATAAACATTAATTAAAAATAAACATTCCCTGTTAGTATCGTGTTTTTTTGCCCCTCGTTGTGCTTAAGCTTCGTGTGCGAGTCCGGTGTTTAGTTCGACTCGCTTCATGTTAATCGCCGGCGTTCTAACAGGTTCCTGAAGTATCTCGAAAGTAATGTATGTAATATTAAGGAATATCGCTGAGCCAGTTAATAGTGTCAATCTCCAGCATCTGTCTGTATCTGTCTGTAAAAATCTGTAAAAATCTCACCGTGAGAACTAATGAATAATTTAGACGAGCCCAATCCCCGAGACAATCCACTAATGAAAAGTGCAAAATTCGTGTCGTTCACTTACTTATAAGCCAGCCGAGTAGTCCAGTTCAGTCAAAATAAAAAATAAAACCTGCGTCCGGCTACTGGAAACAAGTAGACTGGCTAATTGGCTTGGACGGCAACACACGGTCACACGAAGCCAATCCACTGCGAGAAGAAGAAAAATCCAATGCAGTGGACTGTCTCTATTTACACAATGCTTAATGAATTGGCTTAGTGAATCGTGCGAATGTGCATACTTGCTGGCGCTGCAATTATGCAAACTCAAACACTTCTAGTCGTCAACTCGGTAGTAACTCCCTTTGTAACCCTATCACCTTTGACAAAGTCCATTCATCGTTTCTTTGGTCTTTGTCTAACTTTGACTTCCATTACCATTCATAAATAAAAAATCAATTGCAAAAAAAGTTTGTCCGCGCATCACTTCAAAGAATTACTTTACTATATTTTTTTTGTTGTGTTTGTAATTTTCACGACAAGGTTTATATGAGAGATTTATTTGGAAAGTCCACCGGGATAGACGGAATTTTTTGTATGAAATTCACCCGAGCGACGCCGTGCACGAACAGCTGGTAAACAAATAAAGTTTGAATTCTAGCCCAGGTTATTTCTTGAATTGCATACTCACATAAAACGTTATTGTTTCTTTCCATTCCACACTAAAAGGTAGGCCAAAATACAGTTTGTGCTTCAATAGCCGTACCTAATAGGATTTTCCCTAACGATAGCTGGAAGACATTTCCCATTCCTTCCAATTTCCAACTTAATTCCTACTGTTTACAATTCCGTTTTACTTCAAGTGCCTATTTATACCAATGTAATTCTCAAGTGGGTTCTCTAGTTCCGGTGTCCTAATTATAGGCTTATTTTGTACTAGCTTGGCCTTCGTCTGCGTGAAACTTCTTGTTTTAAACATAAAGTAACTGTGAAACTCGGCAATATTGTAGCTTCCAATTACTGAAAATAAGAATTTTCGCAATTAGATCAATAGTTCTGAAGATTACCCTGCAAACAAACTCACAAACTGTACCTCTTTATTCACAATATATTGTTTTAATTTAAATACTTTATAAATACACTAGATATACTTCAATAAGTTACGTAACAAAATATTAAAATAAAAATATAATAACCTAACCTCTTAATAATAGTTGTAGATTTGGGAAGTAATTGGTAACTTTTTTGAGTGCGTGCATGTGTGTGATGCAGAAAAGGGTTTTGGTCAGTATAGGGTAGTGCACGCACGGTTATAGTTCAAAGAGAGCCACTTCGAAGGGAATGCCTGGTTATGTTTAAAGCAGCGATTTATGTAATTACTGAAGCACTATGCTTTAGTGTTTATGTGAAATAAAAACGTTCTGTTTTATCCAAGCTGGTTGGTTGACCTCGGACTATTTTACACTAGAGCTGCATCGCTGTAATGTATATTGAGTTATCTAGGCAGGCATTGAAGATATTTTTTTATGTAACAAATAATTTATAATTAATTTCTCAAATAAATAAATACAAATGTCTGATATTGTTTTATTTTGTGTTTCCCTTGTTAATTGATAATTAAACTATAAAAAATATCAGTGCAACCTGTAAATTAATGTACTATAAATAACAATATTCGTTTTGAATAAACTTTGTTAGTATTGTCACATTTTTTGAACGGATTACCCAGTTTAATGAATCAATATCAATAAACGTTAAAACGTTTTAGTCTTAGTTCAGGTGGCCATAACTTTATTTAAATACCTTGTAATATTAAAACCATATCAGTTTACTTAATCATTCACAACTCTTCGCGGTTTTAAAGCGCCTTAAGCTTTGTAATAGCAAAATCATAATCTAAACACTTATTACCAGCGATCTGATTAAAAGGTTTCATGAAACTGTTTACGTCTAGTCTGTTCCAATGCCAAGTTTTTTGAGTTATTTATTTATAGCAATGAAATATGCCAATATTCACGAATATAAAACACCAAAAATCATTCGTGTACACTAAAGATGCCAACGTCCATACATAATTTGGCCATGTATTTTGTTTAAAACGGTTTAAAACCACCATCATGTTGGTCGTATACGGATTACGTATTACTTTAAAAATGTTAAATAGGCTAGTTGAAAGTCATATCACATATGTCTACTGCTTTTTTATGATTTGACAGACTGAAAACAATCTTAATACTTATGCGTTTTAATTAAAATATACATTTATAAATATGGTGATAGTTAGCTACAACATATTTTTTATACATACTATTTATTAATTTATACAAAATAGTCTGGTTAGGTTTGTTCTCAGCCACTGCATAGTTTTAGACTGTTTATATGTTTTAATTTTAAGAGCGTTGATTATAACCTTAATCAGGGAGTAGGTGTGGGCTAGATCACTTCGTGTAACGCCTCACAATCAGTGTCTATTAAAAAAAAAAACAATTGAAACCATTATTTTACCGCTAAGTGTTGTTTTAAACCGATTTAAACCAAAGAAAAGGTTTAAAACCAGGAGTGTGATTCGGAAATCGAAGTAAGAGCTTGGATTGTGGAAGCTTTCGACTCACTCAAATCGTACACAAGTGCGCTGCGAAGAGTACGTGCACATTTCGATTCGACCGGTATTTGCGAACAGACGTATAAAAAATTGTTCCCGTTAAATTGAAGTGTACCAGTGCAAATACGTACGTAAAAAGTGGTTTATACACATCATTTTAAAGACAAAACTGTGAACTACATACCTGTGTATTATCTGGTGTTAATATTAACGATAAACTATAAAAAGTGGGAAACACTAGTGAGTACAATATTTATCTACCCACCCGTACTAACTTTTAATTAAACCTGTCATTCAACGTACCTATACAGTAAAAAAAAAATACGCCTATTAGTTTCATTATTGCAATAAGTTGCGTTCTCTCCAATTATCACAGAAAACAGGCTGCAAAGGGTCTCAAAACGAAATGCCTCGGATCCAGAGATCACCACCTAAAATTTCAGACTGCAAAGTATCCCATGCACAGTCCGAACCAGACGTGACAACTTTAACTAGTCCCAAGAAAAAGGAACTGAGTAACGTTTCTACCAGAACTAATAAGCGTCCTCGTGTTGAAGGTTCACCATGTAGTGATTTCAGCGCATTCAAGCAGGAGATGGTTGACCTCTTGACTGAATGGAGACAGGATCAAGATCTGAAACTTACTAAAATTGCCGCGGACACATCTAAACTTAAATAACAAAACGAGGAGATTAAGAAAACATATCAGGAGATTGAAAAATCAATGAACTTCTTGAGTACTAAGTATGATGAGGTCAAGCTGAAACTAGACTTTATGGACAAGGAAAGGAAGGAGCAAAAAGAATACATTATGTCTCATGAGAAGAAAATCCAAGACTACGAGCAAAGTACTCGCTCATCATGCGTTGAGGTCAGAAATGTACCGGTTTTGGAAAAAGAAGAAAGGCATGACATCACTACCACTGTCTCTAATATTGGTAAAACCATTGGAATGAACATTCAGTCATCTGACTTGAGGGATTTGTACCGTATTACCGGCAAACCTGGAACCTGCGGGCCCATTATTGCAGAGTTTATGTCGGTAAACTCTAAGTTTGAATTCCTTGCAAATGTCCGGTCATTTAATAAAGACAAACCGTCTTCAGAGAAACTGAACTCAGAAACACTTGGCATCCCAGGGCAACGTACACCCATTTATATAACTGAATTTCTGAACCAATCTGTAAAAAAAATATTTTATCACGCTCGAGTTTTTGCAAAAAAGAACTCTTTTAAATTCTGCTGGACAACAAATGGAAACATTTTCCTACGCAAAGAAGTTGGTGCCAAACAATACCGTATTCACTCAGAAGACTGTCTTACAAAAATATTACAGGAACAATGACTAAATAAGTCAACCACCTGCAGCACGCTTACTTTTTGCTACCTTTGTTATCTTTACGTAACTTACCGAGCAATAGGAACTAATCTAATAAATGTTACAGTTAATAAATCCCTGCATGTTAATTTAAGTTTTTACTATTTAAGTTTATGTTTTCTAAATATATTACTAACTCCTACTAAGATCATCACACTCAACATTCAAATCACACTTTACACACATAAGCAACTTATTACATACCGTAAACACTACAAAGTGAAAGCTTGGGGTCATCTGTCAACTGCTTCCCTTTATACCACCTTACTGTTTCGGTTTCTGGTTTCAGTGAAATACTTGTCAATGTTTGTTTTTGTTACATATGGCTAACATAGATAGCATAATTACAGAACTTGATTCTTTCCAAGTATCTAAGTCATACGCCTGCCTACCTGACCAATGTACTAAAGTCGTCAGTGATTCTGGAAAAACTTTCAATATATTGCACATGAATATCAGAAGTCTTAATAAGAACTTTGACGAGCTACAGACATTCTTAGCGGTGATAAAACTAATATGTGACGTCATAATACTGTCGGAATGCTGGCTCAGAACTTTATCAGCTGTTCCCAATCTACAGGGTTATTCGTCTTTTCAGTCATCAAATCCCTATAATCAAAATGACGGTGTAATCATCTTCGCAAAGGACGGTGTCAACTGCTCCGTTACTGAGCCCTGTCTTGATGAAGCTAGTGGTCTACTCTGCACTATTGACAATTTTATATCTATACTTGGAATTTATAGATCTCCGTCATTTACGACGATAGACAAGTTTATGAATAGCTTGGACGGAGTCTTATCACACTTATCCCACTTTAAAAAAATTGCTCTGATTGGAGACATCAATATTGATATAAAACTAAACAATGTAGATCGTTTTTCGAATTCATATCTTACCCTAACATCCTCTCATGCTCTTCTTCCAGCTCACCTATCACCTACTAGACTTAATAACTGCTTAGACCACGTAATCCTGAAATCGAACCAAATGGCTACGACTTTAATTATCGAAAGTACCGTCACTGATAATGCTGAGCTTTTGTTATCATTACCTTGGAAACCTCAAAAAATTAAAACAAAACGTACAAAAACTCTCACTGATTACTCGGCAGTTGCTAAAGTAATCGAAACAACAGACTTTTCTGGAATTATGGCCTCTCTTGACGCAAACGAGACTGCTGACAGGTTCATAGAAATTATTGCATCTATAGTTAGAGACCACACGTCCATCGTGAAAATTCCCCGTAAAAAAAGAAATATAAAGCCATGGATAACGCCTGGCCTCTTGCGCTGCATTAATAATCGGGACAAGATGCACTATAACCTAAAAAAATCCCCAAATAATATCACCTTACAAGTTACATATAACCGATACCGTAATTTTTGTAATGATTTATTGCGGAAACTGAGAATTGCGTACGAGAAAGATGAATTCGTAAAATCAAAGAATAATCCAAAGGCGACGTGGAATGTCATTAAAAGCATAACCCATACAAACACCACTAAAGAATCTGGTTCCGACCTTCTAAAAATTTGTGGCAGTCCAGAAGACTCTGTCAACTTAGTAAACCGTCACTTTGCGGAAGTTGGCTCCAAATTAGCCGAAAAAATACTTTTAGAACAACCAAAAATCCCAGAGGCTTCATATTGTCCTGGTTCTCAATGTAATTCTTTCGTCCTGCAAGAGGTGGATGAGTCTGAAGTAGAGAAAATCATCCTGACTCTACGCACTGACACCGCCGTTGGCTGGGACAATATTTCAACTCAGATGATTAAAGCCTCTTGTAAGTTTCTAATCCCAGTAATAACATATATTTGTAACCTTTCGATTACTACCGATGTTTTTCCCAAAGCTTCCAAAAAAGCACTTATTCACCCAATTTACAAATCAGGCCACAGAGACTGTTTGAACAATTATCGACCTATATCTGTGCTTCCTGCACTGTCTAAAATATTAGAGAGAATCCTGAACAATAAGCTAATGCAATACCTAGATGCCTATAACATCATAGCACCAAATCAGTTCGGATTCGTATCGGGTAGGTCTACAGAGGATGCCGTGACTGGTTTAAGCGATCTCCTATCTTGCAATTTAGATCAGGGTAAGAAATGCCTCGGGATTTTTTTGGACTTATCTAAAGCATTTGACACGGTCTCTGTCCCTAAACTTCTACACAAACTTGGAAATATCGGTGTACGGGGAACTCCACTAAATCTATTCGAAAGCTATCTCACTGACAGAATGCAAAGTGTAATCATAAATAATTGCACAAGCAATGAGCACCCTTTGCATAATTACGGAGTACCACAAGGAAGTATCCTAGGGCCGACACTCTTTCTAATATATGTTAACCAGTTATGCACACTAACACTTCCAAATTGTAATGTTTTTACTTACGCAGATGACACAGCGCTCATCGTTCACGGCTCAGATTGGAATGAAACAAAACGTCACGCTGAAAACTGTCTTATCACGGTATCAAGCTGGCTCGCTACTAATCTTCTTACTCTTAATGTCGAAAAAACTAAATTTTTCTATAAGTAAGAAGAGCCAGCCTCTACAGGATTTTAATATTAAATTTAACAGCTGCCACTTAAAACCTAACTGTATCTGTCCACACTTGAGTAAAGGGTCACATATTAAATATCTCGGAGTAGTATTGGATGAGCATCTAAATTGGCACAAACACATTACTTCACTTACATCTAGAGTTCGCAAAATAATTTATATCTTTAAGCTACTTAGGAACTCAGCAGACATCGACACGCTCAAAACTGTCTACTACTCTTTGTGCCAGTCACTACTAACATACTGTGTGACTGCCTGGGGAGGAGCAACGAAGACATCAATGTTACCACTCGAGAGGGCTCAAAGAGCTGTTCTGAAGGTTATGTTACGCAAACCGTTTAGATACCCGACTGAACAATTGTATCAGGACTGCAAGTTGCTCACCGTCAGACAACTCTTTGTTTTCCGATCCACTCTTCGCAAACATGCCTCCGTCAGACCAAGACAAGTACTCCATACTCGACGTAGGTGTGCTCGAGTCTGTCAAGTCGAGCGTTACAGGACCAAATTTGCTACTCGCCAATATTTCATCCTAAGTCCTAGAATATACAACAAGCTTCAAAACATATTAACAATAAAGAGTCCTTTCGAATTAAAAAGAAAATTGATAAATTTCCTCTTAAATTTAAGTTATTGCGATACAGAGGAACTCATAGGTTCTACGTATTAACGACTTTTCTAACTTTTCATTTCCTTGACAGATGTTTTTCTAAGTCTAACTCACCCCCACTCACACACACACAAACCCCAACGGACCGGCTTAACTCCACAGTAACACACACGCGCAAACACTCCTCACAATTAACATTTTAGCTCATTTAATAAATATGTAGGTTAACATCAGAATTATTACGCAATTATAGAAATTTTGTAAAACGTGTCAATCCCAATAAAGTACACTGTCCTTCAAGATACAGGATTTCCTAGTTTGAAGGGCAGGGGACTTACTCATCTGTAATAGCCATAAGTACCCATCCTTTATTGAAAAAGTAGTGATGCTACCTAGGCTAAGTCTTTTGGTAAAAAATAAATGATTTGATTTGATTTGACATTTAATAAAAAGGTGTCGAATGTGTACTGATGTTGGAGGTAGACATGTGGAACACGATCTCCGAGGTATGCAACAAGTAAATGTTTTAATAAACCCCCAGTCGGTACATTGCCAAAAGCACATCACATTAACTCAATAATAATTGTTTCTTGATAAACAGAAGGTCAGAAATCAGGGTCACTATGCGTCTATGCCTACAATAAAATATCAGCTGATACCTACGCGTAGGCATAAAGTAGGTTTCTTTAGTCCTCAGTTTGTTTGGCGGCATGCGACCAAGCACCGCCTTGCTCAAGCGGCTTTTTTGACACGAAACTGTAGTTGAACTTTGTCGAGCGATCAGTGTTGCCTTTGGTATGATTGTTTAATTTTTTTTAATTAATTATTTTCATTGGAGAAAAATAATAATCACGTACCCATTAAATGATTACGTATTTATGTACGCAGTACGATACCAAATAAATACCCTTCAGGATCGGACAAGGTTTTCGTTACATGCTGTATATATAGGGCAATCTAATACGGTATGCTAACACAGTATAATCAAAATCAGCTTAAAATGTTCCCACTGCAAGGACACAAGTCTCCGCTCTGTGAAAGGGAGAGGGCCGTACCCCACGCGGGCTCAGTGCCGGTTGGCTAACAAAATAGACATGAATCTAATTATGGAGAAAGTTGCAAGTAACTTTTTTTGCTTGTGTCTGTTTTGGGTTGTGGCCTTGTAGCTCTTTCCAAAGTTACTAATGAAGGATGCCAAAAACTTAGATAAATCGTGGATAATGTACAGATGATTTCCTGTGTCATGAGAAGATAAATGTAAAACAAACGCAAAAAATACTTAATAGATACAAAAACATGTGTGAACTTGAAAATTTACAGGTATTTGAGATTATTACTTCTTTACTTATAAACTCTTTTCTAATAGACTCTTTCAAATATTATTTTTTTGACAATCAGAGAAAATAAAAAGATATTTTGAAGTAGGACATTCGCTCACATTTTTACATATTTTGGAACTATTTATTGCCATATGAGTATTTCAGAGCCCAATAAAGCCACAAAAAGACGGGATGAAATTGCGAATAGTAATGCTATTAAACAAGAAAACTCTTATTATGCCATTGATATGGATTTGGTCAAAAAAGAAGAAGTTACACCAGGAGCGATGACTTTAGCTAAAAGCAAAGATTACCTGTGCATTGATACTATCGGAAATAGTACAAAACTTCCCGCTGATAGAAATGATGAAATAGAATCAGAAAGTATAGTAAACATTACAGAGTTGAGAGTGCATATAGTAGGTACTGCGAGGCGAAAGTCTACGTTAAAGAGCATTTACGATAATATGGTTCGTTTTGGGCAGCCACCACAGACTTTGCGTCAGGAACAGCCTGCTCCACAGCCGAAGCAAACTGTTTGGGCGCAGTACAGTCAGTATAATTATAATTATCATTTATTTGTCAGAAAAGGGTAAGGTTTAGAGTCAAGTCACCTGAATTGGGGGGTGTGCGTGGATGAGGGGGAGAAGAGATGGAGTCGCCCCCCACTTTTAACCCCCGCCGCAGGTGCGTAGTTTTTTTAATATTAAAAGTTAAAGTTTTAAAATTGTATTGAATGGGAAGTAAGCGATAATAACAAGGCCTAGTCAACGGAGCCCCACATCGCGGGGCTCCTACTTCTGGATGATTTAAAAAAAATACCATGAAGGGGATGGCGGGGTCAAGAAAGCGAGCGAAACGAGCGAACAGACCCCGCTATCCCCTTCTAACCCAACCTGTCCGAGTCAGGGTATCCGAAGTCCTGAGCTCACTTGGCTTGCTCTTGTAGCCAATAATACACCAAAATATAATCTATTCTAATTATTTTCAAGTAAACTTGGAAGCAACGGAATGACGTGAATTCGAGTTTATATGTCAATGTCATGGTCAACAAAGTATTGTATGTTGTATTTCAAGCATTAGTTGGTAATTTACGGAAATTTTTAGCAAATAATTTTTAATATTTCGACGCAGCTTCGGCAGCTAAAATTGCTTGGGAGTGCTTGAGATAAAACCCCATGACCCCCCACAGTGTCAGAATCCTCAAATTCATTAGACTTGATTCTAAACCCAACCCCAATGGTATCTTATCTTGCATTAAAAAAAATACAAAGAATTTCATGCCTTTTCCTCTCTATAGAAATCTACGCTTACGCACAAGTAGTTGGGTTTAATATTCCGACTCCAAAGTTTTTAGTTTGAGTTCCATGGCTTATCATCCAAATCCTTTCCATCTTCCTTGAATATTTTATACTTTCTACACTTTCTTTCAGTTTCATTGGTGAAACTCGCCCTTGTGTGTTGTTCCTACCACGTCATCCCAAGCATACGTCTTTGGCTTACGTCATCTATGTCACTTACACCTAAGCACAGTGGCAGATTTACACATTTTCCGCCAGTAGGCTATTAAATTTTGCCACACAGACCTACCGACCTCTACAAGTGTCAGTTCCTAGATTATTTTGACAAGGGTCGAGCTCTGGATCAGAGAAAATAAGTAACAAAATTATTAAAAAAGGGCATAGTTATATAATTTTACATTCATTGAAATTTAATAACAAGGCAACGGATGGTGGATGATCATCAAAAATTTAGCTCGACCATTATTTTTCCTTCATATGACCCCTTGGCCCCTTAAATACACAAAGATGCGAAGTTATTTTTTGGGAATCATGGCGGTTTGAGAAGGTTTTTTTTAGAGAGAGTTACAGCTAAACGGAATCCGTGAAGGGCGTTATGTGTAGGTGAAGATGTACCCTACCTGAGAATAGACCTGCCGGATCGAATACATTTAAAACAACCAATAAAAAATCCTTCTCAAACCTATATGATTTCCCAAAAAAAACTTTGCATCTTTCTGTAGATGCAAGAGCGAGTGCAGCGAGCTCGAAAATGTGCCTTTTGCAAATTTTATTTTTGGCTATTCATACAGAAACAGGAAGTTACTACTTCTTACTTTTTCGACTTATTAGAAAAGGTTTAAAATTAAAAGAAACTAGGCTGCTCTAAGCGAGCTCAAAAATTTAAGCACCCCGCTTCTGATAGGTTAGCTTTGATTTTAAATTTTGCAGCAAAGCATAACACGCAAACTTACTCTCTTGTAGTTTAGATTGTCATAATGATAACCTACACTGCAAGAGAGCGAAGCGAACTCGAAAATTTCAGCACCCCGCTGCGGGTAAGTTAGATTTTATGTTGACCTTTCATACAGTAATATGAGTTACGTGGTCGTAACTCATATTACTGTATATAGGCTTAATAGTAATAGCTACTCTAAACTCTTTATGTCCGGAGTTGAATCCAATCAATCACACGTGGGACCAATTGAAACGAAGGGTAAGAGAGAGTGAGCAAGAGGTCTGCAACCAGCAGCACTGATTGACGCTTTGAAAATGCTTGGGAAGAGATTCCAGCTGAAAACGTGAGGCAATTGATTAAGAGCGTGCACCCGAAGTGCTTAGTTAAAAGAGGAGAGCGCGGATACGAGTATGTGTTATAAAAACAAACAGAAAAAGAAATAAAATGTAGTTTTTTAAGTTTTTAGTGACTTTTCGTTGTTTAAGTGTAATTTAAAATTTTAATTTAATGTCGTATAAACACACTAGCATAAACGGTAAAAAAATCACATTGTTTTATGTTTACTAAAACTAAACAATTTTATAATTAAATAATTTACATGGTAATTCTTAAATACCTAGTTTAAATACCAAGTGGCCCTTATCTTGTTTTGACTAATGTATATTTTTTATATTATATCTAATATGTAAATGCGAAAGTAAGTTTCAAATTCAAATTCATTTATTGGTGTGATTTTACATGAGATCTTAATAACCAATTTTAGTTCATTCACTTACGTAGTAGTTATTATAAAAAAAAAAGAATAGTCAATAAACTAAAATAAAAAGAAATAAACATAACAGTGCAATAGACCATGTGGATTGTAAATTTATAGACCATTGCCTATTTGTTAAACATATAGTACTTGTTGACAGGCCTACACTGTCCTCCCATACCTATTAACGCTGTAAGTAAAAATCATTGTAAAAGACAAATATTTTTAAAAGAGTAACCATGGAGTTTCTTGCCGGCTCTTCTCCATAGGAAACGTCCAATTGGAACCGTGCACCTAGAATCTGACGTTTCATAAGTGCCCATGTAGGTTTATGTGAAATAAAATATTTTGATTTTGATTTTGAATGTCGTCATTAAATTAATATCAATATCAAGTAACTTACAATTTATCATTAAGGAATTCTGAATAGTTTTGTAATATTTTTAGTTTGTTTGTTTGTTACGCTTTCACGCTAAAACGGCTGGACGGATTTGGATGACATTTAGCACACAGATAGACCATGGCCTGGGTAAGAACATAGGCTTTTTATCCTGGATTGCAGACAAAGTCGCGGGCAATAGCTGATTAGCAAATCTAAAATGCTTAAAATTTTGCGGTAACTTCTAGATGTTTTTTATCGAGAAAATGTTCATTACCTACCCTATTTTAAGTTTCGGTTCCACAAAAAGTTGACAAATATCATAAGGTATTTATTCATATTATTTTTATAAGTAAGTCTTGTCAATATCATGAAAAATCTTATTTATTATTGGCAATTATGCTTTAGGCATCTTCTCCATGAGCGAGAGAATCGTAGCGATGCAATAGAAACTCTATGAATCAATCTGCACACGGCGATATCACCACGACAATAATTTTATGGCACTGCAAGACTAAAACCGCGATTTTCTCGCCCGTGGAGAGGTCGAGACCCGCTCATAAAAGCCCGGGTACCACGGTATACCTTTGTTCCGTCTCAGCGTTGCAATCTCGTTTGTGCAAATCGAAATTCGTATAGTAAGACGGAGCGTGTAGCCGGGCTAAACAAAAATATATGGTGGCAGGAACATCGACCCGCAAACATGGATTCAGTACATGGTTCTGAACCCCACCTGTGTTGAAATTTCAAATTGATAAAAAAAATACTGTTACATTTAACCTGTTTTGCACTTTAACAGCGTTTTTTTTATTGATGACCAGTGAACATTTTCTACGCTAGGGGGGTCTATACTCCATTTATTATAAAATTCTACTCCATTGGTTATTACATTAGAAAAAAGAGGCTCGCAGAAGCAGGAGTAAGAAACCTTTTATTTTCAAGTTAAGTTCTAACAATTTTAATAAATAATGTGTGTACTTTGTTGTAAGTAACTATGTATGGCACACAATAAAGCATTTCCTATCTATCTACTCGTCACGATGCTTGGATGGGTACATGAAATGAAGCAATGTTTGGAAACAATCTATTTATTAAAATAAGCACAATGCCATCTCTATAAGTTTTCAACAAAACAAATAAACACGACACAAAACAGCACTTAACAATTTAGTCACTGCTACCATCAGTCATCACAAATGATAATAATAATTAATTGACATTGCTGGTAACAAAAGTCGTCAAAGTCGAAACGTTCCCGGTACTCTCCGCCCCTGCTTCTTTTAGATTTACGACATTGACATGACAATATTATATGTAAAAACTTAATACTATACTTATACTTATAGCCTTGTAATTTCGAAAGGTAGATAGGTTTAATAAGTACAATTAAGTGTAACATCTGTTATTTAAATTGATTTTAAGTAACTCCACATCAATATGACGGTATTAATGTGAGTTGTACTTTTATTACAAAGTGTGCCCATAAAAGAGCCTTTTTTAACTTCTGTCTAATGTCAAATGGAGTATAGAAAGAAAAACTCGAAACTTATTTCAATTACACCATTTACAGGCTCACTTTTGAACTGTCAAGTATTCTGTCAGTTAGTCAGAAAGTTGAAGCTATTTGGCCATTCCAAAACGGGCAAGAAACTCCAAGGACACTCTTATAAATCAAGATATTACAAAATTCTGGGTACATTAGTCTTGTTGCTTCTACTATATGTGAAAACAATGTAAAATAAAATGAAGAAACAATTCGAAGTATAGGATTAAAAATTAGCCGTGGCAGTTAAGAGATAAGCAGCATTACCTTGTTATGTCGACCGAATAATAGAGAAAATGACAGGTAGAATAGACAAAATGACAGATTTCTGTAATAGGGATGCTGATATTTTTTTTCACTCAACAAAAGGTTTGTAACAGTGCAATAAATATTATAAAAGTGTAAAAGCCTCAAAAATTGCCAAGTCGTAGACATTTAAAAAAAGTGTTAGACAAGGATAGCACTTTCGTAGAAGTGACGTCACGACTATGCAACTTCCTGCTAGCGCCGTACATTGTCCGTACCGCGCGACAAGGACGGGAAAATCCCCTCGAAAAACGTATAGTATAAGCGTGTTTCTTCTTCATATGCACATCGATTTATCAAAAAAAAATAAAAAATATCTCATTTTTACTATGCTTTTATTAAAATTACATTTGTTTTACGAAAATTTTTAATATTAGTCATAATCCCTATTCAACTGTCTTTTTGTCTATTCTATCGCTGACAGAACTCGTTTCTATGGTGGTCATGCTAGGCGTGCAGTCTCAACCGAGGGCGCCTGTTCACGAAAATGACGCGAAAATCAGCACCATCCAGCTCACCTATTTTGTAGGGAAAAACAGGCGTGTTTATAAAATGATAAATTATTTTATTGTTGTAAGAAGGTTTGTACAAACACTTTTACACGTCAATAATATTTTAACAGCTAGATGAGATCGGCGTTTATAATCTGACTACTCTGAGAAGATAGGCCGAAACAAACTCAGAGGTCACAGTCTCCATAATCTTGGTCAGATTATGTGAAGACCCTGAGATTGGTGTCTGAAATTGTCTTTTGAGGAAAGAACCACACGGATCGAGTGGATTTGTCCAGTCAGTGCACGCATTTGTCAGTAATCAGCTCAACTCAGAACTAAGGAGCTCAACGATTCGACGAGCATTACCAAAGAAAGGACATTAGGGTAGGCCGCATATTACTCAAACTGCGAGACCGTGATTAATACTAACAGAGAAAAAAAAATAGACGTAAACATAAAAAATAACACGTTTTCTTCACATTCACAATTAATAAAATAATGTAATGCTTTACAAAAAATTGTTATGTTTGTAAATAACGAAATTATTAATTTTATTGTTTCAGGCCCAACTCGAAGTCAAAGGCCTATTCAGGCCCAGGGATATCCTCAAAAACCAGCGTATCCTGCCACTCCAGAATATGGACAAGCATATTCTTCCAGTCCAGGAATTGGACAAGGATATCCTCATGGACAAGCGACTCTTCAAGCACAAGGGTATCCTCAAGGACAAGGGTATCCTCAAGGACAAGGGTATCCTCAAGGGCAAGGGTATCCTCAAGGGCAAGGGTATCCTCAAGGTCAAGGGTATCCTCAAGGACAAGGGTATCCTCAAGGACAAGGGTATCCTCAAGGACAAGGGTATCCTCAACAACATGGTTACCCTCATGTACCAGGGTTTGGTTCAGGGTATCCGCAGCCTCGCGGTCCGCCACTAGAATACGATCCTCAATCACGAAACTCTTTTGTCAGACTGGTCATGTGCATAGTGCTTGTAATGTTAATTGCCACTGGTCTCTTCGTAGCTGTTGTTTATACAACGTAAGTAAGCTCTCTCTCTCTCTCATTCTCTTTTTCTTTGTCTATTCAGCCTTGTAGTTTTTTTTAACAGGTTTTTTAATTGTCATCAACTCATCTTGACTTAAACACTAACAATCTAGAGATTACCATCTCTAGATTTTAGTATTTAACTACATTAGAACTTTATTTATAAATTTTATTTATTTCAGCCCCGATTTGAGATTGTTTTTCTTAAAAGCTGGATGGGCGATTATGATACCTGCAATGTAAGTTGATATTGATTTAATGCTACCCGACGAACTTTGAACGGCGTCGAGTACACCCGTCTTCGAACAATCTAGTCCAACTTCGGTTACCCAAATTTGAATACCTGACGCCAGTTATTCTTTCACATCTATACTTTGCCAGTCTTCACAATGAGTAGTTGTGCTTGGCTGCATTCAAACTATGTAGTCGTTCAGCTGTTTGTTGCCCCAGTGCGATGACCAGTGTAATTAATGCATCGGGTGCTTGAATTTGAGTAAAATCTCTTTGCTAACGACCACGTTTAGTGTAATGTAATTGCGCCTTTAGCATCGACGGACGGAGATTTTGTAAGGCGGCGAGAGTACGAAAAGCGAGTAAATCGCTGACCACCGATGCTAAAAGAACCATATCTGCTAAGGCCCTATGTTAATTTGCAGAGTATTCTTGATTGGAGCACAGTGTTGTTTGATGGGGTCACCGTGCGGTAGGGTACCTCCAGGAAACTTCGTCTGTTTAATTTTAGTGGTAAGTCAAACTGGATCACTTCGTTAGCGACAAATACGATTAGATGCGACACGACATGACGATTCATGCAACGGATGCCTTACGTCAATTTTGTCAATAGTATTCAAAGCATGGGATGGTAAAATTGATATTGGGTTTTTCTATCTGGAATTTCTCAGTAGCAGCCCAGAGTCTGGATTTGTGCCCGGTTGATGGCAATAGGCTCGCCCCCTATTACATGGGACTTAAACATAACTGGCGAAATGTGGGTGTAATGTAATGTAATGTACACCTCTGCCTAACCCTTCGGGGAAACAAGGCGTGATGTTATGTGTTATGTGTGTGTTCTTTTTTCTAAAAATAATCTTTGCTCATATCAGCGACGTTTATCAACGTTTCAAATTCGATCATTTTGTAGGTCGATCATAAATTTAGGAAGCTAGTAGAAACAGCGTAGTGTGGGTTAGGCTGCCAACATCAGGCCACTCCTTTTATCCTTTTTGGCATTTTATTGATCCAATAAATATATGGCTGCCTTTAGACTTAGTCGAAAATTTTCATCGATGCCCGGGCATAGTGCAAAACCGCTTGCTTGCTCATTTAATTTGCTATAAAAACAAAAACTGGACCGCGATTTTTTTAATATAACATTTAACAAGTTTACTCGCCAAACTTCATGGCGAGAATCGTTGTGTAGGTGCGAGGAGGGTGCGTGGTAAAAAAACGCCTTATCAATTACTTAACAACTCGGTTACTTTTCAGGTGCTCGCAATGAGTATTATAACTGCAAGAATTACAGCTTTCTTTCGAACTGAAATTATTATTTATGCACTCATGGCTACAACAGTAATGGTGGCTATTTGCATTGCTCTTTCGTTTTCAAAAGTAAGTCAGCCCTTTCTATTACTTCTACTAACCCCCGTAATCTAAAGGCGCTCGTGAACCTTAAGCCGGTTACAGTGTTCTATCGAACGTGTCGTTCGGCAGTTTCAATAATGTCTGATTTCTTGAGTCATTCATAAATATTAGTGTTCTCAAAAAGACAACAGATATTTATGTGATCATTTGTGGAAGGCATATACTGTAGCGGCACAAATATGTGACATTGAAGGAACACCAAAACTATTTATAACGAGACAAGCGACGCCAAAATATAAGATACCGCATCTGATTTAAAACGATGCGGAAGTAGAACTGCCAGTGGGATGACACTTTTTTTTTGCAATATGAGCGGTAAATATAGCTTAATAGAAGAAAACGGCTTGCAACTTGCTTACGGTCAGATATGAATGCTGCCAAAGTGATGTCAGATATTTTCCACTACGACTAGGCATTACATTGTTCTGAACTGAAATGAGTAAGCAAATATTTATAACGACAAAGAAGACATGTACGATATTTATGCATTATGAGAGGTGACACATGTTTTTGAAGCCGATGCGATGTTCTATTCTATTCTATTTTTATATATGGCAATGGTGCCGATGTCGACAATTCTGCCAATGTCAAATGTGATCTGATAAAACGTGCGAAGGAGGAAAAAGATTAAAATTAAAAAAAAACAGTAAAAAAAAAGAACTATTTGATTACAGACAATTGAGTTTACTGTGAAACTTGTAGACAAAAATTTATTAGTAGGTACACTGAAACAAACAAACAAAAATTATTGTTAGTTATATAATTAATGTACATAAATAGTCGATAAACTACACAAAAAACATCATAATTTAATGTCATTGACACGAATAAAAAACATCAAAGCCTCAAAGAGCTTCGGAGAAGAATGTGTTTGTAGGGATGGAAAGTTAGTTGGTACAGGGATCTTTAATCTAGGGAGATGGCTATACAAGTCATGGGCTGGGTTATTATTGGAGCAGTTAAAGAAGATGTGCTCCAAAGTACCTTCATCCAACCCACATTCACAGAGCGATGTGTCTCTGACCCGAATTTTATTAAGGAAGACCGGCGTACAACAATGGCCTATGCGAAGACGGCAAAGAATAGAAATCACTTTCTTTGATATTTTTTTGTACGGGTAAAACCAGGGCTTGGGAGTAACGTTAGGCTGTATTGCGTGATAAAAAGCACCTTTCCGTTTACTTGAATTTAGCCACTGTACCTGCCATGAGGTTATCAAGTTATTTTTTGGGAGGCTCAGCAAATCGTAACCCTGACATTGAAAATGTTTGAGGTCGACAGCTTGAGACGTAACTGCATCCTTAGCAAGAGAATCAACATATTCGTTTCCTCTTATGCCACAATGACTTGGAATCCAAACCAAGTGTACGGTTTTGTGATTCTTGGCACAAGAGAAAAGAGACTTTTTGATTTGAAGCAGTATTGGACTGTGCAGTTTGCTCTTGAAAGGATTCTGCTCCAAAGCTTGAAAGCAGCTAAGTGAGTCTGTAAAGATGACCCCAAAACTTATGCTATGAGCCTCAATAAATAAACACGCTTCTAATATGGCCACGCACTCACCTGTAAACACTGATGATTGTGCAGGGCATCTAAATTTTAAAAGAGTTTTGGTAGTATACCGCTGCACCAGTGCAGCTTGCATCTGATAATTTAGAGGCATCCGTGAATAATCTTTCAAAATTGTACCATCGCTCACAAACCGCTGCGTTGAAAATAGAGTCCGCCGAAGGAGACTTTTTCGATATGCCAATATTGTAGAAAATATCTGGTTTAAAACATATAGTTTCATAGTCAAAACTGAAAATAGGAAGTTTCGGGTATTGAATAATGGGGGAATCTAAATTTTGATAATAACGGAGGGATTTTAAAAACAGAGGGACTTCTTTATGGTGCCAATAATTGGTACTTCGGCATACAACATCCAAGTCATTGACTTTTTGAACAAGAGGGTGAGAGGATTTGGTGATGACTCTAGCCCAGAATCTCGATGCTAGGTACTGCCTTCTCAAGTCTAACGGTGGTTCTGCGCACTCTACCTGCAACGCGTTAATTGGTGAGGACTTCATACATCCCGAAATGATCCGTAGACACTTAGCCTGAATTCTATCTAACCTTGCCAAAGCACCCTTGTTGCAGGGAATTAAAAGAAAAGAGCAGTAGTCCAGAACACTCCGAATTAAGGCATTGTATACCAGTTTCATGGTGTAGGGATGTGCACCCCACCAGATCCCGGCAAGCACTTTTAAAATAGGAATAGTCCTCTCGCATCTATTAACTAAATAATTTAGGTGATGAAGACCACTCAATTTGGAATCTAAAAAGACACCTAAAAATTTTACTTTTACAGAAACCGGTATACACTGTCCTTGGATATTCAGTGAAATTTGTGGGATCAACCTCCTGCGGGAAAACACAACTACAGCACTTTTGGGCGCAGAAAAACTCAGTCCGTGGGAATTTAGCCATTGGTTTAGAGAGTCCAGGTATACGCAAAGAGATGATGCGGCGTCGCTAGCTGAGCTGTTGGTAACATATAAAGCCAAGTCGTCAGCATATTGCAGAATTTGACAATTGTTATTGAGGCATGAACCGATGTCAGCTGTATATAAGTTGTACAGTAAAGGACTAAGAACTGAGCCTTGTGGTAGGCCCTTCCATAACATCCTGGCGTCAAATTCTTCACCTGGGACTCTCAAAACCAAAGACCGAGACATCAGCAAACTGCAGATGCACTGTACCATCCTCACCGGTATTCTCAGCTGTTGCAATTTGTGCCTGAGAATGGGAAGAAGGACATTATCATATGCAGAGGAGATGTCTAAAAAGGCAGCGACTACGGATTCATTTTTCGAAAACGATGAGCGTATATCTGAGACCAAAACCCTAACACTGTCCATGGTACTGAGTCCCTTTCTAAAGCCAAATTGAGACCTAGGAAGTAAGTCTCTCGATTCTACTATAAATTCTAGTCGGTTCTTAATTAGGTGTTCCAATATTTTCGCAAGGACGGATGACAAAGCGATTGGTCTGAAGCTGTTAGGGTCGTCAGCGTGTTTGCCAGGTTTTAAAATAGGTATAATAATTTGAGTTTTCCACTGATCAGGGACCCAGCCATTGGTGTAACAAAAATTTAAAATGTTTAAAAAATATTTTCTTGACTATGACCTGCATGTGACATAAAGGAATAGACAATACCGTCAATACCTGGGGCAGAGACATGAACATTTTTCAACACTGAGTGAGTGATTATGTTCTGTTTCCGATGGTACATACGGAGGAGCCAGTTTGTCAAAGAACTGCTCGGCAGTCTCTCGAGGGATAGGGGAAGAAATTGAAGGGGAACACCCAGATCGGAAGCGGTTGATCTTCTTCCATACTACTGATAAAGGAGTGGAGGGGGACAGAGATCCACAAAAGTCAGCCCAACCGGCACGTTTCTTCCTTCGCAGCAATCTTTTAGATTTGGCGAGGGTCCTATTAAATGCTATGAGGTTATCGCTAACCATCGCCCCATTATACACCAGTTCAGCCTCATACCTTTCTCTTATGGCTGTTGAGCATTCCTGATCCCACCATGGTGGAGGAGGAATCTTCCCACGTGCTGAGTTTTTAACAGGAAAGCATGAGTCAGCACTAGCTGTTATGGCAGAAATGAAGTGATTATAGCAGTTTGACACATGGAGAGGACTAAGAGAATCAAAATCAAGGGATACTAAATTTTGAAGTGAATCAATTTTGTCCTCCAATAAAGAGGAATACTTTGCCCAATTAGGATTAGACAAGTTATACCTCAAGAGTGGAGGACTGGATTTTTCTAAGTAAGTTTTTTCAGCTAAAGATATTATAATTGGATAGTGGTCACTGCCATGTGACAAACTGGTACATTCCCAATGACATGATGCTGCGATATCCAGTGTACAAAATGTTAGATCAACACAACTTTTATGCTGTCCAGGAAGAGACCTGCGAGTTGGGCAACCATTGTTGAGGATACACAGATTAAGGTCATCTAAGACTTCAACTAAACCTTCCCCAAAAGAGTCACAACGTTCAGAACCCCACCTAAAGTGATGGCAGTTGAAGTCCCCCATAACAAGTACAGGGCCCTCTATGTTTTCTAACATACGTTTTATTAATGGGAGAAAACTTTGATGAGGGTGAGCAATATAAATAGATAAGAGGGTTATACCCTCTACCCGATCGGCAACAATGCTAATATCATCACCTAGAGGAGGTAAGGATACAGCCACAAGTAGAACACGATTGTTCACGCAGAGGGCCGACCCGCCATAGCCATCAGATCGGTCGCATCTGAGAATATTGAAGGAAGGTAAACGAAAACTAAGACTCGGAACTAGCCAAGTCTCAGCAAGAGAACAAGCTAAAGGTTTATATTTGTTCAGAAGAAATGTGAGGTCGTGTTTCTTATGCCACACGCTCCTCACATTCTATTGAAGGAACACTAACCGAGCCATTATTATGGGATGAAAGTGAGTTTATAAGTAAAGAAGCAACGTTGGACGGTAACTGATTTTTATTGGATGAAGAAATTAAAGTTAACAGGGGTTTACTAAGAAGTTCAATAATGGAAGACAAGTTTTCAGGAGATTGGGGAAGATTGGGGGGGTGCTAGAGAACTGTTGATGAGCTGTTTTATCATAGGAGGGAGAAAAGGGAGCATGGGTCTTTGGCTTAAGAAACACAGTTTTACGGTATGACTGAGTCTGTGATTTAGCTATTTCTGCATAACTACGAGTAGATATTGGAACTGTTTTACTTGATTCTGAATAGGAAATCACTTTCTCAGCCATTATTGTTTTAATAGACTTCTGCCTGCTGTACTCCGGACAGGCTCTGCTATTTGCAAAGTGACTTCCAGAGCACAACACACAGAAGGCTTCGCTCTCAGCAATGCTACAACCATCACCGGGGTGATCATTGCCACACTTGCTGCAACGGGGTTTGGAACGACAAAGAGATTCTACATGACCAAATACGCAGCACTTGCGGCATTGAATGGTGGGGTAAATATACTGTTCTACAGTTAGAGATGTATAAAAAAAGAACATCCGTTTTGGTAAAACTTGGCCATCAAAAGTGATGACACAAGTTTCTGTGGGTCTGTATTCAATTAAACCGTCTCTATTAACCTTTCTGTTGAATCGTCTAACTTTTATAATTGGACCACAGCCTACTGGAACTTTTAAATATGACAGTACTTCCTCTTCTGAGAATTCAGTAGGGATGCCACTAACAACGCCCATACGGGTTATATTAAAAGACGGGATTACAGCCTCATATAAATTTGTCCCCAAAACAATATTTGATAAAAACGCGTTAGCATCCTGAGGGGATGTAAATTCAACAGATACGCGATTTCTACCTACTCGCTTGACTGCAGCAATATTAGATATATTCTGATTGGCCAAAAAGCGCCCGAATGAAACTGGATGTAGGGTAGTTCTAGAATTAGATTGAGATTCCTTTCGGGAAACATGAACAATAAAGGGTCCTTTATCTGTAACTAAGTACTTATCGCGGCCTATAGTCGTTCTCGGTTGTTTAGTAGGGAGATTGGGAACATCTTCTTTCGTACCGTGACGTTTACGCATGTTAGTCTGGGGTGGAAAGGTCTGGGATGGAAGGATTTGGGACTCCAGATTACAGACCACATCTGCAAACTGGCTTAATGGGTTAGGGGTGGCGTTTGGATCAGACGGAGAAAAGCCGGATATGGGGGTAGTAGGGATTTCATCAGGAGGGTCTGGGTGTTTATTTTTATCCATATTCATATTGAATAAGGATAATGGTGACCAAAATAGTTAAAAACTAACACAACAAACCTGATATCAGGTACCAACAAAACCACACACAAACAAACACAATAACAAGTCACAATAAACACAATTACACAGAAAAACAGCCAAAATTCAAACACACGTGTTACCCAGAAGCACACTGTGGCAAGAATCCCGATGCGATGTTGTTGTATTCTATATTTTGGCGTCGCTTGTCTTGTCAGAAAGTTTTGGTGTTTTTTCGATGTCACGTGATTTGGGTCGCTACTTGTTTATGCCTTCAACAGATATTTACATATGTTTGCCATCTTCTTGAGAACAGATATTGTTATTATTTCGTTTAATAATTTTCACACAAAATTTTCAATATTATTGTTAAAAAAAAAACTTAAAAAGAAACATTTAGAAATATAAAAAATGTGGTGCCCTGGTATCAGTAGCAGGGTCCAAGCCACCGGTGATTAGGGCTCCAGAGACACGTACCTCTTCACGGTGTGATCCGTATAGAGGAGTAGGTACTGTCAACTGAATCAGCCCCTTGATCCAACCGACTAACGAGTGACTCGAGAAATGTTGATCGAGGCTTTCAGCCGGTCTAGCCCTCGCTCAGAAAGTGCTTGAGCCCCAGCTAAGAGGACTCTTCACAGCGTGCCTTGAGCGGGGCCAGTTTCCCACTTTGTGGAAAACAGGTCGCTTGGTCCTGCTCAGGAAGGAGAGGCGCCCTGCCGACTCGCCGTCTGCGTACCGGCCCATAGTGCTGCTCGACAAGCTGTTCGAGCGCATACTCGCAGCCCGCCTCGTCGGCCACTTGTGCAGAGAGGGGCCGGACCTGGACGAGAGCCATTTCGGCTTTCGGCATGGGCGCTCTACCATCCACGCTGTGTCGAGGGTGAGAGTCCTGGCGGAGGAAACAGTGTCCCGGGGCGGGGTGGTGGTGGCGGTGTCCTTGGACATCTCCAACGCCTTCAACACCCTGCCCTGGAGTTGTATTCGGGAGGCACTGCGTTATCATCGGGTGCCTCTCTACCTCCGCCGCATCGTTGGGGCTTATCTGGCGGGGAGGTGTGTCACCTCACCACATGGGACGTGATGGCGGAAGCCAGCGCCAGGTGTCGTGCGGTGTTCCACAGGGATCGGTCGTGGGACCGCTCCTGTGGAACATCGGGTACGACTAGGTGCTGAGGGGCGAGCTCGCGACGGGCGCGGACCTGACGTTTTACGTGGACGACACGCTGGTCACGGCCCGGGGGAGTTCGCACAGGGAGGCAGCGTTGCTCGCGACGGCGGCGGTCTCACTCACGGTGAGCCGCATACGGCGCCTCGGCCTGGAGGTGGCCCTCAACAAGTCGGAGGCCATGGCGTTTGATGGCCCCAACCTCCCTACCGCCGGCCTCAGCACCATCGAGGCGATCCGGCCAGTGCTCGACCGCTGGCTTGGGAGAAGGCACGGCTCCCTGACGTTTCGGGCGGCGCAGGTGCTCTCGGGGCATGGTTGCTTCGGGAAGTACCTGTGTTGCAAAAAACAGGGAGCCGGACACTCGGTGTCACCACTGCGTTGACTGCCGGGAGGACACGGCGTGGCAAACGCTGGCAGAGTGTGCCGCTTGGGAGGAGCCGCGCCGGTCCCCTTATCTCAGAAGTAGGCAGTGATCTGTCGCTGCCGGCCGTTGTGTGTGCGATGGTCGGCAGCGTCGAGTCCTGGGACGCGGTGGTTTCCTTCTGCGAAACAGTGATCTCGCAGAAAGAGGCTGCGGAATGGGAGAGAGAGATCTCGACTCTCGACCCGGTCCGCAGCATATGCACCGGGCGTCGGAGGAGAGCGGACAACGCCCTCTTCCGGCCCCCCTAAATGGGTCCAGGGACGACGGATTCGGGGACATCCGTCGCCCCCCAACATCAGGACCCGAGAGGCGTCGCGTGTAGTGTTCCGCGCGCGCCGCTCACAGACGTTGCGGAGGGAGTACACCTCACTCCCCCCGCCCGAGACGGGGCCCGCGCAAGCGGGCCGGCACCAGCCGGGGTTGCGGAAGGATTATGTGTTCCCGCGACCCCGACGTAAGTGAGTGATGGAACACCGGGGTGGTTTTTAGTCAGTAAGAGTCTGACAGACCCCTCCGCCCGCCCCAGGGCGGAGGACATCCATGAGGATTTTCCGCCCCGGAAACAAAAAAAAAAAAAGGCTTTCAGCCGTCAGGCCATTGCCAGATACGACAATTTCTCCGCTTTCACCCGGTAGGTTCCCGTCAACCTCAACCAATCAACCAAATCGTCAAACAATGGTAACATCGATAATCATTGTGCGGCGCGCTAATCGCTTAATAACCACTATATCAAGCTTATTGGCGACAATAGTCCAGTCAGTAATGATAGATCGATCCCCGTACAACGTGACATGGTCATTTTCGAGAACTGGGTCGGGCACATACCTGTAATACGGTACCTCAGAACCTGGCTATTTGGTTATGCTTTCGCAAGTACTCTTCAGCCAGACGAGAACACCAGGTATAATATGTCTGATGGACTCACTGTGACGGTGGCATGCCCGGATGGTGGATACACGTCAACTGTCCCGAAAAAGTCACCAAAACGTAGCCAAGATACGGACGCTAAGAAATCTACACCGGGCTTATGAAGAGCCCGATAGAAGCGAACGATAGATGCGCCCGTAAAGTTTGTTGCTTTGCCATATCACCGTTCCAGCACCATACCATATTGGAGTACTTCCTTCCTCCGAACACGCTTGCTCTGGTGAATCTCCACGCTGGTTGGTGGTGGAAGCTCTGTTCCTTTTTAAATTTTTCACTCCAGCCGGCCAGTAAAGACAAACCAGTGGTGAGGAACAAGAATTCTCCTGGGAGATAGGGTCCGTGGGGTCGCTACTGCCCAATAGCACGCCACATTCTGCCCTGCGGGCCTCTGAAACTCTCTTGGCTCCTCACTTCACGGTATTTCTAGCCATTACTTTGTAACTGCTGGGCAAATGCCTCCCTGCCCTCGTTCCACCTCTCTCTGTCTAAACCTGTCAAAAACCAATCTATTTTAATGGCGCAAGCAGGAGTCCAACTCTCCGTCTCCGTGTGTATGCATTATTATCGACAACATTTAAAACTGGCCAAGTGCGTGTCGGATCACGCACATTGAATGATGTTTCATAGTTTTATGAATTTGTTGTTGTTTGTGATTTGTTTTTATTTTGTGTTGTTGTTGTTTATTTTAACTTAAAATTGTAGTTGAAAAACATCACAACATCTCCTATACTGCTCCCAACTGCACATGTAAGTTGGGTGACTATTACTCGTTAATTTGTAAACCATGCTTAGCTGTGATAGTTTTCCTTTAACTTCGTTATATATTATACAGTAGTATAATATTTAACGAAGTAAAAAGCCAAAAACAACCATTTCGCTGGTGTCCCACCTGTGAGGGGGACACCTTACTCTAACAAAAATGATCATTTACCCATCATATTTTTGACCGACCTTTCCAACAACACCCCAGACTATGGGAAAGATGACACTTTACGAGTAGGGGAGATACCCTAAAAAAAATATTTCAAGATTTTATTTTACCACTTTGTCGTAAGTTTGTAAGTATGCCAAACACAGCTTTCTAGTACTAAGAGTCTTTGAGCTAATCTGACATGGCTAAACTTAATCGAGGCGAAAAAAATCTTTCAACGTCCGTTTTTCGAATAAATGTTTCCAAACAGTCCACCCAGCTGACTGGAAGATGATCCAGGACCAGCATATAATGTTCCCACTGCTGGGATATAGGCCTCCTCTTTCTGAAAGAGGGAGTGAGCTATAATCCACATCGCGGGCCTAGTGTGGGTTGGTGGTTGTCTTAAGTCCTCGAATTTTTGGGCCTAGGACATGCCTGTTTGCCGGCAGATGGGTACCAGACTAATTTATATTTTGTATTTCAGTTCGATTTTACAAGTTACATGCTATACATTGTTGGAATAGCTACAGCGTTCAGTGTGATCGTCTTGATTATTGTTATCGTTACTATGATCACAGGAACTATGATGAAGCCCCTGATGATCGGTATTCTGATTGTAGGAACCATAATACAGGTTGTGGTAAGTTTTTACTTTTATTGTTTTAGATGAGGAGTGAAATTGCAACTATAATAAAAAATGTACCTAAGTGAGGTTGAGTCAAGTCCAGGAAATCATGAGGTTTGGACTTGGGTGTATGAATTACTTTATGGCATAACTCACAGTTACACTACACATGGCAGGGGGGCAACAGAAACCTTATTGCAACGACTAGATCACGGTGTTGTTGACAGTTATGCAAATTCAGAGGTAACGAAACTGTGACCAGGCTGTACAAAGATCTTTTTGTACCTGAATGACTTTGAAAAGGGGGCGTTGTTGGTAAAAAATCGTCACAGAAATTATATTGACAAAACAAGATGTCAGTGCTAGTTTCGATTTAAGCCACGCCCCAAAATAAACTTGCAGCGTTGTACACTCGTCGCGCTTCGCCATCGAAACTCAAAAACAGCACAGCGAACGTGCGGTGAAAGGATAACATAACTGGAGTTCCTTATAATAAAGTTTGGCGTCGTCTAGGCTCGCGGAGTTGAACTAAAACGAATTTCAATAACTTGCTTCCAATATACAGGGCGGCAGGGACAACGAAGCGCAAACTGAAACCATGAATTACAGGAAGCACATGATTCTATCCCCTAGCATAAAAAAATCAATCGTAGGTTATTAAAAAAAAAATGCTGTCTCGTAGAAAGGTGTAATACCTACGCGGTCAAAAACAATAATCAGTATAGAATAGTAATTCTTTTTTAATAACCAACGAAAAATTCCAACGAAATCTTCAGTAGTTCAGAGTTATGTGCTGAATCCATGGTAATGGGTTGTGCGACAATGTCCCTGCCACCCGCCGTCCCTGTATATACGTGGGACACTCAGAAAGTTTTGCGAAAATAAAAAAAAGGTTCTACATGTAAATATTTATTTATTTAATCTATTCAAAGTACTCTCCACTAGCCTCTTTTCAAAGTTTCATGCGTCTGAACCAGTTTTTGAAACAGTTTTTCCAGTCCCCCGTAGACACCTGGTTTACAGCCTGCTCGA
This sequence comes from Dasypolia templi, assembly GCA_963555695.1. Classification (NCBI taxonomy): domain Eukaryota; kingdom Metazoa; phylum Arthropoda; class Insecta; order Lepidoptera; family Noctuidae; genus Dasypolia; species Dasypolia templi. The sequence goes on from OY743158.1 coordinate 7,061,077, forward strand.
ACGCTGACAGCGCATCTTCCGGCGACGAAAACTTTGTCTCTTTGAGCAAATTTTTGATTTGCGGGAATAAAAAGAAGTCACACAGTGCTAGGTCAGGGTTGAAAAGAGGGTTATCCAGGAGTTTGACCGGCGTGCTGTCCAGTAAGTCCCTCGTTTTGAGCGCGGTGTGCGAGGGCGCGTTGTCGTGGTGGAGCAGTAGCCTGTGGAGCCCTGTGTTTGGATGTTTGTATCCCACAACAGAGAAAATTTCTGCCAAGCATTTGGTAGTATACCATTCAGCGTTGATGCTTCTTTGGTTCCGTAAAGGAATTGACACCAAGTCGCCAGTCAAATTGAAAAAGCTCGCTATCAAAATCTTCCCCCCGCTTCTAGATCGCTTCACTGTGGTAGGCGTTGATTCATTTTGAAATAAATACAAGACTAATGTGATGATGTCGTAAACACGCCGAGAACCAATTGCTTCAAATTTGTTTACTCATATCATGGCACCATTCTACCCGGGACAAATTGCATAGGAAAACATTGGAACTAATTATATTGAAATATTTCCTAGGTATAAAATTAAATATCACGAAGTTTGGAAATAATATATTTAAAATAATATATTTATGATAATATTAAGTTTGTTTTGTTATGTTTCACATAATAAGGTCCGATGGGACTGGCATGTACATCTGTATAAAAGTCCCTAAAAATAAGTAAAGAGATTTTAAAAAAGGGGCGACCTACAGTATAGAGGTTCAAATATTTTGCGAAACTCCGCGGATTGATGGGTATCACTTAACATGATAAAATAAAAAATACATTTATATGATTGTTTTTTTTTGCGGGGTCATCGACCGAAGTTAGTATATTCAATTAAGATATCAGCTCAAAAATCTGTTTCTGTTTTGTGTAAACTTCGCAGACGTGATATCTTAACACGATGGAATTTATTTTGTCAACACACATTTTATATAAAAAACATCGAATCTTTTTAATTTAATTTTATCGCCTTTATATTAAATCCCACCAAGCTTAATATAAACTATGCTAAATTTGTGCACGAAGTAGGTAAGTGTACTTCAATAGTTAATGAGTCCTTACAATCTATTCAAAGGCAGTATTGACACTTGTTTCATCCTGCCCTGGTTTTTAAGCTACGTGATCCCACGTAGCATAAAACCAGGGCCATGTGTTTCTTTTCCATGTTCCCTATGCGACTATCAGTTACTTAGTAATAACTTACTGACTTACTTATATTGCTAATTTATCAGCTAATATAATCAAAAAACTTTACTCAATTCTCAGAAGTTGTAGAGAACACATGATTTTGATCGTCTTAAAGCATTTCTTTCGACCAACGGCTGCAATAAGTGCCCATTTGTGTGTCATAAAATAGAAATGGAATGGATTTCTAAGAGGTTCAATATTGTTTAACAAGTGTAAAGAATTAGGATATTTTGTTATTAATTAGGGTAACGTGTCAAGCTGTCAGACCATAAAACTAAGATTTAATGTGTTTCTAAAGTGGGCCCCACCATGTGTATGGTTTTAAAATAAATTTAATATTTTGTTATTAAATAGGAATGGGTAGGTGTAGATTCATAAAAAGAAATGTACAGTGGATGACTTTCGGGTAGTAAGACGATGATTTGTGAAGTCTTTTTGTTTTGTTTATTTACTATTAATTTACTTTGTTATGAAACCAGCTCATTTTTTAAATAAATAATTAGAATGTTTTTATAAGAAGTGAGGACAAAAGGCTATGTCGGTTACTCCGGTTGATTTTCCAAATAAATTCATTTCTGATTTTATCCTTTAAAGAAACTCATAGCCCGTTCCATAGCGCGCTGAGTGACCGTAAATTTGTGGACCAGCTCGACTTCTGTATCCACGTTACGGCACCGTACTAAAGAAAGCGATTTACCTACAAGAATTGACTCCACAGCACACTCACAGCATTGTTTAAAATTTGTTGCTTGTTAGCTACCTGTATAACCAAAACACAGTTGGTCTATCTGTCGCAAAATTCCAACGATCACACCAAGATTATCATCTGTAGCTGGTAATCTTAGTGTGATAGTTCCCTCTCAAAACAAGGAATCATGCACGGTTTGAGTGTGGACTAAAAGCTCATTTTTTATTTTCAGTTACTCACAATGGAACTTCAATTAGTACTAGGCGGTGGAGCAGTAGAGATAAGCGAATCTGACTACGCCATAGCAGCATTTATGATCTACACATCAATAGTCGATTTATTCATAAAAATGGTGGCGCTGATAGGACTAACAAATAACTAACACTTCAGCTGCATATGCAGTTAGGAAAATAAGGCAGTTGACAGATACAGCCACAGCTAGGTTAGTAGTACTTTGCGTATTTTCACAGTATTATGTCATGACGTTATCGGCAGCTGACGTAGATTAGTTTTTTATATTACAAAAGAGAGCACTCCTCGCGGTTTATTAAATGGGTCCTCACGAGCCCCAGAAAAATAAATCCAAAGAAATCGATATACTGACTCTGTCTTTACTTTATATCTCAGAAGCCGTTTTGAATGTTCGCAAAAACTTAGGACGTTTCAAAATTAGAAGCGATTTCCATAATATGAATACACGCAGTAAACATGAAATTGTAATAAATACTTCAATTTTAATTTTCGATTTTAAAACAAGTTGCCAAAGTCGGTTACAAAAGTGTCCTCAATAAAAAAATAAATAAAAAATCAAGACTACTTTGGAGACAAGGATATTTAGCAGTAATTCCCTCCTGGCTTCGTTTGTCTTCCCTGGTACCTCATTAACGGCATTATGTAAATTTATATTTACTGCTCCCAAATAACGATGTTTTTTTTTACATTCCTACTTCTATGACAAAATATTGACATTATTTGTTACAACTTTTCAATAGTAGCTTTTGGGGACATGTGCGTTACAGACTCAGATTTGTTACAGTTCAAACAACAATCATGTGATTTGGTTTAAATTATAAATATAAAACATTTGTTTTCTCCTCTATTTCCTTTATTCTCTTCTATTTTGTGAGTGTGAGAACGTTGTAGGCCTTGTGGACTCGTAGATGTTTTTGCTGGCAATTTCATAGTTTTTTAAATAATTGTACTTGTTGGCCTTCACAGTTCTCCCATACTTTTTTATCACTGTAATTTGAAAACGACGTAAAAGCCAATTATTTTTAAAAGAGTAACCGTGGAGTTTCTTTCCGGCTCTTTTCTTTAGGATACGACCAATTGGAACCGCGCACCTAGATTCTGTCGTTTCTTATAGTGTCCATGAGGTTTGAATGAAATGAAATATTTTTATTTTAACTGACAGCTCTTAAATGAAGCTGGAGTGAGCGGAGTGCTTTTTGTCAATTAATTTTAAAGAAACCAACTTCAAGGGGGAAGCGTCAAGTTGCGCGCGAATATCAATTTTTTTTACGTTTTTTACAATTGCAGCTCAAGGTCATGTTGTATGTTGTCAAATTACTAAGGACAGTCACAAAAAATGTATTTGTAAAGTACTCGTCTTAAATTTAGAAAAACACAGTTCTTGGAATGATATAAGCCTTATTTGTATTTAATAGTTATTTACAAAGTAAAATAGGCTAAAAATATATAAATAATCAATAAAAACATTACCTAAATTACAATCTGCATGTAGACTAAGAAGTATCCTAGATAATCTGTCAAATAAAATAATTAAATCTTCGTAGTGCCATTATTCTTTGTTGTTTTTGATTGTCACTGTGATTGACACAAACAGATTTTTTGACAATATTTTTAACATTGTTGACAATCCATGTCATTGTTGAGACGTTGAGGTTGAGACCCAAAGATATAAACTGAGACCGATGTTTTAAGAGATATTTGTTAAGCATCACAAGAAACTAATCATTATGTGCGTCTACATGACAAATGAAGAAATAAAATGATCCCTGATATACTAAATCCAGAAATCCATGTCACCACAATTGAACTACAAAATGAAATCAAAAGCACAGAAATTCAAAAGTCTGATACAAAAAGTTTTGTAAAAAATCGTGAAATAATTAAACAGGAAAATGCAAAGGAACATGAGAGTAATGCTGAAAACATAAACGTTACAAATGTGGATACACCTGTCTCGAATATTCATAAACATGGATTCAATGCTGCGGTTACAAACATATACAGAATGGAGAAAGTGAAAACAAATTTCAGAAAAGTGATTCATGGTTATTCTGGAAACAATAAACGAGGAATGTACCCTAAAGATTACTGGGTGCAATTTAATAGTAAGTTCACTTGTTAATAACTTTTTTATTAACAAGCTAACTTACTATTAAATGTCGTATGATATGATAAGATCATTTATTTGTGTGTATACACACACATGGTATGCTATATGTTACATTCAATTATAATGAAATTTTCACAGTCATGTTTTGTCCTAACGGCGTATCAAGTAGATTCGATTCTTTTATTTGTGAGCGATGAGACAAAAGCCTAGAAAGTATAGTTTGGTCACTTATAAGTATTAAGTCAAAATTAAATTACGAAAATAGTAGTACAATACTATAAACTCTTAATTAGTGGACAGGATATTAATTCATATCTGTTCCAGTTGTAATGGCAATCAGGTTTTTTTTAAATAAGATTCTTTAACATTTTGTGACTGTAAGAACGTTGTAGGCCTTGCCGCCTGTAGATTTGTAGACCATTTACTATATTGTTAAGTACCTACTACTTGTTGACAGGCCTACACTGGCCTTCCATAATTTGCCACCAATTGGAACCGTGAGCTTCTAACGTTTCGTAGGTACCCATGTAGGTTTATATGAAATAAAATATTTTTATCTTGTTTGATTGATTATAGGGCGACTTTTTCGTACAAGTGTGCGGGCGGCGGGACAGCCTGGCTGAAGCGTCAGTCACTCGCCCTTGCCCGTGAACCATGGGACTGTCATCAACAAAAAAGTCACCAGTACAATTTTATGTCGTTTCATGTCATAATGCAATTTCTGCTTGAAGTTTAGTTTTTAGTTGCAGCCGATATGCCTGAGGGCTCATCACCAATGGACTACGATTCAAGTAGAAACTCATTCCTTGCAATTGTTTTTACGATAACGCTTGTCATGCTTGTCTTGACGACTTGCATTGTTGGATACGTATACTTTTCGTAAGTACATGAAACGATTCACTCAGTCTTTTTTTATAGTATCCAAGGGTGAAAACGAAATCCTATCATTAAGCCTACGCCGTCTGTTTGTCCTTCTCTTTAATTTTAAAAAGACTGCCCTTTTGGTGTCTGGTTGTAACCGCGACTGCTGAGCGTGGGGTCTTGGGTTTGATTCTAAGGTCAGGCAGTGGTTTTTGTTTTTTCCATTAGAAATTTCATAGTAACAGCCCGGAGTTTGGAAGTTGGTTGTTTGATACCCCGTGCCTCGGAAAACAAGCTATGCCATTGACCTGCGCGTGATCTCTCTCCGGCCATGTCGATGATGATGATTGCTATTCCATCGGACTATGAGAGCGAGGGGAGAGAGAATGCACCTGTGTCTGCGAACACACTTCTACATATGAACACTATAATATCTCCCGCGCCAAAGGATAGTCTCCGCTAAGTTTGACCGCCATGGCCGAAATTCGATCAGTTTTTAAATTTTTATTGGTTGGTGTTTCAAATTTTACAGAATTGTTACGTGTTGAATGTAGCAAGATGGAAACCTATAATACAAGGTGGGCCAAAAGAAGTCATCCGATGATGTTTGGCTTTCTTTTTTTTTCTAAATGAAACACTTCGATTCTGTGTTTTGATTCTGTTTATTTGAACCTTTAGAATTTTATTGGTCAAGTCGAGAAGATTGTATCGGCCAAATGGGCGCCGTCACAATTGATTGCCATACGGGCTCGTTTTGTGGAATTTTTCATAACTTCGGCGAGAACTTCGGGCGATATATTCTCGCACTCGTGTCGAATGTTGTCCTTGAGGGCTTCCAGACTCTCGGGCTGTTCATTACGTGAACTTCAAAAAAACCCCACAAAAAAAATCTGGAACGCTTAAATCTGGCGATCTTGCGGGCGAGTGCAAATCGCCAAAACGAAAGATGAGGCGGCCCGGGAACGCTGCCTTCAGAATAACGGTTGTGGCTCGCGCAGGCTGTGCCGTTGCTCTGTCCTGTTGGAACCACATGTCCCTCAGTCCTTTTGCGGCTTTCGTCCAAATGCGGCAAAAAAATACTCGTTTCCGGCGACAGCTCGACGTACTCGGCAACAGCGACGATATCCTCGGCAGAACGGGTGCTCCGGGGCCGGCCCCTCTTGGCAACGTCTCGTGTGGTCCCATAGTCTTCAAGGTTGGTGGCCAAACGGCGCAGTGTTTGCGCAGTGGGTGTCGGACGACCGGGGAATCGGCGACGGAGTTCGCGCTGCGCCAACACCACAGACGAATTGTTACGCAAAAAAATAGATACGATTATTCCGCGTTCTTGGGGAGTGTATCTCTCCATGGCTTGTTCACTTGTATTCTGCATCTGTCTAGTCCACAAATGTCAAAACAGATTTGACATTGGCGGCCATTTGCAAAAATGAGAGCATCTTCCAATAGGGTGATTACTTTTGGCCCACCTGTTAGTATTGGTGGTAGGAATCACGTAGTGCCCTTAGAGTCGTTTAATGCATGCATGTGAGAGATGGACGAGCTTAATAACAGCAACCGGATACAAAAACAGATTCCAGGCCGTTACTAAGAAGTTTGTATAAAAATGTATTATCTTTAAATAAGTACTAATATTAGAGGTAAAGTTAGTGAGTTTGTACTCGTATGTAGAGGGTTGTCTTCGAAATACTTTTGTGAATCCTAAAATTCTTTACTGATAGAAAGCTACGCTATTGCCGAGTGCCATAGAATATGTTTTATGTTAAAATCTGCGGTCAAAGTCGCAGGCACAAGCTAGCAAGTAATAACTGTTTTGAGAACTCATACCATTTAGAGCTTTTTTCTGTACTAACAAGAATGTATTTTAGCTCAATAGCAGTACTAGTAAGAACAAAAATTTCTTATTCTATGATTATTTCTACAATAATGATTTTATTTACAGGGATGATTTACGGGATTTTTTCATTTATGACGGGAAGCTTTTTTTGTTTCTTGGAATGTAAGTATAACTCAAAAACCGATAAAAAAACATAATAAAATGATTGCAACTTGAAAAATAATTTTAGTTCCTGAAGTCGCTGGCTTTGAGAGGGGCTCGTGGCTAAATAATAACAACCCAAGGATCGATGTTCAAGGTTAAGCAATGCTTGCTTAGGTCTGTCAGCGGATGGGTGACCATCCATACCATACCGAGACGCTTCACGTGCTTTTAGAGGCACGGAGGGGCCGTGCCTCTAAAAGCACGTTAATCGGGTCCCGGCTGTCATTCGTAGATAAAGAAAAGAAAGAAAAAACGTTTATTTGTGGTAAACATGACGCAAAAAAGAACAAACACTCAAAAAGAAAAGGTTATGGGAAACATGCGTCACATTCACGCAAAACGGCTATCGCTCAGCATAATGCCGCGACCGTATGCAAGACAGCCCCAGCGCTGGTTTTCAGCGACAACCGGCGCTGACGTTATGACGTCCACCGATGCAGCAAACAAAAATTTAGACGCTGTACCGGTACAGCGTACTTAAAATATATATAATAATAATTTTTTATGTGATAGAATATAATAAACAGATTTTAAAAAAAAGTGATTGATTCTTTTTCATTCGTTACGACCGGCGGGGGCGTAACGAATGAAAAAGAAGCCCGGTCTGACAACCAATGTTGCCAAGGCGTATCATATAACCCAGTTACTAAATTGTGGAGATGGGAAAGGCAGTCACTCCATATAAAATACTGGTATCCAGGCAGATTGATGTCGCTGGTTTTTGTTTGTGCGTTTGTGTATTGCCAAATTGCCTGTAACTTCCGAAACATTTTTTTTTTTTAATATTCAGTCACTTTTCTTTAAGTCGATTGTTTGTCCTTAGCTGTATAGTACAACAAAAAATCATGCAGCACTGCTTACTTAGAACAAATTCATGTACCATTACTTTCTATGTGAAGATAGCAGCATGATCATAACAGTTCTGGATCACATTATCGATCGCTACAATTCTGGATCATCTACAAGCGATTACACAAATTTTAAGTATTTTCTTACACCTCAGGGTATTTCCTTCCCCGTAGCGTAAAGCCAATGTCTGTCCACTCCCTTTTAATTGTTATCCTTCTCTTTCTACCCACTTCCGTAGAATTCTTATCCTTCTCTTCCTTATGAAAAGTGCTCGATTCCTGCGTCCACAACTATTCTCCCACTTTGTTCATCGCAAGTCTTATATACTTATTTTTATATACTTATATTCTTATATTTTCATTATTGCACCTACCACTGTTTCCTTCTGCATCACCTAAAAGTGACTGTTAGGAAATGCCTGTGACATTAAGTCCGCCTCTGTACTTTTGTGTGCTTCAAGTATTAATTATATAAATAACAATGTCAGTAACACAGACGAACTAGATTAAAATCCTGGTATTGAAAATAACCCAAAAACCACTAAAACAATAAAAAAAAATATCTGACCACCGCGCGCATACTATCATCTTCTACAAAATCAAAACATGAAATTGAGTTAGGAAAAACCAGTACGCGGAACCAGAGGGTCATAGACAAATGGCATTCTCTTCGGAGCGATTCTATTTCTACAATCGCTATCGCTTCACTATGTTACTAGACTATGACATATGATCAGGTCCCATTTTGGCTTTTTTATTAGCGTTATCGCTAACCGAATGTTACGGATTTTACTTTGTCTAGGACCTCTGATGCTTTTGAGTTTTGTTGATACTCATGTCTCGAAGTAAACCTTCACAGTATTGACATTATGAACCAAGAAGACGCAGTGACTGCTTTCGAAAGGTCTGTGGAACAGATCCCCAGGTTCCACCTCTTCCTAGGCAAGATTACTTGGCCTGGTCGGGAGGTTCTCACTTGTCAATGCAGGAGTGGTACCTGCTTATACCTAAGCGACGCATAACGGTTTTGCGACATCCACGTGAACTAAGTAGCGGGCACATATAATACTTATTAAAAGATCTAAATTTCATTTGAGTAATGTCACTGTTAGTATTAGGGATAGGAATCATTACTGATGGTTGCGGGAATACGATGGATGCAAGCAGCGCAGTACAGATCGTTTTGGCGTTGGTTGGGCGAGGTCTATTCGGACATCAGAGGAACGGTGGACTTGGGGACGTCCGCCGCCCCCCCATGTAACTGGATCCAAGGCAGCGGCGCGCAGTGTACCACGCGCGCGCCTATTGGGAGTTTGACACCTCAATCCCCTCGGGGATATGAGGAGGCACTTGCGATCCGGCACTAGCCGGGGATCGTGGAAGGCGCACCAGTTCCCATGGTCCCCGGTGCATGTGTGGGAAGGGAACACCGGGGTGGTTTTTAGTCAGCAAGAGTCTGACAGACCCCTCCACCAGCCCCAGGGCGGGGGAAATCCATGAGGATGTTCAGGAGAAAGAAAGGCCTATTTGGATATAAGCCATAGACGTCGTAGTTCACGTCTTTTAGCTGAGGTTATATAAAACATAACATTGTTTTTATTTCAGGGGCGGAATGATGGCTCTTAATTATGCCTTTATGTGTAGCACATGTACGAGAGTGCTACCTTGCAATATCATAGTTTTACTGTTGGCGGTAAGTTTAACATCGTAAGTTTTATACATTTTACTATAAATTTGGATTCCGTATCACTAACATCAGCGGGCAGACAGAATTAATAGAAAAAATCCCATATCTCGCGGTATGTCTAGTCATTTCATGTCGAGACCCGTCCGTGCTGAATCAGAGACTACGTTAAACAGTCTGTGATTCCTAGATCTTTGACTGACTAGTCAAGACACCCAAATGTCTGTTTAACTGTCTTAACAAGTCGTTATCCCTATCCCTATGTGCAGTTACTCCATTAAGAAAAAAAAAACAGGATGTCCCGGAAGTCGACGTCAAGCCGGAATCGGGTGAACATAGATAACAAAATAAAAACTTAACCGCCACGGGCAGTAGGTTTTTTCGTTTTTTTTTTTAATAATGCCCGTAATTTAAAAAAAAAACAGCAAAGTTCTTTTTTGATAACTGTTATAACTTGAACCTACCACTACCCCAGTACTTATATGGTATTCAAATGGATCAGGATCCGACCCCGACAACGATGAAAAAGAGTAATGCAGATAATGATGTTGCAACCTTTACGTATGAAAAATTTTATTCGTCTTTCAAGTATCTAATAATACTGCTCATTAATAAATCTTGTCTTGTTTTCAGGTCTTCTTCATGAGCCTGATTGCAGCATATGTAACAGCTTTTTACACAACCGATATCATATTTTTTGCACTGGTCGCAACTGTGATCACTGTTTTAGTGTGCTTGTGTTTGGCCTTGACAAGTGTAAGTAAAGTAGGAAAACCACCGACTAAAAAAAAGCAGGTATAGAAAACTAGCTGTATAGTGTCAGAATATCACAGTTGTAACGTGGGATAGACCGCCGATCTATTCGTAAATCTAGCCGGTCTAGTCGATTCTGTAAAAACCTTACCGTAAAAACGTAGGTGAAGTGAGCTGTCAATAGTGTCAATCACTAGCATCAGGTGGAATGACCACTTCAAGCTCACTTCACCTACGTTTTTACGGTTATATATTAACAGAATCGACTTGCTGGATGAGACTCGCACAGACTAGTGAGTACTATGTACACACTACAAAGCGACCATTTACTAGGTACGTTTTTCATAGACTTATTAAATCTCTTTTAAATGTGCTGTGGTGGTTGAGAGTTGTCATGCTCACAATAATGTTTCGCTGATGGTGGCGCGTGTGTTGGATCATTTAGCTCCATTTAAAATGGTTGAGTTGAATGGTGCTAATCCATGCGTCATGTTCGTGAACGGGCGCCGTTAGTTGGGGCTGGTTCCTAGTTGCCACGGCTTATTTTAATAATCGAAGTTATAGATTGTTTTAATTATTTTTTTGCTGCACCCTGGACGCTTTTAAAATGTACGTCTCTTCACATCGTTCTCACATTTTTATTGGTTTTCTCGAATGCCAAGAGTTTTCGCCTAGGCTTTATGGGGTGCTAACTATTTTGCAAATTGTTCACACTATCACGCCTTGGAAGGAATAAGTCAAATTTATTTATTTATTTATTTATATTTCTACAATCACTGCTATCATTACAGGAATATTCCTAATGCGGTAGCGTGGTCCTTATTATACTATCTTAAATAACATAAAACATACAATATTATTTTTGTGAATTCATTCAGAGAGCAGGAAAATAAATCGATTATGTCAGCAGTGTCATTAAGTGCGTGCAAGGCGCGCGTCAGTGGCGCTTTGCTGAGTAAGTTGGTTCGTGCGTGTGGCACTGCTAGTAACCGTGGCTTCCTGCGTCGCAATGCGTAATTGTCAGGTGCATTCAGACAAATCTCCTTCAAAACACCGGGATTATAAGTCTTACCGCGTAATAGTTGGAATACATATGTGGTTATAGCTAAGTCCCTCCTTGTCTCGAGTTTGTTGTATCCAACCATACCAATAACGAATAAGGTTGGGTACATTAACGGATAGAAGCGATACACACCGTAAAGCTTCATGTACAAAAATCTGGTGAATTTGTTTTGTAAACGCTCCAACATGAGGTTATATTTAGTCTCATGCGGGGCCCATATGACAGCATTAAATTCTAACTGAGTTCTTATAAGCGCATTATACAATGCTACAAATTACAAGACACCCTTCAGGAACTGGGTGTCTGGCTGTCTGGGTGGGACCCCCAAGAAACTGATTTGGCTATTTTAAGTTTTAAAATGTTTATAATAGTCCGAACCAGATACTTACGGAAATAAATAAAATTCAAAGTTTCCCGGAAAGTCCTCAAACTCGTCTACTATGACGACGAACTCCTTTTTTGTATGCGTTATTGATATTTGGACTGGGCGACGTTAGTTGGGTGCTAGTATACTTTCCTCTAGATATCTAGCCCTCTTTCTTTCTGAATATGTGCGGTTCCAGGCTCAGTGCTCAGTGGTGTTAATTTTTCTTTTTTTCCAACAGTTTGATTTCACAAATTTCTTGTTGTATGTCATTGCAATCTCCGTAGCATTCGGTGCGCTGGTCCTCATACTCAGCATCGTAGCGTTAACCACAGGGGTCACGTATAAACCTCTGTACTTGGTTATACTCGTCATTGGAACAATCCTCAATGTTGTCGTGAGTACTTTTTGCCATTATGTGTCTATATACTACCTATGTTTATATAAAAGCAGAATGTATGCATAATAAAACAAAGTCACATTTTGTGTCTCTCCGTGTGAACACTTAGATCTTCAAAACTACGCAACGGATTTTTATACAGTTCTCATCATCATTTCGAGTATTTATTTCAGAAGGTCATGTTTATTTAAAAACAGAATGTTTCCATAATAAAACAAAGTCACACAATTGTTTTAAAACAGCGTTATTCAAATGGCATATAGAAAAATCATTTTATTCTGTGAATGAGTATTTGAACTTTAAAGATATATTATACGATAACTGGACAAATAGGTAATTGACATTAAATCTAGTTTTAATCATTTCCATGAATGTACGAATTTTTATTAGATTCATTAAATAATTAATGTAACATACATTTTGCATGCTATTTTTAGCGAATTGTTTAGAAATTGTAAAAAAATCGGACCATCTTTAATGTACTACAATTCTTGCGAATAAATTTCATTTCATTTCATTTCATTTTGTGTCTCTCCGTGTGACCACTTAGATCTTCGAAGCTACGCAACGGATTTTTATACAGTTCTCATCATCATTTCGAGTATTTATTTCAGAAGGTCTCAATTTTTTTGAGTGGAGCAGTGCTGGCCCAGTGGTAACGGTCCCGACTTACGAGTTGTAGGTCGTGAGTTCGAACCCAAGCAGGCGCTTTACTTTGTGTAAATAACTTCATCACCACTGCTCTCAAAAACGGTGAAGGAAAACATCGTGAGGAAACCGGCATGTCCTAGAACCAAAAATTCGACGACATGTGACATCTACCAACCCGCACTGAGCCCGCGTGGTGGATTACGGCTCACTACCTCTCATTGAGAGGAGGCCTGTGTCCCAGCAGTGGGAACGTTGTAGGCTGATTATGCTTATGCAATTTTTTTAAATGTTGCCACTGTACCCTTGCGATACAGGGGCGCGGGTCGCAAGTTTTACATAATTTATTTAGATACTTAACTACCGGCGTTATGTACCTAGTGCAATTGTTTTTTGGATGCATTTTTTTTTTACCTTTGAAAATGTGGTTCAGTATACATACAGCATGTAAAAGAATGGTGTAGTCATATTTAAGGGCACGGTACAGACCATCAAACTGTACCAACATCGTATAATCACGTAAAAAATATCTACCATCCCTGGGTCGAGTAGCTATTGAAGTTTTATATAGGACGGGTGATATTTTTTTCGCGACTACGTTGATGGTCTCATGGTGAAAGTTGTTCAGTACGATAGTCTGATATATATGCTGTATTATATAAAAAAATATATTGAACAACTTTTTATTTTTTGCAATATCGAAAAAACATATAATGATATAACATTTTTTCGATAGCAACGCACTTTTTAGCATTTCATTTATTTTTGTAATAATATATACCATGCCATGCGCCCATGTGATTTCCCATTGGCAAACTGTCATCTCCTATTTAACCCTTTTAGGAGATGAATTTCCAAAAAACCTTTCCTATAGCTCACTTTCGTTATATTAGGAACTTTCGTGCTAAATTTGATGCTTCTAGACCCAACGGACTAGGCTGTCAGTGAATGATTTTAAAAGGCCGGACTACACGCACTACACACACTTGCATGCGTAAAGTACAAAATAGTGGCGTCCATTTAGCCGCCTTGACGTTACATGCTTTATCATGCAAATTGCAATTTGTGCTAGCAAGATGGAGCGTGTAGCCGGGCTAACACTGCGCAGTAGCACCGCTCAGGCACTGAACTGTAGCCACAACGCATCCTGTTATTGACTTGCCGTCAACGTTTTTCTCGCTTAAGAAATGTTGTAGGTCCCGTGTAAAAGACATACATCACATATATTGATAGTTGATCGCTGACTGTTCACACCGCCAGCGATACTCGTTGGTCGCAGCGACAAGAGCTATCAAAGAGAGTACTCGCTTAGCGACGCTCGCTTGGCGGGCAGAACACTCACTGAGAAACTCACGTTTAGTACATACGCTTCCTGTACCCGCGAGAAATCGCTCGTCGCCGTCGCGCACTCCCGGCTCGTTGGTCGCCAACGCATTTTTATTGGCTAAGTTTACTCGCTTTTTGGTAATAGCCGTCGTTAGGACAGGTGCCTTCTCTAATGCCTGATAATGTTTTCCAGATTCTCATAATGGAACTGCAGATGATAATTGGCGGTAGAACCGTTGAAATCAGTGAGGATGACTGGGCGTTAGCTGCTTTTATGCTTTACACTTCTATAGTTGATATATTTTTGAAATTCGTACAATTGTTGAGTGCCGTCATGGACGACTGAACTTGGAAAGATGTTTGTTAAGTTTTTGAAAGTCGATCTCCAACAAGATTTGTTTAGAAATTTTATGTGTCTTTCAATTTCATTTTACAATCGAGGGGATATAAAATATCAAAATCAAAAGTCATTTATTCAAACTAGGCAATCAGCACTTTTTGAATGTCAAAATTACGCCCACCCTTCGTGCTTTAGCTGGGAAGATGAAAGCGCGCCAAAAACTTCCCAGCAGTCAGCTGTCTGTTCAGTTCAGTTATTAGAACCTGATTCTATACAATACTAGATATGGTAGTTAAAGTACGAAACGCAAATATTACATAAAATTAATTGGCATAAATATGTCAGCTAGCACACGCCAAAATATTAACAAAATTCGTGAAAACTATACTCAAGCATAAAATTTATACATACCCGCTTACATATGCAGTGCTGCATTATCTTCATATAGTGTAACATGAAGTCACGAAGACGCGCAGCCGACCCGGGCGCCTAAGGTTAAAAAGGTTCTTCCCAACAGCCCCCACCATTCGCGCTCCGGGCTTTTAAACGACGCCTCCGCGCCAGATGCAGCGTCGGACTCTGACCCCGCATCACTCCTCTCTCTCTCCTCTCCAACATTTTTGTTTTTGTTTAATCTTTCCATATTACTTCCCACGAGTACAAACGCTTTCATTCTCAAAATAAGTGGTTCGCACTAACGAACAATTAAGCTACCCATTAGTCAAACTATCAACCTCTCTCACGGTGCTCCGCCGCTTGGAGGTTTGTGGTGTTTTTTTATAGAGATTTTCTACCTCGCAGCCCGGTCGATTAAACCCAGACCCTCGACCCCCGTCAAAAGTCAGAGACATGATTTTGAAAATTTTCGGGGCTATGAAACTAATGGTGGCAGAAGAAGAACCCATCCTCCTGCCCGCCCGGCGGCAGTGTTAGTGCACACCGAGCCCGCTCTTACTCCGCCGCTATGCGTCTCTGCTTAAAACTCAGAGATACGTTGGAGCATTCCTGCGACAGGACATTCGCATACGGGCAACGAGATCCCAGAAGGGGACTCATCACCCGTGCCCAGGGTGCACCGTCCCAGAGACTGGCCTTCCCCCCGGACGTATCCATAATGAAACTCCAGCCTACGGGCACACGCGGAGGTTTCCTGTCCAAGCACCCCATAGTAAGACGATTTGTCACCCCACAGCAAGACGGATCTGTCACCACAAGCAGCATGTAGAATGCTTACACGCACCGATAAGTCCGTCTAAAAACCTCGCAGTTCTCCTGACCCCCATTACGGCACGCTTCGCTTGTGAGAGGTGGTCACACCAGCTGTAGATACCTCGTGACCACGAGCTACAGGCTCATGCGATATCCGTCTTGCGACAGCTATTTCGGATAAAATAAATGAAAGAAGTTGTTTAGAGGATGCCACGAGTCGCCGCGACTCGACTTGCAGAGCGACGGACGAAAACTGGTGACTCGCTCGCGTTCGCCTGACGTAAGTCGCGCCGCAAGTCGCATCGCTCGAAGCCGAGAACGAGGCCTCGAACTTACTACAATAGCACCCATATTCTAAGTCGTAACCTCGATAGCTACTCGACTCATAACTATGTTGAGGATACCTCAAGGCGGAATACCCTTAAATCGGTATTCATAGTCGTCAGATTAAGGAAATTATGAGGTCGCTCGAATGAGTGTGAGTCGAGGTCTCGGACCAATTATCCTACCTATGGACGGAGTCATAGCTTGTTGCCGCTCTTGTATCCGTGAATCTAAAAAGTTATTGTTTTCTCTGTCAATTTCACTGAGCGCATGTACGAGTACAAGAGTAAGATGGTGGAAGGCTGGCAACGTCGCACTGTCTGTGCGAATCGTGTCACTAGCTGACATCCTACATTGCGTATTGGTGTAGTATTTTTGCAATTTTTTTGAATACCTGAGTGATTTGGCTAAACATAAACTAAAAAGGAAAACTATGTCCTGTGGAGCTGTGTGCACCGAGAAAAACAAAAGGAGGTGTAAAAGTCCCAGAATTATCATTTCACGCGTAAGTCTTTGACATCAGTTTTATAGTTGAAATAATCAGATTATTATCCAGAAAATCAATCAATCTTAAAGATTTTCATATTATGAGTAAATTTTTCTTACTTAATATTGATAAAAAGACATGTTTCATTGCAATAATTAGTATTATTATATGCATTGTTTTATGAATCAGAACGTCCGGCCAATCGAGGTAGGGAGCTGGCTGCTATTCCAGTTTTTTGTGACGATTTGGTGACTCATAAAGATTTTTAGTTGTGGAGGAATCGATAATCCCAATGTTTTGAGGTTAAATGTTTAATTTTCAATTTACTATTGAATGGGGTCCTCACAAAAAAACCTAAAGCAATACAAATTGTTTTTTTTTGTTTGTTTGTTTGGCATCTCGCAGGTCAACCTATGAGGTTGTCGTCTGCTTAAGCGGACTTGCCTGTGGATTCCCTAATAAATTAAGGCCTCCAGCCAGGACTTAAACTTATATACTAACTAAAACTAAGCGACAACGCTAAAGGCACCCCCTGTGGGGTCCGAACCTCGGCTTAGGGCGTCGCTGGAAGAGGGCAGCAAATGACTAGCTGGATCAGGATTGATATTATTTAGGGACGAATTTAAAGCTACAGGCTCAGCGTCGCGGGCTGGCTCGAGCAAGGGTCGGGAGGGGCGTGGATTTGGGCGTCGCGGCGGGCCTCGGCGGCGAGGACGGTAGGACGTCGATCGGGTTTTGGGCTTATGTAGCGTGCTGGTGGCCTTACTACTCTCCTGGAGGAGGGTAGTGGCGTCGTCGGGGGCGATTAAAGTATGCCTTGGTCGGCGAATACTACTAATGCGAGAGGGAGTGTAGCGGGCGGCCGCTGTAATCAGGGGGTTAGAATGTTTGATGCCGCAGTCGAAGAAACGCTTAGATAAGCGTTTCGTGAACTGCTTTATGGTTGGCATTTTAAGGTCGACGTGAAGATCTATGTTTCGGACATAGTAAGGGGCACCCGTAACCCTTCTGAGGAAACGGTTTTGGAGGGTCTGCATCTTATGGAGATGACGTGGGTGAGCGTGCGCAAATACAACGCAGGCATAGGTCATGATGGGTATACAAATTGGTTTAAGTTCAGTCACTAAATCGTTATTTAATAACGGTTCCTCTAGGCTTCTTCATTGTGAAGGAATCGGCAATCCCATTGTTTTGAGATTAAATGTTTAATTTTCAATTTACTAATAAATGGGGTCGTCACAAAAAAAAACTGAAGCATTACAAATTGGTTTCAGGACAGTCACTAAATCTTTATGCATTAACGGCTGTTCTAGACTTCTTCGTTGTGAAGGAATCGATAATCCCAATGTTTTGAGGTTAAATGTTTAATTTTCAATTTACAATTGAATGGGGTCGTCACAAAAAAATCTTAAGCAATATAAATTCGTTTCAGTGCCGTCACTAAATCTTTATTCATTAATGGTTTCCCTCAGGTCATCAGTTATGGAGATCAGGTTGGCCGAACGTCCTGATATTCCGGGAGCTAAAGGTCATTTTACTTTTAACCGGTGGCATTACGAGTAAAAGTAAAGTAGTGGTTGTTTGTCACAAAATCGTCACTAAATCCTTATTCAGTAACAGTTCCTCTAAGGTCCCCAGTTATGGAGATTCAAGTTGACCGAACGTTCTGATATCAGGACGTTCGGCCATACATAAATGCTTCTAACTTTCGAACTGTACTGTCACAAATTATTTGGCTGGCATCTTTGTGAGTCACCAAATTGTCACAAAAACTGGAGTAGCAGCCAGCTCCCTACTTCGATTGGCCGAACGTTCTGATGTACATATTTATTTTGGGCGGTATTTATAGTGAGATTATAAGATTAAAAAAATAATTATCAGACATATTTTTACGTTAGTTTTCATGGTTGTATATGTTAACTGGGTTACGCTGTTGAAGTGATGAGTGAGATCTGAGTTCTAACAATATTTTTTTCAGGATTTGTGTTATTTCGGAAATAATTAGATTTAGCTCGATCTAAAATATTAAGTCATAAATACGATTTGCTTACTTTTACAGGCTTCTAAAATGCCCTGAAATAAGAAGTGAGTGGATTAAAGCTGTAAGACGTGAGAACTGGGAACCAACAGAGTACTCAAGGCTCGTTATAAATACTTTGAAAAGTCATGCTATATTACTGGATTATCTATAAGAAAACGAAAGTCTGGGGCAATATTCGAAGGATATCCTGAATATGACCAGGTAAGGTTTAAAACTTAGTTATTGCTTAACTTTTGATCTCGGTTTGCTTTATATCATATTATATTTAAGGAACATTCATATTATATGTTTTCTTTGGGTAGCAAATAAGAGAAAAGCAGGGTCAATAAATAGAACGCAAATCACACCAAGAAGATGGAGGCACATGCAAGATACTGGTGTGATACCAGATAATATCCCTACAACACCCGGAAGAGCAGTGAAAATAGTAATATCTTTGGCACTATGTAGGCTAGCAGACTTGAGACTTTTTCATGTAAATAAAAGCCTGAGGGAAAGTAAACGAAGACTTAAAAAACAATGCATAGACTTTTTGTGACGGTAACTTAGTCATTAATAAAATTCACAGAGAAAAATAGGGTTCTTAGGTTTTATCATTTGTCTACAGATTACATATGAAAGACTCTTCACGTCAAATGAAATATTTTTGCACATTCCAAGTTTTCTCAAGACCAGCTTGATCTGTTTATTGGCGCAATTAGGTAAATGGGGGCTTTAATAATAATATTTCAGCAAAGCAGTTTAGGGTGGCATTTAAAAGAATATTGGTGCATGCCGAGTTTAAAGCTGCACAAGAAAATTGTGTTATTTAAAGGACATTCGTATTTTATATATAACCTGAAAATCTCAGTACATTATTATGATAAATAATTCTTTACCAAAACATAGAATTTTGGATGATTCTGAAGAAGTTAGGGAAAAAGAAATACACAATTATCATCCTAATTATATAAATGGTTCCATGAAAAAATCTTTAATATACATAGATAAAGGAGGTCTTATTTAACCGAACAATGATGTTTTTTTATATTTGTACATTATTTGATAAAGCTGAGCGGAAATTTTTGCTGTTTTCAATTTATGATGGGTGAATGGATACTCACCCATCATAACAAAATTAACAGCAAAGTTGTACATAGGTACAATGATCCGAGATGTTACTGCTTCTTCTTGTTACAAAAATGTATTTCATTCTCTATATAATCACGTATTAGAGTTTGATTTTATGGAGGATCACAAATATCGTTTAATAAAATATTGCGAGAAGTATTTACAACTCAGAAAACATTTTATCATGGAAAACACTGTAATAGAAAACAGTGTCAGAAATGTAATATGTATATACTATATAGTATACAACAGACTGACTTTATTAAAAGGTCATAGGCAAAAAACTGTGCTTAACCGCAGCCTGTAACCTAATATTATTTTCTACAATAAACAAAAATTAATTGCGTGTGTATGTATTTATTTTAAATTATATCCTGTACATTTCACCCATTACCGTAATTTTATCAACTTGCTTTGAAGCATCGACCCTTACCTAGTCACATACACTAGTACAAACCTAGATCTGCCCACTGACGGAAAATGACACTAAGATTTCTTCGAATGCTCCGTTCATAGGTAGGATAATTGGTGCGAGGTCGAGGTGATACGTCGCGAATACGTCAACGTACAACCTAGGTGAAGTCTCAAAAATACTTCTATTATCACCAAGAACATACTAAAAGGGAATGATAACCACGATATTAGTCACTTTAAAAGAAAACGGTCTTTTAACGTGACACCTATCATGCTTTTTTCGACATGGTGTGCTAACATTGCGATCTTGTTTTTTGAGTACCTACCTATATTTTAAGTGTCATTTCACAAAACAATGTAGAAAGGTTTACCATCCTGGTAGCAGTAGGTAAAGTAAAATGTTTAATAGACACAAACAAAAAGGCAATTGAAATATGATGGAAGCAGCTGGATGAGGCCTATGTGACTTAGGCAGATAGGACACGTTGATCACTAAATTCGATTCGATTCGCCAAAAGGTTAATACAAGCTTACTTTTCAAGCATTCTGTTACAGTTGGTGGCATACTATCTGAGATTGAACTAATAAGTAACATTCCCACCAACTGCATCGGTCCGCTTGAACAGTGAGCTTGTTTAAATTTTGAAAATTATTGTTACAAAAAAAAAAACATTACCTAAGAGAATTGTATTAAAAGCCGCATTTCCAATGGACAAATTTCCAGGCCACAATTAAGTAGAACGGTCCGGAAAACATCAGTCAACCGGCCTCGTAGCGAACACGGCCCGGATAACCGGGGAGTCCGCCGGATAACACGGCGAGAACGAATAATTTATCGCCCCGGTTGTAACTTTTACCTCGAGTTGTCATTTGAGGCACAACCTCACATTGTAATTGTGTTCTCTTGTTATGTGTTGACTTTTTATGATTTAAAGGAATATAATACTTCACGTCTTGTTTCATGAAGGCTTGGGCAGTTATAGGTATACATATAACACCCACATAACACCAGTTATGTTTAAGTCAGCCTCACTTAAATGTCACACTGATGGTGGCGCGTGTCTTGGATCATTCGGTTCTCTACAAAATGGTTTAGCTGGATGGTGCTGATCCACTTTTCGTTTATTATTTATTTACTAGTAATCATCAAATAACTTTTATCGCTCTGGGTGGAGCGAGAGGGCGTGTCAGACTTTTACTGACCTAAACCCACCCCTGTTCCTTCAGTTGCCTGTGTTAGGGCGACGGTATCTCTTTCTGACAACCCGCGACCCTGGCAGGCATCAGCACTATCGTACCCCGTAACTCTGTGCTGACATCTCTTTGAGGCGAGCGAAGCGCCGTCGAGCCGGGCCTGGTCCTTACCGGACGGTGAGCTACCCATTGCTTGCCATCCGCAAGCCCGCGCCTAAGGTGGCCGGGAATCTGCGGGCGATAAGGTAATAGGTAATAGGTAATACGGGCTGGTGTCCGCAACTCCACGTCATTGCGCGTATTTTGCGTACGGTGGGAAAATCGATTATTCGATCCACCCCAGCTCCTCGAGGAAGGCCAGCAACGCCTTTATGTTACTGACAGCCTCGCGTAGGGTACCTGGGTTACCGAAGTGCTTTGCCCTGTATGTGTCGACCACAGGGCAGTTTAGAAGCAAATGAGCTGCTGTCTCGTCCTCCTCCATGCAGGCCCTGCACAGCGGACTGTCTGTGACTCCTATGACAAAGAGGTGTTTATTAAATGACCCGTGGCCAGTTAAGGCTGCCGTAACTATGCGCAGCTGTTGTTTAGTTAGTCGGAGAACCTGTTTCGTGAGGCGGCTATCAATTGCAGGGAGTGCTTCCCTAGCCTGCCTGCACTCACCTTGTTCCAACCATTGTTTGTGATGTTGCTCCCTGGTGCGTTTCCTTACCAGAGTGCGCAAATATACGAAGGGGAGTGGCACGATGGGTTCAGGTCCCACTGCCGTCTCACTCGACCCCCTTCTGGCAAGTTCGTCGGCTGCATCGTTGCCTAGCGAACCGCTGTGTCCTTTGATCCATTGAATGGTGATTTTATTGAGTCTACCCACCTGGTTAAGGCGCTGGTGACACTCGTATATTAGCCCAGAATCAACTGTGTAGCTGTTTAGCGCTTGCAGAACAGTCATGCTGTCTGAGAGTATACGGATCGAGTGGTCCTTAACTTCCCTGGCCATGATGGCGGAAGCAGCCAGAGAAATACCCATGCATTCGGCCTGGAACACTGTGTTATGGACCCCCAATGGTGTGGCTATACGTATGTTGAGGTCCTGCGAGAAGACTCCAGCACCTGTGCCATTACCTGTTTTGGATCCGTCTGTAAAGATGCGCAGCTCTGCAGGGCACAAACCCTCGCAACTCCAATCCTCGTGAAGCTGGATCTTGTATTTTTTATCAAACATAAATTGTTTTGGTACCCGATCATTGATGGCTCTCGTAATGGGGAACTCCTTGTTGAGTCCCTCAAGTAGCGCGGTGTGTGGTGTGTCTCTCTTACCCCAGAGATCTAGTGTCTTAAGACGCACCGCCGCCAGTGTGGCTTCCTGCTGTATGAACAGGTGGAGCGGTGGCAGTTCCAGCATGGCTTCAACCGCTGCAGTCGGAGTGGTCCTCATGCAGCCCGTAGCCGCCGAGCAGGCTAGTCGTTGCATGCGTTGTAGTTTGTTTGAGGCTGTAGCCAGTCTGGTTCGGGGCCACCAGACCGCGGCTCCATAGGTGATCATGGGGCGGATCACTGTGGTGTACAGCCATAGTATAATTTTAGGGGATAGTCCCCACTTTTTACCTATCATTTTCTTGCACTGCCAGAAGGTTATGCAGGCACTGTTTAGTTTGTTGTCCAAATGACTACTCCAGTTTAACTTACTGTCTACAATGACCCCCAGGTACTTGACCTCGTTGGCCAACTGAAGTTCTGTATTGAACAGTTTTGGTAGGCGGAAAGGGCCTAGTGCTCGCTTTTGAGTAAACATGACAAGTTCAGTTTTGGTGGGGTTTACTGATAGATCATATTCCCTGCACCAATTTTCTACGATACGTAGTGCTTGCTGGGTGAGGTTGCAGATCGTACCCGTCACCTTCCCCGACACAAGGATTGCGATGTCGTCTGCATACCCTATAGTATAATAGCGGCTGGCGTTGAGTTTGGTGATGAGGTCATTGATCACCAGATTCCATAGAAGGGGGGACAGCACCCCTCCCTGGGGGCACCCTCTGGCTATCATGGCCAGTTGCTCCTCACCCTCAAGGCGAACCACACGTTTGCTAAGCATGTTTGTAATCCAGTCCGTTAGTACCTGTTCTACTCCATGTCTGGTGAGGGCGCTAGTGATGCTGGAGAAGTTGGTTTTGTCGAAGGCTCCTTCGATGTCTATGAAAGTGCCCAGGCATGTGCCTTTTTGATTAATCGCTTCCTCTATCTGGCTGACTACCCGGTGAAGAGCGGATTCGGTCGACTTACCTGAGCTGTATGCATGTTGGTTACCGTGTAGCGGTATGGTTTTCAGAGCGCCGTCCCTCACCTCCCTATCACACAGCCTTTCCAGAGTCTTTAATAGAAACGAGGTCAGGCTGATTGGTCGGTAGGATTTGGCGTTTGTGTAGTCACCCTTACCTGGCTTAGGGATGAATATTACTTTCACTTCCCTCCATCCTTTAGGAACGTATCTAAAGGCCAGGCACGCTCTCATTAAAGGCACTAGTCTTATAGCGACAGCGGTGTCACCCCACTGTAGTAAGGCGGGGAACACTCCGTCAGGACCAGCTGCCTTAAAAGGATGGAAGCTCTGGATGGCCCATTGGAGTTTCTCCAACGTGATCACCCTGCTGGCGTAACGCCATTCATTGTCTGAAGGCGTTTGGATTACCTCTTGCCAGTCGATTACTTGTGCGAAGATACATCCAGGGAAGTGAGTTTCAATAAGGATGCGCCTCGTTTCTTCTGGCGAGGAAGAGAGTGTGTTGTCGGGTTTCCGGAGGGTAGCGGGCCCAGGTGTATTCTGTTGCGCCAGTACTTTCCTTACCCTGTTAGCTTGCTGACAGGATTCAATGCTACCACAGAATTTGCGCCATCCCGTGGTACTTCTGAATCTGATGCATTTTTTGTAGCTGGATTTGGCTGCATAATATTTATCCCAGTCCTCATCCGCACATGTGTTCATGGCTCTGTTTAGAGCTTTCCTTACCTTGCCACGCTTGCGCTCCAGATCAGCACCCCACCAGGGTTGTTTGCCTGGTGTGTTACGGTGGTAACACACCGTATTTCTCGTCTGTAAAAAAGTCATACTAAAAACATACAATGGGCGGCCTTATCGCTTTCTGCGATCTCTTCCAGGCAACCTTAGAATGGACAGTGATTTGTCTGGACATAAAATGGGGCTGTCAGTGGTGCAAGAAATAAATATATATTAAACTAAAATAGATACACAGATATATACATATTAACATATCCTAAGGAATAGATACATAAATACATACATACGAAATATATAAGAAACGTAAATAAATGATAATTACAGTTTACGAAAGCAAGATCACAACGACAAGTAATGCAGCAGTCGTTATTTGTGTTTAAAATACTTGTGACGGTTCACAAGTATTTTAAACACAAATAACGACTGCGCGCGTTTTATTTCGACAGCCAGTGCATTCCACAAACGGACGGCCTAGACAGTAAAAGATTTTTCGAGGAAAGTTGTGGAGTGCTTAGGCATTTTAAGCTTTAAGTTATCCGATGATCTTAAAAAAATTGTGTGGGAGTCGCAAAGAAACTGGAAACGTTTCTTGAGATAGATAGGAGTGGAAGGGGAAAAGAGCACATAATACACCAGGGAAAGAATGTGAGCATTATGGCGAAGGCGAATTGGTTTAACGAAATTCGGAAACATGGTCATACTCGTATTTGCGCAAACCAAATATAAATCTTAAACAAAAAATTTGAAGCCGCGCAAGTTTATCGAGTTGGTCTTGGGTAAGGTCAAGATATCGGCGAGGCGAGGACGCGAGCCATGGAGGAGATGTTGGAGACTTTTGACGGGGATTCGTGGGGGCGCCCCTATCGAGCGGTTCGAGGGAAACTTCGAGCCGCGGCGCCTCCACTTAAGGAGAGTCTTCAAACCGTGCTGCTGGAGGAGGTAGTCGCAGCCCTCTTCCCGGCGAGAGCGGAGTTTACTCCGCCGCCGATGGCTTTGCCCACAGCCGCAGAGTCTACAGAGGAGAACGCCAGCAGCGTCCCAGAGGTGACACAGGCAGAGATGGGGGCGGCCGTGATGCGGCTCCGGGTCAAGAACGTGGGTCCGGGGCCCGACGGTTTTCACGGCCTAGCGCTAGCCCTCGCTCTGAAGGAGCTGGAGCCCTCGCTCTGAAGGAGCTGCAGCCCCAGCTAAGAGGACTCTTCATAGCGTGCCTTGAGCGGGCCCAGTTTCCCACTTTGTGGAAAACAGGTCGTTTGGTCCTGCTCAGGAAGGCGGGGCGCCCTGCGGACTCGCCGTCAGCGTACCGGCCCATTGTGCTGCTAGACGACGTGGGTAAGCTGTTTGATCGCAGCCCGCCTCGTCAGCCACTTGTGCAGAGAGGGGCCGGACCTACACGAGAGCCAGTATGGCTTTCGCCATGGGCGCTCCACCATCCACGCTATATCGCGGGTGAGAGTCCTGGCGGAGGAAACGGTGTCCCAGGATGGGGTGGTGGTGGCGGTGTCGTTGGACATCTCCAACGCCTTTAACACCCTGCCCTGGAGTTGTATTCGGCACTGCGTTATCATCGGGTACCTCTCTATCTCCGCCGCATCGTTGGGGCTTATCTGGCGGAGAGGTGTGTCACCTACATGGAATGTGATGGCGGAAACCAGCGCCAAGTGTCGTGCAGTGTTCCCCAGGGTTCGGTCGTAGGGCCGCTCCTGTGGAACATCGGGTACGACTGGGTGCTGAGGGGCGAATTCCCACCGGGCGTAGACCTGACGTGTTACGCTGTCGACAAGCTGGTCACGGCCCGGGGGAATTCGTACAGGGAGGCAGCGTTGCTGGCGACGGCTGCGGTTTCACAGGTGGTGTGCCGCATACGGCGCCTGGGCCTGGAGGTGGCCCTCAACAAGTCGGAGGCCACGGTGTTTCATGGCCCCCGGCGGGCGCCGTCAGCCGGATCACACATCGTGGTCGGGGGGGTCCGGATCGCTGTCGAGCCCACCATGAAATATCTGGGATTGGTGCTCGACAGCCGGTGGGACTTCGGACCCCACTTCCGGCGGCTGGCGCCCAAGTTGTTGGGCGCGGCCGGGGCGCTGTCAACGCTGCTTCCCAATCTGGGGGGCCCGTGCGCCGCTTGTAGGCGGCTCTACGTGTGGATCGTGCGATCGATGGCCCTTTACGGGGCTCCGATCTGGGCGGCTGACCTGACGGCCGCTAGCATCTCTGTTCTGCGAAAGCCGCAGAGAGCAATGGCCGTCAGAGTCATAAGGGGGTATCGCACGATCTCCTACGAGGCGGCTTGTGCACTGGCCGGATCCCCACCATGGGACCTAGATGCGAAGGTGCTTTCGTCACTTTATCGGTGGCGCGAGGAAGCGAGGGCGCGGAGCGAGCGGCCGATGCAGCGCCATGTGGAGCAGCGTCGGTCGCAGCTTCGCAAGGTCCTGGTGTCGGAATGGCGGGACAGGCTCTCACGCCCTACCGCCGGCCTCGTCACCATCGAGGCGGTCCGGCCAGTGCTCGACCTCTGGCTCGGGAGGAGGCACGGCTCCCTGTCGTTTCGGGCGACGCAGGTGCTCTCGGGGGATGGTTGCTTCGGGAAGTACCTGTGTCGCATAGACAGGGAGCAGGACGCCCGGTGTCACCACTGCGTCGACTGCCGGGAGGACACGGCGTGGCATACGCTGGCAGAGTGTGCCGCTTGGGAGGAGCCGCGCCGTGCCCTATTCTCTGAAGTAGGCAGTGACCTGTCGCTGCCGGCCGTAGTGAGTGCGATGGTCGGCAGCGTCGAGTCCTGGGACGCGGTGGTTTCCTTCTGCGAAACAGTGATCTCGCAGAAGGAGGCTGCGGAAAGGGAGCGAGAGATCTCGTCCACTCTCCCGATCAGCAGCAGGCGCACCAGGCGGAGGGCGGACAACGCCCTCTTCCAGCCCCCCTAAATGGGTCCAGGGGCGACGGATTCGGGGACATCGGTCGCCCCCCAACATCAGAAACCGAGAAGGCGGCGCGCGTGGTGTTCCGCGCGCGCCGCTCACGGACGTTGCGGGGATAGTACACCTCACTCCCCCCGCCCGAGACGGGGCCCGCGCAAGCGGGCCGGCACCAGCCGTGGTTGCGGAAGAATTATGTGTTCCCGCTACCCCGGCGTAGGTGTGAGATGGAACACCGGGGTGTTTTTTAGTCAGTAAGAGTCTGACAGACCCTGGGGCGGGCGGAGGACATCCATGAGGATTTTCCACCACGGGAACAAAAAAATAAAAAAAATGGGTAAGTTCAAGATAGCTGGCATCAGCATAGTCAAGGATGGCTAAAAGAAGCGATTTTGCAAGCGCAATCTTGGTAGCAGTCGGCAGAAAATTACACAATCTCTTCAAAGATGCAGCGGATGCAAATAGCTTGCGGCTAACTTCCTGTAGCTGGGCAGTCTGTGGGGTACATACCTTCCAGACCATTTATTTATTTATTACTATCATAAACTCACACAATACAAATACCATCATAATATATATTTACATTTATTTATATTATCACATTATACATATTCACATACGGTTGATGACGGGTCAGTGGTAAACACTGGACCCGCGCGCGCTGATCTACGTCATTGTGACGTAGCGGCGAGCGCCAAGGTGGGGAGTCCTGGTAACTATCGTTCGACCACCTTGCCAAGACCTTCAGTCGATATTTGCTCACGCGACGCTCGGCTGCGCATGATTTACTTACCTTGCTTATTGTTTCCGGAATATCCAATAATAACTGTTGTTTAATGTGCCGTTACTATTGTGACCGTGTGTGACTGTTGTGACCGTGTGTGACTGTTGTGTATATTACTGTACTCCTTCTGACTGTTTTCTGTGTTGTGTGTGTGTGTGTGTGTGTCGAACCTAATATAACCGTGAGTACCTACTTAGCAGATTGACTTTTATTTACCACTCTGCCTAACACGCACCGAATAATAACACTATAAGTCTAAGAGAAGTTCTTATCAATGAATATCCCTAAGTTTTTACCAGCGTTTCCTCCAGCCTAATACGGAACAGGAATCTCCCGAAACAACCATGTCCAGTGACGACCTGTGTCAGGCGGAAGATGACCCACTGTAACGCATTGGTATCAAAATTTCCCATAATTTTAAATACTCAACCGCCATGTTATCGAAACTTCACATGCGCGCGCAAGTTTGAAAAATGTCTTTTTACACCGACTAACGCGTTTTGTGAGTATAAAAAGCTTTATAGAGTCATTCTCTATTAAACTAAAAGCCGTTCGCCACCGCCTCACCGTGTCAAGTTTCAAGTGGTGTCATCGTAAAAAGTTTTCAAGTGGTCGTGTTATCGGTTTTGTTTACAATTCATTTATTATCCCAATGTTGAAGTGTTATATTTCAAAACAATAATTTCAAAACAATCCTCAAGATTCGTGCTTTGGGATTATGTAGACATTTCACTTAGTGTTAAAAGTTTGTTTATGTTGAATACGTAATGGATAAACACGATCCTTGCGCGGCCGGTGTTTTAAACATTACGATAATCGATAAAGTATTTATTTATTTCTAGATTTTTTAAAAATATTTTACACATTAAATATAGGCTAGTTATGAATACAAATGAGTTAAGCATCTGTAGCCGAACTAGGCAAAACCTGTATTTCGGCTATCAGCGCAAATCCCCTCAAATAATTCAACACTAATCATAGCCATTAACAATATTTTATCTGATTGATTTATTAAATTTACCAATGAGAATTTAACTAGAATGTAGAAATAAGATTATAATTAGAAATTTAACACACCAAGACAATAAAATTCATCGAAATTACGTTAAAATATTATTTTTCACGGCGGACAGTATCGTTTATTGTGCTACTAAGAAAATACCTATTAAGGACATATGGACAAAAAAAAAAGTATTATAATATAAGATTAATTATGCATAGCCTTTATTGACACAAACTACAAAATCATTCGTATAAACTTAGGTAGAAAAAATATTGTACACACGTTCATCCCGAATTCTCAAGTTTTTTGTTTTAAATGTATTTTGGACTAGTTTTCGTAATTAAGTTTTCACATATATTGATTTTGTATAGTTTCAGCTATACACACGTATTTTTCTTTTGGTATGGCTGCAATAGTTTGCTAGATAATAAGCTATAAGTTGGAAATGGCACGGTGCGCATTTCCGCCAAAATGACGTTTTGGACGGAAACGTCATTTCTGTCGGATAAAGCTATTACTGTCAAACAACCTATGCGTTTGAGTGGGTATCTCGAAAGGAAAAACGGAACCTTATAGGATTACTTTGTTGTCCGTCCGTCCGTCTGTCTGTCAAGACCCTTTTTCTCAGGAACGCGTGGATGTATCAAGCTGTAAATTATATCAAATACGGATGTCCTTTACCTTTTTTTATTTTATTTGTGTGCTCATGCGTATTTAAGCTTGTTTTGTGCGAACTTTTCTTGTGTCTCGCCGGCTTTTCTTGTGTCTCAGTATATCTTGATTTCTTATAATGGCCTACCTGTTCGACTTATGACTACCTATGTACATGTATGTGCCTACTTTTTCACTCGCTATTTTCATGTCTTTAATATTTATTATGCTATTTTTGTTTTTGCGGATTTTATATATTTGTACACTTTGGCTGACTGTGTATATTTCCGCAATAGTTACACTACTTCACTTGATATTAGTACGAATCACACCTAATGCTATTTTTTTGAGTTCATTTACATCTCACATTTTTATGCAAAAGTTTACACTACAAAATACTCCTTATTCTAAATACAAAAAAAAAAAAATAATATTCCTGTATGTATACACATCTATGTGCAAAAATGAACAAAACAAGAAATCTAACAGTTGGATTATTTAATGCAGGGTCACTGGGTTCGCGCCATGAGGAGTTCCTTGTCGCCATGGATAGCCTAATGGTAGACATCATGGCGATTAATAATTTTTTTTTTTTAAATATCGCAGCATTATGCTGAGATAGGAGCTTTTTGGCCTCGCACAGGTCTTTTTACTGTTTTTTTTGTTATTCTGTTAGTTTATACATTGTTTGTTATTTTTATTTTTTTTACTATTTGTATTCCCTGTGCGTGTCCCAAATAAAATATTTTTCTTTATTTCTTTCTTTATGTCTACTGTCCCTTGGAGCTGTGAAAACTCAAACTTCTAAGCCAACGCAGTCAAAAGACACAGCCGTTTATGCCGCAAATTTCCGCAAATTTTCGACACTCGCAAGGGAATCAAATCCAACTTTCACTTCCCGTGAACTCAGAATCTTGATGTTTGGTACGAGGCAACGTCTTACAGCACAGATAAAGGAAAAATTGCGAAAACTGTAAATTTTTAGTTTCATGTACAATAAAATAATTTTAAACTTACTAACCCTTTCCTCATAAACGCGTAAAGGTAATAAATTGAAATTTAAATCAAATACTCAGGTATTACATACCTACAGGTTTCTAAGGAACCCTCGGTGCTCGAGTACAACTCGCACTTGGCCGGTTTTATTTTTATTTTCGGGAATAAAAAGAAGTCACATGGTGCTAGGTCAGGGCTGTGAGGAGGGTGACCCAGGAGTTTGACCGGCGTGCTGTCCAGGAAGTCCCTCGTTTTGAGCGCGATGTGCGAAGGAGCGTTATTCAGGTGAAGCAGTAGCCCGCGGAGCCCTGTGTTTGGTATCTTGTTGCTCATAACAGAGAAAACTTCTGCCAAGCATTTGGTAGTATACCATTCAACGTTGATGCTGCTTTGGTTTCGTTAAGGAATGGACACCAAGTCGCCAGTCAAATTGAAAAAGCTCGCTATCAAAATCTTCCTCCCGCTTCTAGACCGCTTCACTTTGGTAGGCGTTGATTCGTTTTGAAACACCCAAACCAACAACTGGCGCTTCGTTTCTGGGTCGTAGTGATAAATCCAAGACTCATCACCTATAATGATGTCGTAAACACGCCGAGACGAGCCTGCTTTAAATTTATTTATCATATCACGGCACCATTCCACCCGGGCCTGCTTCTGAGCATCGGTGAGGTTTTGCGGCACCCAGCGTGAACTATCCTCCTCACGCGAAGATGCAAGTATAGAATTTCGTGAAGGCTTCCCGATCCAACCTGCAGTATGTGTTGAATCTCTTAATACGAGCCAAGAAATGACTATGAGATTCTCTTTCTAAATATTATCACAATAATTATCTTTTCATTTATGGAATTTTAGTGGCAGTTTAGTGAGTTTAGTTCGGTGTACAAGAGAATGAGCACCATTGTCCATCTAGCTATACAAATATCAGCCTAAGATCCATCATAACTTTCTGGAGTCGTGGGCAAAAAAGGCAGACCTACGTACCTCTGCGCTCCGACATATTCTTTGGTTGTCGTTATGGTGTAGCGCACCACCACCGTGCGTTACGTCTGCGCGAGAGTAGTGCGTTTAGTTCCGCCCACAAACGCAAGGTCATCCAGGCCTCTATACGCCTTATGGTGGTTTTTTTGCGGAATTGTGAAACTTGATTTTAGTTGTCAACATTATTTTTAAATGTAGTTTTTTTTTGGAGAATATCTTTAAGTATCTTAAGATTCATAGCCATTTTTGGATATGAGATTCTCTTTCTAAATATTATCACAAAAATTATCTTTCCATTTACGAAATTTTAGTGGCAGTTTAGTTCGGTGTACAAGAGAATCAGCACCATTGTCCATCTATCTATACAAATATCGGCCTAAGATCCATCATTACTTTCTGGAGTCGTAGGCAAAAAAGGCAGTCCTACGTACCTGTGCGCCCCGACATGTTCTTTGGTCGTCGTTATGGTGTAGCGCGCCACCACCGTGCGTAGTAGTGCGTTTAGGCTCCGCCCACAAACGCAAGGTCATCCAGGCCTCTATACGCCTTATGATGGAATTTTTTGCGGTGGATAAACGGAATAACCGTTCGGTACCTTACCTAGGAGCTAAAAACCAGGCGTACTTAAGATAATGATGAAAAATAATTAATTACTCAGCACACTCTATATCTATTTAAATGTTTATTATTACAATCAGTATTTTACATAACTACTTATTAGAAATAAAAAGGAACTGGCAACGCAGTAATGTTGTGTTATATTACGCAAACCATTTGGAGACAATTATTTTGACCCCTTAAATAACTCTTTTTATAAACATAAACACATTCAAGCATGATTTAAATAAATACATAAAAATTGTGAATTTCCTTTTTGCACCGACACCGAAATTAAAGTAATTTGTAGTTCTTTGTAGTATCTTTTTAGGAAGCACATAATATATCCAAGTCGTTTTTCGTGTCTGTCTAAACTACGAAACGGATTTTGATGCGGTTTTGACCATTATTTAGAAAAATGTAATCCGGTTTTTTTTTGCATAAATAACGTTAATACCTATTATCATAATTTAAAGACTTTAAAATAAACAAATCTCAATGTTATAACATGTCACCTGCTTTCTGCGATCTGCCCTCTGCTTTGCACGGGTACAATCCCGTGCAAAGCAGAGGGCAGATCACTAGTTGCTTACAAAATAGATGCAACTTAGCTGCCTAGTATACCATATAACTTGTTCGACTGTAACTAAAACTGGAAAAATAATCCTTTTTATTAAACCTCTACAGGTGAAACGTTGGACGATGCGTAGGATTCTATTGAGCAAATGAGTACCTGAGGCTTAAAAAGTCTATGGCGTGGGATGATCCTCAGTGCATTCTGAACTTAATCTTCACTTATTAATTTAAATAACGAGAAATAGTTTTAAGTATCTTGGATTCAGATAACGCTTTGACATAATTATTAAAGAGTCGAGGGAATTCATTTTATTTATTTAATTTGTGCGGCATCTACACCGCCACATGCGGACAACGCATCACACTGACGTCACACAAATCCTGCATCGCACAATCAGTCATTGAACACGCTCGTTAGATAAGCTTCCAAAATTTACATGAGAGGACTACAGCTAAAGCAAACAGAACAAGAACAGTATATTAGTCTGAAAGCCAAACAGGTCTACATAAACTATCTACCATTAAAATATCAAAACGAATTTATGAGAAAGTTTCGACTTAAGCACTGCCTTGCTAACGACACACTAGTTACGAACGGATCTGTATCATGCTGTTTACATAGCTTGTTTAAATTTCAGCTTGCACGCACAATGCACGAATTCTGCCTGTAATTCATTGTTGAAAGAAATTCTTGTGTGAGTTTCTTGTAACCATTTCGACTTTACGCATCGACCGCGTCTGGCGCTCCGATTGGCCCTTGGCAATCGAAAGTTGCGCCGAACGCGGTCGATGCGTAAAGTCGAGATGGTTGAAATAAACTCACACTAGGGCCACTTGTGACGCGCGCGTGTCGCTTGATGCAAGTCGCATCGGTCTTTTCTGCAAAAATGTCATCGTGAAAACTTAGGTAAAGAGAGCTGTCATTTCATTGGATGCTTGGGATTAACCCAGATTGACAGGAAAACTTAGGTTAAGTTAGCTTGATGTATCAAGCTCACTTCCCCTACGTTTTATAGGTGGCATTTTGACCGAATAGTTCAGCAGTACCTAATGGTTGACTGTACTATGAATGAAATGCCACCATTTCAAGAAATAGTTGACTACTTTACCAAATGGTCAATTCTACGATCTGGCTATGCAAACAACACTTACACAATAAAACATTTATTATAAACCGAATAAAAAACAACTTTTTCAAAGAAAACAAAGTTTTTCAGACAAACAAGTCCTTTGTTTTATAATACTGACAGCTTATTTTATGCGGGACGATAAAATAAAACTTTTCTGTGTACTACGTGCAAAGAGATGAACTTTTCTACTTCAGTTTCGTATCTCTGGTATCCCCTTTATTATATGAGCATTTGCATATGAAAAGATGAGGTGTATTTAGAGATGAAAATGTTCTTATTCTTAACATCTTGCTGTAAGTATTGTGTGTACTGCCATCAACGATATAATGAGTAAGTGGCGCCGTCTAGTATTTTTACTAAAACTTTGGTCGTTCCTAGCAAAAAAACAAGACGGCGTCACTGAGGTCGGCTACGAGTGACACTGGCTGATTACTGTCACAAGCAGATCGTCGTATCTATGGTTGCGTGCCGGCTGTCTTCTGATGACAGATGATGTCAGGGGGAGCCGCTGTAGTACCACGTCCACGACGAACTGCTATATTCCGGCGCAATTCTGCTAATACTGAAGCTGCTGAACCGCTATTACGATGGCCACTTTTGGCCGTTAAGTTCATACTTCCAGGTGTTGAACTGTCAAAAATAAATGACAAATGAAAGGCACAGCAAGGAATGATAGTATGCACTCCTTGTTGAGTTCTACAGTTCTGAGAGTTTTACAAGGACACTCATGGTTGAGTCAATAGTTCTGCGAAGACTCTCATTGTTGAGTAAATAGTTCTGGAAAGACTCTCATTGTTGAGTCAATAGTCCTGTAAAGACACTCATTGTTGAGTTAATCGTTTTGAGAAAATACTCATTGTTGAGTCAATAGTTCTGCGATAATACTCATTGTTGAGTCAATAGTTCTGCGATGAAACTCATTGTTCAGTCAATAGTTCTGCTAAGACACTCATTGTTGAGTCAATAGTTTAGCCAAGTTTGATATAACAGTTTTCTTTTTAATAAAAACAATTGTGTAAACATAACGAACGTTACCAGAATAGAGGGCCTTTTAATATTATTCCATTTCAGTTCACCAAGAGTGTTTTGAATAATATTATCATAATTCATTAACATTTTCTACAAAATATACTGTATTGTTAACTAAATAATAGAAGATGAGTTTTGTTGACGTTCAACATCTGTTGACCTTTAAAAACAAAAGTTTATTAAAATTAATAGCTTTGTTTGTGAGTAAGTTCTTAGAATTAAGAGATGGGCACCATTCTCTCTGCTTCACACAATTATTGCAGTTATTGTTAATAAACTTGGATACAGATGACATGCTTGAATGACGAGTAACCATCGAAGGTTCTATAATTTTACGGGACCACTTGTAATCCCTATTGATGCTGCTGTAACAAAGCAAGATGGCGTGCGGACGTTTTATAAACGCTGCTTCAGACTTGTCACGTTTTGTTGTTACCTATGAAATTTTCTGTTTACACAATTTTTTTTGTATACAGAAAGTTCAAATTCATGTTCATTTATATATTTTTTTCTATCAATCAAACTCATGCAGTCGATGCATCTCAGCCAGCGCAGTAGTAATTTTTCAATGCCTTTCTTGTAGAAATCAGGTGTACGGGAGCTAACAAACTCTTCAAAGACATTTTGTACTGCCTTTTCGGGTATTGAATTTTTTCCTTGCCCAGAAATTGTCCAAATTTTGGTGGCGCAATGTCTGGTGAGTACGGTGGATGACACAAAACTTCCAATCTGAGCTCTTGTAGGTTAAAGACCGTCTTTTGTGTCTTATGAGGTCGAGTGATGTCGTATAGGAGCAGCGAGGACGAGAAATTAACCAAGGCTGGACGGAGATTTTCGAGCTCCTCCACCATTGTGTCCAGTTCCTCACAATACACATCCGCACTAATGCTGGTGTCATTTGGTATGAAACTGTGATGAATTGTACCGGCACTAGACCACCAAACAGTGTGACTATTTTAGGGGTATGTTTTCGATTGGGGCATTTTTTTTTTTTTTTTGGGTGGGAAATCATCAAATGACTTCTCCCGCTCTGGGTGGAGCGGGAGGGCGTGTCAGACTTTTACTGACTAAAACCCACCCGTGTTCCTTCAGTTGCCTGTGCCAGAAACCACGGATATCTCTGTGGAAAAACCCAGCACCACTGAGGCGTCGGCCCTATCGGACCCCGTCATTTTGTGCTGACATCTCTTTGAGGCGCGCGTGGAACACAACGCGCCGTCGACCCGGGCCTGGTCCTTACCGGACGGCGAGCTACCCATGGCTCGCCGTCCGCAAGCCCGCGCCTACGGTGGCCGGGAATCTGCTTGCGATTCCCGACGCCCAGGGCGTCTCCTGCGGCGACTAGGGGCATGAGGGCGCAAGGCTCTCTCCCTCACGCGCTCCGCCTCCTCCTTTGCGAGCATTACTGCTTCGCAGAAGGAGGTGACGGCTTTCCATTCCCTCTCGCTCCGTACCATGGCATGGACCAGGGCCGGACGCGAGAGATCGCCGCCGCCAATCGCCTCCGCGAGGACACTGCGGTGCTCCGCCCAAGCTGGGCATACCTCCACCGTATGCTCCACCGTGTCCTCCGGGCGATCCACACAATGGTGACACCCGGGCGTTTCCTCCCGCCTTATGCGAAACAGGAACCTCCCGAAACAACCGTGTCCGGTGAGGACCTGTGTCAGGCGGAAGGTGAGGACGCCGTGGCGCCTCTCCAACCACTCCTCAAAGAGGGGACTTACCGCCGCTATTGTGGCGTGCCCAGCACTGGGTTGCGACAATCGCACCCTCCATGTCGCCATGAGATCCCGCCGGAGCTCTGTCCGCTGTACCGTGATTTGTCGCGGCAGCGGAGTTACACCCCGGCGTTTTGCTTCCTCGCGCCACTCCCATACGTGCGCGAGGTCTTTTGCCTCCAGATCCCATGGCGGCAATCCGGCAAGGAGGCTCGCCGCCTCGCATGAGACCGTGCGGTATCCCCGGACCAGCCGGATGGCCATGACCCTTTGGGACGCGTTTAACCGGCGGGCCGGTCGGCGCCTCAAAGAACGCGCCCACACCGGTGCCCCGTAAAGGGCCATGGACCGCACGACTCCCGCGTAGAGCCTCCGGCAGGAGGCGTTTGGACCCCCTAGATTGGGCAGGAGCCGCCTCAAGGCAGCCCCAGCCCGCTCCAGTCTGGGAGCCAAACGTCGGAAGTGCTCCACGAAGTTCCACCGGCTGTCGAGGACGAGTCCCAGGTACTTCATCGTCGACTCGACACCGATGTGAACCCCTCCCGCCGTTATCTGGGAACCCGACAGTGGCGCGTTCCGAGGACCATGAAAACACATGGCCTCGGACTTGTGCAGGGCCACTTCGAGTCCCAACTGCCGGATCCTATCGACGACTGTCGCAACCCCGAGTGTCGCTTGTTCGGCCGCCTCCTGGTGAGACCTCCTCTGTGCCAGGACCAGCGTGTCGTCAGCGTAGCACACCACGCTGACGCCATTCGGGAGGTCCGCGCGCAGCACCCAGTCGTAACCGATATCCCACAGAAGCGGCCCCAGGACCGATCCCTGTGGGACACCGCACGACATCTCTCGCCGGTTCCACTCTCCCCGGTGACCGGGGTAAATGACGGCCCTGTCCGTCAAATAGGCCTCGACCACACGACAGAGGTAGGTCGGCATCCGGTGATACCGCAATGCCTCCCTGATGCAACTCCAGGGCAGGGTGTTGAAGGCATTGGCGATGTCTAGAGACACCGCCAAGACGACCCCACCCCGGGCAACAGCATCCCCCGTCGTGAGGGCTCGCACGCGCATGATGGCGTCCACCGTAGAGCGCCCCCTGCGGAAACCAAACTGGCTCTCCGCCAAATCCGGCCCCACCCGCACCAGCCGCCCGACGAGGCGGTTTGCAATAACTCTTTCAAAGAGCTTGCCCACCTCGTCGAGCAGCACGATGGGCCGGTAAGCGGACGGAGAGTCCGCAGGGCGCCCCGGCTTCTTAATGAGGACCAGTTTCCCCGTCTTCCAGCGAAGTGGGAACTGGCCCTCCTCCAAGCATGCGCTTAGGAGCCCCATAAATCGAGGCCCGAGAGCCTCCATGGCCAGAACCCAGGCTCTTCCAGGTAAGCCGTCGGGTCCTGGGGCGGTATTTTTGGCACTAAGTCTATTTACCGCCACTCTCAGCTCTACCCCGGTCACCTCCGAAGCATCGTCGTCGTCGTCGGCAGTGTGGTCCGCATCCGGCACCGCAGTAGGCGGAGTCATGGGCGGGGGAGTATGCTCCCCCCGCGAAGGGAACAAAGTGCTCACCACCTCCTCCATGAGCTGGGGCCGGAGACTCTGCGTCAGTGGGGGAGCCCATGGGCGGAGTTTATCCCGCACCATTTTATAGGGGCGTCCCCACGGGGCCCTGTTCAGAGTCTCCAGCGACTCCTCGCGGGCCAGAGCCCTGGCCCGCAGGATCCCCGCTTGGAGGGCGGTCTTCGCCGCTCTGTACCCCTCGTACAGCTCCGCCTGAATGGCTTCCGTATTCGGAGGGCGAATACGTAGCCTGCGGTGCCTGGTGTACAGGTGTCGCGCAGCCACGCACGCCTTGCGCAAAGCCGTCAGCTCCGGCGACCACCAGCACACCTGGCGCCAAGCACGTCCGGGCTGGACCCGGGGCATTGCCACGTCACATATTTCGGACATGGCCTCCCGGAACCACTCCGCCTCGTCGTTGATGTCAGCAGGCCTGTCCGGTGGTGACACCCAGGCCTGCACGATCGAGGCTTCCAGGAGGAGCTCCCGGTCCAGCTGCTTCAGCGCCCACCGCGGACCACTCGGGACCTGTCGGACCGGCGCGCTCGAGGTCTGGGCGGAGACATCGAACCGGATGTACCGGTGGTCGGAATAGGTCTCCACCCCCTCCATGACGCGCCAGTCAATGACGTGCGGCGACAGAGCGGGGCTGGCGAACGAAATGTCCACCACTGATTCACCCCGCATACGCACACACGTTGGGACAGAACCCCGGTTTAGGACGACCAGGCCTGTCTCCAGAGCCCAGTCCTCCACCATCCTGCCCCGCGTGTCCGTGAGCCGGGAACCCCAAGCCAAGTTCTTGGCATTGAAGTCCCCGAGGACGAGCACGGGGAGGGAACGAAACCCGACGACGACGACTCTCAACTCCGCTAGGGAGTTGTGAAACTCGGCGAGAGTTCGGTTCGGAGAGAAGTACACCCCTACCACGACTATCTCCCCGAACCGTGCTGCCACGCAACCCCGTCCCCTCTTGACGGCCTCGAGGGACAGGGTACCGGCGGCGGCCGACGAAATTAGGGCCACTGAGCCGCTCAGGTCCTCCACCCAGTCATCCCTGGGCGGGACAAAGTACGGCTCAGCGACCACGGCGATGTTAATCGACCACTGCGCCATGCTCTGGAGCAACAGATCCTGAGCAGAGGCGCAGTGGTTGATGTTCGCCTGGAGGAGGCGTAATGGGGCCATTACTGACACTCCATAGCAGCCCCCTCCCGAGCCCGCTGTGAAGGCCCTGCCACTATGGTTGCGGCGGCGACGACGGTGGAGGCAGCAGCGGCGGCGGCAGTGTCGGCGGACGCGGCATTGACGGCGGTGGCAGTGGGCTTGCCCCTGCCCCTGGCTTTGGCGGGTGGTACGCAGGCCTTACTCCCCACCCGGTGATCGGCCGGCTTGCCAGCTGCC
This sequence comes from Dasypolia templi, assembly GCA_963555695.1. Lineage (NCBI taxonomy): Eukaryota > Metazoa > Arthropoda > Insecta > Lepidoptera > Noctuidae > Dasypolia > Dasypolia templi. The sequence goes on from OY743158.1 coordinate 7,100,803, forward strand.
GCACATATAAAGCAGTGCGGCGCGGCACTGCACGAGCCGGCCTTGTGACCGGGCTGACCACAGCGGAAGCAGTGGCCGCTGCGGTCCACCTCCGAGGTGCATTGCACTCCCACGTGGTTGCCCACTTGGCAGCGGAAGCACCACAGAGGTCTGGGTTCCAGCAGTTTGACCTGCGCGGAGACCCAGCCCACCAGGAGCCTTCGGCCCTCCCCGGCAATTTTTTGGGCCGCCGTTACGGGGCACCTCACCGTAATGGATTGCATCCCCGTGAAGTCAGGACGAATGGTGCCTGCCCTTACCTGCTTGGCAGAGCACCCCCCCGTCCTAACAACGGCAGCCACGACCTCTTCCTCCGTCACGGAGTCGTCCAGGCCCAGTATACGCATGTCAGCGCACTTGGTCGGCCTGGATACTCGGACCTCGTCCGCATTCAGGGACGCCCTAAGCTTTTCAGCTAGAGCGTCTGCGGTCGGGCCGCTGGCTGCACCGGGGACCTCCAGCATCCGGGCCCCAGTCGCAGTGACCCTTAACCGAAGGCCATTGGTGACGCCGATCTCCTGGAGGTTCACCGCCGTCCTCGCCTTGCCGAGCACCTCGCGGTAGGTCATGCCCTTCTTTTCCGCTTCCGGCTGTAGTGTGATAACTACAGCTGCGGACTTCGGGGCACGGAGCCTAGCCGCGACGTTTCGCTCCTTGCGCCGCTGCCGCCTCTGCTTTCTTCTGGCCGCCCTTGCTGCCTTACCCACCTTTCCCTTCTCCCCGACAATTTGCCATTCGGCGTCGGCCGGAGGAGATTTAGAAGGCGGTTTAGAAGGCGGGGGTGGCCGTCTCTCCGTCACGGCTGGGGCCTTCGCCGTCTGTGCAGTCACTCCACCTTTCCTGGTCTGGGGCGACGCAGGTTTCGCCAGGGGCAGGCCCGTCACGGCCCCACTATGGGTCCGCCCCGAGGATCCTGGTTTGGCCGCGGTGGCGGCATACGAAGCCGCCTTTCGCTAGCCCGAGGCCGAATGGCTCGCCGCCAGCGGAGGGCGCAGGACAATAGCCTCCAGAGTGGAGAACCGACTCTGAAAGGCAGCCAGCTCATGCCGCACCAGGGTCAAAACCCGGTCCTCGGCAGACACGGGCTGGCCTTGCCCATGCTGCGCCCTTCCTGTTACCGCCTCCCGGTGGCCAGCTCCTTGAACCTTTGCCAGGTCTGCTCGGAGCTCCACATTCTCCTTTCGGAGACGCTCCATGGCGGCTGTCAAGCGGGCGACCTCCGCCCGCATCTCGGACATGCCGTCCGGCGAAGGCCCGAAATGAATGGCCTCCGCTGCCTCTATAATGGAGGCCGTGGCTGCAGATATGGCCTTGTCTTTTGAGGACTGAGTCCTCTTCAAGGCCACACCCTTTATCGCGGCAACCACGACCTCCGCAAACCTGGCCGCTTGCTCAGTCTTTGAGCCGCCAGCAGCATCCCGTCCACCACCTGACGACTCCGACAGGGCCACCCTACGGCCGTCCACTTCAGTGTGGCGCCCCTCCGTGGCGAGACTCACGGCTCGCTGGGCTGACTCGGCCGGACTGGCCTCCCTGCCCTCCTGGGTGGTGAGCTCTCCGCCTCTTTTTTTCGGCCCACAGCGTCGACCGATTTTTCGGGCCGAGGCCATCCCGCCATCCGAGTGTGACCCCTGGCCATCCCTCAATTGGGGCCGCTTCAGGAAGAACCGTTTGTTCTTCCCAACAGCGCCCACCACTACGCGCTCCGGGCTCTTAAATGATGAGCCCTCCGCGCCAGATGCCGCGTCAGACTCTGACCGCGCATCACTCGACGAGCCTCCTCGGCTCAGAAGACATTTGTTGCCCCCCCCAGAATACGAATGGGGGCTTGACGTTCCCGAAGGGAACGTGGCGGATTCTCCGGCTGCTGAGCAGCCGGTACCGCCCTGGGGTAGTTTTTCTTCAATTGTCTTGTTCATTGTTTTTTTGTTTTCCTTTGAAGGGTGTGGTCCCTATTTCCCCTGGTAGCCCGCCCAGCGCTAGTGACCGGATTCCCTCCGGCCATTCATCCCCTTGGCACGCTCGACCTTGGGATTGAGGTAATTTTTTAAAGAGGTTGTCTTCCTCTCCCCTCCCCACTCGACGCCCACAAAACTCACCCTCTGCAAACAGAGGGGGTGTGGACGGAGATGGCCACCAGACCTGCCCCGGACTGGCCGGCCCAACCCTAGCCCGGTTCCCTTCATCGACCATAACAAATGATCGATGATTGGAACCATGACCCTTCCCCGTTTGTTGAAGAATTGCCGCCAACCCCAACTGTCCACCAAAAGCAGGTGGACAGTTGGAGCTGACGTTGCCCAGGGTGCGCCGCGTGGGGGCTCTTCAACATGCGACCCCTCGTTTGGGGCATTGCCAAGGCGCTGAACTAGGGTCTAACCGACATGATGACCGCTTACGATTATCAAGAATCAAAATCTCTTCGTTTCGAATGACAAATAATCGAATATCAATTGATCGACCACTATAAATCGAACGTGTGAATACTCGAACGTTCCTAATATCGAATGTTTAATAAATCGAACATTCAATATATCGTACAATCAATACATCGAGTGTTCAAATCATCGATTGTTTGTTTGATCGAGCGTTCAACGCATCGCATATTCATTGTATCGAAGTAACAACATACTGAATATTTTTCATATAGAATACAAGAAAAACACGAAAAATAGTTAATCAAAGTATCCCAATTATCAATAAAATTTTGATATGCAGGTTTTTTTATTTTTTTTCACACCTTATTTTTTTTTGTTGTAATTGTTAATTAACATTTCTATCGGTGATATAGCAAGCGTGCCATCCATTTGGAGTTTAAAACTAATCAATCAAACAAGTGCATTTTGAAAATCTGTTGGGTCTTAATATAAGCCTGAATTGTCTCAAAAAAGCAATTCTGTCTTAGTTTTGGATGTCTATATAATTGCAATAAACAAAAATACTAATAACAAATTCTATTGGCTTTGCTCCTACAAATATAAGTATCATTGCAACAACACAATTGCACTGAATTGATGAGCATTTGTTGGAAAGCTATTCAACACAGCATAATCACGCACCAGATCCTGGTAAGGTAGATGAACTACGTTTTAGGAGTTACCTAAAAAGTGAAGCTCCTAGCTCGGTTGATACGGAGTTAAATTATTCATCGAAATGAAGTCAAAATTTCGAAATCAAGTTGGTGTGTTCTTCCAAACCAAATAGCAGCATCGCAAATTATACGAGGATCAAGAAGAAAAAAAATGCCTTAGGAACCAAGTACTTTCGATAATATAAAAGTCACCGACATATTGCAGAAAGTTGTAATAACATAACATAGTTTCAAGAAAACTGTGTTATGTTATTTGCAACTAAGTCAAATTTAATACTATTTTAAATCACAACTTTGGGTGGATGGGACATTCGAAACATGTCTTTTCATACAAATAAATATAGTCTTAACAAATATATGGTATGGTGGACACGGGTGCGTTATTCCGTACCTTTAGTACATGCGTTTGTATTGTTTTTGAAGTACTAAAAGCATATGCTTTAAAATATGATATGAAATTAAACCCACGAGTAATAATGACGGATTTCGAGATAGAGGTCATTAATGGTGTAACACAAGAATTTCCTGAAACACAAAACAAATGCTGTCTATTCCACTTAGGTCAACATGTATGGCGTCAAATTCAATAAAGTTTGCATAGTAAATATGGCCAGGATTCTAAAGATTGAAGAAGTTAAGACACATTATTGCATTTGCTTTTTTACCAAAAGAAGAGATACCAGATCCTTTTGATAAATTGAGAGAAGAAATGTTACCCGACGAGTCAAATGATATCCACCACCTTGTTTGGAAAATATTATGTTTGGGGAAATATTCATTCTCGTGAGACGGGAAATATTAAATTACTTTTAGCACGCTCATCACCTATGTTTCCACATTCACTGTGTTTAAAAAAACACAAAAGGGGTCTTTATGCTACCATATAAATTAATTTTAATTAATTTATATAGTAGTTATATGGTAGCATAAAATTCAATTGACTTTAGATTTTTTTGCCAACCAAACATACATTACGTTTCAAATGGCTCGTATTGTAAAACGGCAACTTCATAGGTAAATACCTTGATCGCTGACTGTTCACATCGCTGGCGAGTACTCGTTTGTCTTTGCGACAAGAGCTATAAAAGACTCACTCAACGACGTTCGCATGGCGGGCAGAGCACTCGTTGCTCGCCCACTCGTTTTTAGTTGCTAGCTCTCCTCGCTTCTCGTTAATCGCCGGTGGTCGGACAGTAGTTGACGAGACGTTACTGTCAGTTAGTAGACATGGAACGGCTGTCGTGAATTGCGCAAGTATTTTCTTTTGTCTTTTTTTAATATTCGTTGATAAAGTATAAAACTCGACTATAGAAAAGTCACGCTCTAAAAAGTTCTAAACAAAAAATATTTCAGACAGAAATCATTTCATCAGGTAAAGCTGGTGTGGCATTTTTTTTAGTTCATGACTTTACATCCTCTGGAGACACGCCATATTCAGTTTACTGTGACTTCATATAGGCTTTAACCAGCGGACGATTAAGACGCAGCCAACAATAATTTATTTGTAAAATTTTGATAAGAAGTTATGAGGGAACAGATGAACTTGCATACATATATACCGGTCAAAATTATAACCCTCCTTTTTGCTGCGCCGTAGTTGGCTAAAAGACAGTAAAGTACAATTTAAAACTCCGCACACTTTACGTCGCGTTACAGTGTTGCAACGACAGGCCGCACGCTCTCGCAACTTGTCGCAGTGAGTAAACGCATGGTGCCCACACCCAACGACAGTCGCATGCGACAGGTCAACAGGATCGTTTTTTTCGAATACTCAAATGATCCCTTCCTGCACGTCGTCAGTCGTAACGACTCACTGCAGACACAAACGACAGCACTGTGACTGACAACTCTCGCAGACGCAGACAAGACGCAGATGCAAACGACATCTCTGCGTCTGGTTGCAGTGACTAGATGCAGCTAGAAGACGCACAATTTGCGCTGGCACATAAAAAAACTGTTGGCTGATCTATCTTAGTTGCATTGCACAAGCCCACGTCAATTATTGCAATTTAACCATTTATGTCAACGTCAATACATAAAAGTCACGCATGACGTTGATGATGTGAGCTCGTGATTTGCAACTGCTATAATTTCAACGTTTCAAATATTACATAAACTTACGCCTTCTTCTCATGAGGGTAGGCAGAAACTACGATTCTGACACAGTTCTCCGCCATTCGTTTCTACGATGAACGGTTCGCCGACAGAACTATTCTCTTGGTAGAATTTCAGCGATAGAACCTTTCAACAGCAAACGATTTGCCGACACGAAGACAACAGAACGCCACTTGCTACGATCCTTACATACTCTTTTTGCATCGTATACGTTTATACACCTGGTCAAGTGGTCATACACGCACGCCGGTTGCGAGTACTACACACCTGACCTTTCTGAAGAACATCACCACAGTCACTATATTATGTCCTTCTAAGGCGTCCCCTCCCAGCGTTACCACACACATCTGCCTTGTTAATACTTTTTTTTTGTCGCCTTTCGTTCATCCTCTCAACATGAGCATACGCTTTTCAATTTTTGTTTCACACGAACGCATTCCCACAGCATTTATTATACTTTCCTTCCACTTTTGTTACACCCAACATTCACTTCCATATAAAGCGTAGACCCGGCACAACATTGTGAACAGCCAGTTTCAAATATTACAAGCAAAAGCTTAAATTGTATTTCAATATTTTTCAAGCAAGTATTAGCGATTTGCTACAAATTTTAAGCCTAAAGCATAGAAAAGGAATTGTTTCTTGGCGAATGTTAATAAATTTGCTTCCCGATCGTAACATTTTGAGTCGCCGAAACCGTGTAATGAGTTTTCAAACTTGTTGGTTGCTAAGATTTATTGCACGAAATTTCTTCGAACCCCAAAATATTTCTGTACAAACTCTTCGAAAACAGAAAATCTGGAACAGTCTGGGAGACGTAAACCTTTCAGTTCAAATAATGATTTCTGGACGCTTATAATGAACTTACCTTTGATTGAATGTAAACACATGCTTGTTGAATATTTGTAATGATACCTAATATTTAATGAATAATGATAATTTAATAAGTACCTACATAATGTATATAATGTTATTTTGATGAATATTATCACGGTTTATGCATCATCTCTTCCTACCAATTTGTACGCCACGATATGCGGCTGAACATGTTAGAACATTTCTGGACCTTGTTCAATACAACGTGACCATAATACTTATATATATTTTGATATTCTGATATATTATAGATAAATGTAATTAATTGCAGTTATCCTCAATAATTCAGAATCAAATTTAGTTTTTTTATTGTCTTTTTATGTTGTGTTGTGTGCAACATTAATGTTGCACCTTGACAATATTTATAACGTGTGGCAACACACGTTTAGCTCTTGTCATCTATTTTTCTGTTGGGTTCGTTGAGTGTAGCCGGCCATTCTTTTTTTCTCCGTATTTAAATACAAGTAAAATCCATATTTTACTTTCTCCTTTTGTTTTATTTCAAACAAAGAAATGGCGGTTGGAACCAGAAACAGTACCAGACGAATCTTGTCTTATAATTAATGCAGAGTCTTCTCTGCCAACATATTTATTACAAAAATATTCAAATATAAATAAAGTATAAAGCGTTACTTATAAGGAAAGCGCTGACACAAAGGCACGAGGCACGACACGTGCGTCATCGTCGTCATCGTCGACCCAGTTGCTACGAAGGAAAACTGCTGACACAGAGCATGAGGCCCGAAGACACCCTCTACGTGACCGAGCCCGCGCACTTCGTATCCACCATCGATCGAGTCAATTTGCTCTTTTCTATATTTATGTTAATTGTAATTTCTTTATTAAAATATATTAGTCTGTAATAAATTCGTTTTTTTTTGTCCTCCGGCAGTAGCCTACGTAATTGGTTTATAAACAATTCCCTTACAAAACATTGAAAACAAACAAAAAAAAACTTAACTCCTAAGGAGTTACAGCTGGTTCTGGAATTTATAATTCGTTCCATACAAATTACCATTCCTTGCAAAGCCAATAATTTATCATTCAATAAGGTTATTATTCAATAATTTACCCTCATTGTTAAGGTTATTAACTTAACTTTTAGGCGATATATAGTTCGTATTGATACGTTCCATATTCCCAAAAATATTTACCATTTTACGTGAAAAAAGGTAGTGGCTCGATTTATTTGCTCCCAAGTGTATAAATAAATCAGAACTCAGAGATAAAATTATTTATATTTAAGCAACAAAGAATGGTCAGAGTAAAACGATAGGAGGAAAAAGAAGGAACCGGGTTAAAACTAACGGTTGCCTTTTATAGTGCCTGGCTGAGCGTTCTAGAAGTGACTTTTTTAGTTTTCAATCCAAATACTTCTTAATTGGTTATCGGCCAGGAACTATAAAGATGGCTTACAGTGAGAACCTGGCCTAACACTAGTTTTACGATACCTTTACAATAAAATAGTCGACGACTTAGCTCTATACCATAGAAAAATAAAAACTAACAGATGACAATGTTAGATACAAAATGTCACAACATTCAATAAAAGGAAAATAATATGAGATCACATGAAATGAGATAAATGGATGTGGAAAATAGACAGAGGTAGCTAAAGGTTTGCTTTTCAGCAGTACAACAATATTAGATAAACAAATGTAAGTTAAATGAGTGTCATACAATTTTCATAAAGACTTTAGTACCTACTGAATCATAGAAATAATTGCTGTGCACAACAGCTCCTCATGTGTTAAATACATAAATAGATAATAAGATGTGTTTTGGTGTAACAAAATACCACACACCTTAGACCATAAATTGCTCGGGTCGGCATGACTTAACGCCTTAGACCTCCGCTTGCTCGGGTCGGCATGATTCAACACCTTAGACCTTCACTTGTTTGGGTCGGTATGATTCGACACCTTTTACCATTTAGGTTAAATAGCATAAGTTTGACACATGGTCTAAGTCTAAGACCACGTTCGCACGGACGTAAAAATGTCGTGGCGGGATTTTATCGCACACTGGATTATCAACTCTCGTTGTTGAACTGAGCATTGTCGACAGAGTGCATCTCAGCGCGTCGAAAAACACACTGTAGCTTATTCAACTCTCTGCGCTAAGCATTGCGTTGAAGATGCAGTGTGTGATATTATTACGTCCATGCGAACGTGGACTTAAAGCTGCATCATAATTCACACGTAAACGTTTGATAAAGGGCTGTATTCATAGAGCACCAGTCCAAGCAAATACACATTATGGAGTGACGGCTTCAGTGTCACACAGTTCCGGTAAGCATTGTTAGTCCGACAGAGATTAATTATACCCCAGGCCGGGGCATTCGGAAATCATCCCACATTTAGTGCTAAATACGCACAGCGCCTCGCGAAGTCACATTGGCGCAGCACGTGGCCGCTGTGCGCCGTCTTCCCTGAGGTCATTCAGTGGGCGACAGGGTCCCCACTCTGAGCCCGAAACCTACTGCTTAATAATTCTAGTGAACCGTCTGGAAATTCCGTAAGTCAGTAAGTAAAGATTTTATTTGTTTGCATGCAAGATATCTTGGAGAATGTCTGCATTTTGCAGCCTGCCGCCCACACGGAGCAAACCGTGTGCATCAACTAATGGATGAAGATTGGCCATCTCTGACTTGTTTTTTTTTAATGATAATTAAATTAATTTCTTCCGAAAAAGATATTTTTTGTATGGAACGAATTATAAATTCCAGAACCAGCTGTAACTCCTTAGGAGTTAAGTTTTTTTTTTGTTTTTTTTTTTGTTTGTTTTCAATGTTTTGTAAGGGAATTGTTTATAAACCAATTACGTAGGCTACTGCCGGAGGACAAAAAAAAACGAATTTATTACAGACTAATATATTTTAATAAAGAAATTACAATTAACATAAATATAGAAAAGAGCAAATTGACTCGATCGATGGTGGATACGAAGTGCGCGGGCTCGGTCACGTAGAGGGTGTCTTCGGGCCTCATGCTCTGTGTCAGCAGTTTTCCTTCGTAGCAACTGGGTCGACGATGACGACGATGACGCACGTGTCGTGCCTCGTGCCTTTGTGTCAGCGCTTTCCTTATAAGTAACGCTTTATACTTTATTTATATTTGAATATTTTTGTAATAAATATGTTGGCAGAGAAGACTCTGCATTAATTATAAGACAAGATTCGTCTGGTACTGTTTCTGGTTCCAACCGCCATTTCTTTGTTTGAAATAAAACAAAAGGAGAAAGTAAAATATGGATTTTACTTGTATTTAAATACGGAGAAAAAAAGAATGGCCGGCTACACTCAACGAACCCAACAGAAAAATAGATGACAAGAGCTAAACGTGTGTTGCCACACGTTATAAATATTGTCAAGGTGCAACATTAATGTTGCACACAACACAACATAAAAATTCAAGAAAAAACCTAATTTTGATTCTGAATTATTGAGGATAACTGCAATTAATTACATTTATCTATAATATATCAGAATATCAAAATATATAAGTATTATGGTCACGTTGTATTGAACAAGGTCCAGAAATGTTCTAACATGTTCAGCCGCATATCGTGGCGTACAAATTGGTAGGAAGAGATGATGCATAAACCGTGATAATATTCATCAAAATAACATTATATACATTATGTAGGTACTTATTAAATCATCATTATTCATTAAATATTAGGTATCATTACAAATATTCAACAAGCATGTGTTTACATTCAATCAAAGGTAAGTTCATTATAAGCGTCCAGAAATCATTATTTGAACTGAAAAGTTTACGTCTCCCAGACTGTTCCAGATTTTCTGTTATCGAAGAGTTTGTACAGAAATATTTTGGGGTTCGAAGAAATTTCGTGCAATAAATCTTAGCAACCAACAAGTTTGAAAACTCATTACACGGTTTCGGCGACTCAAAATGTTACGATCGGGAAGCAAATTTATTAACATTCGCCAAGAAACAATTCCTTTTCTATACTTTAGGCTAAAATTTGTAGCAAATCGCTAATACTTGCTTGATAAATATTGAAACACAATTTAAGCTTTTGCTTGTTATATTTAAAACTGGTTGTTCACAATGTTGTGTCTACGCTTTATATGGAAGTGAATGTTGGGTGTAACAAAAGTGGAAGGAAAGTATAATAAATGCTGTGGGAATGCGTTCCTGTGAAACAAAAATTGAAAATCGTATGCTCATATTAAGAGGATGAATGAAAGGCGACTAACAACAGTATTTACAAGGCAGATGTGAGTGGTAACGCTGGGAGGGGACGCCTTAGAAGGACATAATATAGTGACTGTGAATATGGTGATGTTCTTCAGAAAGGTCAGGTGTGTAGTACTCGCAACCGGCGTGCGTGTATGACCACTTGACCAGGTGCATGAACGTGTACGAAGCAAAAAGAGTATGTAAGGATCGTAGCAAGTGGCGTTCTATCGCTGAAATTCTACCAAGAGAATAGTTCTGTCGGCGAACCGTTCATCGTAGAAACGAATGTCGGAGAACTGTGTCAGAATCGTAGTTTCTGCCTACCCTCATGAGAAGAAGGCGTGAGTCTAAGTAATATTTGAAACGTTGAAATTATAGCAGTTGCAAATCACGAGCTCACATCATCAACGTCATGCGTGACTTTTATGTATTGACGTTGACATAAATGGTTAAATTGAAATAATTGACACGGGCTTGTGCAATGCAATTAAGATAGATCAGCCAACTGTTTTTTATGTGCCAGCGCAAATTGTGCGTCTTCTAGCTGCATCTAGTCACTGCAACCAGACGCAGAGATGTCGTTTGCATCTGCGTCTTGTCTGCGGCTGCGAGAGTAGTCAGTCACAGTGCTGTCGTTTGTGTCTGCAGTAAGTCGTTACGACTGACGACGTGCAGGAAGGGATCATTTGAGTATTCGAAAGAGACGATCCTGTTGACCTGTCGCATGCGACTGTCGTTGGTTGTGGGCTTACACCATGCCTTTACTCACTGCGACAAGTAGCGAGAGCGTGCGGCCTGTCGTTGCAACACTGTAACGCGACGTAAAGTGTGCGCAGTTTTAAATCTTACTTTACTGTCTTTTAGCCAACTACGGCGCAGCAAAAAGGAGGGTTATAATTTTGATCGGTATGTATGTATGCAAGTTCATCTGTTCCCTCATAACTTCATAACAAAATATTATAAATAAATTATTTTTGGCAGCGTCTTAATCGTCCGCTGGTTATAGCCTATATCAAGTCACAGTAAATTGAATATGGCGTCTCCAGAGGATGTAAAGTCATGAATTAAAAAAAATGCCACACCAGCTTTACCTGATGAAATGATTTCTGTCTGAAATATTTTTTGTTTAGAACTTTTTAGAGCGTGACTTTTCTATAGTCGAGTTTTATACTTTTTCAACGAATATTAAAAAAAGACAAAAGAAAATACACGACAGCCGTTCCATGTCTACTAAACTGAAAGTAACGTCTCGTCAACTACTGTCCGACCACCGGCGATTAACGAGAAGCGAGGTGAGCTAGCAACTAAAAACGAGTGGGCGAGCAACGAGTGCTCTGCCCGCCATGCGAACGTCTCTTGTCGCAAAGACAAACGAGTACTCGCCAGCGATGTGAACAGTCAGCGATCAACTATTAATATTAGGTATTTACCTATGAAGTTGCCGTTTTACAATACGAGCCATTTGAAACATAATTTATGTTTGGTTGGCAAAAAAATCTAAAGTCAATTGAATTTTATGCTACCATATAACTACTATATAAATTAATTAAAATTAATTTATATGGTAGCATAAAGACCCCTTTTGTGTTTTTTTAAACACAGTGAATGTGGAAACATAGGTGATGAGCGTGCTATAAGTAATTTAATATTTCCCGTCTCACGAGAATGAATATTTCCCCAAACATAATATTTTGCAAACAAGGTGGTGGATATCATTTGACTCGTCGGGTAACATTTCTTCTCTCAATTTATCAAAAGGATCTGGTATCTCTTCTTTTGGTAAAAAAGCAAATGCAATAATGTGTCTTAACTTCTTCAATCTTTAGAATCCTGGCCGTATTTACTTTGCAAACTTTGTTGAATTTGACGCCATACATTTTGACCTAAGTGAAATAGACAGCATTTGTGTTGTATTTCAGGAAATTCTTGTTTTACACCATTAATGACCTCCATCTCGAAATCCGTCATTATTACTCGTGGGTTTAATTTGATATCATATTCTAAAGCATATGCCTTTAGTACTTCAAAAACAATACAAACGCATGTACTAAAGGTACGAAATAACGCACCCGTGTCCACCATACCATATATTTGTTAAGACTATATTTATTTGTATGAAAAGACATATTTCAAATGTCCCATCCACCCAAAGTTGTGATTTAAAATAGTATTAAATTTGATTTAGTTGCAAATAATATAACACAGTTTTCTTGAAACTATGTTATGTTACACATGTTACATGTTACAACTTTCTCCAATCTGTCGGGGACTTTTAAATTATCGAAAGTACTTGGTTCCTTAGGCATTTCTTTTCTTCTTGATCCTCGTATAATTTGCGATGCTGCTATTTGGTTTGGAAGAACACACATTCTTGATTTCGAAATTTTGACCTCATTTCGATGAATAATTTGACTCCGTATCAACCGAGCTAGGAGCTTCACGTTTTAGGTAACTCCTAAAACGTAGTTCATCTACCTTACCAGGATCTTGTGCGTGATTATGCTGTGTAGAATAGCTTTCCAAAAAAATGCTCATCAATTCAGTGCAATTTTATTGTTGCAATGGTACTTATATTTGTAGGAGCAAAGCCAATAGAATTTGTTATTAGTATTTTTGTTTATTGCAATTACATAGACATCCAAAACTAAGACGGACTTGTTTTTTTGAGACAATTCAGGCAATTACAACAAAAAAAATAAAGAGTGAAAAAAAAAAAAACCTGCATATCAAAATTTTATTGATAATTGAGATATTTTGATTAACTATTTTTCGTATTTTTCTTGTATTCTATATGAAAAATATTCAGTATGTTGTTACTTCGATACAATGAATATGCGATGCGTTGAACGCTCGATCAAACAAACAATCGATGGTTTGAACACTCGATGTATCGATTGTACGATATATTGAATGTTCGATTTATTAAACATTCGATATTAGGAACGTTCGAGTATTCACACGTTCGATTTATAGTGGTCGATCAGACGGATGCTTGAGATTTTTGAGAGATACGCCACGTCTCATGGTTTAACATATAATGTGAAGAAGAGTGAGCTTGTGGTGTTTAGGGTAGGTACCAAAAAGCCTAGAACAGTTCCTACGGTGTTTCTGTATGGTGTACCACTTAAAAGAGTGTCGCATTTTAGGTACCTTGGCCACATAGTAAATGAGGACTTGAATGATGACTATGACATAGAAAGGGAGCGAAGAGCGTTGCCGATCCGATGTAATATGCTGGCCCGTAGGTTTACACGATGTATCAGGGAAGTGAAACTCACTTTGTTCAAGGCATTTTGCCAGTCATTCTACACGTGCAGCTTGTGGGTTAGACATACGCAGAGGGCCTACAACGTTCTTCGTGTACAGTACAACAACGCCTTTAGGGTGCAGTTGGGGCTCCCGCGGTTCTGTAGCGCATCGGGCATGTTTGCTGATGCAGACACAGATAGTTTTCAAGCCATTATGCGAAAAAGAACAGCATCCCTGATGCGAAGGATTCGGGGGAGCACCAACAGCATTTTAAAGGTGATAGTGGATAAGCCTGATTGCCCGTTCCTGGGGCACTGGACCCGTATGCACAGCTGCAGGTCTGGTGCAGCGGGAAGTGTAGATATGTACAGGTTTATGAATTAGTTTTATGTGTATTTTATTTTACTTGTACTAACATAGTTTTATAAGTTATACTAACATCAATATGAATCACGTGTGTTTGAAATAAATAAATAAAATAAATTAGTGCGGATGTGTATTGTGAGGAACTGGACACAATGGTGGAAGAGCTCGAAAATCTCCGTCCAGCCTTGGTTAATTTCTCGTCCTCGCTGCTCCTATACGACAACGCTCGACCTCATAAGACACAAAAGACGGTCTTTAACCTACAAGAGCGCAGATTGGAAGTTTTGCGTCATCCACCGTACTCACCAGACATTGCGCCACCATAATTTGGACAATTTCTTGTCAGGGAAAAAATTCAATGCCCGAAAAGGCAGTACAAAATGTCTTTGAAGAGTTTGTTGGCTCCCGTACACCTGATTTCTACAAGAAGGGCATTGAAAAATTACTACTGCGCTGGCAGAGATGCATGGACTGCATGAGTTTGATTGATAGAAAAAATATATATATATGAAAATGACTTTGAACTTTCTGTATACTCAACAGAAAATTTCATGGGTAACGGTAACGTTTCTTGAGCAAGAATTTTTTTTGTCGGAAATAAAATCGGGACAGGTCTGAAGCGGCGTTTATAAAACGTCCGCACGCCGTCTAGCTTTGTTACAGCAGCATCAATAGGGATTACAAGTGGTCCCGTGAAATTATAGAACCTTCGATGGTTACTTGTCATTCAAGCATGTCAACTGTTTCAAAGTTTACTAACAATAACTGCAATAACTGTGTGAAGCAGAGAGAATGGTGGGCACCATTCTCTCTGTCTCTCTTAATTCCAAGAACTTACTCGCAAACTAAGCTATTAATTTCAACAAACTTTTGTTTCTAAAGGTTAACAGATGTTAAACGTAAACAAAACTCATCTTCTATTATTTAGTTAACAATACAGTATATTTTGTAGAAAATGTTAATGAATTATGATAATATTATTCAAAACACTTTTGTTTAACTGAAATGGAATAATATTAAAAGGCCCTCTATTCTGGTAACGTTCGTTATGTTAACACAATTGTTTTTATTAAAAAGAAAACTGTTATATCAAACTTGGCTAAACTATTGACTCAACAATGAGTGTCTTAACAGAACTATTGACTGAACAATGAGTGTCATCGCAGAACTATTGACTCAACAATGAGTTTTATCGCAGAACTATTGACTCAACAATGAGTATCTTCTCAAAACGATTGACTCAACAATGAGTGTCTTTACAGAACTATTGACTCAACAATGAGAGTCTTTCTAGAACTATTTAATCAACAATGAGAGTCTTCGCAGAACTATTGACTCAACAATGAGGGTCTTCACAGAACTATTGACTCAACCATGAGTGTCCTTGTAAACAGAACTGTAGAACTCAACAAGGAGTGCATACTATCATTCCTTGCTGTGCCTTTCATTTGTCATTTATTTTTGACAGTTCAACACCTGGAAGTATGAACTTAACGGCCAAAAGTGGCCATCGTAATAGCGGTTCAGCTTCAGTATTAGAAGAATTGCGCCGGAATATAGCAGTTCGTCGTGGATGTGGTACTACAGCGGCTCCCCCTGACATCATCTGTCATCAGAAGACAGCCGGCACGCAACAATAGATACGACGATCTGCTTGTGACAGTAATCAGCCAGTGTCACTCGTAGCCGACCTCAGTGGCGCCGTCTTGTTATTTTACTAGGAACGACCAAAGTGTTAGTAAAAATACTAGACGGCGCCACTTACTCATTATATCTTTGATGCCGGTAGACACAATACTTACAGCAAGATGTTAAGAATAAGAACATTTTCATCTCTAAATTGATTTTGTCGGAGAAAATTTCTTGTTTATGCATGACAATGCGAGACCTCATACCGCGCAGATCGTTACGGAATACTTGTCTGCGATCGGGATTCAACAAATGGTATGGCCAGCACGAAGTCCCGATTTGAACCCGATCGAACACCTATGGGACGAGCTAAAACGGAGAGTCCGAGCCAGGGTTCCCGCTGTTTCATCCATTCCCGAGCTTAAAGTCGCTGTGCTTGAAGAGTGGGAGAACATACCACAATATGTCATCGTAACTCTGATCAGATCGATGACTAATAGGCTACAAGAATGCATCAGGGCACGGGGGGGTAATACCAGTTATTAAGAATATTTTTTTGCAATAATTTTGTTTTTTATTGTTTTTATGGACTGTTTTAGCCCTACTAAATTTTCTATCCTGACGTCAAATAACGTGGCGTGTGACGCCGCCGCTAATTCACAGGAACGAGAGGTCCTGACGTACTCACTCATACTTTAATTTTATTTCTAAGATCGAGCCTCTCGCGGGTTCCTCCTCGACGAACCAGAACCGACGTAAGCTCCCTTACTACGGACTGCGGGACGGAGGAGCGGCCGACGCGAGCTGATTCAACCGTGAGCTGCTTCGCGACTGTGAGCACGGAGAGGCTAGTGCGAGCTTCAACTCGACAGACTGCGGGCCGGAGGAGCGGCCGACGCCTCGAGCTGCTGCACGACCGTGAGCTCCCTCGCGTTAGACTGCGGGCAAGAGGATCGTCCTATGCTACTACTAATCGTTTTCTAATTCTTGATATCTTTTTATACATACTTTTGTATTTCATATTCTAAAATTTAATTTTAACTTGTAACCACGTTTAGCCAGTCGGCTAAACGTTACGTTACAGGTGTTGAATCATGCCGAATAACCACAGATTTATGATAACCATGAAATTATTTTCTTTTATAAAACAAGTGATCACATATTATCACTTACTTATTCCATGTGATATGATATCACTAGCTTGTATCCCTCTTCCGAAGAAAAAACTCTACAATAATCTGTGGTCATCCTGTCATAAACTGTCATATTAAGTCACAACATAAATACAAAGTTATTGTCCAAAATCAAATACATTTTTACTTAATATTAAATCTTTAAAAAAATACGTTCCATAAGATTATCAAGTAATTGAATTACAATTCGTTGAAAGAAACATACAATTTTATATTGTCCGTTGGAATTTCAGTATAAGCATGTATAGCAATGAGGATATTATAAATATAGTTGGTGACTGGTTTGCTCAATTTCCTCGATTTATTAATTCTTATATTCCTTCTTCAACACTCGCGTATGTGCTTGCTATAGTCGGCCTTGCCACATTGGCACTCTTACTGTTTTGCATAATTAAAGACAAATATTTCTGTACATTGAATTTTAAAACACATAAAACAAATGTGAAGACAACAATCTAAACAACAATTTTATTATTTTGGTGTACAGTCGAAAAAAGGATGTGATTTCTTGGTTTATGTATTGGTAATGTGATTTAATGTATTAAAATGACGATTTTTGGCTTTTTAATGGTTTTATTCTTCTCACCATCGTAATTTGACTGCAGATAGCCTTATTCCCAGATGGGATGGAGCTATAGGCAGTAGGCACCTGTTCGTCCGCAGACGAAGAAGCGACTAGTTATCAACGATTTTCTCGCTCAAGAAACGTACAAAACATTGTATTTCCCGTAAAAGTAAAAAAGATACTTTATATTACACGTTTATATAAAAGAAAGTACTCGTTTGTCGCAGCACCAAGAGCTATTAAAGAGAGTACTCGCTCAGAGACGCTCGCTTGGCTGGCAGAACACTCGCTGAGAGATTCCCGGTTTGTACATAAGCATACCAGTTAGTTATCGCTCGTAGTCGTCGCGCACTCGCTACTCGTAACTCGCCAACTCGTTGTCAGTTGCTCTCTTTACTCATCAAAATCAGACTATAATGCTCCCATTGCTAGGACACAGGCCTCTTCTCTTCGAGAGGGAGTGAGTTGTAATACACCACACGGGTCCAGTGTGGGTTGGTAGATATCACCACTTGTCTTCGAATTATTGGTTCTAAGACATGCCGGTTTCTTCATGATGTTTTCCTTCATCATTTGAGAGCAGTGGTGATAAAATTATTTACACAAAGTAAGTATTTTTAATTTAAATGTGAATGGACTGATTGTGGAGAATGTTCAGACGTACGAAGGTTTTTGATATCAGAAAACGAGTTATGGAACAGAAATGGATTTGGGCAGGCATAACATCACGTCTTGTAACTATAGTACACCCAGATTTCGCCAGTTATGTTTAAGTCCCATGTAATAGGTGGCGAGCCTATTGCCATCAACCGGGCACAAATCCAGACTCCGGGCAGCTACTGAGAAATTCCAGATAGAAAAACCCAATAACACGTTGCCCGACCTGGGAATCGAACCCAGGATCTCATGCTCAGCAGTAGCGATTGCGACCAATAGACCAGCGAGGCAAGCAATTACAGCAATTATACAAAAAAAATATGCTTTAAGTATCTTCCTTCTAACACGATATGGACTGGCATCAATTTTGCAAGTTTGAGAGTTGGCAAAAGTAATCAGTATTGGTCAAAGATTTGTGTAAGTTCATCAGGAAGACGACGATTAGGAAGAATGTCGCAAAATAAATGAAACGGGATAAACTCTGCATAAAGAAAACGATACATTTCAATCCGTGAAAGATTTTTTGTAATCGGATAAGTATTTCTAAAGAAAACATTTACAACACACAAAGATACGAAAATACAACTTTACCTCGGTCTAACAGCACTAGCTTCTGCCCGCGACTTCGTCTGCGTGGAATTTCTTGTTCAGTCTCGCATGTGCCACGTTCCTATGCGGACGCGTTTGCATATTATTTATATCGATTAGCGTGGAGCAAGCTGTCGCTCGTAGTTTACTCGATATGAGTAATGATCTTGTGGTGAATGAGCTGCTGGCGTTCCTGCAGCAGAAACTGGATGTGATGGATGAAGTGTCCGCTGTCCAGATCCGCAAACGTCTTCAGTGCTATCGACCGAACTTTGTTGCAGCGTTTCATCTTGATCATCTGCGTCAGTATCACCATCATGTTGCTGATTATCTCCTTCATGAATGTCGAGCTTAATATCCACTCGCTTGCGTATTGTTTGTTGCGATGACGTTTAACTAGGATCGTATGAAAACTCTAAATCGTTCAGAAGTCTGGAAATTGCATTTTTATTAGATTCATCGTAAAACATAGTCTTCAATACCCTAACATCTTTTGAAGTTGTTATGCTGTTCTTCGAGGGTATGAAAATCCTGAAAGCTTTAGATGTTTCAGAGTATCCCGCAAACATGCCAGGAATTGCCTTTGGTGCAAATTTGTGACCATTAGTGCCTTTCATTAGAACGTAAGTCTTGCAACCGAACACGTATAAATGATTAATACAGGGCTTTCTCCCAACCCATCGCTCGAAGGGCGTTTGTTTCTGAACGGCGCTGTTTATACTCCTGTTTGATAGTTTGCAGTGAATACTGCTTCGCCCCAGAATTTTAATGGTGCCTGTGCGTCAATCATCATTGCTCTCGCTTTCTCCACAAGGGTACGATTCTTGCGTTCAGCAACTCCGTTTTGGTTCGGGGTTTAGGGTGCGGTGAGACGTCTCAGTATCCCGCAACGATTCAGAAAAGCGTTGAAGTCTTTGTTCACATACTCCGTACCATTATCGGATTGTAAGAATTTGATTTTGTTCCCCGTGTGCGTTTCTGCTAACTCCTTGAACTCTTTAAACTTTTCTATGACTTCGTTCTTGCTTTTAATCATATAAACTCGACTGTATCGGCTAAAGTCATCTATGAAATTAACGAAGTACTTGTTTCCACTTACTGTGGGCGTTCTAATAGGTCCACATACATCGCTATGAACGATTTCTAAGCGTTCTGTTGTTCGTTGAGTTGTTTCTGTTTGTTGTTTTCTGTGCCAGTCGTAGATGTTTGATGAGTTCGCTTTCTTTTTAACAATTGGAATCGAAACAGTGTCATCATTATGATTGGCCAGATTGTTGCACTCATGTTTATTTGGTTTAATGTAATAAAGACCATCCCCATATTTAAATGCGGTGAGAGTTATTCCATCTTTTGGATTGTTGACCGTCGCTTTAGTCTTTGTGAAGAGGACAGAACAGCCTGCATCTGTCATCTTACTGACGGACATCAAGTTACTGCACAGACTAGGTACGTATAGAGTGTTTTCTAGCTGTGTAAGGGCTATACCAATACCATTTTTTGTTACAAAGGAGACTGTACCTCTTCCTTTAATATCTGCAGTTTGTTCTTTAGTTGCAAAGTTCAGTTTTCCGGAAGTTCTCTCTATAGTGTTAAATAAGTATCGTTGAAATGTCATGTGAGATGATTTGAAGATTTTTCGTTAAGTGTAAGGAGGCACTGCATAGGAAAGTTGTTCTTATAAGAACTAGTGTGTTTATTAGGCTTCTCACTGTTTTTCTTCCTGCAATTCGTACAAATTTTGTGAGTCTTGCGTGTGAAGATATTACCACTACGTTTGCAAATTTTACAGGACGTGTAAAGAGCTTCTTCTTGAAAAGAGGATTCAGTTTCGTCGTTATTAGTCATGTTTTGGCTATGACGTGCTTCACATTCTTCCTTTATTTTAGTTTGAAGCTCCTCTGGCTTCGGAAGAGTGTCTCGCGATTCTATAGCGACTCTGAAGTTCTCAAATTCATTTGAGAGACTATACAACATCATGATTGTTAACAAGTCCTCATAAATAGCTACGTCCATGTCTCCCAATTTGTCAACTATATCCATATACTTGTTTAGATGGGATCTGACATCATGCCCTTCTAATTTTGTTAGGATCAGTTGCTTTAATAGGGATGCCTTTCGCGCAGGTCCCTTACTGGCATACGTGACTATCAATTTTTCCCATAATGCTTTAGCAGTAGTACATTTTTAATTTGTTTAAGCTCAGAAGGAACGATTATAAGAATGAGTTCTGATCTCCCCTGTCTATCGCCTTCTTTATCAGCCACTGCAGCATCTCGATGTATTTCCATAATTCGTGTCGTACGAGGACAGCTTCAGCCTGTATCACCCAAGTGTCGAAGTTCTCTCTAGTTAGAGGGTCAATTTTAGTGCTCGACATTTCGGATACTCAATTTCTGTTATTTCGTACACGCTCTGCTACCATGTTAATATTATAGAATATTAAATAAAGAATATATGGTCTGCCATAGATACTTCACACGAAGAAGGCCTGCGTGCCGCAAAGCCGAACACTCCGGTGTACATCTCCCGCCTGCACTACACTACTAAGGCGGAGAACATCATGGAGTACGTGCGCCACAAGATAAGGTACATGCCGAGGGTGCAGTTACTGGAGTCGCGCTGCAACGTCAATTTTAAGGCGTTCGTGGTGCGCGTACCGAATTTTTACCTGCCCCTTGTCATGGAAGAAGGCTTTTGGCCGCAGCATGTGGTGTTCCGTCGCTTCCGCGGACAAGTACCACAAGACAGCACAAAGTCTAGCTAGTGCAAAGTGAAGTGCTACTAACATACTCTTAAGTATTTTTCATTAACACAAGTTATGTTTTATGATAAATATATGTATGTTTAAGTTCAAGTATTTATTTAAGGGCCTGTGTCGCCTGAAAATAAATGGATTATTAATATTATATTATTATTAACATTAAATAACATCCTATGACTCTCTGTAGCTTCCCATTGGTGAAAGAATTTTTTGGAATCGGATCAGTAGTACCAAAGATTGTGGCTTATGGCTAACTAATAACAACCGCACGTTTTGATCGATCAGGTTAAGCTACACCTGCAGCGGTTAGTCCGTGGATGGTTAACTATCTTTACATAACGAGACCCCTCTGTACCTCGGAAAGCACTTTAGGCCGTTGGTCCCGGGAATGGAAAGCCGTCACCTCCTTCTGCGACGCAGTAATGCTCGTGAAGGAGGACGCGGAGCGCGTGAGGAAAAGAGCCTTGAGCCCTCACGCCACCTCTAGTTGCCGCAGGACACGCCCTGAGCGTCAGGAGTCGCCTGCAGATTCCCGGCCATCGTGGGCGCGGGCTTGCGGACGACGAGCAACGGGTAGCTCGCCGTCCGGCAAGGACCAGGCCCGGGTCGACAGCGCATCGTGTTCCACGCACGCCTCAAAGAGATGTCAGCACAAAATGACGGGGTCCAATAGGCCCGACGCCTCAGGGTCGCGGGAAATTCGCAAGAGAAACCGTGGCCCTGGCACAGGCAACTGAAGGAACACTCGTGGGTTTTAGTCAGTAAAAGTCTGACACGCCCTCCCGCTCCACCCAGAGCGGGAGAAGTCATTTGATGAATTTCCATCATCATCATCATCATCAGCCTATCTTAGTCCACTGCTGGACATAGGCTTCCCCTAATGAATTGCCACACAAAAAAAAAAGACCGGCTGCCATGCCTTTCGTGGATGTGACAGTCGTTATGTGTCGTCCAAGAAGTCCTAAAGTCTAACAACCAGTCTTACCAAGGGGTATGTATTGTATTACCCAATAAATAGGTTGTCGGTCGAGGTCAGATAGGCAAGTCGCTCCATGTAAAATACTGATATTCAGCTGCATCCAGTTAGACTGGAAGCCAACCCCAACGTAGTTGGTAAAAGGCTGGGCTGATGATGATGTTCCAAACATTATCTTGATACTTACTCACAAAATATAACACCTCTTTATTATTTAGTACTAGCTGCTCCCCGCGGTTTCACCCGCATACATCTTGATCCCGTGCGAGTATCGGGACAAAAAGTACTCCATGTGTTAAGCCAGGTTATAAACTATCTGTGTGCCAACTTTCATCCAAATCCGTTCAGTAGTTTTTGCGTGAAAGAGTAACAAACATCCATCCTTACTCACAAACTTTCGCGTTTATAATATTAGTACTATAGACTAGCTGTTGTCTCAGTTCGTCTGCGATCCAAGACAAAAAACAGGTCACGGTCTATCTTGGTGCCGAATTTCATTCGAATCCGTTTGGGCGTGAAGGCGTAACAAACAAACAAAAATACTTTAACAGTTAAAAATTTGTTAGGAAGTTAGGATTACATTTAGTTTTGCGATTATGCATAGATTCTACTCGTATTGCCTTATCCAAGTTTCTTTATCGCATCTGCATGATCTGCCTTGTCCGCGTACTCAACTGAATTGCTTTCAAATGGATCCGCTTTTTTAAATGTAAATTGGACTTCATTTGATTACGAATATTGATAAAGTTCGAATTACTGACGGTTACTTAAAAATACATTAGCAACCTTATTTCCATTCGTTCAAGCGAATACATTAAGTCCTCAATTTATTGTTGGAAGTAGGTTTCCTTTTAAAATGACAAGATAATTATTGAGAATTTTCTTTTGAAATAATTTTCTTATCTACTAGATGAGTGGCGTACTGTTTTTAAACTACTTCGAAAAGGCGAAGGTTACACATTCGGTCTAGTTTTTTCTCTCCATGTACACTGTGATCCCTGAAACAATTTATGTTTTTTCGTAATCGAAATCCGCGAAGGTTAAAAGAGCTTTATTAACTTAGAAAAGACAAACCATAAACTCGCGCGTTCTCCTCATTGGGTAAGGCAGAAAATACAGAACGCCAACTGCTAGTGTTTCGAATTTTTCACATTTCTTATGTCCTTATTCCAGAGAAGAAAACAAAGACAGTCTTATTACAAAAGAAATGCTTTTGTACTGGTTTAAAGCACGACTAAAAGGTCTAGGATTGTTACGGTAATAACGTTAGTAACAGGTTCAAAATGTGTTTCTATTACAAAACAAAGACTTTCTGAGGATCAGTTAGTACCAAAGAAGGTCCATGATTTAAATAATATCCACAGATAAGAAACAAAAATGGCATTCTTTCATTCGTTCACACAGGTTTTATATGAAGCAAAGTTCCGTTTCTTTAACTATTGATATTATATTAACATTTGAAATAATTTAATAATTATGTATCAATACAAAATTAAGTCAATAATTGTTATTTGTTTTGGTTAAAATATATTTACCAAGCACAACTTGTACTTTTGACGCGCTTTTATAATCAGGTTGTCATAATTATTTAATAACACCTCTAGCGTGAAGTGGATTGAATTAGGTAGGCGACAGCGCGCGTTATTTGAAACGAACGTTGACGCTGCGTCCTTCATTATAAATAAATGCACTTCTTATATTCATTTATTGTTATATATATAAATATATACTCTTACGAGGTTTGTTCGTGAGTTATTCGGTTAAATCGTGAGCTACGATAAAAATGGAACAACAAATGCAAAAAAAGTGGTGAAAACTGGAGTTTTGAAGAAAAAGTTAGTAAAATATGTATTTTTATTATTATTAGGTAAACAATACTTTGTTTAATCTTATTTTGACGACCTAACGCGGATGTTCTTATTATTATAGGAAATATTACGACAACTTATTGCCTTTTCGGCACATATTATAGAAGATAAGTCCACAAAGATATCAATAAACATGTAGAAAATAAAAGAGTGGAAGAATATACAGATTAAGTATGTACTTATTGCATTTGATGTGGGTACAAGTACGTTATGGTTTACGTGATATTAATTAGCATATATTTATTATTTTTAGATTTAATGAAATAACGGGTAAATGTAGATCAGATGGCGAGTTAAATTTGGATTGGAAAAGAATGAAGTTGTCCGCTAAATCCAACTAATCGACCCATAGGAGGGAACAATCAAAGACAGGCGGTGGCGAAAAACCACCATCACCTTCTCCTGAGTCCTACGTACTTCATGGCGAGCCCAGTTGCGTAATGCACAAACCACTTGCACTTCAGGACTCAATGGGCATCCTCGAGGGTCGTGGGATAAATCCGAACGTAGAACATGCACAGTTTTTTCTCCAAAACGTCTTGTTAACCTATACTTATATCTAAAATCTTCGTCACTCAATTCACGACATCTCCAGCGTATCTAAATTTTCCAAATCCGTCAAGTCAATCCCAGTGATATCCATTTTTAACTATTTGTAAATATAAACACACAAAAATCATCAACGCTAACCTCAAATAAATTAGTACCGAAGTTAGATCCATAGTTAAACTAGGGGTCTCGGCGGTTTAACTTTAGTACCATAGATAGTTCATGAACTATCTATGGTACTAAAGTTAAACCGCCGAGTTTTATTTAGTATTGGTTTAAACCTAGCAATAATCCTCGTACTAAATTTAGATCGTGTTTTGGAATAAGACGGAGAGAGTTTTCTTCTCTGGAATAATGACATAAGTTTAATTTATAAAATTATTTACTCATGTAATCACACAATCAAGTAAATGAGCGAGCTCGTCACTGCGAAATTGGCTGTTTCCTATTTGGTCATGAAATTCAGCCAGAAGTTGAACATCTTAGAAAAAGTTGGTATATCACTTTCATGACTTGAGTTTGGACACGTACATACCTACTTCTAGTTGAGTATGTGGTATTGACAATGTGTTTATTTATGTGCTGCAGTACTGATAGCATAAAAAGGCTCATGGCTATTCAGGATGTCCCATAAGTCGACGTCAAGCCAGAGTCGGGTGATTGGTCAGGTCATAATAGTTAACAGAATAAAAGGGAAAATTTGTAGCAACAGGAGTTAAAAAACCATCACAGCACAACACATAACTTCGTTTAAGAGTTCGTTATTAATTGAATAATTAAAATTTATTTTATTTCTCTTTTTGGTAAATGAGATGGCATGACATTTGGGTAGACTGAGAAAAAGTTTACTATTGTTACAGTACGTATATAATCTTTCTAGGTCCATTTGAAGAAGTAGACAGTCTTGTATATTCTTGCAAGATTTGTAAATTTTTGTATCATCCGCATACATTAAAAACTTAGAATTAATAAAACATTGTTTAATATCATTAATAAATATAATGAAGAGAAGAGGGCCTAAAATGGATCTTTGCGGTACGCCAGATGTAACAACTATAGGGTCTGACTCGTAACCATTAACAACAATTTTTTGGGTCCTGTTATGAATATATGAAACAAACCATCTAAGCAAATTGCCACGTATTCCGTTGAAAGCTAATTTTTCTAAAAGCAACATATGATCCACCTTATCGAAAGCCTTTTGAAAGTCCGTGTACACAGCGTCCACTTGGACATTTTGATCCAATTGCTCAAACAAGTAGTCTGTAAATACTAACAGTTGTTAAATACTAGTTGCGGTTGAACGACGTTTGACGAAACCGTGTTGCTCAGGTAAAATAAGCTGATGAATGTGAGGGTACACGGCACCATGCACAATACTTTCAAAAACCTTAGACAAAGTAGAGAGCATAGAGATGGGGCGATAATTCTCTACATTGTTCTTATCACCAGTCTTATAAACAGGGGTTATAAACGCACGTTTCCAAATCGCAGGAAAAACACCCGCACACAAACATTTATTATAAATAATATGTTATGCAGTACACAAGCTATCACATGTTCTCATGAAAAATCTGGGTGGTAAGCCGTCAGGTCCAGCCCCTTTAGAGGAATCTAAAGATAACCAGTCTTACCAAGAGTATATCGTGTTACCCAGTAACTGGGTTGTGGATGTCAGATAAGCAGTCGCTCCGTGTAAAATAGTGATAGTCGGCTACCGGGTACCCGGATGGTTAGACTGATTAGATTGCAAGGCAGATTTTATGATGCGTATAAAGATTTCCAAGTCACCAGAATCTTGTTCGTGTTAGATTCTGTAATGGAAGATGTGATAAAGAAACTTAGCGGTACCTAAGTCAATAATCTTATGTGGTAATTTTAATATAAAGGACATCATTCATTTTGGATTAAAGTATGAAACACTTGGGCACTTGGGCATTTTCCATTTAGCCCAAAAATGTATGGACGGTGAACGTTCTCCTTTATTAGAAAATAACTCGAATACTGACAGATAACTAAGCGTTTTTGGGTCATTTGATTTGTCATACTTATGTTTTTTTTTAAACATACCCGAGTGACATTTTGTGTTTGCGTTTACTTACACTAAGAAATTGTAAGTATGTTGCCATCTGATTACAGTGAACCTACAATAATATTTTGCTTCTACATGCCTTTAAAAAAATATTATAAGGTTTAGATCAATTACATGTAAAAGTTTTAAGTTTTGTTCACAGTTTCAAATAATATATGTGACCCAAATTAGTTCCACGCCTAGTTTTTGTTTCACTATAATAGAAGCAATTAACTCGTAATTACATGTTTCCACTAAAGACAAAAAAGTAATAAAGCAAGTAGTAAGTCAAAAGTACTTACACAAAGTATCTTATTTAATGATTGGGCGTATACGGGTTGTAGTAGTGAACTCCGTACACCGATTTGTCGTAGAGGTTTGTAAGTTCAGTTAGTATAGAGAAACCCGTTTCACTAAGATGCACTAAATAGTTAAGTTTAATTAACTTTAGAGTAAGTTACGCCACATATGTTATTTTTCTTTCTTTCTCGAACAACAGTACGGTTTCTACAAAGGGCGGTTTCAACAAAGTGCGTTGTACCACTGACGCTGGTGTCACCCTAATATAGGACATTTTGTAACAACACCTTGCAAGAAGCACGATGGAGTTAGTAATACAGCTCTTGACTTACTGAGATCTTTAAAACAGACCCGACGGTCACAAAATCTTGACGACGTGAATAACTCTATTCTTCAGGTCCATGATTGCTTAACGGTAAATAGTTGGGAACTAAATGAAAAAAAAAAGCGGCCAAGTGCGAGTCGGACTCGCCGATGAAGGGTTCCGTAGCTGTAACTTTTATCGATGTTATAATAATAGCGTATTAAAAATATAAAATAAACTACTCTGAATCTACCATAATATAGGTTTTAAACGCTGCCACTCGCACGAGGCCCGTGATAACCAAAACCGGTGTGAGCATAGTGCGTCGGGCGTAACTGTGACTTAGCGCGAATTTTACGAATGACCTCAACGCGATTGGGAATTCTAAACCACGTCACAGATAATATAATACTACGTACAGATACCCTCCGCCCGCCGGTCTGGCAATTGAGCTGGCAATTTTTATTCGTCCAATTTTTCAACAGATGGCAGCATAAGCGACTAACTAATTGCCAGAGACTGTAATTTTATAACGCCATGTAGGAGAACTTTTAAAACGTTTCATGCAATCATTTTATATAAAGTTTTGCCATCTATTGCAAAAAGCTCAAAAACAAAATGATTAACAGATGGCTACTTTTATCATTTAAAAGGGTTCGAATTGAAGATAAAGGCTTCCTTTTTATTTTATATTAAAAAAACGTTAAATTATGAGTGGAAATAGATAAATGAGCACTAACAAGGAATACTTAGACTTTTACCACTCTTAATTCAGCCAAAATTTTGCCGTATATAGCTTTTTAATGATTGTTAATTTCATAATGGTTACCTATGCTGCCATCTACGATTTTTTTTCAAGACAAATTTTAATTCGTTCGAGTTGAGACCCCATGACCACGTTCAAGAGTGTCAATATTGCACAATAATTTTGACACTGACAGTTCTAGAACACGGTTTTAATGTGCTTCAGTTTCATTGGTGTTAGTCGCCCTTAATGTCATAATTTTCTCTACACAAGCATCTGCTCCATAAAGTTAACATTTAGTGTACCATCTGTCCACCATTCTTATACAGAGATAAAGATAGTTATATATTAAAAACATGTATCGTACCGGCAATCACCCTTTGATGTGGATAGTGTCATGAATTATTCATGTTCTCTCTCAAGGAATCTCTTGTGATTTATATATACACACGGTCTGGGGTAATGAACAATAAATGGAAGAAATACTAATGTAGGATTTTTGTTTTATTTGGCGAGGACATGGTTTGGTAGTTTATCAATGAAGCATAATAATTTTCTTATGTGAGAAGTAGATTATTTTTATGGAATGGTTGCTCCTATGTTCTTCACCTCCCGCCCAAATACAAGTATATACAATAACCCTGAATTATTTACGTGTTTATAAGGCATAATTAAAATACCTCATTATGAATCACTTTCACAATGGGAACAGCCCAGAGTTCGTGAAAAAAACCATCCCATTAAAATGAAATAAAATAAATTGTTTATGTGGCTAAATAAATTGTGTATAATTATGCTTATGTGGCTTCTAGCGTTAGGTACGGAATTATTTTCTGGGGTAACTCCACTGACAGAGATATTGCTTTTAAAGCTCAGAAGAAATGCTTGCGATCGTTTACCAAATTACAATCGATTGATAGTTGTAAACCATTGTTTAAGGAACTTAGTTTGCTCACTTTACCCTCGATGTACTTAAATGAAATGGGAGTGTTTGTTCGCTGTAATCTGCATTTATATGAAAAACTGCGCTCTCGCCGTTATCAGAATACCATTCATGTTACCTCTCATAAAACTGCATTTTTCATCAGAAGTGTGCTAGGCTAGGTATGGCCCCAAAAATATATAATAGTATACCAGCAGCTATTAGAAATAAAGAGGGTCTGGGGTCCTTTAAGAGGTCTTTGTTTAAATTCCTAATAGACAGATGTTACTACTCCATCACTGAGTTTACCACTGATACACGGAGGTATGAAGATTCCGACTTGCTAATAAGTCACTTATGATTTAATTTTATTGATTAGTTTGAATGTGTTTATTTATTTATATTTGTAGTGACCTGTTCGCCTAACTGACATATTTTATATTGATTTTTTTTTAATGTAATCTATTGACATGCCACCTTAATTGTAATTGATTGTTTATGTTATTTTTGTACGCCATACATTGGCAAAACATAGTGCACATATTTTAAACGCGTATTATCTGTAACCACACCTATGTTTAACAAAATAAATGCTTGATTGATTGATTGATTGATTCTGTGAAAAGACTATAGCACTCAGTTTTACACGTCATATCAGAAAGAAAAAAAAAGAAAGAAAGCCAGAAACACGTGCATACAAAAAGATAAGATAATTGTAATTATGTCGAATCCCTTTGTATTTTACTGTGTGTGCATAAATAATAAAATAAATAATTAACATAACTCGATTACAAAACATAAAAATAAAGCAGATTTATAGGAACGAACACAGGACATAAATAGTCAATTTAAATTAAATAAAACACTACAAAAAATTATCGTAATAGAAAATTAAATATAAGTTAGATGGAGTCAACAGTCAGTCCTATCTGACCACCTATGAGAAAATATGGCGAAACAAACTCAAAGGTCGAAGTCTCTTATTCCTCCGTTTGTTACGCAACCAAAATATGTGATCTGTCAAAATATTATAATCTGTTGTGACGTCATATTTTGGCGGCGGGTCGCTGGCGGGTCGCTGACGTCTTATTTGAGCTAATAAGTATTTCTAATCTATACCTTTCCTGCTCAAACTTGCACAAAGTGTAGGGAAAAGAACTAGGATGGTATAATGTCTCACGTCATGTCTCTCAAACACTCCTACGACGGTTACTAGAGTGAACCAGAGTCGTGTCTCAGTACAGATTTCGTGCGCGTTCGGGCGAGTCGACGCTCCAACTCGAAAGCTCCAGTTTTTTGTGTTATAGAGTGTTGTGTTGGATTTCGGTGTGTTTCGTCATAAATGGGTAAGTAATAAACAGTTTTTAATACATAGGTTGTGTGTTTGATAAATATTTTGAACAGAAATAGTTAATTCAACAAACTGGTGTTCGCCAATTTGTGCGCCTTGCCGCACAACAACCGCCCTTCCGGGGCCGTTGTTTTGCACCCGTTACGAATAATAAATACACAAATGTTATCAAACTGTCGTTGTTACGTGTGTTGTTACGTATCGTAATATTGTTATTAAGCATTTAATTTGAATAATAACGTAACAAATTTGCGTAACATTGAAATTTAAAATACGCAACACAATGAAGCCATTTTTTGGCCGTGACACAGACCGGGTTAGGGCAAAGGTATAAACTTCATACTGCCAATTTTTTCTCGGATGGTTGAATTAATGGATACGACATATTTTTTGGTGGCTTAACTTTTCTGATTTGTGTTTTAACCGACATCAAGAAAAAAGAGGTAATCAATACGACAAGTATTAATGTGTTTTTTTATATATATTTTTTTAATTTGCAGATTTTTAATAAATATTTTCTTCATTTTTTTCCAATTCTTTTTTTCCATTTTTTTTTCCAAATGATTCTCGTCTATTGCAATGCTTCAATTATGTTTCTCTTCATTTTCATTATCGATTTTAATTTTCTTCACGTTCAGATGTGACAGTATGGGTGTATCCATAATTTCTATCGTCCTTGTGATCCGTGTACTAGGTACTTATGCATTTCGTAGTGCAATTGTTTATTTTGGGTAATGATTTTTAAATGTTTTTTGTAAGGCAGCATGGTTTTTTATTGTGCTTATCAATTTGTAAATATCTTCAAAAGGTAGAATATCAATTCATCATCAAACATTTAAAATAAATACAACAGATATTAAACTACGATGCAATGTTTGAGTGGATGTTTTTTGCGCCTCTTTTCAAGTGTTTGTTTTGGTTAGTCGATACTGTTAAAATAAACACTTCTAACAGCTGAGACTCTGTTTGTGATAAGTATGTGGACCATTTGTTATTGTAAGATAACAACCCAAGCTACTTAACCTTAATGTTCTGGGAATCGAACAATGAACATATCCTTTTTTATGCACGCGCTCGAGTCGTCCAAATGACGTTATGTTATTGTTTAGCTTGTAGCTTGTAAAAAAATTATTGGGAGGTTTGTGCTTTTAATGGATTATATTGGTGAAATAGTGTATATTTATGTAATTGAACAAACAGTTTTTGAAAGAATGGTTTATTTTTTAATTATGTTCAACTTTACACAAGAAATTGGGAAAAATTTCCTCACCCTGATTACAAATTATAATTAGTAATAGATTTCAAGGCAACACTGTGCTAATCTATACAATCTAGGCTATACAACTATATAATCTGTTAGCTATTTTCATAACAATCCCAACGACGTAATTTATAAACAGCTGCCATTATTAACTTACGAGTTATTGTTATTTTAATCACACGCGACATTATCGCGCGGGACCACCCAGAAGGACCTACATATATACCTCGATTCGCGCAAGATGGCCGACACAAATCAGCGGATTAATCCTGATCAAATTATGAGAGGACCATGTAGATTAGTGTCTAAAATAGTCTTTTGACAAAACCATACAGATTTGAGTGGACCAGTAGTGCTATTCTGTAACCATCTCACCGTGTAAAGTTAGGTGAAGTGAGCTGTCAGTGCCACTGGTGCTAGAGAATAGCCGAAATGTGATGACACTGACAGCTTTCTCCACGGAAGTCTTCACGTTGAGAAAATACCATGTCTTAGCTTGGTCATACAGAAGTTATCAGAACTCTCAAACAGTGTGTCACACAGCCGTAAGACATTCTATTGCGATTACGCATTAATGACGCACTCGTAAATACTAGTTATCTGAAACTAACGAACCTCCTGGATATCAGATTATCTAACACATCATCACACACGCACATTATTATTCAACCAAAACATTATTTTAAAAAAACAACCCAAAAAAGAAACACTACAAAGTGAAACATTACATTAATTTCGGAAGTCGGTGTCTTTGGTTTTGTATTTTCGTTTTTTTTTGCCACCGACTGTCGAAATTAAAGTTATTTTTCACTTTGTAGTGTTTTTTTGGAAATCGATTGTATATTTCACTTTTTTGTTTTTTTAAAGAAGCTAACTCAAAAACAACTCGACCAAATATATCGGGGACCACTCGACAAGTATATCCCTCCAAACAAAAGAAAAAAAGTTAAATCGGTAAATGTCGGAGGTCTGAGGTAAAAACGTAAAAAAAATGCAAGTAAATTAAGAACCTCAACAAACTGCGCCACTGTTGGAGATAAGCCTTCGTCTAGCATCGTTACCACAACCAGCCGTTTGGTCATCGGACCATCTTGTAAAGCGTACTCACGCTCCGCTGTCTTTCTTATTATTCTTGTAAATAAAGAAAGAAAGAAAATACATTTATCAGCACAGAAGAAAAGGCACACAAAGAAATCGTTGAAACGTTGTTCCACAACGACAGTTCCACAACATTCATTGTGTTGTTAACGTTTTCGAACAATTATGAAGCAATGGATTAGCAATATCCTTCAGAATGATTCAGATTGAGATTGCTAATGTGTCACGTAATTCGGGTGGTGAAGAGCTGTTTTGTTTGTCTCATTAAAGTTCTGCAGGGTGCATGACGAGCAGGTGAAACGTTAATAATAGACCTATCATGAGATACTTCTAATGGTTCTGTGCCGATACAGACCAAAGCATTGCCAAACATAAGTGGCAGTGGGGAGGTCTGCTCGTAGAGCAGATGGCTCTTGGGGCTGATAGTTTCTTGAGTGGCGACCGACACAGGTGTTACAATGAATCCGCTGGATGCGAGAAGCACCTATTGGAGGCCTATATCCAGCAGTGCACATCTTTTGTCCGAAATGATAATGATGAATGATTCTGTCTTTAAAACTTTTGGTCTAAATTATTGATCAAAAATTTAATCAATAATTTAGACCAATAAATCTAAATAACTGATTACAATCTAGCCTAAAGATTAGTGAGCAATTAAACTCTAACTTTCACGTTATAATTACGTATATTTTACTTGAAAGAGAATAGTGTAAATTTGCACTTTTACAGAATTCCGTAGCACATTCATAGGGTCTGATGATTGATGATGGTGGAGAACCATCGGACAAAAAACACACATACAAACTCACACACTTGCTGTTATCCTTAAGTAACATACCTACTAATAATACATAATGTACATGTTTCATAATCTTTACATCTCAAAACTCATGTCTCACTGAACACTAAAATAGGAAAGATGTTCTTCTAAATTTTGCTCAAACGTCTCCTACAGATTTAATGTAAAAAAAACGCCTGATCAATATCATAAATCTTTCTTAAACTTGTTCGAACGAGGCAGTGTTATTGCATTTAAAATGAGGCCTATATATTGTTTACGTAGGGGTCTGGTTCGCTTAAATAAGTATTGGTGTTTCGGCAAGAAATTCGGAGTTCGGAAACAACTTGACGTTTATTAGGTGCTTTTCGGTAGACAAAGTTTCGTTATTAGAAAATATTTGGTTTGGTACCTGGTACATTTCATATACAAGGTGAATTTTTTTGACGGCGCAGTAAGGGTCACAGTCTTATGAGACTAACCATAAATGTTTTAGAAATTTTGATCCGCATTAAATGATTTTGAATAAAAAAATACAGTCAGCAAGAAGATGGCCAATTATTTCAAAAAGTTCATTCTGATGTTATTAAATACAGGTTTCTTATAAGAATTATAAAACTCTAGTGGATCCACTGAGGTTTGAGTACTAGAAAAGTCAGCAATCGCGTAAAACTTTTCCCATGCGTTTCGTAGGAGTAGAAAATAAAACTACAACTTAATTTTAATGATGTTTATCTACAGCATGTATCAGAAAGTTGTGGTCGAATTTAAGGGTGTCCGACAGACCATCAAACTGAACTACTGTCTCCATGGGACCAACAGCCGTCCCATACATTTGGATCGACTAGGTATTGAAATTTTGGATGGGCTAGTTGATATTTTTTTTCGCGTAACGATGTTGGTTCCGTGAAGAAAGTTGTTCAGTTTAATGGTTTTTACCACACCCTTATATACACACTTTTCTGATACATGTTGTTTATAGGGTGACTTGTAATTTGTCGTATCCTTCCAGGACGTGATAGTGTGACCTATTTGCAACAATTAAGCACTCCATATATCGTAGGCGAAAATTTATGGAATTCTAGAAAACTGAATATTCCTGTTTTTAAAATTTCCTAGAATATTCATTTGTTTTCTATGTAATTCTCAATTTTTACTATAAAGTCACGTATTTATAGACAACTACCAACACCTTTTTCCACAAGCAAAGTGACACGGACACGGCCGCGAGCACCCGGCGGTCCGTGAGTAGACACGGACATATTGGGTGTAATATGACACTTACCGAAGCCGAGAGTCACTTGTATTCCCCGTTATTGTTTTTTTTTGTACTGGAACTTATTTGGGAATCTTCTGGTTACGGAGATTTTAAAGGACAGAAATTCCAGCTTTTACTGACGTTTCTTTTAGGAAAACAAGTTTTTAATGTTATAACACAACTTTACGTACCTTCATGACCCCGATATCGCAGCTTGCACCCGTAAGCACCATATTTGTAACGTTGCGCACTACTATAAACAGCGATGTTTCACACCAAAAATGAAAATTGTTTCAAACGTTTCCTAATGAGTTTGATGTTCTAAATGCGTAGTTGCCGTCCATGTGATGTGTCTTTTACACCCTGTATACCATTAGTCCGTGTATACGTCGGACAATCGTCGCAGTCACCTGTTTTAAACAATGATATCATCCGTTTTAACGTCGGTTTTTTAAACT
Organism: Dasypolia templi; assembly: GCA_963555695.1. NCBI lineage: Eukaryota > Metazoa > Arthropoda > Insecta > Lepidoptera > Noctuidae > Dasypolia > Dasypolia templi. Next base: position 7,136,079 of record OY743158.1, read on the forward strand.
TGCTACATTTTAGTGCAACAACAATACGTCACTTCAACGATACAAATAATAAATAAATTAGGAAAATTATAGCAATCAACCATGATAAATATACCAGAGAATAGTAATAAATCTGTTTAAATATTAAAATTACATAAGGTTAAGCAATTACTAAGTACCGCGTAGAAGCGGATATTTGACATGATCGTTGAAGTAACGAGGTATAAAAAGACACACACTCATTGTATTTTGAAAAGAAAAACAATAATTGACCTTAACCATTTCCTTGGTGTTGCTAACCGCCAAACTGTAATAATTAATACAAGGCCAAAGCTATCGTCTTTTATTTTACAACAACTACTTAAAACAAAAGAAGATAGCTTTGGCCTTGTATTAATTATAACAGTTTGGCGTTAAAAACGCTCTCCTGTAAAATCATGATTTTTTAGGTAACCGTTTATACTTTGCGGCCGACGATTTGATAGTTCGTGGGACATTACTATTGATCATTATTAACAATGAAACAGGTAATTCGGTTAAACAGGAAAAACAACAAAAGATTATGGGTCGACAACCAAATTAGTTAATAAAGCAGCGGACGTGGCTGAGTTTTTTTGCGAACATACCTATAACTACGACTCGCTGCTTAAATTCTTCCCCGTCTAAATCTAAAACCCTCTTGCATAATAGTGTGCCTAAATGTAGTGCTTATATAGCTTCGAACGTGTGACGCTTCGTGATTTAGTAAATATTTTTACACACCTAGATATAAAATACTCAAGCAGTTGCTAAGACATTTTAATTTTAGTAGCCCATGAACATGAGTAGTACATAATCATGTACACAAAATAGCTTTACAAAGGTTCGTTCGACTACAGATGCGAGTGTTGCTCTGCTGAAACACATATTTAACGCATGGGAGAACTCGCAAAATGCTACCAATAGCATTCCCAGAAAACTCCAGTTTTCTGTGATCGCAAAATGCTACCAGTAGCACTCACAGAAAACTCCAAAGTTTTCAGTGATCTCTCCGAAGCCTTTGATTGCGTACAACATGACACGCTTTTGCGTACACTATGTCATTACGGTGTTGAAAACGAAGCTCTCAACGTAATAAAATCTAATATATTCCAATGTGTAGATGATTATGGTGTGAAATCTTCCGGGCTACTAGTTCAGTTAGGTGTACCTCAAGGCTTAGTACGGGGTCCAATCTTATTCTTCGTGTATATCAATGACTGACCATTATTTTTAAAGGGTATCTTTGACGATACTTTTACTGTTGTACTGTTTGCTGATGATACCTCTCTTATCTTTAAAGTAACCAGGAATGGATAAGATTTTTAAGGCGTAAACAGTGCAGTCTTAATGGTTACGGATTGATTACCACATTTATGGCATTGAGGCTGCACAGTTTACGCCGTCAACATCTTATCTATTCCTATCAAATTTAAAGATTAGTTTCCAGGATATTTAACCTCGTTCTCAGTGCCAAGAAAACAAAATGTATAAAGTTCGCTTTACCGAATGTTGATAATCTAAGACCCAACATCGTCTTAGAAAAGGTGGTGCTTGAAATTGTAGACTTGGCAGTTTTTCTGGACATAACAGTACGTCCCGTTCTACAGTGCGGCCCACACATATCTAGCCTAGCGGGAAGGCTCAGTTCGCCCGCCTACGCCATCAGGAAAGTAAGACAATGCACTGACGTTGATACGGCTCGGTTAGTCTTTTTTACAGGGTTTTCCATTATGAGGTGTCATTTTGATATTGAAAGAAAAATGCCATTTTTATATAAATTAATGGATGTTTATTTCATTATAAAGAAGAAGGTATGCCGTTAATAGTGAAAAAGAACATCAGGCAAATGACCACCACGACCACGCTTACAGGACCATTTCCTATTCATGAAATTTTCCATAACCAAATCGCAAAGTGGCTGGCCTATTTCCTCGATAGCCTCACGAATTCCATCTTTGAGGTCTTGAATCGACGCTGGGCTATTGGTATAGACCTTCTTTTTCACGTGGCCCCAAAGGAAGAAGTCGCAAGGTGTTAAATCACAAGATCTCGGTGGCCAATTGTGATCACCTCTTCGAGAGATAACACGGTCCGGAAACTTTTCCCGTAAAAGATCAATGTTTTCGTTGCTTGTGTGGCATGTAGCGCCGTTTTGTTGAAAGTAAACGTTGTCCAGATCAATAGTATCCCATTCCGGCTATGAAAAATCATTAATCATCTCTCGATAGCGCAATCCATTCACCGTAACTGTTGTCCAGCCTCATTTTCGAAAATGTAAGGTCCAATGACTCCGCTGGACCATAAACCGCACCAAACAGTCACACGTTGAGGATAGAGAGGCTTTTCAACAATAACTCTTGGGTTTTCCGAGCCCCAGATGCCACAACTTTGCTTGTTGACGAAGCCACCGAGGTGGAAATGGGCCTCAACACTCAAGATAATTTTTCGATGGAATTCCTGATCATTTTCATGCATTTCAACGAACCAATCAGCAAAGACACGACTTTGTTGATGATCGGCCGGTTTGAGTTCTTGTGTTAACTTAATTTTATGCAAAATACGGTGTAATGACGTTTGTGGAATGCCAAATTCCAAAGAACGACGAGGAATGGACAAACCTGGATTTTCTTCAACACTTTCGGCTACAGCAGCAATTTTCTCGGCTGTTCTTGAGCGACGTGCCCAGGTTTTATTCTTCACATGATTAAGTTGTCCCAACAGCACGAATTTTTGCACCAATTTCTGTATTGCTGTCCGACAAGGTGTAAACCCTTTAGTTATTTTCATAGCATAATGGCCTACGGCATTCTTAAAATATGTTTGCTCTTCAAATCCGAGCAGTTCGAGCAATTTATCAGCTTGGAGTAAGAGTTTCTCGGAGATTTTTTTTAAAATCGGTATTCTCACGTTGACATCACAATTCATCTTTGCCAACATCCTATATATTAGGTAAAATATGCACTTGTACACTAAAAACAAACTACGTCAAAGTCAAAGTCAAAGGTTTATTTGGAGATTAATATAGTAACAAAAGTTCTTACAAGGTAGTAAAATAGTAGCTTAGCATATTGAATCATATCACAATGACATGCAAATTTTTGGTGCAGGTACAATAGGCTTATTCTGAAGGAATTGTTTTAAAGTATAGAAAAGATTCCCAATTAGCCACCTGCGCAAAGCTCTTCTGTAGCGGACCATTGGAAGTTCTTTAATTTGGTTAGGAATCTTGTTATATATCTGAATACACATAGGATTGCAACTTCGCCTACACAGCTCCGTTGTCGTTCCAGGCATAACTAATCGATTATCCTATATAGTTTTGAATATACATTTATCTCCAAGTTTTTTAAACATCTCAGGGAGACATTTGGAAAATTTACATATTTGTTCAATTTTAAAAACCTGTTAATTGTAACCTGTATTGAAAGTGTTTTAAACAGTGATTTACAGGATGCAAGTGGGTCTACATTACAAATCGCACGTATTTCTTTGCGCGTCTTTTGTGCGACGAAGACTCTTCCGAGATGCACCGAGTTTCCCCATACTAAAAACCATAACTCAGGATTGATCGAATATATGCATGATAAGCCTGTAATGTGGCTTGTCTACTTATTAGGTTAGATATACCCATTAGAACATAAGCAAACTTACTGAGTTTTCCACATATCATATCAACATGACCAATCCAGGAACACCTCTCATCTAGAACTATCCCAAGGAAAGTAATAGTTACGTTGAAATCCATTTAATTACAGTTTTTGTTACGAAATTGTTCATATTTGGTTTTTTCTATGTTAGGTTTATGGTTACTTTTTCCATCCAAGATATTTATAATAATAATAAGTTTATTGATCCAAAAATATATACATAGACACAGGTTGTATAGTAGTGTATGCTAAGACTTAATCAACTAACAATGGACACAAAGGGAGAAAGAAATAATTGTCTATATTACCAAAAACATTAAATTCTGTCTCCTAAACTAGGGGTGGCCTGTATCTTAGGAGACAGTGATTCAACCGAGCTGTACTGTAAGTTAAATGAATGATGGAGGAGTGTCGATGCCAATCTACTATAAAAAAAGATGTGAGTTAGCTGAGTAAGTAATTTTAGATTTATTTGAGCATGGATTGATGGATGCAGGAATTTAGAAAGAGTAGGGATGTGAATGGGAGAGAGGTGTGTGTGGTCGTGTTTGTGAGTGAAATATTAGTTGTGTTGTATGGGTGTGTGTGTGTTGAGTGTTATGAGGTGTTTGTTGGTGTAGCGTTTAGTGTTCCAATGAAATATTGAATAATAAATATTGGTAATAAATATTAGTAGGACCGTGAATTAAAATCGCCGTATCATCGGCATATACATAGATCATACCATCAGGTGTAGACATTCTACAGAGGTCGTTTATATATATTTGAAAGAGCGCGGGTCCTAATATGCTTCCTTGAGGCACGCCGAATGACACCGATTCTTCTTCGCTATGTCTCGATCCTATCCTAACTCGCTGGGTGCGATTTGTCAGGTAGTCAGTAAAGAGTTTCAAAGCCATGCCACGCACGCCCACACACTCTAAATTGGCTTTTAGTTTGGGAACAGAAACTGTATCGAAAGCCTTTGACAAGTCCAAAAATATGCCAAGGCACTGAGTTTTGCTGTCTAGTGTCTTTGCTATAGTTTGAGTTAGATCCAGTACAGCATCTTCAGTTGAGACACCAGACCTAAAGCCATACTGGTTTTCAGCAATAATTTTATACCTGTCTAAAAAGCTTCTAAGATTATTGTTGAAAATCTTTTCTACTATTTTCGAGAGCGAGGATAGAACAGATATTGGCCGAAAATTATTGACACAGCTCCTGTTACCTTACAGATTGGGTGTACTATGGCCTTCTTAAGAAATATATATAAATAAGTTATATATAAGTATATATATATAAGTTTTAAGTTTTTATAATATATATATAAGTTTTATAAATTTTGAACGGCATAATAAAGGCAAAGAGGGTAACTTGAAAACTGATCTTCGTTCGTTCCAACCCAAAACATGATAAGACGAACTACGTTAATAAGTTACAACTGCAAAAGTGTTACTCGTTCGGTGGATTGTATAAGACGGCTTTGCAAAACGGCAGATGTAATCGCATTACAGGAAACTTGGTTACTGCCCCACGACGTCTCGTATCTCGGTAGCATCGATAATGATTTTGGATTCGTCGGTAACTCAGCTGTGGATACCTCCGCCGGCATACTTCGTTGTAGACCGTACGGAGGTGTGGCCATACTCTGGCGGAAAAGTTTATTCCCCACGGTGACAGTGTTAAAACGCACCAGTGTGCGTCTAGTGACTATAAAAGTCGAACTCAGTGATCGCGCTATTATAGTTTTTTCAGTGTATATGCCTACAGACTCAAGAGATAATTTATTAGAATTTACCGAGTGTTTGTGTGAAATAAATGCCATTATTGAAGGTAATAATGTAGAATCTGTGTTTATGCTTGGGGACTTCAACGCACACAGAGGTGAGCTTGTGATGATCGATGATTTAGTTCTCGAGCCCAATACTAGATGGCGTTACTTGGCTTCCCACAAAAGTTAAAGTAACATATTATGTGTACGATTGACAAGTGAGGGTGGCAGTAAATTGGGAGACCGGAGAGATGTCAATTATTGAGAGCTGGAAAACTAACGGTTGCTCCGTAGTAATTTTGATATTAAGTACTGGTATATTGGAAATTAAAGGCAATTATTTCGAAATTACTGTTAGTCGATACATACGTATTGTTCATGTGGCGAAATTGTGAATTTATGTGCGAGTAGTGAAAGTAACGGGGTAAGTGTTTGCGTCTATTTAACGAAGTGTAGGTGCTTAATTGGAGATGTTTTTGCAAGGCTGACTGTTCTCATTTTGTCCTCAGCTTGCGGAAACGCCCTTAACGTCCTGGCACAATATTTATGATTGCTATTGTGTTGGCGTATTCCGTATTGATTCAATGCGAAATAGCGAGCGGCATTTTCGTCGCGGTATATAAGGAACCGGCTGGTCGCGCGGCGTAGCGCCCGGTTTAGAATTGTTGATCTCGAGTTCAATCCCGACCTGAGGAGTTTCCTTTTTACATTTTTTTTGAAGAAGTCTTTGTTTTATAATTTCTGTATTTTGTTTTGCTTTATTTTGTATTTCGTTGTTATGATTAGTTATCGTGTACGGCCATAGTCAATCAATGAAAATGTATGTATAGTTATTAAGGTGTGTAGCGTTTAGATTGCAGGTGAGAGACTTTGTTCAATAAATTGTATGAACTACCTATGTTCTTCTTTCAATAATCAGTCACCTTGAACCCCGGTCATCACATTGGCGCCCACGGGTTAACTGATTGAAAGAAAAACAAAGTATATAACGGTTATTGTTATTCTACTTGTATTTATTCTGAACATACGTTATTATCTCACCTTTGTAAAGTTTTGTTTTAAATTTGTATTGTACTATTTATCGTGTTATTTTTAAAATCGCTACTGGTTATTGAAATTGTATTGTTGAGTCTGATCATGGACGTTAATGCACTGCACAAAGATGAGCTGGAGTTTGAATTGGCTTGTCGAGGGGTTTCGGATTGTGAGACCGTGGCGACTATGCGGAAATTCTTGCGGGAGATTTTAGTTCGAGAGCTATCGGGCGAGTCTACTATTTCCTTTAAGGTTCCTAAATCCTGCATCGATAACCCGATTAATGAAATATACATTTGTGAAAACAAATTATCGGCAATAATAACACTTATGTCTGAAGTATCGCACAGTCCTGAACATTCGTTTTTTAGACGTATACACTCTCGTTTGACACACCTATCAAACCGCGCTAAACTTATTATGCCTTCGGAGACTAGAGACATTGAGAAACATTTAACACTGCTAAAGAACATCCAGGATACTATGTCCTCGCTAAGGAAGCTCGAGCAAGAAGAAGAGGAGGAAGAGGATGTCATTTCTGAACATGATAAAGACATTTTGCAGAAATCTCTAGGCGATGAGGCTATACAGATCATGGAACAATTGGGAAAGTGCCGAAACACTGGGAAAACTTCCTTACCAAAGGATGGTGACACGGAAATTCAACACAATCATGCCGCGCGGTTGACTATTGCCAGCACCGAATTACCACGATCCACCTTAGAGAGACCTAGTCTTTCCTCACGTCATCCAGGCTTGCTAAGGTCTTCATCATTTGATAATGGCTTCCACAAACGGAAGTTGGTTCCCATTAAGGATTGGGGTGTCAAATTTAGTGGTAAGGGAACCGTAAGTGTGAACGCGTTCTTGGAAAGGATTGAGGAACTTAAAGAGGCACGAAATGCTGCCGATGAAGACTTATTTCGATATGCCATAGACTTCTTCGAAGACGAAGCCTTGATATGGTTCAGGGCCAATAAAGGTTCAGTAATCAATTGGTCTCAATTAGTGGAATTACTGTTGGATACATTTCAGCAACCGTACTACCAAGAGGAGCTATTGGAGGAGATTAAACGGAGAACCCAAAGCAACCAGGAAAGCATTTTGGTTTATATAGCTATCATGCAAAATATGTTCAATCGGCTACCGACTTCCATTCCTGAAACACAAAAGCTAATGATACTCAGAAGAAATTTACAACCCTATTATCAAAAGGCTATATGCCGAGACACGTTCGATTCAGTGAGTAAATTAACATCAGTCCTGAGGATTATTGAGCGCACTAAGTTAAGCTGTGACAATTTCAAGGAACCTACTCAAAGTGAACACTCTTTGGAAAGAGATTTAGCATATAAGGGAAGTACTTCGAAAACTTTACGAAACGAAAACACGACTGAGTTGGCAGCCATAAATAATAAGGAAGTACTTGTACAAGCAAAATGCTGGAACTGCAGAACTCCAGGGCATCGTTTCAGGGATTGTAAATTGCCAAGACAAAGACTATTCTGCTACAAATGTGGACGTTTTGGGAAAACGACAAGTAAATGCTCATGCAATACTACCGATAAGGGAAACGACAATTCGGAGCCGATGCCGGCCGATCGTACTCCGAGAATGTAAGTCATTCTATCTCGGATGACTGGCAGCAATGGCTACACACAGTCTCGAAGTTTTTTGAAACTGGAAAGATCTGCAACATTAATAAGCATAGTCAAGACAATCGATATTATGCTGAAATAAAAATTTTAAATCGGTCGTTTGTGGGATTGTTGGATTCTGGGGCTACTGTATCGGTGATTTCGCAGAGGTTTGCGATGAAAATGAGGAAATTGGGGTTTTCAGGACATAAAATCAACGAAGAAATGATCTCGACGGCTGATGGCACCTACCATACAATGGATTCCATTGTTCATTTACCTATTGAGTTTACGGGGAAATATAACGTGGTAGATTTTTATATCATGGATTGTTTAAAACATGATGTTATTCTAGGTATGAATTTTTTTGAGACATTTAATTTATCTATAGGGACGGGAAAACCGATCGCAGACATTACGGAAATTAACGTCTCGCAACCAGTAATTTCACGGGATGAACTTACTGTTGAACAGAAAAAGCGCCTTGACAAATTATTAGAAGAAATGGCAGCAGAGATTGGTGAAGGTTTAGGAAGAACATCGTTGATCAAACATAGAATTGACACCGGGGACAGCATGCCCATCAAACACAGACAGTACCCCTTTGCTCCTCCAATTATGGCAGAACTTGATAAGGAAATTCAGAATATGCTGGACAATGACGTAATAGAACCTTCGTTTAGTTCATGGCGTTCTCCTATATTACTGGTGAAGAAATCTTCGGGAAAGAATCGATTGTGCCTCGACAGTCGTCAGTTAAATAAGGTAACAGTAAAAGACTCTTATCCTTTGCCTAGAGTTACCACCATCTTAGACAGTCTAAAAAACGCTCGGTTCCTGTCAACTATTGATCTACGATCAGCATTCTGGCAGATACCTCTTGAAGAAGCAAGCAAGGAAAAGACTGCTTTTGGACTCGCTGGAAAAGGACTTTATCAGTTTAAAGTCATGCCGTTTGGACTAAGCAATGCATCTCAAACACAACAACGCTTGATGGATCGCTTGTTTACTCCGGAGTTTGAGAGTAGAGTTTTTACTTACTTAGATGACATCGTTATATGTGACGACAGCTTTAACAACCATTTATCGTCATTATCACATGTAAAGAATCGGCTTAGGGAAGCAGAATTGACGATCAACTTGGAGAAATGCGTATTTGCGAGATCATCTTTAAAATACTTAGGCTATATCGTAGATAAGGAAGGATTACGTACGGATCCGGACAAGGTAAAAGCTATACTTGACTATCCCAGGCCTACAACTTACACGGAGCTAAAACGATTCGTTGGTCTAGCTAGTTGGTACAGGCGGTTTGTGGAAAATTTTGCCATTGTCGCAGCTCCACTTCATGAACTGACTAAGGGAGGCAAGAAGACTAAACGTATTATCTGGAATAAGGAGGCTGAAGATTCTTTCTTAAATCTAAAGACTGCCCTAACTTCGGCACCCGTGTTAAGAGTGCCAGACTTCACAAAACCCTTTTCTGTTCAATGTGACGCTTCTAACAAGGGGACTGGTGGAGTTCTATTTCAAATAGCCGATGGTCTAGAGGTTCCCATTGCTTACACGAGCAGAAAACTGTCGGAAAGGGAATGCAATTACTCAGCGTCTGAGCGAGAACTATTAGGCGTACTGCATGCTGTAGAACAATTTCGTCCATATGTTGAAGGGAATCATTTTAAGGTTATTACGGACCATAGTGCCCTTCAGTGGCTACACCGTAATAAGGACCCTCATGGGCGTTTGGCAAGGTGGGCTATGCGCTTACAACAATTTGATTACGAAGTAGTCCATCGCAAAGGTAAATATAACACTGTACCGGATGCCTTGTCAAGAGCGATTGAAGAAGAAATAAATATAATAGAGATAAAACCAGAAGATAAAGATGAGTGGTATAAATCAAAAGAGGACATGGTGCTTGCGGGGAAAAATGACTCGGATTGGGAAGTTAGTCAAGGACAACTGTGGAAATACATGAGACTAAAACAGTTTCCTAATGAAAATGACAGTTGGAAACTTGTGATTCCAGAAAAGCTTCGTCAAGGAATCCTAACGGAATGTCATGATGACCCCACATCTGGTCACTTTGGTGTTAAAAAATCGGTCAATCGTGCGAGACAGCACTACTTTTGGCCGACATTGATCCAGGACATGAAAACCTACGTACGGAAATGTGAAGTGTGTGCAAAACACAAGCCTTCACAAAATAAGCCATCTGGCTTGATGGGAAAGCAACGAGAGGTAACAGAACCCTTTCAGATCATATCAATGGATCTAATGGGGCCTTTTCCGAAATCTAAGCATGGCAATACTATGCTGCTAGTCATAACATGCTGGTTCAGCAAATTCTGTTTTCTGTATCCACTCAGGAATGGCAAATCATCAACTATAGTTCAAATACTGGAGGAACATATATTTTTAATGTTTGGGAAACCTAGTGTGATAGTCTGTGACAATGGGAAGCAATTTGTATCCAACCAGTTTAAGGATCTAGCCTTAGGATACGGTGTAAAACTATGGTATACCCCTTACTACCATCCTCAGGCCAACCCCACTGAGCGGGTAAACAAAGTCATTGGCTCGGCTATAGCCTCTTACGTTGAAGAAAATCACAAGGAATGGGACAAGTATATACCGCATATAGGCCATGCGATCAGAACATCGGTTCATGAAGTGACGGGAAAAACGCCAGCTTATTTGTTTTTTGGACGCGAGACGACGGTCCAGGGCATAAAACCATATAGTTTTGAACCAGACGAGCCGATTACTTTTGACAAACAAAAATTTGAAGGAAATATAGCCTTCAGAAGTAAGATTTATGATGAAGTTTGTGAAAGGATACGGCAATCACATGAGACCAACAGTGAACAGTACAACAAGAGACGTCGCATATGTGACTATAAAGTTGGTGATCTGGTTTGGAAACGCACTAAATTTCTATCGAATGCTAACAAGTCTTTTATGTCTAAATTAGCCCCAAAGTTTGAAAAAGCAATAATAGCAGAGAAAATATCAGGCGACGTTTACAGATTGAGGAGTTTCAGAGGCAAAGATTTAGGAAAATGGCATTCTTCTGACCTTAAACGTTTGGTTTGAATCCGGTTGGATTTTAAGAGGAGAGGGGATATTGTGATGATCGATGATTTAGTTCTCGAGCCCAATACTAGATGGCGTTACTTGGCTTCCCACAAAAGTTAAAGTAACATATTATGTGTACGATTGACAAGTGAGGGTGGCAGTAAATTGGGAGACCGGAGAGATGTCAATTATTGAGAGCTGGAAAAACTAACGGTTGCTCCGTAGTAATTTTGATATTAAGTACTGGTATATTGGAAATTAAAGGCAATTATTTCGAAATTACTGTTAGTCGTGCTTAAGTGTAGGTGCTTAATTGGAGATGTTTTTGCAAGGCTGACTGTTCTCATTTTGTCCTCAGCTTGCGGAAACGCCCTTAACGTCCTGGCACAATATTTATGATTGCTATTGTGTTGGCGTATTCCGTATTGATTCAATGCGAAATAGCGAGCGGCATTTTCGTCGCGGTATATAAGGAACCGGCTGGTCGCGCGGCGTAGCGCCGGGTTTAGAATTGTTGATCTCGAGTTCAATCCCGACCTGAGGAGTTTCCTTTTTACATTTTTTTTGAAGAAGTCTTTGTTTTATAATTTCTGTATTTTGTTTTGATAAATGATAAATGATAAATGATTTTTATTTCTGTAAGTGGGTTTGTACAAACACTTTTACACGTCAAACATTTTTTTTTTAAACTAGATGAGGTCGGCGTTTCCTATCTGACTACTCTGAGAAGAAAAGCCGAAACAAACTCAGAGGTCACAGTCTCTTTTAAAGTCCAGACATAATCTTGGTCAGATCATGTTAAGACCATGTGGATTGATGTCTGAAATGGTCTTTTGAGGAAAGAACCACACAGATTGAGTGGACCTGTCCAGTCAGTGCACGCATTTGTCAGTAATCGTACAGCTCAACTCAAAACATAAGGAGCTCAACGATTCGACGAACAATACCAAAGAAAGGACATTGGATAGGCCGCATAATTACTCAAACCGCCAGACCAAGTTACGATTAAAATTAACTGAGATAATAAAATATAAAAAAACAAAAGTAAAAAATAAAAATGACCCACATAGTCTTAACATTCACAATAATAACAATAAAATAATACCTAGGTAAGTATTCATGTCATTTTTTTACAGATCATATGAGGACCATGTAGGTAGGTGTCTGAAATGGTCTTTTGAGGAAAGAACCATACAGATTTGAGTGGGCCTGTCCAGTCAGTGCACGCATTTGTCATTAATCGTGCAGCTCAACTCAAAACGTAAGGAGCTCAACGATTCGACGAACAATACCAAAGAAAGGACATTTGGGTAGGCCGCTTTAAGTACTCAAACTGCCAGATATAAAAAAAATATGAAATAACTGACATAGACAAAATATATAGAAATAATACCCACTAAGTCCTCACACGAAATTAAAATAATAATAATATTATACAAAGTAAATATTCATGTCATAATCATGAAATTTCAAAGTGTATATAAAATAAAACAAAAGTTACGTACCAAATAAAAAAATAAAAAAACACAGTATGCAAAAATTGGAGCAGGTCAGTCCCAAGCCTTTTTGTCCTCAATATAGTCTTTGACTGTATAAAAAGCTTTCTGGCACAACTTACGTTTAATAAATGATTTGAATTTATTAAGGCTTAGATCTTGAACATGGCTTGGAAGTTTATTATAAAAGCGTATACATTGACATCTGAACGAGCCACCTATTTTCTTGAGCCTTGTTGTAGGTACAACAAATTTGTGTTTGTTCCTAGTATTTATATTATGGATATCACTGTATTTTTTAAACAATTTTATGTTTTTGTGGGCATATAAAAGATTTTCATAAATATACTGAGAAGGCACAGTCATTACATTAATTTCCTTAAATTTCTCTCTGAGAGAGTGTCTCGGACTTAATTTATAAATTGATCTAACAGCTCTTTTCTGCAAAACAAATATAGTCTGCATGTCGGCGGCATTTCCCCACAAAAGAATACCGTACGACATCACACTATGAAAATAACTAAAGTATACTAAACGGGCTGTCTCTAAATCAGTTAAATTTCGAATTTTTCTAACAGCGTATGCTGCGGAGCTTAGCTTTTTTGACAATTTATCAATATGTGGGCCCCACTGAAGCTTAGCATCCAAAGTTAAGCCCAAGAATACTGTGCTGTCTTCAAGTTTCAATTCTTCGCCCTTTATCAACACATTCGTTTTCACCTGCCTAACGTGAGGTAGCGTAAACTTAATGCATTTAGTCTTCTTTTCATTAAGAAGTAAATTATTAACATTGAACCAGTGAACTATTTTTGAGACCGCGTTATTTACATCGTCAGTAACCAGCTGCTGACGTTTAAGTTTAAACAAAAGTGAAGTATCATCCGCAAACAACACTATATCATGATTATCCTTTATGAGGTAAGGCAAGTCATTAATATAAATAAGAAACAAGAAAGGACCAAGAATTGAGCCCTGTGGAACTCCCATTGTTAAGATAGATCCGGGAGATCTTTCTCCATTAACGTCAACGCTCTGAATCCTTTTACTCAAGTATGAAGTAAGAAGATCCAGAGCGGTGTTTCGGATCCCGTAGTGACGGAGTTTCCTGATTAACGTTTCATGAAGAACGCAATCGAATGCCTTGGACAAATCACAAAAGATGCCCAAGGCATCGCATTTATCTTCCCAAGCATTATAAATATGTCCTAAAAGTTCAACACCGGCATCAGTAGTTGAACGACCCCTTGTAAAACCGAATTGTTTGCTATGTAATAATTTGTGTCTGTTAAAAAATCTTTGCAGTTGGTCTAAAATTAATTTCTCAAAAATTTTACTAAATGTTGGTAGTACTGAAATAGGTCTATAATTTGTGGGGTCTGATGTACTACCTGATTTAAACAAAGGTATTATTTTACTTTTTTTCATAAGGTCAGGAAACTCCCCACAGTCAATACAATTATTAAAGATAAGAACTAGAGTAGGTGCTACAATGTCTATAATAGACTTAGCAACTTCTACAGAATTATTATTAATTATTTTGCTTTATTTTGTATTTCGTTGTTATGATTAGTTATCGTGTACGGCCATAGTCAATCAATGAAAATGTATGTATAGTTATTAAGGTGTGTAGCGTTTAGATTGCAGGTGAGAGACTTTGTTCAATAAATTGTATGAACTACCTATGTTCTTCTTTCAATAATCAGTCACCTTGAACCCCGGTCATCACAAGCTTTTTGACTCTGAATTAACGCACTTTTGTGATGAACGCTTGTGGTCTTGCGTCGACAGGGAACTTTTGCCGTCGGACACATATACCTTTGTAAGTGACGCGCAAGGGTCGCGGCGCTGGCTTGACCACTGTGTGGTAACTAGTGCTGCGCGCCTTGCTGTTGTTGGCGCGTCGGTTCTTTATGACATTTACTGGTCCGACCACTATCCTGTTCAACTGGAGTGTGATTTAGGTTTAATAAAACCCAAAGTAGTGCTTACTGACATGTGTAGAAATAACGTGGTCTGGGGTGAAAGGGACCAAAATCAAATCCGTGTGTATAGTGATCTATGTCATACTAAACTGAGAAATATTGATTTTCCGGCAGAAATGACCAGTTGCGCTCATAACATGTGTTCTAACATAGAACATAGACATAGCTTAGATAAAATATACGATGAAATAGTTTGTATACTGTCAGATGCGGCTAAGTGTACAAAAATATTTAAAAATAAGAGTAGGAAAGGTTACATTATTGGGTGGAACAGATATGTCAGGGACGCTCACGTGAGGGCCCGGAATTGTTTTCGGATGTGGTTATTAGATGGTAAACCCTCTCTCGGGTATGTGTACGATAATATGTGTGAATCCAGGAAGCTTTTTAAATCCCAATTGAAGTGGTGTCAGGATAACGAGCAAAACATTAAAATGGATATTATTGCAGACCACCACTTCAAGAAGGATTTTAAAGGTTTCTGGAAACAGACAAATAAGTTAAATCCGAAGCTTGGTCATCCTGCGATTGTTGCTGGCGTGCATGAACCACAGAAAATTGCCAACCTGTTCCAGCAGCTTTTTAAGGTTGAGTCGCCTTTGGGTACGGCTTCGCGGACTCTCGATGTTGACTGTGAAACCGCAGATCTTAAAGTCAGGTTTTCAGCCAAAGATGTGGCAAAAGTTATTAAAGGCATGGTGAGAGGTGAGGAAATCTCCTGGTCATGACAGCCTTAGCATCGAGCATTTGCAACATGCGGGCTGTCACTTGCCGCGGGTTTTGGCAATGTTTTTTAATTTATGTGTGATTCATTCTTACCTACCTGAGAGATTAATGTTCACGGTTGTTGTGCCAATAACTAAAGATAGGACCGGAGATACTTCCGATTTATTGAACTACAGGCCGATTTCGTTAGCCACTGTTGTAGCGAAAGTACTGGACAGTCTGCTTGACCAACAGCTGGCCAAGCATATCAAGCTCCATGATGCGCAATTTGGTTTTAGATCCGGTTTGTCCACGGAGAGTGCCATCATGTGTCTCAAGCAGACTGTGCAATACTACAGTGATCGGAAAACTCCTGTATTTGCTTGCTTTCTGGATCTGTCGAAAGCCTTCGACCTAGTTTCATATGATAAGCTATGGGAGAAGCTGGAAACTGAGACAGAATGTGATCCAGAAGTTATTTCTGTTTTCAGATATTGGTACAACAACCAGAAAAATAGTGTACGATGGGCAAACTCTTTCTCGGATGTGTATAGGTTGCAGTGCGGGGTGAGACAGGGTGGACTGACCTCGCCTAAGCTTTTCAACCTATACATTAACGGGCTTGTCGGTGAACTCAGTGGTACCAATGTCGGGTGTAGCATTGATGGAGTTTGTGTCAACAACATAAGCTACGCAGACGACATGGTATTACTGAGTCCATCGATTGGAGGTTTGCGGAAGTTGGTACGGGTTTGTGAGTCTTATGCTCTTAGCATTGTATCTGAGCCCATGGGCCTCCCCATGGGCTCAGATACAATGCTAAGAAAAGCAAGCTATTAGTTTTTAAGGGGCGTGGCAAGAACTACGTGACCGTACCCTCAGTCACCTTAGTAGGAACCGCCTTAAATAGAGTCGCACAGTTCAAGTATCTGGGCCACTGGGTCTTCGAAGACCTTAAAGACAACACAGATGTGGAAAGGGCACGTAGGGCGTTGGCTGTGCGGTGTAATATGTTGGCCCGCAGGTTCGGACGTAGCAGTAATGAAGTGAAAGTTACACTTTTTAAATCTTACTGCCAAACACTTTATACGTGCAGCCTGTGGGTTAACTACACACTGGGAGCATACAACGCCTTGCGCGTTCAATACAACAACGCGTTCAGGGTGCTGCTGCGGCTACCACGATTCTGCAGTGCGTCGACGATGTTCGCGGAGGCGCACACTGATGGCTTTCATGCTCTTATAAGGAAGCAATGTGCGTCGCTGCTGAGTCGTGTTAGGTCCAGCAGCAACAGCTTACTGAGCGTGTTCGCAGACAGGTGGGAATCTCCACTGCTGCGCCACTGGATGCGCCTGCACACTGCCTTATGAGCAGTGGACAGTTTCCTCCACGTCAAATTTAATGTGTTGTTTGCTTCTGTGTTGTCACTGGTATGTCACTGGTATTTTATTGTTTATTGTTTTGTATCTTTCTAATGTGTTGTATCTTTTGTGTTGTGTTTTTTGAGATTTAGTCATAATGTGTATTTTATTGTATGTTTCAATTCTATGTTTTGTAAGTGTACCTATGGACAGAAAGTCTGAAATAAACGTTTATTATTATTATTAAGAGCATCCGGAAAAACTCCCGTGTCTATGCAAAGATTGCAAATGTGTGTTATCACCGGTACGAGAGTGTGGCGACATGTCTTGAGAAGCGATGAAGGGATCCCATTCCAGCCTACTGCACAATCGCTTCGCAGCTGTAGTACAATTGAATTGACGTCACTGTGGTCTACTTTTTGTTTAGCGACTGAATGAATGGGCGGTGTCGGCGTCATGCTTATGAAACCGGGAGGTTTATCTCGAGTAAGAGGTGTTTTATTACGGTCATTCAGTATTGCCCCTGCCATGTTTTTACCAATATTACTAAAGAAGGAACAGACATTGTTTAGGGAGGATTTAGGGTTATCGGTTATTTTTAATAGCTCATCTGGACTGGAGTGTATTTTACCGGTATTCGTAATTTCCTTAACCGTTTTCCATAACATTTTTGGATTACCGTGGGACTTTTCAAGTTCGCTCCTCTCATATGCCCTCTTCAATTTACGCAGTAGCGCATTCCAGAAATTTCGATAGCGTGTATTACATGTAATATTAAATTATCTGGTGATTTTTTAGATTTTGTGTGTAATTTATATCTATGCTTAATACATTTCAATAGGCCAGTAGTTATCCATGGTTTTATAATTCTTAGTTTCCTTGTTACATTAAATTGTTCTGTGTGTTTACTTATGGTTGATGACAGTAGTGTAACCAGTCCATTCATAGCGACATTCGCATCTTCAGTTTTGTAAATATTTGTAAAATCTTTATGTTCTAATTCCGTTTTTATTGCTTCTGTATTAATACGAGATTTAGTGAAAATTTTGTTTCCGGTAAAGTTTGTATTTGAGATGGTTAGTATAATTTGTTTGTGATCTGTTATATGCGATTCTACTACCAAACTTGTGCCTGATGACTTTGTTTTTAATAATATGTGATCAAGACCATTTTCATTTCTAGTGGGTAAAAGGTGAGTTGGTAATAGCCCATGGGATGCGTTTAAAATAAGGTAGTCTAACAAGTATAATATTATAATAATATTAAATTTTAAAATTAAATTCTCCCTAATCAAACGGTACTATTTATTTCCTCATTGTAGTTTTCTGTAGTTTTAGGGATAATTACGGACACATCGTCTGCAAAGAGTATGCAGGGATGATCAGTTACTTCTGTCAGGTCATTGATATATAGCAGCAAAAGTGGGGGGCCTAAAATACTGCCCTGTGGAACACCTGTGCAATTGTAACCTAATCTAGATTTAAATTTCAGTTTACCGTTTTGATTTGGTTTATCCACAGCTATTTCTACAAATTGCGATCTGTCTGTAAGGGTACCGCGTTTTCCATGTTTATCACATTTTGTTAGTAGTAGCTCGTGCGAAACAAAGTCAACGGCTTTTGACATGTTAAAAAAAAAAAAACAGTTGTCGGGATTTTCTGGTCAATATTTTTTGTAACTAGGTTAATTAAGTTAATGCCGCTGTGGTTGTCGATTTCCTTTTTTGGAACCCATGCTGTTCATGTTTCGAAATTTGGAACTTATAGGTAATAGGTAATAGGTAATACGGGCTGGTGTGTCCGCAACTCCACGACAATGCGCGTATTTTGCGTACGGTGGGAAAATCGATCATTCGATCCACCCCAGCTACTCGAGGAAGGCCAGCAACGCCTTGGTGTTACTGACAACCTCGCGTAGGGTACCTGGGTTACCGAAGTACTTTGCCCTGTAAGTGGCGACCACCGGGCAGTGTAGAAGCACATGAGCTGCTGTCTCGTCCACCTCCATGCAGGCTCTGCACAGCGGACTGTCTGTGACTCCTATGACAAAGAGGTGTTTAAAAGACCCGTGGCCAGTTAAAGCTGCCGTAACTATACGCAGCTGTTGTTTGGTTAGTCGGATAACCTGTTTCGTGATGCGGCCGTCTATAGCAGGGAGTGCTTCCCTAGCCTGCCTGCACTCACCTTGTTCCGACCATAGCTTGTGATGTTGCTCCCTGGTGCGTTTCCTTACCAGAGTGCGTTAGTACCCGAAGGGGAGCGACAAGATGAGTTCAGGTCCCACTGGTGCCTCACTTGACCCCCTTCTGGCAAGTTCGTCGGCTGCATCGTTGCCCAGCGAACCGCTGTGTCCTTTGATCCATTGAATTGTTATGCTATTGAGGCTACCCACCTGATTAAGGCGCAGGTGACACTCGTATATTAGCCTAGATTCAACCGTGTGGCTGTTCAGCGCTTGCAAAACAGCCCTGCTGTCTGAGAGTATCCGGATCGAGTGGTCCCTAACTTCCCTGGCCATGATGGCCGAAGCAGCCAGAGAAATACCCATGCATTCGGCCTGGAACACTGTGTTATAGGCCCCCAATGGTGTGGCTATGCGAATGTTGAGGTCCTCCGAGAAGACTCCAGCACCTGTGCCATTACCTGTTTTGGATCCGTCTGTGAAGATACGCAGCTCTGTAGGGCACAAACCCTCGCACCTACGATCCTCGTGAAGCTGGATCTTGTATTTTTTATCCAAGATAAATTGTTTGGGTACCCGATCATTAATAGCTTTCGTAATGGGGAACTCCTTGTTGAGTCCCTCAAGTAGTACGGTGTGTGGTGTGGCTCTCTTACCCCAGAGATCTAGTGCCTTAAGACGTACCGCCACCAGTGTCGCTTCCTGCTGTATGAACAGGTGAAGCGGTGGCAATTCCAGCATGGCTTCAACTGCTGCAGTCGGAGTGGTCCTCATGCAGCCCGTAGCCGCCATGCAGGCTAGTCGTTGCATGCGTTGTAGTTTGTTTGAGGCTGTAGCCAGCTTGGTTCGGGGCCACCATACCGCGGCCCCATAGGTGATCATGGGGCGGATCACTGTGGTGTACAGCCATAGTATAATTTTAGGTGATAGTCCCCACTTTTTACCTATCAGTTTCCTGCACTGCCAGAAGGTTATGCAGGCCCTGTTTAGTTTGTTGACCAAATGACTACTCCAGTTTAACTTACTGTCTAGAATGACCCCCAGGTTTTTGACCTCGTTGGCCAACTGAAGTTCTGTATTGAACAGTTTTGGTAGGCGTAAAGGGCCTTATGCTCGTTTTTGGGTAAACATTACTAGTTCATTTTTAGTGGGGTTCACTGATAGGTCATATTCCTTGCACCAATTTTCTACGATACATAGCGCTTGCTGAGTGAGGTTGCTGATCGTACCCGTCACCTTCCCCGAAACAAGGATTGCGAGGTCGTCTGCATACCCTATTGTGTAATAGCGGCTGGCGTTGAGTTTGGTGATGAGGTCATTAATCACCAGATTCCATAGAAGGGGGGACAATACCCTGGGGGCACCCTCTGGCTATCATGGCCAGTTGCTTCTCATCCTCAAGGCGAACCACTCGTTTGCTTAGCATGTTTTTAATCCAGTCCGTCAGTACCTGTTCTACTCCATGTCTGGAGAGGGCGCTGCTGATGCTGGAGAAGTTAATTTTATCGAAAGCTCCTTCGATGTCTATGAAAGTGCCCAGGCAGGTGCCTTTTTGATGAATCGCTTCCTCTATCTGGCTGACTACCCGGTGGAGAGCAGATTCGGTCTACTTACCCGAGCTGTATGCATGTTGGTTACCGTGAAGCGGTATGGTTTTCAGAGCGCCGTCCCTTAGCTCCCTATCACACAGCCTTTCCAGCGTCTTTAGTAGAAAGGAGGTCAGGCTGATTGGTCGGTAGGATTTGGCGTTTGTGTAGTCACCCTTACCTGACTTAGGGATGAATATTACTTTCACTTCCCTCCGTATATTACTTTCACTTCCCTCCGTATGGAACGTATCTAAAGGCCAGGCACGCCCGCATCAAAGGCACGAGTCTTATTGCGACACTGGTGTCACCCCACTATAGTAAGGCGGGGAACACACCGTCAGGACCAGCTGCCTTAAAAGGATGGAAGCTCTGGATGCCTCATTGGAGTTTCTCTAACGTGATCACCCTGCTGGCGTAAAGTCGATCATTGTCTGATGGTGTTTGAATTACCTCTTGCCAGTCGATACCCTGCGCGAATTAGGTCCAGGGAAGTGAGTTTCAATAAGGATGCGTCTGGCTTTTTCTGGCGAGGAAGAGAGTGTGTTGTCGGGTTTCCGGAGGGTAGCGTGCCCAGGTGTGTGCTGTTGCGCCAGTACTTTCCTTACCCTGTTTGCTTGCTGACAGGTGAATCCTGTCCTGTACTGAGGCAGCCGGTGGACCAGAAGGGTCAGTGCAAGGGCAACGGGCTTGTTGAGTGGATTTACCCTTGCCCTTGCGTTTCTGTACTTGCCAGGCGCGTGAAAACGCGTCCTCGGTGCACTTGGCCTTCGCCGTTTGGCCGGTGACGGCCTTCTGGTGAGGGTAGGCTAGAAGAGCCACAGGAGGAGTAGGTGGTTTGGTAGGATACCCGGTGCCAGTATTACCCAGCGCCGGGGTCTGTGTGGAAAGGGTCGGACCGGAAGTGGTATGAGTCGTTGCCGTCTTCGCCTCAGTGTAATAAGGGTCGGTACTGGTCCCAATCAGCGCCGACGTCCTTTGTTTAAGTTGGGACTTTTGTTTTTTGGTCTTAGCTGCGGTTTTCGCCACAGCCGGACCGACGCCCGCGCTGGTACCAGCGGCGTTAGCCGCATGGCCACCAGGGGCGAGGGAAGTGCAAGCACCTCCCTTGGGAGTCTCATTGGCTTTCGCTTCCACTCCGCTGTGTTGGTTTTTTAAAAGGCCTTTTTTGTCCATGTTAAAAAAAAAATTTTGAAATTCGTCTCTCTGGCTCCCACCCTCCATGGAGCTCGCAACTGGGAACGTCTCACTGTAAAAAAGCTCGAACGTTAAGACTACCAGAGAGATATAGGGGCACAAGGTTGGCTTACAGTGCAACATCGGGCGCTCGATCAGGCTGGCATAGGGGGTTCTAAGGGCCACCCCCCACGAACTGATCAACCCTCACTTACACCTTCAGCATGACCTTTACCTACCGCACCTCGTCTGTGGCCCTCTGACGGGACACTATGACCATTTCCCTACCCCTGGCTAATGGGTAGGGCCACCGTTTCGCTTGAAATCCAGACCAAAGGGGGCGTGTTGCCTTACGGGCACATTACAAACCAGAGCCGCTAGGCTCAATCCCCCAGGACTCCTTCATCCCCGCTCACGGCGCTCAACTGCGCAGGTCCTAGCGGAGGTAACTGCTTACTCCTACTCGCCATCAGCTGTTTTTGTGATGGACGAGCCCGCCACCACCCAGTTACACGGGGTCGCAGTTAGGAGTGGGAATTGTGGAGATGGAGGTGGAGGGAGCGGGGATGTAGGTAGGATGGGGTGGGTGAAGGATTGTGAGATTTGGGGGTGGGAGGGGGCATATGAAGGGAAAATTAGGGGTTAAGGGACTTATGGGAAGGGATGTGCTGTGATGGCGCCTGGAGGTTTCTGTTACGTCTAATTCTTAAGGAATTAGACCAAGAACGGGGTGGCAACCACGGGAAGGTGCAATCTCCAGACTTGCCTTGAGGATCTACACAACTGTAGCACTCTCCCTCAAGACCCCGCCACCTTACCGCCTCTGAAGGAGGCGGAATTTGGAACTTGTCGATAAAACTTATTAAAAAAACGGTGACGTTTGACGTTTGAATCGGTGTAGCTGTCTGTTTTTTTTTAAATAAGAAATAATATAAAACACAAGTCTTAGTGTAAACATTTAATTTAATCATAAACTTAGTGCAAAATAGAGTGACATATACTGGAGTGAACATTAACTGGTGCGCATAAGGGACGTAAATCATTAAGACAATAACACTGCACACTACACACCCACACAGTGACTTGGCGTAATTAGCTGCTTACTCTCTAATTTAAGACAAGTGATTGCAGCATTAAGGTACTAGCAGTGCCATCTATCTCTCTCGTGGCTATCGATCTAACGACTCGTATCGTGAATCATCTCTGGCGCCATCTAGCGTGAGATCCTGGAATCACTCAAGTTACGAGCTTGCCTACGTTAGCATCATGCCAGGTGTCAAATCTGGAGGTTGCGGTCGTTTCATCTCGATAGTAGAGGGCGCTAAATGTGGTAAATGTCAGACTCAATACCACCGAGTGTGTGTAGGCATTACTACAAAAGCAGTTATTTCTGCTAGCTGGCGTTGCGCTGAGTGTAAGAAGGACCTCGTTAGGGATAACAGGGCTGAAACTCCAGTCAGAGGCCCTGCGGAAAGTTCTCAAGCTGTAACGCCCGTTGAGTAAGCCTGCATGGAAACCAGTACGCCTAATACCTCGGACATTTGTTCCAAAACTGCACCTACGCAGACTGCGTGCCCTTCTAGTGTTGCCACTCCCCGCCGTACAATGCCTCCTTAGTTGATGTCACGGCCCGGGAAATATCGCTGATCGCCGGCTCCGACATGTAATTAATCATGGAGGAACTGAGGGCGGTGCGTGTGGAGATCCAGGTCTTTCGCAAGGATATGGAGATATAGATGATGGAGCTCAAAACATCCATGAACACCTGCAATACGCGCATTGACGGCCTAGAGGCCAGGGTGGACGCCTTGGAGCGGCGGGCTTCCTCTAGTCAGGCGAATACAGGGGCAGTGGACAAGGCCGTAGAAGTATTAAGGCGCGAGCTTAACGACAGGGATCAGGATCTCTTGGCGAATGATATTGAGATATCGAATATACCTGAGACCAAGGTTGATAACCCGAATTACTACTATTACTATATTTCGAAAGGCACGGGACGCCGCTGGTCTCTTCGACTGGAAATTTGTGTGGACCAAGCCCGGCCGCATTCTTGCCAGGAGGAAGCCAGGCGAACCCACACAAAGAATTCGCACCGATGAAGACATCTTTCGGATATTTGGATCTGTCAATGAAACAGCCTGATTATTTTCTAATTTTATTATTCTTTATGGTATTTTATGTTAAGTTCAATTTATTTTTTTCTAGTTGGGACTATATGCGTCGCAACTGTTTTTGTCGGGTGCTTAGTCACAATACGGCAGATGTGCATAATAAGTCGCCATACAAGTTTTTATATATGTTTATAATATGGATCAATACAAATAAAACACTACTTACAACATACCCAAATTATATCCAATTAATATATACAATTAATTTATGCGACCTATGTCTGTACGAGGCGGGTGCGGCGGAGGGGTAGCATTCTACGTAAAAAATGGGGTTACTGCGCGGGTTAGAGCTCATCCTGATCATCCCAATGTTGAACAGCTTTGGTTAACCCTTAATGTAAACAAGAAAAAGTTACTCATTGGCACTGCATATCGTCCACCCTGGTTGGACTTAGACCTCTTTCTCGAGGGCTTGACTACTAGTATTGGTGGTTTGGCCCCCTACGATAATGTAATATTGTTGGTGACTTTAATGTTAATATGCTAGATGTCAATAGCCCAAAGACTAAACAACTTCTGGAGTTTTTTAGCTACTTAAACCTAAGTCAATTAGTCCAAACACCCACTCACTTTGTGGGTGATAGTAGTTCGCTTATTGAATGTCGCTTGGTGACATTATCTGTACTGATGCTTCAATCCGAAATGTAGTGGTGAATCATATTACTGAACTTGGCCATCACTCGTTTATCACATGCGAGACGATATTTAAGAAGGATAAGGCTAAACCTAGATTGGTCGTTTTTCGTCCGCTTACAGATATATTAGAGGATTATTTTAGTATTGATTTAAAAAATATACCCTGGTCGATTATTGGAGACATGGGAGATATTAATTCAATGGTGCAAACATTTAACTCCTTTTTGATCCAGTTGTTTGATCTCCACGCTCCTCTTAAAATGAAGATATTTAAAACCCGCCCTACTCCATGGATAACTGAGAACATCAAACTGATGTCGGCTTTGAGAGATGAAGCTAGGAGCAGATTTCGTAAATCTAAATTGCCGAGTCATAAGGAATATTATCTGGATCTGAAGCACCAGTCAGTCGCGGCACTAGTTAGAGAGAAAACGGCATACTTCGGCAAAAGCATAAATGACCAAATTAAGGACCCGAAGCGGTTGTGGCGCAATTTAAAATCGGATGTGCTTCCTGACCATAAGCAAAGATTGCTGCCAAGTCACTTCAACAACCCTGATAATATCAATGCAACATTCTTGGACGTGCCAGGTAATTCTGGTCATAACCGGACACAGTTGTCCTACTTTGGGTCTCACAGGTATGGCCCAGCCACATTCACACTCACAAAAACTAATCCTGAATCTGTCCTCAAGATAATCAAGAGCCTAGGGACGTCATACCTATTTCGTTATCTGTTCGTGGCAGAAACAAATAAAATTATGTTTGTGAGATCACTTTATTTAAATATGATCGTAATAAAAATACATATTCTTTTTTGATACCCATCTGAACTAGTCAACCATCTTTTACGAGAATGAAAAATTGAATCCTGTCAACCATGTTGCCAGTAAAAACCTTATTATATAGCTGGCATAATAAACTGTCATAATAATTAAACTGGGGGCGCCTCTGGCCTTCTTAACAACCCAGTTGAAACAAAAAATTACACAAGTCTAAACTTAATTATTATTAATTAAACATTATCTTCATGAATAGGAAAAGTACATACTTTCATAACACTAGTTCGGATGACAGATCCCTTAGCACTCTTAATTAACCTCTAAAGCCCGAACACATCTATCCTTACCAAGCATTATATTTAAAATTCTTGCTACTGGCCAGTTATGCGGACTTAAGTTCTCATACTTTAAAATTACCATGTCACCTGGTTTTAAGTTTGGTTGGCTAGTTTTCCATTTGGCATATTTTGTAAAAGCACCAAATATTATTTATGCCATTTTTTTTCAAAATAATTGTTGCATTTGTTCACACTATTGCCGAAAGGCTTCTTCCAACATGTACATTATTTAGATTTAATTCAGGATATGAAAATGATGTTCCCGTTAAAAAATGTCCAGGTGTCAAGTAACATAATATATCATCTGGGTCTCTAGACAGAGTCGTCAACGGGCGCGAGTTAAGAATACCTTCAATCTGCACAATAACAGTATACAATTCCTCATAAGTTATGAGCTTCGTACGTTATTTGACACTTTTAATGCCTGCCTCCTATAAAAATAGGGGAATAACTTGGTATGAAATGAAACGATATTCTTTCTGTATTTCAGAATTCTATTACAGTGTCTTGATGACTTGTGGAAGCTTGCATATCATACAATTCTTTTAACACATTAGCAGCCTCTTTATAACAGGCACCATTATCACAATACATTTTTGTGGGCTTATTCCTTCTGGATATAAATCTTTTTTAAACCACCCAAAAAAGTCCTTGTTGACATATCAGAGGCTAGTTCTATGTGTATGGCCTAAGTTACAAAACAAACAAATTGCACAATATAAGCCTTAGTTATTACAGGATTTCGAATACGAGTTTGCTTGACACTAAAAGGGCCACCATAATCGGTGCCAATTATCTGAAATGGCCTTGTCATATTAACCCTATCCAAAGACCCTATTAATTGGGAAGCATTTTTAGCCTTTACTTTAAAGCAAAAAATACATTTGTATAAAACAGATTTTATTTCACGTGAAGTATTAAGAATCCAGTATTTTTCACTCAAACTAATAAGAATCAAATTTTGACCTGTATGTTTTAATTGAACATGTTATTTCCATATAATGCCCTTAGTGACATTAGATTTTTTTGTTAAGATTTTAGGATGCATCTCTGCAAAAGGTAAGTCAGCATTGTGCAAACGTCCACCTACTCTCAATAACTTACAAGCATCAAGAAAATAATTAAGGCTACTCAAACTAGATTTTATACTGTTACCAGTTTGTAAGCATTAAATCTCACTTTTAAAATGCTTACCATGATCTAAACTTATAATTGTCTGCAGGGCCGAATCTAATTCTTTTGGACTTAATTTTTTCACAGTATTAAAATGTTGCGCCTTGCAAATATTTATAAATCTCAATACATACACCACTATTCCAGTTATTATTTCTATATCTGAGTATTTTTCCAACATAGTCAACAATGTATTACCTTTAACATATATATTGCTAATATTAATTACCGGTTTTATTTCTTTTATTTCAGGTATATCTTCCATGGCCATTGAAAATGGCTCAATACCATGAACAAATTCAGCATTTCCCATACACTTGGGTCCATGCCACCACAGTAAGTTATCCTTCAAAGAACAAGGATTTACACGCCGGGACAGACAGTCAGTGTGTGTGGTTAGTGGGTTATCTGCAATATTGACATAGAACTATACATAAGAGGAGGTTAACTGAAGTATTTTCTTAATTTTATTAGCAACATACATGTTTAATTTTACAGGCTCTGTTTTGAGCCACGCAAGTACTATCTTAGAGTCTGAATACAAAAACGTACGCACTTTAAATTTCAGAGACAATTTAAGATAAACTTTGTTTGACAATATAGATAACAATAATGCACTTTTAAGCTCAAGTTGAGGTATTGTTAGTGCCTTGTTTTTAGGATTTATGCGTGACTTGGAACAAAATAAATTGATATTAACACATTTATCACGACCTTTTAGTTCACCTCCTTGAAACACACCTAATATTAGCTGATCAGTCTTATTCAATTTATATTTAATGTTGTTCGCCAAGCCTTCAGTAATAAATGATACTTAAATGAGCCATAGCGGTGATAAACGTGCCATCATTTTTAACTAAGCGCACCATAGCAGTCGGCAATAAGACATTTGTGTAAGCTGTAGAGCTTGATTAAGCCACCCGAGTAACTCCAGTATTATTTTCTGGATAATCTAGCAATGCTGTATAGCTAGATGCATTACTTTGAGATGCATTATTGTGCAAAAGCGTATTATACCTTTGCCCACAAGTCACACACTTTATTTTTAATAAGCACTTGCCATTGTGGCTGTTAAGATATACTTTACATAGCTTATTCTCACCAACAAACGATAATCTCTCATTTTCAGAAGCTAATTTAAATTTAGAACACTCATAAAGCTTATGTGCCTGCTGACAATACTTACATAATCCTGACTTGGATGTGCTTATACCGCTCATTACCTTGCTTGGCTTCTGGGAATGGGACGACTTTTCATCAGTGGTGTTTTTTATTGCAATAGCCCTCCGTTCCAGAAAATCTAGAAACTCAGACAACTTAGGTAAGTATCTCTCTGCTAAAGCGTTCTTGATCTTCCTCTGTTGGTGTAGTAATCTACCTTTTTGGACACTATTTTAACTAGTAAGATATTCCAGTGCTCCACCGGCTCCTTCAGATTCTTTAGTGCAGCAATGTTTAGATTTCTTACTGAAACATGACACCTAAGACCTTGAGCAAAGCATTTTGTGACTACGGACAACTCTGGAATGTTATTAACATGATGATTAACTCGAAGTAATTTATTGTAATATCTGTTGTTTAACAATTCTAATGGACCATTATAATTTTCATCATTCAAAATTATAATTTTTATTAGGTCTAGAGACTCCCCAGTCAAGAATGAGCGAAAATAATGCAGTTTTTCACATAAACTTAGCCTACCATCAGCATCAATAACCGATTTAAACATATTATTGAACGGTGGATAATCCACTACAATTTTGCCATTAGATGAAGTTAAATTTATAACAGGTAAGTTTTTAAATTCACCTTTATGAGGTTTTGTATCTTTGTTACTCAATTTTGTTGCAATTACTGTGTTATATGTGGAAACTGTAGTGTAATATTTTTCTTCTCCTTCACTTATAATCTTCCATATCATTAGGACACAGACACAATATTCTTTTATTGAGTTATTCGTACTCCTCAAATGTTTCTGATGACTTTTTACACTTTTCTTTTAGCAACTCATCTTGTAATTCATTGAGATCATGTTGTGAAAATTTTTACAACATGAGTTCTTTCAAATCGGCCATTGTACCGTTCGCTTAAAATAACAAGTACTCTGCGTATCTATCTTAGCACTTTGTAAGCGTACAATTGTAACTTTAATAAGTAGCTTCTTTGTTAATAATTTTGTACATTGACACTGAACAAAGGAAGCAGAAAATACAGCAATACAAAAACAAAATGGCGTAGCTATAATGGTAAAATCAGCGCGAGCGTCACGACGCGTTTTTTCAACAGCAACAACAACAGGCTATGCTGACAAATCACATTGAAGTCCTGAACGTTGATTCGGTTGGTACAGCTTACTCGGTCTCGTTTTTTCTTTTTTCCTATTGGCGCTTTTGAATGACGCCGGACGCGTCACTTACCTTTTGCTGCGTTCCAGATGCAGGACAGTAACGAAGTTTTTGACTTGATACTATTCCCGTCTCCTTCTTGCACAGTACAAAATTATCAAAATACCAGATTAATCAATTTATTATTATAATTATGATGTTATGATCCCCGCCTGATTCTTGAAGGCCCCGCAAGCCAGCAGATGATGCCCTGGTGTATAGTACTGGTTAACGAATTGCCAGCAATCCTCCAGGAAATTCTCCTCCACTCGGATTATTTTTCACTTTTTAGCAGGAACCAAACTTCTTCGGTATCGGAACCAAATTTATGTTCGTGGCAGAAACATAAATGATCATGCATGTGCATGATCTTCAAGGCGGGTACAAAGTGTCCAACTGTGGTTCCGCCAGTGTTACTCAATGGTATTCCTCTTTGTCGAGTATACCTATTCAAGTATCTTGGGCATGTGATTACTGAAAATCTTGGAGATGATGTAGACATGGAGAGGGAGCGTAGGGCATTGTCAGTCCGGGCGAACATGCTGGCCCGCTGGTTTGCTCGATGTACAGACGCGGTGTAAGTCGCATTGAAGGCATGCGACTTAATAAAATATAATTCTAATAATAATCAAATTCAGGAATCAAACATGCCCCACGGACACTGCCAATTATGTAAATGACTATTATGTCAATTTGACGAACAACGACTTTAACATTAACACGAATAATTATGACATTGATCCTATTAATTCTAGTACATTTTTAACGCCCACTAATAATGGCGAAATACAAAAAGTAATAAAATCACTCAGGGATACAAATTTAACAGGTTATGATGAAATACATACAAAAATTATAAAATACATAGGCCCTATTATCACTCCGGTACTCGTACATCTAATAGACACATCATTATTCACGGGTGTGTTTCCTGAGAAATTGAAAATGACAGCTATTAAACCAATACATAAAAAGGTAATAAAAAAACTAGTTGATAATTACAGACCAATAGCCGTGTTTCCTATTTTATCAAAAAATTAGAAAAGGTCATGTGTTTATGCTGAATTAAACAAAGAAATTTTATAAATAGATAGGTTTATTGGAGACCTTACAATACTTTTTTTAATGAGGAACGAACAATGTTGTGTAAATGAATTTTGAACGAACTTAGGTAGAATGTTAATGAATGAACAGTATACAGCGAATGTGTCTTAGACATCCTCGGCGGCCTTGAAAGTTAAAGATGAAGCTTTCAAGATCATTTGTCAGTGTAGTTATCTGGAAAGGGCAGCAGACACAATCTGTCGATGGCACTCCGTATGGTGCCTTGTGAGGTAGATACATCGGCAACTCGTGGCACACCATCAGTGCCGGGGAATAGCTTCGAGACTCTTCCAAGGCGCCAGCATAGTGGAGGAGTCCTATCATCTTTAATTAGGACTAGGTCGTCTATCTTTAATTCTCGGCACCAGTGTTCGAATTTGCACCGCCGGATTTTTTCGCGCATTAGATTTTCAACTCTCGGTGTTAAATCGAGCATTAAGAATCCAATAGAGTGCACCGCGTTAGGTCAACAGCGCGTCGAAAAAACTCACTGTTGGATTTACAACGCTTCACGCTAAGCCGAGCGTAGAAGATCCAGTGCGCGAAAAAATCTCGCCACCACCGTTGCAAAAAATAAACTTGAACACACAACTAATTACTCGAATACGGATCACGTGACCATAATGAGATGACAGCAAAAATGGACGCTCACTAATGCGTATGATCATTAGTATGGGGGGTAAGCACGTGATGGGAATCTTAAAGTGTTGAGGCCACTGCCTGGATAGAAATGATAGCGGGCAACGAGGCCTGAAAATATCACTGAATCTTTATCACTCGTTTCTTATATGATTATACGGGTACTGATTATAAAATTGAAATTAGTTACAATTTATTTACGTTAAGACAAGATCCTAACTTCCCAGTTAATATTGTAAATGCGAAAGTAAGTTTATTCAAAATGGCTAAACGATTTGGATGAAGTTTGGCAAATAGATAGATCATGACTTGGATCATCCTGCATAGCAGACGACATCGCTGGCAAAAGCTAGTAAAGAAAAAAAGGGGTTTTCAAAAGCATTTTATATTAATTAGAAACTGTTACCATTATTTTGTATTGGTCAAGACTAATATACTATAATAATATGTAATTAATAATATATATTTCATAATAAAATATTTTTAATATATTTTATTATAAAATATATTTTAACTAATTGTTATAAATCTTCAATTCATTAATAATGTTATTCACACAGACTAGAGTTCACCAACAGATGGTTAAATTTTAAACAGAAGTTTAAACCTTATACGGCTTATATTTTGGTGTTCAGCACGCGCTAACCATAAATTAATTACTGTCATTAAATTATTAGCTTAAACGGACTAGGTAACTTAGTTAAACCATTGGTATATGCTTCCCAACGTGAAGCTTTAGGTTGTGCATCACTTTTAGTTACAATATAATTTTGCGCACTCCCCGTATATTCGAACTCGGCGCAATTGTTTCGAAGAATATTACGAGAAAGCGCTTGGTACAAGATTTACACAATTTAGTGCTTTGGAGTTACTTGATTTAATTGAAAGGAAGTATCCAAGCAACAGGTAAGCTTGATAGTAAGAACGCTATCTAAACGGTTTAATTATGTTTGGGAACTTTAGGTTGCAGTGGGTCAAGAAAGTACCTAGGTAATTTTAGGCTAGATTTGTGATGTAGGTATTTCATCCGACTAAAAACGAGCACAAAGAGCTGTTCTGAAGGTTCTGCTCTCTCGGCCGCTAAGATATTCCACAGTACAACTTTATGCGGAATCTAAAGTGTTAACTGTCAAGCAGCTGTATGTCCTTCAGTCAATGCCCCGTAAGCACCCTTCTCGTCCATCCTCAGAGCCAACAGGCAGAATAAAACATACGGTTTTTCCTCAAGAGTCGCATAGAACTTCGTTGGCCAAGAAACGCTATTTTTTCTCCAGCACGAAACTCTATAACCAGCTTAGTTAAGTACAATTAAAATAAAAAAAATAACAAATACAATTTCGGTTCTTTCGGCAATATCTAAGGTTATGGAGGGATTGATAAATGGTCGTCTACTTAGCTTTTTATACAGACATCAAATCATAGCGCGCAACCAATATGGCTTTAAAAAAGGTGTATCTACGGAAGATGCAATTGCCGACCTAACGGCAACTGTTGCTAAGAATTTAGATGATCATCGTAAATGCCTTTCAATATTCCTGGCCCTACAGAAAGCCTTTGACACGGTCTCTGTTCCTACTCTCCTGTCGAAACTGGAAGCTATAGGCATTCGGGGAGCAGCGCATGAGCTTTTCAAGAGGTACCTCCAAAACAGGAAACTCCATGTTAAGATTTATACACTAGTGATGAAGAAATCATTACATATGGAGTTCCGCAGGTCAGTGTGTTGGTGCCTACGCTCTTCCTAAAATATATAAATGACCTTTGCACACTAGCACTCCCCAATTCCAAGATATTCAATATCCTGTCGATACTGCGATCGTAGTGTATGGGGATTCATGGACTGACGTGAAATATCATGCAGAACATTCGCTACATACGGTTGTGAGATGGCTGCAGAATAACCTTCTGTCACTTAAGTTGGCTAAAACTAACTACATTCCTTTTTCCATTAGTCGCTGGACCAATGCTCCATCCGATTTTATGTTATTGCTCATACCTGCTTGGACTCCTCTTCATGTTCATGTTCAGCACTAACTCGTGTTAGTCAAACCAAATAAATACCTGGGTGTACTGATTGATGAGGGACTAAAGTGGTACTCTCAAGTTGAAAGCCTAACGTCAACTCTTATTTATATCTTCAAGTCTCTAAGGCAATGCGCTGACTCCAAAACATTAAAAATGGTATATCTTGCACTTTGGCAGTCTGTCATCAGTTATTGCATTCCGGTTTGGGGTGGCACCGCTAAGACTAAACTGCTTGGATTGGAACGTGCCCAGAGGGCTGTGCTCAAGGTGATGCTCAGCAAGCCGTATAGATTTCCCACAAGTGAATTGTACGCGGAATGCAGGATATTTACTGTGCGGCAGCTCTTTGTGCTCAATGCCACCCTCAGGAAGCATAGTCAGGTTCCTCCTTTAGATCCAACCACTCGTGAAGCCAAATCTGCGTGTCCATCAGTTTCTCACAAAACAGCTTTCGCTAGCCGACAGCTTTATGTAATAAGTTCAATCATTTACAGAAGGGTCAACAAGCATATCCTAATGAGTAATTTAAATAAATTAGTCAGGGTAATCAGCAGCCTGATTGCGTAATTTTGGTAAACGATTACGAATAATCTGTTTGATTTTGACAGTTAAACAACATTCATTGCGTTATTTTTTTTTTTTTTTTTTTTTTTATTATTTATTAATTATGGAATAAAACAAAATATAAACCGAAACATCACAAAAACCTCAATAGGTTTGTCCGGATGTTGAAACACTTTAAGCAATCTTACAACTAACTTAAACAAAGTAAATGATTATTTATAAAAACACAGTTTACACAGGTACCTACATTATAAAACATTGCGAGGTAGTTACGAAATAATAACTAACAAAGCACATAATGACGGCGGTCCAGGCATGCCGTCAATGGTAATAAATAACTAATTGAATCAAATTTAAACAGGATGATGCATTTTCATAGAGAATCAAAGAATTTTTTGTATTTATTTTTATAATTATTGTTTGTTATTTCTGATTGAATTTTTGTTGGAACATCATTAATTAGCGTAGGTATTAAATAAGCGTTCGTCCGCTTCCCATAATAGTTCTTGTATCTCGGTACTACCAGTTTTGATTGGGCTGCCATCCTAGTTGCTATGCTATGATTGAATCGAATTTGCAGTACTTTGTTGGTGAACTGTTCTATTAATAACCACTTTCGTATTTTTGTGTGTATGGGCAAAATTTTACAATATTTAAAGAAAACTGTTACGTCATCACCATCATAAAGTGTTTTCCTTATTTTATTTGGTATTATTATTTTTAATAAACGAAGTTGTAGGTTATATATTTTATCTAAGTAAGTTTTAAACGTTCTGCCATAGCTAGTAATTCCATAGGAAATGATTGATTCTGCGAGTGCGTTATAGAGATTAAGTAATAATTTAAAAGGTACTTTGTATTTAATTATTGCAAATTTGGCTAGCATAGCTCGCAATTTATCACATATGAAGTCAATGTGATAGCCCCAGTTAAATCTGTCATCAACGACTAAACCCAAATATTTGTAGTTGGTAACCTGCTCCAACGGTTCACATTTGCAACCAAGCCTAGATAATTGCACATCATGCAAACATTGGTGTGTGTGCGTGACTATTTTAACTGGCTTGTCGGAGTTGAGTAAGTGATTAGAACGAACATGCATAGTCTTAGTTTTACCAGCATTAAGCACCAGTCCAGCGTCGTGAGACCACTTACATAAATTATCAAAATCCTTTTGAATCGTTTGTTCAGCCTTAGAAAAGTCTTTATCAGCAGCCACGAGACAGGTGTCGTCCGCGTATTGATAGACTGTGCAATCGTGTATAACATTCTCCATGTCATTGACGTAGGCTAAATAATGCAAGGGTCCTATAACTGAACCTTGTGCTGTACCCGTTGCTACTACAGCTTCATCACTGAGTTCATTGCTGATTTTTACACGGCATGTTCTGTTTTTCAAATAATCTTTACACCAGTTTAGTATTGGGCCTCGAACCCCTGTATTGTCAAGCTTGTTAATAAGTGTATCATGCCTAAGGGTATCAAACGCTTTGCTAAAGTCAATGAATAACAAAATAATATGTTTTTTATCATTAAGGTATTGGTTTATTTCATCTGTAAATTTAGAAAGCAAAATTGAAGTGGATTTATTAGGTTGAAAGCCAAACTGATAACCCGACAAGACATCGTTTTTAATGTAAAAATTCTGAATTTGTTGACACACATATTTTTCTACCACCTTATCTATGACTGGTAATATTGTAATGGGCCTGTAGCTGTCATAGTTACTTTGAGATCCATTTTTATAAATTGGCCGAACGATACCTGATTTTAATTCTCGAGGATATTCCCCCGCTTCTATACTAGTGCAAATTAGCTTAACTATGACCTTAGCTATCTTATCACTTACAACTTTCACGTCTATGCATCGAACGCCATCTACACCAGCTGATTTGTTAACATTTAGATTTTTTATAATAGTAGAAATATTACGAACGGTAGGTTTATTAAAAAACATGGACTTGTTATTTGGGAACATGTATTCTGATTCAGGGATTAGTCTTATGTTGCATTTAGGTAATATTTTATTTACGTTTTCGCTAAATCCCTTACTGAAATTATTAGCTATTGTACTTATAGTTAAGTTATTTTTTTTTAATGCTTTTATTATCGCTTCGTCTACTGACTTACAAATTCGACCAGATAGAGTGTTTAATATGTCCCACATTTTCTTTTTATTCATTCTATTTTCGTTGATTAGGTTAAAGTAATATTGGTTCCTAGCTTTCTCTATGACATTTTTAGTTTTATTTCTTAGTTTATTGAATTGCAATCTAAGAATTTTATTATTTATATCCTGTTTCCACTGCCTAAAAAGGTAATCTCTTTTATGACACATATTATTAATTTTACTGTTTATCCACAACTCTTTATTCCTTTTACTGTTGGTAATAATAATTTTTGTATACTTAGATTGCTCATAACAGTACTCAAAGCTTTTTTTAATGTAGCTATATATATCTAAAGGGCATTGCATACTATCAACTAAATTCCAATCTATGGCGTCCAATTTTGGTTTTAATTTCTTGTAATCAATTAATTCTTTTATTTTTGCAACATCCTGTACCGCGTTTTTAGCTCCCCCTCCAATGCAACACAACACGATCATACGATGGTCTGCCAAAACCGTGCCGAGCGCCGCTGAGTAAAGTTCTAACGAGCGCGATCTTACAAAAATATGATCGATACAACTTCGAGTGATAATATCATTACGCTTTTCGATTCTTGTGTAATCTGAAACTGCGCTCGTTAGGCCACACTCAGCCAAACAACATAAGTAGTAATCCCGAGTTTTATCATTACATTTTAAATCAATGTTGGTATCACCCAACAAGTATAAGTCGGAGTGTTTGAATGTGTCCTTACAAAAAAGCTCTTTCAATTCTTTGATAAACAAGTGCTTACTATCATTCGGAGGTCTATACACTGTGCAGATTAATGTCGTGTAGTGATATGATGTCGTCAAATGTCCAACTATGTATTCGCAGTGTTTTAGTGATACATTGTTTATGATTTGAAAGTTGTTAGTACGTTTAACATACATAACAATGCCCCCACCCCTGCGTTGCTCCCGCAGCGTATGATACATTTCATAGCCATTTATATCAAAGAATTGAATGAGATTACTGTTTTTAGAGATACCTACCTCTGTTAAGATAAAAACGTCAATATTAATTTTTGAAGCATCAATGAACTGAAGAACTAAAGAAATTTTTTTAACAATTGAGCGTATATTAATATGGACTATATTTAGTTTCTGTTTACTCTTTGGAAGGTGATTACTAAACTCGTTGATGGTTGAACACTCAAGGAATTCTGTTATTTCGGATGAATAGACTGAAGTGATCACTGAGACTAACTATTATCGACAATTATTTTTCAGAGCCGCCATTTTATCAATATCACTAGTGTTCCTTATGACAATCGGTTTGTCGTTTTCGATTTTGCGAACTAATATTTTGCCATTCTGAAACCAAATGTATTTGTACGTTTCCTTCAACGTATGTTTAGCTTGCCATAGTAGTGACTTGTTCGCTTTGGTAAGAGCGTATCGAAACAAAACTTTTGAATTGGCTAAGTCCAGACTGACCTCGGGGACTACATCCTGAACAACAATTGGTTCCTTCCGCGCTGTACGTATCCACTGATCCACCTGCTCTTCATGTTGCAACATCACCTGAATAACTCCTTCCTTACCATTCCTGCCTTTAA
The DNA here is from genome assembly GCA_963555695.1 of Dasypolia templi. Taxonomy (NCBI): domain Eukaryota; kingdom Metazoa; phylum Arthropoda; class Insecta; order Lepidoptera; family Noctuidae; genus Dasypolia; species Dasypolia templi. Next base: position 7,173,243 of record OY743158.1, read on the forward strand.
GTCTTTTGACCAATGTAACTTGGCGTTTCTCCATGTTCAGCTTCGACGCTATTTTAGTTGAGAGTATTTCCAGATTCTCGTTCTCATTATCAGGAATACCAGTGATCTCAAGTACATTGGCCAGTGTTTCCTGCTCAACGTTGCTGATTTGTTGTTCCAATGCATCAATTTTTAATTCCAAGTGTGTGTTTTGATTCGTGAGGTATGTATTTTTCTTCTCCATATCTTTAACTTTCTCTGTAAGTAGTTCCAGGGTAGAATTTATAGCATTCATTCTCAGGCAGCAGGTGCTAAGCGACTCATTCACTGATGCCAGTTCTTTCTTCACTGCTTTCTTAACTTCGAGTGAAATATCACGTAGCAATTTATTCACATTCCACAATTATGGTCTATTCCCGTACTGAAGACATTATTTCTAAACTAAGTAGGCATCAAATAATCATTATTATTCTACAAGGACGGATACAGAAACACTTGCAACAGCACACGAACACTCCATACTCGACTACACACACCCTCGCACACACACCCGCACACACACCCACACACATCCTCCCACTAAACCCCCCCCCCCATCTCTCATACACCACACTAAATCCCTCAGACCCTAACAGCTATCGCCCCCTTTACACATATACATAAGACATAAATAAAGGTTTCTTTTGTACACGAAGTTACAGTAGAACACTGACTCCTAGGTCACAGGGTTTTCCTAGTTTAGGAGACAGGGTTTTAAACTATTTGTGCAGCCTTTTCCCAAAATACAATGTAGGTATATGTGAAATGTATTTGTATTGGTATTGCATGCAAAGGTATTTTGTGTCAATAAACTTATTTTATTTATTATTTATTTTACTATAAAATTACCCCTATACTAAATATTAGCTCAAATCTAATTTACAGGAATATCTTCTGAAACAAACTTATCGCAATACGGAGGATCTTCTGTTGGGGAATTTCTGAAATTTAAATATATAGGTACATGAAGTTATTTATAAAAGATACATTATGATAATTATTATACTCTTGCATACGCTCGCACACTTACTCGTACTTCACTTACAGTCACATACACTAGCACAAACATACACACTCCCTCAAACAACCATACACACATAACTCCTGAAGCAAGCTATAGACAAACACAACACTTTCTTTGAATGCTTTTTTTTTGCTATAATTCTGTTTTATTTTTATTTTTGTTTCTCTTGTACTTGCTCAATTGGATTTTTGTATATAATTTGTGTCCTATTTACTGCATGAACATCACTTTGAAGGGACACTGGCTTCTAAGATACAGGTACATAAACCTAGTTTAGAAGTCACTGTCAGTTCACTCTGGAACACTATCTTAAGCCATTTTTAGATTTAAATAATGTATATGCATTTATGGAGAAATAGAGAATTATAAATAAATGGGGGCTGTGGCGACATCTACACCGCCACATACGAACGAACGCATCAATCCTGCATCGCGCAAGCAGAGTTTACCGCGCAGATAGCATATATATATACAACTTCCCGACAACAATCATCGGGCAGTTGCCCACCAGATACGACATCCATCTGGTCGGAGGATCCTCCCTTTTCTAAAGAGTATGAGTGAACTTTACACCCTGTTCCTCATATCTCTAAACTGGTGACCCCGACGTGATCTGCATATCTGTAAACTGGTGACCCCGAGTATGAACGTCAGCGCAGCCTTCGTGCAACTACTTCAGCGTGACGTCATCATCATCACTCCCGCAAGCTTTAGAGCGGCAAGTCACACAGCCAGCCAGCAACCACGGCTTCAACGGGTATTCTGACCATCAGCATGCAGCGCGAGCGCATACCTGGTCATCACCCTCAGCCTCATCAGCAACCTTGGCACAGCACACTGCACATTCGGCCGGTCCACAAGAAGAGCCTCAATCACTCTCCTGGTCGAACAGCAGCAGCCAGCCACAACCCGGCGCTGTACCACATCCGACCCACTGGGGGCATCTTCGCAGACAGTTCCGACTCACCGCGAACTACGCGACACCTGGTTCCGACCCACTGGAACCTCAGCTGACACTGGCAAAAAGCATCGCAAGATACAAGACTTAGCCCACTATCGACCTCCGGTCTCCGGAGGGGAGTGATGTGGCGGCATCTACACCGCCACATGCGAACTAACGCATCAATCCTGCATCGCGCAATCAGAGTTTACCGCGCAGATAGCATATATACAACTTCCCGACAACAATTATCGGGCAGTTGCCCACCAGATACGACATCCATCTGGTCGGAGGATCCTCCCTTTTCCAAGAGTATGAGTGAACTTTACACCCTGTTCCTCATATCTCTAAACTGGTGACCCCGACGTGATATTCCTCATATCTCTAAAGGGGCGGTAATAATTATAAATTATTATCGCCCCCTGCGTAAGTTTGTAACAGAGTTGTAACGGAGCAGTCTAGTTACTAAGCATGAAATCCGTAGTAAATAACCTAAAACGGCCAAATGTAATAACCTAACGGCTAAACCCAATAACCTAAGACAGATCACTACTGATGATAGACAGTACAATTCTATCCGTCCCTGTCAAACAAATAGCTGTCAACACGATAATGAATTCATACTTTGGCTTTATTGGGATCTTAAAACCAGTGATTGATAGGTTTTTATATCGCCAGTACGCCAAAATTAGAGATAGAAACGTTAGTGGGATTGGCCGTTAGAGAGTAAAAGCCCGGTTGCTTTACGTCTTGTCATTGCGTGCGACGAGACGCGACTGATCCATGCCTAGGCTTTGCTCAACTATTAATTAATTAATGTATTTATATAAGCACACCAACAGCACAGTCTCTTACAATTCTCATTAAATAACAGTTAAATTTAGCATTTCAGCAACCATGCAAATAACAGGTGTGCATGACATTGACATTATGAATATAAGACAAAAGTTAAAATAAAGTGTGTCTAGAAGACCTACATCTAGGGCACTACCAAAACAAAACCAATTTGAGCTACATGGACGTGCACTATTCGCACTGTTTAAAAAGGCGAAACTCATGCAGATCGTTCATTATATTGCCTTGCCATACGTGTTAAGGGGCTATTAAATATGGTAAGGTTAAGGTTTAAGGTGGATGTGGGCAATTCAAAAATACAATGATGACGCTTACTACGTTGGCTGGACCTAAAGTTAAAATAGTTTACCAATTGAGCATCTATGGAGCCATTTATTATTTTATGGAGGATTAGTAAGTCAGAATGGTTACGTCTTTCTTTTAAGCTTATCATTGTAAAGTGTCTTAACCTGTCATTGTAATCAGGTATAGCTTATACAGGCAGGCTTAGATATGTTAAAGTTGGCCTCCAATCTAACAAGATACAGTTATATACCAGTATTTTGCATGATCGGTCGATGGTATCTGCCCATCTGACCTCCACAACCGTTACTGGGTAAAACGATACCTCTTGTTTAAACTGGTTGACAGACTTTCAGGCTTCTGACTACTTATTACGACTGTCATTGATCTATTTACAAATGATAGCCGATACGAACCGCTTAAGTTACTCTCCGAAGCACGGGGTCTTGTTACATAATGGACGGTCACTCATCTACGGACTAGCCTCTGCAAGCGTAGTTCGTATTTTGTGTTTACTATAAGTTCCTCACTTGCACCAACATACTGAGCCAGTTATATTAGTATTTGTAAGGGATACAGTCTTAATAAGTTATAATTCAAGCTTAAGCAGCATTTTTTTCTCGTCTGGGGATTTACTTGAGGCATCCTTTTGTGCCCTTACTTTTGTTTGTGTGTGTCTAAGCCTAGTTTACTTTAGGTGAGGATCGGTTAGATAAGGTCTTAATGAGTTGGGACTAGACGGGAGATAAATAAGAACGCCTGAGAGTCTTAATTTAGGTTTTTGTACGGCCTATCTTGCGAGGTTTCAGTAAATAGGCCTGTTTAGAGATAAAATAGAGATGAAATTGCAAGCCCTTACCGTACTTAGTCACGCAAAAAAGTGTACATACTGAGAAGACTGAGCTCACATATTACTATTAGCGTTTCCATGACAAGGAAGTCAAATTACTGCGCCATCAATGTGTGTATCGGAGGTGTCAAAACGAAACAGAAACTCGACTATATTTTGACGCGGTCGGGCGAATCTAACGATTTAAAATCTCTCGTTGTGTCACTAAATTACTTGTCTCGGAATAACAATCGAACGATCGTGATAAATAAGGTATTTATTTGGGCGGTAAAGGTTCTAGGAATTGTGTTAGGTGTGACTGTTAAAACTAGCATTAGGATTAGCTAATGATTTTCATCCCTTCTGATATTTTCCGTGTACTGTTGGTGCGTTTACAGACCCAAGTCTTCGGATTCACCGATAAACGTTTGTGCATCTAAGCCTCTCAAGACTAAGATATTGGATAACAAAACATCAAGCCTGTGATCTCCGAAGGGTTAGGCAGAGATGTACCTATTGTATAGCCACATTTCGCCAGTTGTGATTAAGTCCCATGAAGTAATAAGGGTCGATCCTATTGCTATCGACTGGGCACAAATCCAGCTCGCCACATAATGCATAGGGCCGAACTCAATGCGCGTTTAGTGCCATATTTTTTATGAAACAAACCATACAAAATGCTGGCTGTAGCTGAAAACCAGCGCTGGGGCTCTGTCTCGCATAGGGTCGTAGCATTAAGCTGAGCGATGGCCGTTTTGCGTGGATGTGACGCATATTTTCCCCCAACTTGTTCTTTTTGGTGTTTGTATTCGATCAGTGCGTCATGTTTACCGCAAATAAACGTTTTTTATTTCTTTCTTTTCATTCCATAATAATCACAAACTTAAACCGAAATATATTACAATAACTAGCTGACCCGACAGTTGTTATTCTGTCTAAACAATCCAGCACCTCCGCACTTTTTCTGACTTTTCCAATTTCCCGGGCAACTAAAAAAGACTTTCCTTAGAAACTTATTCGGACAAAAACGAACAATCAATGTGCCTACCCTTTTCCAAACTCTGTTGGGGTCAGCTTCTAGTCTAACCGAATGAATAGATACCAGTATTTTACATGGAGCTGATCTGACCTTCTTAATTCAGTTACTGGGTATTTTATTTTTATTTTTATGTATGGCATCTCGCATTTCAACCTATGAGGTTGTCGTCTGCTTAAGCGGACTTGCCTGTGGTGCCCTAATAAATTAAGGCCTCCAGCCAGGACTTAAACTTAAATACTAACTAAAAACTAAACGACTACACGCTAAAGGCACACCCTGTGGGGTACGGGCCTCGGCTTAGGGCGTCGCTGGAAGGGGGCAGCAAGGCACTAGCTGGATCAGGATTTTAGTGATTTTGGGACGAATTTTAAGCTACAGGCTCAGCGGCGCGGGTTGGCTCGAGCAAGGGTCGGGAGGGGCGTAGACGAGGGACGGCGACCGGGTTTCGCGCTTCTGTAAAATGCTGGTGGCCTTACTGAGCTCCTGGAGGAGGGTAGTGGCGTCATCGGAGGCGATTAGGGTATGCCTTGGTCGGCGAATACTGCTTATGCGGGAGGGAGTATAGCGGGCGGCCGTTGAAATCAGGGGTTTTGAGTGTTTTATGCCACAGTCGAAGAAACGCTTAGATAAGCGTTTCATAAACTGGTTTATGGTCGACGTGGAGATCTATATAACTGACATAGTAGAGGGCACCTATGACCTTTCTGAGGAAACGGTTCTGGAGAGTCTGCATCTTATGGAGATGACGTGGGTGAGCGGGCGCAAATACAACGCAGGCATGGGTCATGATGGGACGGATGACTGCGGTATAGATGCGCAGCTTGCATTTAAGTGACAGTTAACTACGGGCTGTCAGTATGAAATGGAGTCTACCAAGAGCGAGACCGAGGCGCGCGCGCGAACCACCTTAATGTGCTGCTTAAAGGTGAAGTTTTGGTCAAGGATCTTAGGACTTAGCTTGCATCCCCCAAGGGATCGGCTTGCCGTACTAAGTGATCAGGCTGGGAGTTACTGGGTAACACAGTCCCTCTGGTAAGACTGGTTGTCAGACTTGGACTTCTGACTTCCTGTCTTCGATCTACCCGTGCGGATTTTATTATTATGCCACAAGCCCCTTCGGATTACTGCGAATATTAGAAAAAAAATTGGTCCAAACGGTTTCAAGTGATGTACAAACCAACGAACAGCACTTAATTTTTATTTTTGTTGATTAATCTCCCAGCTTTTTTAGACGGCGGCACTAAAACTCAGCGCCGCCGCCGTTGCCGTATTCGAGTTAGTGTCTGTCAACAAACTTTCATAGCGGTCCATACAACACTGATGACCATCCTGACGATCGAATATGGCTCGGCTGGGCAGCGTTCAGGGAGTTACGAAATATCTTCTCGTCGCACATACCGCAGTGTCTCAAGACGAAAGTCTTTGACCAATACATGTTGCCAGTGATGACCTATGGCACTGAAACGTGGTCGCTCACAATGATCCTTGAAGCCTAGAAGGCTTAAGGTCACCTAAAGGGCAATGAGCTATGCTTGTAGTTTCCCTACGTGATCGAATCCGAAATGAAGAGATGTTCTGGAGTGGCCAGGCAGAGTAAAAAACTCGACACGGCGAAGTTTTTCACAGCAAAAAATGTGTACCTAAGGTAACATTCATCAAAGGATTTCGGTTTCTACCACGAATTTACCGAAGATTTTTATACTCTTACCCAATTTAGACAATAGTCGTCTTAAGACGACGGAACCCTTAAGGGTTGCTAAAATGCTGCCGCGGCTTAACGATCTAACGAAGTCCAGGGTTGGCATTTTGTAGATCTAAATCAACAGCTAGGATTTCAGTTCTTAGATTTTTTAATTTACGTACAAATTGTTAAACAGTAGGTAACAGTAACATACAAAATAGTAGGTATATCCTACTATTTTGTATGCGTGCCACATAGGACTTGGTTCGGGCTGGCATGGTTCAGTGCATTTGCTGACAAAATGAAATATACAGCAATAATTTTTGAGATGGGCCAGTAAGGTCAGGTACCTCAACCGATGTAACGTATAGAAGTCCCTATACGTATGAATAGGGAAACGGTATTAGAAGACTGTCTTAATATTTTAAGACATTTTGATCTGCATGGCAAAGTCCAGATAGCAAAAAAATTGGCCATTTTCAAAAACTATTTTGGCCAATCCTGTTTGAGTACTAGCAATGACTGAAATCAAACGAAAATGAGATTCCAACTTACTTTTAGGGTTCCGTAAGTCTTGATGAAAAACGGAACCCTTATTCGCGCCTTATTACTCGTGTGTCTGTCTGTCTGTCCGTCTGTCACAGTCAGTTTTCTCAAAATCTACTAGATTTATTTACTTTATTAAATTTGGTAAACAATACATAAACGTCGATTCCGTCACTGACTGACGCACTTCCCAAAGTCCCAGAAGGCTTTCGCTAACATTCGATATGAAATCTAGGATTTGCACGAAAATTACAAAAATAATAGAAATCTGTAACTTTCCACCTCCAACTCTCCAAATGGGGGGTCTGTATATAAAATAAAATGCAAGGGTACTTCCCGAAGTCATATAAAGCAAAACTTTGGTATGCAGTTTAAGATTTATACAAAAAAAACTTTCACCCTCCAACCCCTTTAAGGGAGGAGGGTTGCACTGTGTATTTCTTACGTTTATTTTGATGTTTAAGGCAGGTACGAAAACCGGAGACTACCATGATAACATTAATTATAATAATTATGAAAAATGGAAACGCACACAACTTTTGCCGAATCTCCCACCGAGATCGGTTTTGCTGAGATAATACACCCTAATAATCAAATTAGAGTATGCAGCGCCAACGTCAAATAGCAAAAAGGCAGAAATGATGGCATGGCTTACGGCCAAAAATATCTCTGTTGTTCTGACATGCTGAAACAAGAACTGTATAAATAAATATCTATACATAAAGTTTTTTTTTTAAATTGATAAAATTATAGAAGAACACAATCACACAATATTACTGCTTCGACCTTACCATCGCGACTTGAACCCCATAGAAATGGCTTCGGCATATAAACCATCTACCCTATAAATGTACGTATATTACCTAGGCATTGGTCAGAAAACTGTCACAGAGCTACATCTACAGTACCGAAACTCAAGTCAAGTTTAGTGAAATACTCCAATTTGTTCACGCCGAACTTTTACTGTCCTCCTAGTCTTCCACTCTTCATTATTTGTTGCCTTTTCAATCCATCATGAACGTTTCCAAGTCATAACGCCAACGTTTCCTAGGCCTGCCTCGGAAAGACCACCCGCACGATCACTGAAAGCCCGTGAAAACAAAATTGCATTGCATAAAACTTAACGCAAGAAAATATAGTTACAAGAGTATGCATAGATGGTTTGGTCATGTTTAGAGGATGAATGAAACAGACTAACAAAAGGTTGGGAGGCAGATGTGAGTGGAAACGCCGAAAGGTAACACTATAGCTAGAAAGATCCTATTTGTAGTGTTCTTCAGAAAGGTCTGGTGCGTAGTACTCCTCAGCGTAAGTGTATGAAACGAAGCAAAAGTAGTATATAAGGTTCGTAGCAAACAGGAAGAAGGCGTGAGTATATATGTTAAACGTAAGATATTTTGCATTTCACAGACTAAATTGAAGGAGTCACCTACATTTATGTTAGAATTTGACAATTTCGGAACTTCGAATTCGCCATTCGAAAATCGGGTGTTAATACGGCTGCGTTCGATAACATTCTCCCAATAATAATTATTTATGCTAGAGTTTGACAATTTCGCAACTTCGAATTCTCAATTCGAAAATCGGGTGTTAGTACTGTTGTGTTCGATAACATTCTCCCAATAATAATAATTTATGCTAGATTTTGACAATTTCGCAACTTCGAATTCTTTATTCGAAAATACGATGTTAGTACTTATATTCTATCAATAATATTAATTTTCCGCGTAATAACTTAGACATATTATGCGTTGTTTCCTCGAAGGGTTGGGCTGAGGTGTACCTATAGTACTGTAAAGGTTGTCTGCAAAAGCATGGCTGGTAATATGGCTTTAGGTAATATGTCGAATTAGGGTTGATGTTTGGAAAAACAATTGTTTAGATAGGCCCTTCATTGTAAATACATACACACTTACAGTCCGCGAGGCCTAAGCTGAGCTTTGCATTTGTATGAGTGCACATATATACATAGTGTCGATGTGACGTCGGCATATAGCGCGATTGTTATAACTCGGTTTATGCAATCAGCATAAGGCGCTGTGCGTCTCTCCATTGGTGCGATTGGTGATTACTCACACTAATGCAAAGCTTAGCTTAGTCCTCGCGGACCGTAACAATTTAAATAATTATTAAATATATCGTGTTTTTTCTCTGCTAAACCCCGTAGCTATTGTACATCAAATCTACACTACACTACCACCTACATTTCGCCAGACATTTTTAAGTCCAATGTGACCCTATCACATGGGACTATGGTGAGCCTATTGCCATCAACCGGGCACAAATCTAGACTTCACGCTGCTATTGAGAAATTCCAGATGGAAAAAAAACAACAACATTTTGCCTGACCTGGGAATAGAACCCAGGACATCATGCTCAGCAGCGCTTGCAACCACAAGACTAACGAGGCAGTTGATATTTCCACGATATATTTTCAAATATGTATACTAATAAAACGTCTTAATTAACACGAAATAAGGGCGACTTATTTAACCGAAGCCTCATCACATCCAACCGCACATTTTAATTAACTTAATAACCCTGCTGTTAGTTTATTGTATTCACGGACTGGTGCGGCTACAGACATAGATTAAATAAATATTGAAACTGAATTCTGTTCCAAAGTATCTGTTAAAAGTGTAAATAAACTCTGTACTACGGGGTAATTGCGTAACACACTGTCAGTAGTAATCGCTTTCATTTTGACAGTTCAACAACATTCATTTCGTTATTTACGTTGGTGAGCATTTCTTTTCTAAATGTATGAAGCAACGGATTAGTAATATACTTCAAAATTATTCAGATTGTGATTAATTGTGTGTTACGCATAATGGTGCTTGTTAAACGCATTATGTAATCACTCACTAACGGCCAATCCCAATAACCTAAGACAGATAGCTACTGATTATAGAAATACAATTATATCTATCCCGGTCAAACAAATAGCTGTAAACATCTTATACGGTCGCATTTTTTTGCTTTATTGGGACGTTAAATCCAGAGGTTGATATTTTTTCAAAATTGGAGATAGAGGAATTGGTATCACCTTCATCTATATTGAGAGGGTTCAATTTTATATTTCACCACTTTTAAATTTATTGTTTGAGCGACATTTTTAAATTGTAATTGCAAAATCGTCGACGAAATTTTCTAATGAAAAAATACTTTAAGGATAGCCTTAAAGTATTTTTTCATTAGAAAATTTCGTCGACAGCAGATTAGGGCTGGCCGCACCACAACGCAAGAAAATCTTCCAGCATCATTTTATACTGAGCCCAGTCGCGGAGCAGGAAGAATTTCGTATGTTAACCTGTAATTACCTGTCTCTATCACTCCCGCGTAAATATAATAATTCTCGCTAGCACAGATGCAATGGCCGCCGTACTCAGGGACTGTAAACCTTTTACCTGAGACTGTTAGGTTTGTTCATTTTTGAATATGTGTTTTATATTTGGCCTCGAGTCACGAGAAAAAATCCTTGGGTTGCTTGACATAATTCATAATTTTTAAACAACTAACGAACGGCATTCCATCTTGGGATGCGTTAGTGATCACTTAGTTTTCGGACACATTTATCTCAGTTCTTCGGTTCTCAATTCTTAGTTTGTAATTGTTTGTTGGTTTTTGTCATCTTGTTTTAATTATTAAGTGGTTTTGTTAATTTGTTAAGTTTTCTTCACTGTTTTAAAATGGAATTATATTTCATGCAAACCACTTAATACAAAAATGCTGTGAAGCTTCGAATCCACCAGTTTTACGTCGCCTATTAGCCTCTTAGCTTTGCGTTCCACTGACTCGAGACGGCAAGTTGGTATTTTGCTGAGCCATCCCATAGGTGGCTGCAATACTCCATGCAGGATCGGTTTACAAAGAGATTGCGCTTTATAAAGAGTAACAAGCTGTCCAGGCGTAAAGTATCGCTTCACTCTATTTAGGATGCCCAGTTTTTTGGCCGAAGTTCGAGCTTTGCGCTCAATGGTGGCGCCAAAGTTGAGGCTGGACATCAACTCCATGCCTAGGAGCTCAAGCCGATCAGTTACAGGAACAGATGTACCCCGAAAAGTAGGAGTTTGGTCGAAACGACTCCTTTTTGCGGTGAAAAGACAAGCCTGTGTTTTGGGTCGTTAAAAGAGACCAGATTGTCATCACCACACCGGGAGACAAGGCTTAAGGTCAAATCAGTCCTCTCTACCATGGCATCTCTTAAGGAACGAACTTCACCCCCGCTGGTTTTAAGGCTAGACAAGTATCTCTCTGAAACAGTACTGTCATCTGCGTACCCAATACACAGACGTTGCGGGGGGAGTACACCTCACTCCCCCCGCCCGAGACGGGGCCCGCGCAAGCGGACCGGCACCAGCCGGGGTTGTTAATTATGTGTTCCCGCGACCCCGGCGTAGGTGAGTGATGGAACACCGGGTTGAGTGATGGTTTTTAGTCGGTAAGAGTCCGACAGACCCCCCCGCCCTCCCCAGGGCGGAGGACATCCATGAGGATTTTCCACCCCGGGAGCAAAACAAAAAAAAGGTGATTGATGTGCAGCAGGAAAAGCAGAGAGAACAGACCCGTGAGGAACTCCGGCGGCATCAATAGGTATACGATCAGTTTTGCAGCCGTCAACGACTACGCTAATCGATCGTTCACTAAGGAAGTCTGATATCCAGCTACAAAAATCAACGGGGATGTCATAAGCAGAGCAACGGAGACGACGACAACAAATGTCATCGCGGACGTACACACAGGCCCCAGCTTGCTTCTTGAATTTGTGTTCAAGAGAGTAACTCGGGTAGTTGAGGTACGCCACGTCCAACGGGTTTGCTATCTTCGTCTCCGTTAGAAAAAACAGATGCGGCTTCTCGGTCTCAAGATGGTGATGGACCGGATCGAGATTGGACTGCAACCCCCTGATGTTGGTGAGGTGCACTTTTAGTGGGTGAAGTGCAGCCGTTGTTTAACCTTTTTTTTGACCCGTGACGCGACCACTAGTGTGTTTCAAATATTCAAGCAATCAATTCAAAGTACTCGATTCGTAAGTGGACTGCAAATTTGAATCCACAGAAACGTTTTCTGATCCATTAGTTTACATTTTCAAGACACTTTTGGAACAGACCATTAAGAGTTTAAATCAGTAATGCATGTTTTCATTTACCGTAAGAAACATCAAATTGAACGAATCTCATTCAATAAATATCATCTGCTCGTTTGCGGAATGCACTGCCTGTTGAGATAAAAATGCGCGCAGTCAGTGTGAAGGAACATTACTTGTCGCTGTGATCTTGTTCTCGTAAATCTGTTACTATTTATAGTCTTCACTATCTTTTATTTTTTCTTTATTTAATATGTATGTATTTATTATTTAGGATATGCATATATCTTTGCATCTATTTTTGTATATTATATGTTCTATGAGACTTATTAATTTCACCAACGACAACCTTATTTTATGTCCAGGCAAATCACTGTCCATTCCAAGGTTGCCTGGAAGAGATCGCCTAAAGCGATAAGGCCGCGCATTGTATATTTTGCAACGTTTGTTTTTTTTGTTATGTATTTTTGTGGTGTATAATAAAATATAATAATATAAATTAATTAATTATTCATCTCAAAAGAGCGCGCGCAACTACAGTAGGAAATCGTTGTCTACTACCCAACGGTTGATGTCGGGATGGTGTACATACATTCTGTCAAAAAAGTATCGGGAATGGATGATTTGTTTATGTTTCCAAATTCAATTTATTGTTCTTTGTTGTTGTTATATTGGCACAACTGTTTTCCGTTTTTGCGCGGAGTTTGAGTTGTATCTGTTATTTAGATTAAATGCACTGCTGTTTTAGTTAGATCATAACTAGTGTGTATTGCGAATTTCATAATAAACATAACATCTAACAAAGAGTTGGTCTTAAACTTTCCATCGCCAGTGGAGTTTCGTGTTTGGAGTCACTGAAAATATTACAGAAACACGTACTCATGGGTTATACAAAGCGTTCAAAAGCTGTCGAGATGTGATGGAAGATTTTCCTCGCTCTGGTAGGCCATTAACGTCTTCAACAGAAGTGAACATCGCAAAAGTGAAAGAAATGTGACTGAAAATCCTCATTCAAGTTTGAGAGAGATAGCCGCTGAACTTTCTGTGTCTCACGAGTTGATCCGTACCATTTTAAAAATCAATTAGGTATGAAACATGTTGCCGCCCGGCTGGTCCCAAAAGACCTATATTTTCTCCAATAACTCAATCGCATATGAGTCGCTGATGAAATACTAGAACCAGTCAATTTCGACCCATCATTCATGAAACGCATTGTTACTTGTGCCGAGACGTGGGTTTACGAGTTTGACATGCAGACTAGTCAACAAGCTTTGGAGTGGAGCCTTCCAATTGAACCGAAACCGAGATAAAGGAGAATTCGCGTCGAGAACTGAACTCAATTCCGGAAAAAACGTTCATAAAAAAAAAATGTTTAATGTTTTGATGACTGGATTATTAGTTGGCGTAAGTGTATCGTTTCTGAAGGAGCATACTTTAAAGGCAATAAAATCAATTTGGATGAATAACTAACATTTTGTGTTTTGTTGATCTTTCCCCGGTACTTTCTTGACAGAGCAGTATAACGTATTGTGCCGTGTCGTCAGGTGCAATGCGTAGTTCGTATATGGTGTTATAGATGTCACCACGCTCTTAAGAGATCATTCAAAGTCATCTAGGTGATTCAAAAGCAATTTCTTCAAACTAGACTGACAATCAGCACTTTTTGAACATCAAAATTACTTAAGATAGTCCCCAAAACCGCCCGCCCTTCACCACTTCACATACAAGCAGTGGCGCAACAAACTCCCCAGCAGCACAGCTGTCTATTCAGTTAGAAGAACTATGGGTCAGAAGATCAAACTTACTAAACCATTATAAATAGCCGCTCTCGAATGAATTCGAAGCGGATTTTCGCATCTATGCATATTTATTCTTTGCCACAGACTAGAAACCTACGGTGCCTATGTAATAATGGAATTGTTAGACCACAGTAATGGCGCGTTTTACAAAGTATTCATTCTGTACGATGTTTATATGTTTTTATTCTGTTTATTTTCTTTTCTGAGCCCTGGACTGGACGTTGTGAAAATACTTTATAGTGGTGTGTTATTTTCATGGTATTATTTTGTGTGTGACCTTGTTGTTCAAAGGGCTGTTTGCTGGAAGCTTTGAGAGCGCCGAGTGCTTGTCAAACTGACCTTGAATGAAAAGCGACCAATCAGCTACAAAACAAAATACTAAATCTACATTTCCTAAATGAGCGTTTCCGTTATTATTCTAACGGTTGTTACGAAAATCTGTAATTTTTCCCAATATTTGACTTTAAGGTGTCAAAATATGCTCTGTATTTGGACATTACGGACGCATGTGGCGTGCGGCTACTACTCTTCAAGGAAACCTTTGCTTAAGACTGCACTGCGGCACCACATGGTTTCCAAATTTTTCCGTCGAATGTCGTCACTGAAACGTTATGAAAGTAAAGTCGCGTCTGTCCCTAGAGAGCATTTTTGGCAACGTTAAGTTAAACCTCGGTGCCATCATTATCAGGACAGCAGTCACTGAGGTGGCCACCGCCCTTCTAGGAAATCGTAGCTTTAACGCCGTCTCGCAGCAAAGTTTTTAACAAGTGAAGACTTGAGTTTGAGCTGACTTTACCTTCGTTATCACGGTGAGATTTAAATACACATCAAAAAAGTCTAAGCAACACATACAAATTTCAATTTTACAATGTGTTTTCGCATTAAATCCTTAGTATTTCTTATTTATATTATTATTTTAAATATAAATATATTTTAATAATGGTAATTAACAATAATCATCCATCAGTTGTTGGGTGGTTGTCACTCCATCCAAGTCCTTTAAAACACGTCTCTGAAGCATGTCCCATGTATGCTCGATGGGGTTGAGGTCTGGCGATTGTGCAGGCCAAGGCAATACCAGGATGTTTTCCCTTGTCAAGTACTCCCGTGTGTACAAAGCTGTATGCTAATGCGCATTGTCATGCATCAACGTGAAATCGGAGCCAAGCGTTTGTGCGAATCGAAGGACATAAGGCCTTAGAAAAACCTCAACGTAATTTACAGCGTTCATGTTACCATTTACAAAATCGAGCTCTGTTCTTCGTAATACCCGCCCAGACCATAACTGTTGAGCCGATGTATGGATGCACTTTTTGAACGCACCTCAGTCTTTCAGTATTTCCAGGACGACGGTACACTCTTACCCTTCTAGTATCAGGCTTGAAACCAAATCGAGACTCATCGCAAAATTAAATTTTATCCCTACACCATTCATTTCGACGAGCGTGATTCCCGTGACGTATCGGTGGGCACCTAATTGGCCGTCGTGCTCGTAGGCCATACTCATGCAGTCGATTTCGCACAGTTTGGCAGCTAACAACAATACCACTTGAATTTTGTAGCCATAAACCTATCTCTCGGGCGGTTAACATTGGCTGACGTCTTGCAGTCAGTTTTATGTTTCGATCTTGCCGTGTGGTTGTACATCTTCCTCGACCTGGGTGTTGCACAGCAGGATCACCCGTGTTAGTGTAACGCTGATGAAGATGGCAAATAACCCTTCTGTTGACACCAAAATACCGAGATACCTGAGATTGACCTCTTCCCTCTTCCCGCTTGCCACATCCCTACAGCTCTTTGCATTACATCTGCGTTGAAATGACGTCGCTCCATGACGTAAAAAATGACTCAAAATCGAAATTTGTACAAAACTTTTTTCAAATTATTGTTTAATTCCTAAAAAATTTCTAACCAGCCAGTATGTCCTGTAGATCATAAAAGTTAAATCCATCCATAACCATCTTTAACGGTAATGGAAATATTGTCACCATTTTCATATTAAATGACTCAATCTCATTTTCAAACAAAACTAAACAATGAAACCTTAAAACAGATTAAGATTCAAAAATCTTCATATAAATCGCTTCTTGTTAAAATAAAGTGCCCACTTGGCAGGAAATATAGGTATCGTCTAGACTAGCTATTTATAAAGGTAACCGAATTATTTCTTCGTTCATAGCATTATTTACTTAACCAATTTACGTTTGAATTTAAAAATAAGGGACGCTTGAATTAATGTTTTTCAAAACTCCGTAGAAAATTAAAAAAAAAACAATACCTATACATAATTATCTATATAGTCTATATAAAATATTATAAATTAACTTCGCGTTAAAACCTTCATAATTAACAATAGATTTTGATGCAGTTTTCTCAATCATTTGGAGAAATTATTTCGGGAGGTTTTGTATATTACATTTGGATTAATCTGAAAAAAACTTAAGGCGCCAGGTTGCCCGCAAAAGATACATTTTCTTGCAAGTTTTTGGAATTTGCAGGTCAGTGTAAGGTTGTATGTTGAGCAAAATCTGATTCACGACCGTAACAAGTATGTATTATTAATTATAATAATTAAAAACATCAATACAACCTTCTAGGCAACCTGGCGCTTCCCTCTTAATCTGTTTTATTCATGAATTTGGTCGCCAGACAAAGAAGAATGCTCAAAACTTTGAGTATCGAAGGGCCATAGCCATCTTATAGTTTTATTGTATTACAGTGAAACTGAAATGTCCACCCATTTTTTTTTATTATCGACATACAGTTACTGGAATCTGTCACAAATATTATTTGTTCTTTATTACTAAAAATATGGCAAGAAATAATCGAAGATGTGTGTGCTATTAAATAAATCTCTTCCTCACCTCATTGCCTTCTCAAGACCTTCAGGTAGCCTTTTCATGAAAGTGTCTACGCCACAGACTTCCTAGAACGAATTAGTCGCAAAATTCATACCAACAATGACTTGAACAACTACGCAATAAAAAATTAAAACAGAAAAGGACACTGAGTGACGAGTCAATAAATATACCGCTCCCTGAATTGTCAAACCAAGATATTATTTTCAATCAATCTATCAATCTGTTAAAAGTAAAAGTCAAAGTTTTTTGTACATAGGTATACATATAAGGTCTTAAATATACTTATTATTGTAGTCGAGCTTTATGTTCTACCAATGAAATTGGTGTACCAATAGTAGTTAAAAAGTGTTGAAGCTGCTGAAGATTGTAAGAATATATTTGCATTATTCAATCGCATTTTTATTATATAGATGCATTGCACAGATGTGAGTACTTTGTACTATATAGCTACCATTTACTGGGTAATGTCATAGATTGACTAGAATGTGCCCTGGCGGCTGATAGTATGTCATGCTCACTCAAATGTCTCGCTGACGGTGGCGCGTGTGTCGGATCATTTAGCTCCCTTCAAAATGGTTGAGCTGAATGGCGCTGATCCATGCGTCATGTTAGTGAACGGGCGCAGTCAGTTAGGACTGGTCATCTCTTAGCTGCCACGGCTTATTATAATAATAATTTTTTGGACTGTTTTTAATTATATTTTGCTGCACTCTGGACGCTTTTAACGTGTACGGATTTTGTACATCGTTCTCACTTATAGTATCAACATTAATCGATGTAACTAATATATTTATAACAACAATATTATTTAAAAGAGTGTCCATGGAGTTTCTTGCCCGTTCTTCTCCATAGGTACCTACTGCGCTTTGGAATGGGCAACTAGCTTCATATTTCTGACTGACCGACTCCTTGACAATTAAAAAGTGCCTAAAATGGTTTAATTGAAATAAATGATTTGAGTTTGAGTAATTTTAAAAGTCCAAATGGGGATTCGTTTTAAAACAAAAAAAATAGTCAAATAAATGGAAAATATGGAACAACAGCGGAACCACCTAATCAAACTTAACAATGTAATTTACATAAGTTGATGAAATAAACATTTTTATTTATTTATTATTTTTTTCATGTCAATTAATTAAGGAAATGTCAATTTAATAAAAAAATATGTGCGCCATGCACATATTTTTTTAATTAAAAGGGCAATTTTATAAGAAATATATCATAATTTTTCAATTAAGAAATCTTCATTTTCGTTACCTGATAAAGAATCAGAATAAGGAAAAGCACACAACATCAGTTTTCCTATATTAACTTAATTAAGGTGTTCAGTAATACGTCTTATCTATTAAAAACAAAAAGAAACAGTAGTTGAAGACATTTTCTTCATTACTTATACATTTCGGTAATTTATTATATATCCTCGGAGCCATTAAGAAAACACTGTTCTTATATAGTGTAGTTTTAGACCATACCGTTTGTTTTAAATTTGTGCAGATAATTTTTGACAAACATGGACCTTTTAAATATATACAACGAAGTCATTGTTAATATTAAAAAAAAGTGGAAAAGTTGTATAGAATAACGATTTAATACCTATAATATAATATGAGAGTTTTTTTAGTAGTGATTCAGTTTGTGTATGGATCCTGTTGTAATAGCCATTCCATCACCTAAGCTTTTAATTCAAACTTACTGCAATCGAGTAAAAAAAAAGTGTTTGTTATCTTTAGTCTATACAATTGAGTTGCCGGGGCTTCCCAGAAAGTAATCCGAAGATACTTGTCATGGTATAAACCTCGATCTTCCTCGAGTAATTAACAATCGTTTCGTTGTGCTAATTATGTACAAGTTACACATTTTTTCTATATACTAATAAACAGAAAAATAAAATATTTAAATATTAAAATCGTATAAAGAAAAATGAAATCGTGTTCATGGCAATGTGAAGCTAGAGTGTGTTTTGTATAAATGTATGTTTATACGTGTATTTATGAGTGTGTGGATGTATATTTTGTGTGAATGTGTGTGTATGGGTGGGTGTGTGTGTGAGTGGGCGTGTGTATGTGTGAATGAGTGTGGAGGTGTGCAACGGTGTGTGTGTGTATGAATGAGGGTGTGTTGGAGTGTGTGTGTATTTGTGTGTGTGTCTATATGCATGACGTTCAACCCAAAGTCGCCAAAATGTCTTCCACGGCATCATATTTAAGTGGGAAGAGCCATTCCGTCAATATCTTCTCACACTCATACAGCTGCATAGGGCAAATGTTAAGTATGCGATTTACTTAATTATAAACGCGTTGGGCTCGAGTTACATTTTGACGACTAGCAAAGATTGAAATTGCTGGGTATATAGGGGCTACTATATCACACCGTCTTTTTTTTAAGTTTAGCATGGCTAAAGGGTAGAATTTTGTGATATCTAAGTACCATGTGTGGTATGTGGAGTTTTCTAACGGAGAGTAGCTTAGAGCTTTCGTATAGGGTTTCAGTAGAGAACCTATATGGCTTACAGTACATGACCTTAATCAAGGATCTTTGTGCCCTCTCTAGATCTATAAAATACGACTTAGCTGCTCCACCCCATACCGAGATACAATAAATGATTACAGATTGGGCCAGTGCGATGTAGATTTTATTCAGTAGTTCTGCATTCATAAGGTGTCTCAACGATTTGAAAACCCATATGAGCTTTCGTACCCTCCATATAGTTAGTTCGAGGTGAGGGTACCAGCTTAACCTTTGATCTACTACAATACCTAGGTACTTGACGGAATTTACCTTACGAATCACAGGGCAACTGCAGGTAGATTGGGTTGGGGTACGACAAGAATGTATTCTAATGTTAAAGTCAGGCCCAGGCTTAGAGTTCGCGTATTTAGTGAAACAGACGTAGTTGGTTTTCTGAGTATTTAGCGTAAGTAGATTCTCACTTAGCCAATCACTAACTCTAGCCAGTCCCCTCTCAGCTTCCATCCTAACTTTGTCCCAGGTTTTAGCAGAGAAGATAATACCGGTGTCATCCGCGTAGGACAGTATCCTCGAACCGTTGACAATAAGGGTACAGAGTTCATTAATATAAATCAGAAAGAGCGTCGGGCCGAGGACACTGCCCTGACTCCAAACGTCACGTTTTCTCCATCACTAAGATGGTTTTCAATGTTTACCCCCTGTTTTCTGCTATATTTAGTTCTTTATGAATTTTCTTGTAGATTATTGTACTGAATGTAAAGTATTGGAGTTTGGCAAAAGCAGTTTTGTGTTGTGTACCGGGGGGGAATATTGGTTCGTTTGTTGGAATCAGACGGTGGAACACTGAAGTGTCTTCTGAGAACGGATTGCAACACGATGAGCTGACAAATAACAACGATAAAGTTTTCGTAGCATCACTTTCACCATTGCTCTCTGGTTTCTCTCCACTTTAAGACAAGAAGTTTTAGCTGCACCGCCCCATACATTGATGCAGTACCCAAGAACGGACTGACATAGAGCATAGAACACCATTTTAAGAGTATCACTATTTTTCATTTCCAAGAAAAAGCGATGCTATTTCTATGTATCATATGCCCACACCACCGGAACATACTATATTCCCGTTTTTGGCACTAACTGATATCTCTAATGGCTAATATAGATACCATCAATCATGACCTTGACAACCTTAATCTCGAGAATTCCTTCTCATGTGACCCTCAAGAGTGTATAAAATACATAAATTCAACTGACAATAGCATCAAACTACTGCATATGAATGTACGTAACGTATGTAACAGTATGGGAACCAACCATAAACTTTGCGAATAGTCTAATATGTCAGGTTGATAACAAGCTCTCGGTAGTTGCAATATATCGTTCCCCTTCTAATACCACAAAAGTTAAATATGATAGTTTTTTGACCAGTCTCAGTTGTATCTATGAGAAGATAGCAAGCTCCCCAAATATTGCAATGGTAGGTGACCTGAATATCGACATAAAATTGGGAAGTAGGAATGACCGGGCGTTAGACTACCTTATTTTAAACGCATCCCATGGGCTATTACCATCTCACCTTTTACCCACTAGAAATGAAAATTGTCTTAATCACATAATTATTGCGCGATTCTACTACCAAACTTGTGGCTGATGACTTTGTTTTTAGTCATCAGCCACAAGTTTGGTAGTAGAATCGCATATCACAGATCACAAACCAATTATACTTACAATCTCAAATTACTAACAAACTTTACTGGAAACAAAATTTTCACTAAATCTCGTATTAATACAGAAGCAATAAAAACGGAATTAGAACATACAGATTTTACAAATATTTACAAAACTGAAGATGCGAATGTCGCTATGAATGAACTGGTTACACTACTGTCATCAACCATAAGTAAACACACAGAACAATTTAATGTAACAGGGAAACTAAGAATTATAAAACCATGGACAACTACTGGCCTATTGAAATGTATTAAGCATAGAGATAAATTACACACAAAATCTAAAAAATCACCAGATTATTTAATATTACATGTAACATATACACGCTATCGAAATTTCTGTAATGCGCTACTGCGTTAACTGAAGAGGGCATATGAGAGCAGCGAACTTGAAAAGTCCCATGGTAATCCAAAAATGTTATGGAAATCGATTAAGGAAATTACGGATACCGGTAAAATACACTCTAGTCCAGATGAGCTATTAAAAATAACCGATAACCCTAAATCCTCCCTAAACAATGTCTGTTCCTTCTTTAGTATTATTGGTAAAAACATGGCAGGGGCAATACTTAATGACCCTAATAAAACACCTCTTACTCGAGATAAACCTCCCGGTTTCATAAGCATGACGCCGACACCGCCCATTCATTCACTCGCTATACAAAAAGTAGACCACAGTGACGTCAATTCAATTATACTACAGCTGCGAAGCGATTGTGCAGTAGGCTGGGATGGGATCCCTTCATCGCTTCTCAAGATATGTCGCCACACTCTCGTACCGGTGATAACACACATTTGCAATCTTTGCATAGACACGGGAGTTTTTCCGGATGCTCTTAAGAAGGCCATAGTCCACCCAATCTATAAGGGTGGAACAGGAGCTGTGTCAATAATTTTAGGCCAATATCTTCTATCCTCGCTAGTAGAAAAGATTTTATACAATAAACTTAGAAGCTTTTTAGACAGGTATAAAATTATTGCTGAAAACCAGTATGGCTTTAGGTCTGGTGTCTCAACTGAAGATGCTGTACTGGATCTAACTCAAACTGTAGCAAAGACACTAGACAGCATAACTAAGTGCCTTGGCATATTTTTGGACTTGTCGAAGGCTTTCGACACAGTTTCTGTTCCCAAATTAATAGCCAAGTAAGAGTGTGTGGGCGTGCGTGGCATGGCTTTGAAACTCTTAACTGACTACCTGACAAATCGCACCCAGCGAGTTAGGATAGGATCGAGACATAGCGAAGAAGAGTCGGTGTCATTCGGCTTGCCTCAAGGAAGAATATTAGGACCTACGCTCTTTCAAATATATATAAACGGCCTTTGTAGAATGTCAACACCTGATAGTAAGATCTATGCCGATGACACGGCGATTTTAATTCACGGTCCTACGTGGGACGATGTGCAAGCTAGGGCTGAATCTACACACGGTGGAGCATACGGTGGAGGTATGCACAGCTTGGGCGGAGCACCGCAGTGTCCTCGCGGAGGCGATTGGCGGCGGCGATCTCTCGCGTCCGGCCTGGTCCAGGCCATGGTACGGAGCGAGAGGGAATAGAAAGCCGTCACCTCCTTCTGCGAAGCAGTAATGCTCGCAAAGTAGGAGGCGGAGCGCGTGAGGGAGAGAGCCTTGCGCCCTCACGCCCCTAGTCGCCGCAGGAGACGCCCTGGGCGTCGGGAATCGCAAGCAGATTCCCGGCCACCGTAGGCGCGGGCTTGCGGACGGCGAGCCATGGGTAGCTCGCCGTCCGGTAAGGACCAGGCCCGGGTCGACGGCGCGTTGTGTTCCACGCGCGCCTCAAAGAGATGTCAGCACAAAATGACGGGGTCCGATAGGGCCGACGCCTCAGGGTCGCGGGTTATTCCACAGAGAAAACCGTGGCCCTGGCACAGGCAACTGAAGGAACACGGGTGGGTTTTAGTCAGTAAAAGTCTGACACGCCCTCCCGCTCCACCCAGAGCGGGAGAAGTCATTTGATGATTTCCCTTCCAAAAAAAAAAAAATACAAAAAAAAACAAAAAAAAAAAAGGGCTGAATCTACACTGACTTCCGTTATGACCTGGCTTAATCTGAACTTTCTGACGCTAAACCTGGATAAAACCTATTATATACCCTTTGCGATCCGAATACTTTTTCGATCACAGCTCACTCATTCCAAAATCGGCAAATGTCGGGCTCTTGTGCTGCCCTTGTTAGAACTAATAACGTAAAGTATCTGGGGGTGCACATAGATGAGGGCTTGAGATGGGACAAGCAGCTTGATACTCTTACTACTCGAACTATCCGTCTGATACACATCTTTAAATCTCTGCGAGAATCGGCTGATTTTAACAATCTCAAGATGGTATATCTAACTTTGTGCCAATCTATCCTGGGATACTGCATAACCGTGTGGGGTGGAGCAGCGAAGACTTTTATTCTGAGAGCAGAGAGAGCTCAAAGAGCTGTACTTAAAGTTATGACCAGGAAACAGTTTGGATACCCCACAGTACAACTATATTCTGACTGCAAAGTTCTGACGGTACGTCAGCTGTTTGTTCTTCGATCTGTCCTCAGAGTGCATGGCTGCCTACCCCTTCCTGACCCAAGGAAGCGAACATATGTCCCCTCTGGGGTACAGCACAAAACCTCGTTTGCAAAACACCAATACTACGTTTTAAGTATTCATGTATATAAAATTATACAAAATAAATTAAATATAATAAACTTAAATAAATTCAATATCAAATCTAAAATTACAGACTGGCTCATACGAGCAGGACTACAATAACACCGAATCTCTACTGGCATACATCGTTAACAAATCAATATTTAGTATTCAATATTTAATTGGAACACTAAACGCTACACAAACAAACACCTCATAACACTCAACACACACACCCATACAACACAACTAACATTTCACTCACAAACACGAACACACACACCTCTCTCCCATTCACACCCCTACTCTTTCTAAATTCCTGCATCCATCAATCCATCCATCCATGCTCAAATAAATCTAAAATTACTTACTCAACTAACTCACATCTTTTTTTATAGTAGATTGGCATCGACACTCGTCCATCATTCATTTAACTTACAGTACAGCTCGGTTGAATCACTGTCTCCTAAGATACAGGCCACCCCTAGTTTAGGAGACAGAATTTAATGTTTTTGGTAATATAGAAAATTATTTCTTTCTCCCTTTGTGTCCATTGTTATTTGATTAAGTCTTAGCATATACTACTATACAACCTGTGTCTATGTATATGACGACAGTCATATTGATTAGCAGCGAGAGACGGCGACTAGATGGCGCTAGTGGAACGTGCACCAGACGCATCATAAAGAAATCATTCCCTCTATAGATCATTTGGCTTAATAGACTTGAATCCAATCTAATAAAATGTTGTGACGTTTCGCTGTCAAGCGATCGCCTTTAAAAGGAGCTGCGCTGTTCAATCAGCACGCCCCCCCGACCCTTGCTCGACGAAGTGCCTGCCCGCGCCGTAGCTGAGCCTGTAGCTTTAAATTCCCCGAATAATAATAATATAATCCAGATCCAGCCTGTCCCATCTTGCTGTCCTCCCGTCAACGACGCCCTAAGCCGAGGTCCGTACCCCACAGGGGGTGCCCTTAGCGAGCGTTCGCTTAGTAATGTTAGTAGTTTTACGCCCCTGGCTGGAGGATTTGAGTCCGCTTAAGGCAGGCACAGGATAGTCCGGTTAAGTAGTCACCTCTCAACGTCAACTACGAGATGCCATACCAAAAAAAAAAAAAAAACAATCAGCACGCATTTCGAACGTATGCGTCTTGGTGCACGGACCACTGTCTCTCGACAGTCAGTACTGCCCGGTTACTGCACGTGGAACGATGTCTCTGACAATTAGTACTGTCCT
Organism: Dasypolia templi; assembly: GCA_963555695.1. NCBI lineage: Eukaryota > Metazoa > Arthropoda > Insecta > Lepidoptera > Noctuidae > Dasypolia > Dasypolia templi. Next base: position 7,198,287 of record OY743158.1, read on the forward strand.
TATTGCGGTGGGTGCATGGACCACTGTCCCTGACAGTGAGTAGTGCCCTATGTGACCGCCCTCACTAAAATTATTAGTTATTTAATTCTATTTCTGTACTTTGAGATTCATGTTACTTATTAACTGATTGTTCAATTGAAAATGTATCCTGTAAATGTAGCTGTCCTGGCGATGATTGCTCAGCGACTGGATTGCCCTTACATTGGGAATTGTTGTAGCAGGCATATAACTGGTGCTTGATTTTTCTTTTTATATAGGTGTGTTAAATGGTATTTTGGAAATTTTAATTTTAGTTTTGCTCATGACATAATCTCATTTTCATATTTTAATTCATTTGACTGTTTAATTATTTTGTATTTTTATTATTTTTTTATTTTTGCTTTGTGAATTGGACATAAATTGATTTGATCAGACATTTATAAATCGTTTATCTGTTATTTATTTACATCATTTCATTCACTTTTATCGTGTCATCTCATCAGTCACCTAATTTTAACGTTACAATATTATCAAAATTGAATTGTGTTGTTTTTTATATCTTATTTGGGTCTAGGACCTGAAATAAATGTTTTTTTTTTTTTTTTTAATTGTCATACCTGATGGTCGACGGTCTTACTTCTGATGTCTGGGCCAAATCCGACATCAGAAGTGGGATTGGATTTTCGCCCACCTCTGGCAATTCGGTTTCATAAAACATGCAGGAAAATATTCCGCTACCCTCAAATAGTTTAGAAGCATATCTTGCAAAATTAACTGTTGTTTGCTGCCCCGGTCCAATGCACCACCTCAACGTCGTTGGTACCGTTTGATCCTGACGACCCCAATTCAGACATAGGGGGCTGGTGTTGGCTTTCAGACACCATAATTAGGAGCAAAAATTTGAATGGTGTCTATTTAATCATGAGGTTGACCCATTGTCTTCAAGGCCGCGTAGCCACATAACTGACCAAGATCATAGGTCAATATTAATAGGAAGATATACAGAAGACTTTTTAAAGCTCGGTTCTCTCGCCCTAATCTTATTCAGGATCACTTTGATAGTATCCTTAAAATTTCAAATTATTTCTAATGAGACCGCCGCTCAGGCATGTTAATGTCTTTGCCAAATGATTGAATTTCCCGGACGCAAGATTATCTGAAAAGGTTGTGTAGGGTTTTGCCATTTCCATGTTATCTATGTCTGATGTTCAAATAAGTCGTGAATTAAGATCGACTGTGGTAAATAACAAATCTTAGCTATTACGATTACTGCGAGGCATATCCTCAAACGAAGGTCAGAATTGCCTGAGTCAAACGATTCTGACGTCAAACGCCCTCGTGCTACGTTTGGATTTCGTGGCAACTGCAATGTATGTGGCAGGACCGGGCATCGCCATTTAATCGTTCTATATTTGCGGATAAACGTGTCAACCAAAAGCCACAAGTCACATGCTACGACTGCGCGGAGCCAGGCCACATCGTCTACACCTTCCCAATGGGGGGTTCCTGTTTAATTTTAAGAAGTGTTCAGTTTCTGAAAGTCGAAACTGAATAGCTGGGGTGATTAGAACCCCAAAAAAAGTAAAAAAAAGTTTGCTTTAATTACTGTCCCAACTCTGGTTACTCAATTTCCAAATAATTCGGACGGGGAAAGGCAATGTTAACTGGACACCAGAGCATGACCAAATACACGCAAAAATTATCCACATTTTAAGGTCCGAATCAGTTTTTGACCCTCCCTTGCCCATTGAACTCTATACCGATGCAAGTAGTGAGGGATATGGTGCAGTTTTTATGCAAAAATATAATGATACTGCATATGTTGTAGCGTCTTATAGTTGGACGACCATAGATGCAGAGACACGATATCACTTCGTCATTATTTGCATGGACGAAAATTCATTGTATTTACCGAACTCCCATAGATAAGGCTTCTCACGTTGGTGGGGGCTATATTGCCGGCTTAGGATTTTGATATCGTGTACGAAGAAGGTCAAAACATGGCTCATGCAGATTTCTTGTCTCGCAATTTATCAAACAAATAGTTCTAAACCTCGTAAAGTAAATTTTACATTTAGATAAAGATCGGAAGCGCGATTCGGTACTTTTTGAAATGATAACAATTCCTAAATAATCAATTACCTGAAGAGATATCACGTACGCAAGGCTCAAGACCAGGAATATTGTATAGGAAGATAGAACCACGCCTCCTTTAGTTTTCCGTCTTCCCTGCTTTGTTAAAATTGAATGCGTTGACGGTATAGTTGAACCAGAGCGGAGGCGTGACGTCGAACGCTTGGTACGAGTTGCGCCTGTGGTGTCGCGGCGGTGGCGTGCGCGATCGGTCGTGGTTCTTGTGGAGGTATGACTTCTTCAGTTCGGCGATCTCGACGTGCAATTTTCTAATTTCTTCGACGTGATTTTGTATGCTCACAGGTGGGTTTTGTTGGGACGTTGTCGCTGATGTGACAGATACTGCGGAAATTTCCCTTGCTTGTTGAAGCATTTTTTTCGGTGAGCTTGGCTAATTCATCGAATGCTGTATCCTTGCTTATTGTGTCACTTACTACAAGTACTGATCGAACGTGCGCGTAGTAAGCTCATCCACATGAGCCGTAGTGTGTAATCTGGCACTTTATTGTGAGCGAGATTGCGCTTGTTATGTAGTATTTGGCTAGGCTTTCTGTTTCCATATCCGAAAGTAGCTTCTGTAGCTGCTCGCCATCAGATTATTCGTACACAGAAGTAAGATGTTTCTGTATGACTGAATATTGACGATCGGCAGACGGATTGTTTGATAAGTCACATATTTGCTCGATGTCTTATTTTTGTAGCTGAGCGATGACCATCTTGCCTTCCGTGTTTCACTTGTGTTGAGATCACGCGTAGCTGCTTCGAAACTGATGAACCATAATCGGGGTTTGTCGCGCCAGAAAGGTGGTACTCGAAGGGAAAGCGAGATTCCGGCGATATGTTGGGGTAATAGCGAAACGTCCTGTGAATTCGCTGAGCTTGCTCCTGCTAATTTCATGTCTGGTTGTTCGGTGTCACGCTGCATAGCTTTCTTGCGGTTGCTTCGTTCGGGGTCGCCACTTTGGCGTTTAGGCAGTAGAGGGATGAAACTCCAGATGAAGAGATATATCGGAAATATATCGGTATATTTAGACGTACCGAGGTTATAAATATGAGTCACACACAGCTGAGCGCCAGTGTGATGTCGCGGAGCGCGCGCGAAATGTGCGTGCTGCCACAGAACGTAGAGGAGTTTCTAGTTGGCTACCTATCGTTCATTGGTTTGGTCCCTAATTACCCATGTTCATAATGAAATACAACATTTCGGTTTTGACAAGACTTTAGGAAAACTTTACGAATTTGATTGGTTGCCCGACATGGCAAAATTTTGTAAAAAGTTATTATTTTGCTGTGTAGTATGTAAAACTTCCAAAGGCCCTTCAGGTGTACAGCAAGTGCAGTTACATTAAATTGCAAAACATCCAATCCATGGCACACAATTGATTTAGATCTAACTGGAACACTTTCGGGAAAAAGTGACAGAAAAGAATGTTGTTCAGTTTTAATAGACGCCTTTACAAAGTTTATACTGTTGGAATAAACTCTGGCCTGAGTTCTTCATACGCTGAAAGATCAATTAAAAATTTTGGTGTTCCAAAGCGCATTATCGCAGATAGCGGACGTTGTTATCACTGCAGTGAGTTTAAAAACTTTTGTAATGATGATACAATAGAGCTCCCTTTCATAGCAACCGGTTCAAGTAGAGCTAACGGTCAGGTTGAGAGGATCATGCAAACTTTAAAGAACCATTTTTTACTGATAGAGAATGTAATTCTAATTGTCATTCGGGGTTCCTCACTTAATCTAGCTAAAATAACTCCTAGTTCTTTTGAAACAACTGTAAATTTAAAGTTGAAACTGCTCGTTCATCGTGCATCATAAAATTTTCAAAGAGTGACTAAAGCTGACACTATAAGGTTTAAATAAGGGGAAAGCCCGGATTAAACCTTTTGCAGGTGATTTTTTTGTAAATTGCGAAGAAAGACATCAAATTAATTTAGATTTAAAAAAATAAGTGACCTTATAAAATAGTCACTGTTTGACGAAAATTATAGTGATGATGATCATAAACGAACCGTGGCAGATAATGAGTTCAGTATGGCTATTGTACCTGTAAATAATAATATGACCTCAGATTCAGGGGAAACTCGTACTCTAAGCTCTCGTGCATTGACTGCGGATGATTCAGAGGAAACACTTTCTGTAAGCTCTCGCACCCTTAGTGCAAATGATTTAAATAACTCTGAAGGAACTTTATCTGTTAGCTCTCGAACATTAAGTGTAGATAATTCCGAAGCTATAATAGAATCTTTGGAATGATCAACTAGTATGGTATCTTCTACTATTGTGGGAGACGATCATCTCTGCAAACAAAATATTAAGATCACTCCTGCTGTTATTTGATGATGATCCTGTGTTGCGCTGAAGGAATCTCACCTGCTTTTGTGGGTGACGATTTAGACCAGCATGTTTGAACTGTAGGGATTTTCTTTTGTAAAGAAATACCTAGACCAGAGAAATCTGTGATGAGCTGCAGGAATCTCACCTGCTTTAGTGGGTGACGATTTAGACCAGCATATTTAAACTGTAGGGGTTTTCTTTTATAAAGGAATACCTAGACCAGTGATATTTTATATTTTGATATGTAACGATTATGATGATATGAATTAATGAGTCTTTTTTTATTAGATGACTGAATGCACTCAAAAGGCATACTTTAATCGACCCCGATGACGCCACTACCCTCCTCCAGGAGAGCAGTAAGGCCACAAGCGCAAAACCCGATCGCCGTCATACCGTCCTCGCCGCCGAGGCCCGCCGCGACGCCCAAATCCACGCCCCTCCCGACCCTTGCTCGAGCCAGCCCGCGTCGCTGAGCCTGTAGCTTTAAGTTCGTCCCTAAACCACTCAAATCCTGATCCAGCTAGTCCCTTGCTGCCCTCTTCCAGCGACGCCCTAAGCCGAGGTTCGTACCCCACAGGGGGTGCCCTTAGCGTGTAGTCGCTTAGTTTTTAAGTTAGTACATAAGTTTAAGTCCTGGCTGGAGGCCTTAATTTATTAGGGCAACCACAGGCAAGTCCGTCTAAGCAGACGACAACCTCATAGGTTGACTTGCGAGATGCCATTATTAAATAAATAAAAAAACAATCAGCACGCATTTCGAACGGATGCGTCTTGGTGCACGGACCACTGTCTCTCGACAGTCAGTACTGCCCGGTTATTGGACGTGGAACGATGTCTCTGACAATTAGTACTGTCCTTATTGCGGTGGGTGCATGGACCACTGTCCCTGACAGTCAGTAGTGCCCTATGTGACAGCCCTCACTAAAATTATTAGTTATTTAATTCTATTTCTGTACTTCGAGATTCATGTTACTTATTAACTGATTGTTCAATTGAAAATGTATTGTTATACCTGAGTCTTACTTCTGATGTCTGGGCCTAATCCGACATATATATTTTTGGATCAATAAACTTATTATTATTATTATCTAGGTTTGCAGAAACTCTAAGTGACTTGAAGATATGTATCAGTGTCAGCGTTCTCGAGGTTAGGGCATCAATGTGTTTATCTCAGCGCTGCCCGGGATCTATTTGAACACCAAGGTATATATCGTCTAAAACTGGAAGCTTCCTATGTCAGCGAATATTTACGTGGCGTCTATAACACAGAGGTTTGTGCAACTCCACGGACAAATTTGAATCAATACGGTATAGACACGAAAATGCGACCTGTTACACGTTTTTGCTACTGAATAACGCACAGAGCACAAACGACATTCGCCTAGGCATATTACTTCTCATGTTTGACGGGTATGAGAACGGTTGCTGCCTGCGCGCATGTCGCGCAATATTGTAATAGACACTGAACACACTGAATAATACATTTATTTCAATAAAAGTAAAAGGTTTTTATTTGTAATTATGAAGGTATTTTTATTAAAAAAAAGGTCAATGATTTTTTTTTGATTCCAAAGAGTTGTTTGAAAACTCTGAACGAAAGTATTTAATCATACACAGTAATATGTTTTTCGGTATAAGAAGAAAAGGATCGTGAGGAATTGCGATAAATAAAAAGCTGTCATACAATTAAATTACAATTTCAAAAGGTTATTTGCGTGGCATGAATGAAGCGTGCAGACATCTTGTATGTTATAAATAGAAGTATGTGAAGTCAACAATCTACGTTGCGTCTGCGTGGTAAATAAGACTCAGTTGCTGTTATGAGGCTGCCAGTGTTCCAGCAGTAATAATGTGTAACAAATGGCGGCATAATTATGACTGCTTCCGGTTTTTGATGGACATTTCAGTTTCGCTGTCATACAACAAAATTACAAGATGGCTATGACCATTCGATTAATAAAGGTTTTAAAGTTCTACAAAGGTGTCTCACGATAGCAATGAATCCAGGTCACTTTCTCGGAAACTAAGCATGCTAGCTAAATCAAATAAAAAGTTAAAGTAGGTACATGATAGCATTAGCCTGTATGCTAGGCCCAGTTTACGAATAAGGTGGTAAGTAAAACTTTTAACAAAGCGTTCATCCTCGAATTCTATTCCGTAGGAATAAGGATGACATTAAAAGCAAAAATCTGGTTAGAATACCAACTGTTTACTGCAGCTGCCATTCATTTAATTGTTTATTCATACTTAACGCACACGAATGTACAGAGGCGGACTTAATGCCGTAGGCATTTTCTACCAGTCAACCTTTGGGTGATGTAGAGACAAGCAGTGGTAGGTGCAGTTTTATATATTTTTTTATTTTTATAAATACAGATAAGCATTAACCTAGGCCATCAGCGCAATATGAGTCAAAACCGGTTGAACGGACAGTTAACAGTTTTATTTAAATGTCTAATCTTATTTCAAATGAAAAAAGGACATGACAAAGCTCTTACAAAGGATTTACGAAAAATGTCCACCTTAGCGGTTTCACTACGTGCAAGGTAACATTCTGAAGCACGTGTCTGGCTGCAAAGTCGAGTATGTTGAAAATTACGGAACTTGCTACAAACGCGTCTGGCATAAAGAGTATTTCAAGACTAGGGTGCTCCTCTTTCATGTAAATCTGAAGGTTGTGAAGTTTCGTTCTTTAAAAGGATTTGTTTTTAGGGATCCGTACCACCTGATGAAAAACGGAACGCTAATAGGATCACTCGTGCGTCTGTCACGGCCATTTTGCTCCGAATCTACCAGACGGATTAGGTTGACATTTTTAACACATATGAATTTCTGTTACCCAAACACGGTCGAGTAACGTAAATAAAAATGAATTTTAATTATGGGGGTCACTAAAGGAGGAAAAAAATAAAAAATTGAAACAAAAGTTGCAAGCTGTACCGTGTGACATATCAAACGCAAGTTAGGAGGGACTCAAACAATTTTTTTGTGTAATTTTAAAATAAATTGTTTTCAAGTTATTTAAGAAATAACATGAAAATTGACCATCCCCCCCTTATCTCCGAAACTGCTGAGCCTAAAATTTTGAAAAAAGTACAGAAATTATTTCATTACATAAAGATTACAGGAAAACATATAAGATGTCTATGGTCTTAAAATAACATGGAAAATCTTTCAATATTGTGCGAACGCAGCAACAGTTTCAGTTGGAATGTATGAGAGAACAGGTTTTTCAACTACAATGTCAAGTTTGTTTTTGGGATCTGGGGACAAGGTGTCACCCCCGCCAAGACAAAAACAAAAACAGCAGGCACGACCTACCTTTTTCTTGTATTTTTTTTTTATAAATGGCATCTCGCAGGTCAACCTATGAGGTTGTCGTCTGCTTAGACGGACTTGCCTGTGGTTGCCCTAATAAATTAAGGCCTCCAGCCAGGACTTAAACTTATGTACTAACTTAAAAACTAAGCGACAACGCTAAGGGCACCCCCTTCGGGGTACGAACCTCGGCTTAGGGCGTCGCTGGGAGAGGGCAGCAAGGGACTAGCTGGATCAGGATTTGAGTGATTTAGGATCCTTTTTCTTGTAGCGTTTCGTAGTACTTTTATACGCTCATAGCTTCGGCCTGGATAATGCTAGAGAGATTAGCAGACTTGTAAACCATACAAAGTTTCATGTGTCTAGCTTTTGCACTGACTGACTCACTCACTCGCTCATGAAAACCTTTACGGCACTTCCTAAAATCCTTCAAAGCTGAAATTTGTTATGAAAGATAGGATTAAAAAAAAAAAAAAAACTTTAACTTTCATCCAAACTTCGAAAAATGGCGTGCAGGTTTGTAAATAAAATAAAACCTCTAGGGTACTTCCCCAAGTCGTATTAATGAGTCCAATAGATTGGGCTTGGTAACGAGGGTCTGTTGATGGTGCCAAGTGGTGATAGTGGAACTCTTCAGTGGCTCCTGGTAAACCGCTCAATTCATAAGTTCGTTGACTTTAGACTTATCAACTAAATGAAGAATATATTAGACAAAAAACAATTTAAACACGAACTAAAACAAAAAACTCATTCCAACACGCACTAAAACTTTAAAAGTAATTAAATTGACTTGTTAGTTCTTCTTTTATATCCAATAATTAAAGCAAAAAGCGTGGAGCGCTTTTTAGTTGTGTATACTATATAATTAAATTTAAGGCTCCTCATTAGATCTGATAACGTTTTAACAGTGAAAGCGTTATGTAAGTCTTGGCAACTTCAATGAAATGTTTTTGGTTGGTAACATCATCGTACGGAACGCTCTCCACGCGAGTTCAACTCGCTCTTGACAGTTTGATTTTAATTACAGAGGCGAAAAGGGTAAATTTTTTTGTCACACACTTGCATGGGACTTAAAAATTACTGGCGAAATGTGGATATATCTACTATAACAGGTTCTCAACATTATTTTGCACATCGCCCACTTTGATAATATTTTTTACCATCTGTCGCGAATCTGAAACAGCTATTGCCACGATTATAATCAAACGTCTAACATTATTTAGAGAGGGAATTTGTAAATGTCCTTCAATTTCATATTGTATAAAAACAAAAAATATATCTCTGCTCCCAAATTTTTCTGGGTCTTCTCCCCCTGAAAGTCTGAAATGCCCACTTAAAGAACCTGTATACTATATACGTAGGTACACCTCTGCCTAACCCTTTGGGGATTACAGGCGTGATGTTATGTTTAGTTATAATTATCCAAAGGTAAACCTAGCTATAGTCTGTTTCAAAAGTATCTGATACACTTTTTCAGTAAACAATTGAATCAAAAAATGTATCTGTGGATGCCAATTTGTAGTGCCACCTGCAAATTGAGTGCTTTCATTTGATTATTTGAAAACTTAAGCCCGATATTCTAATTTTAAAGATGTTTATATATTTTAGTCGATGATTTTCCATTTCAATTTTATCCAAACAATAATAATTAATTAAGGACGAAAGCGGTGACATACAAAGTTGAAACCTTCTAAATATTAATTAATTAATTGGACAAAAAGGTCCTGAAGCCCAATAGCGTTAAGATACATACCGAGGGTAAAATCTCATCAAGTAGAAAATTTCTTATTATGACGACTTGTCTTTATTGGTAGTCAGTGAAGAGTTACAGAGCTCTAAATGTCAGCAACTTTAATAGATTATGTGCCTTGCAAACATTAACTTTAAAGCCTGTAAACGGACATTAAAACATTCGCCTCCTAGATACTGTGTTAGGAGCAATGTTTTTAAGAGTCGGGTGGGCCAGGCAGAAAGTATCCCTCAACAGCGTTAAAATATAATTCCAATGGATAGATCTCTTCAAGAGGACTATTTCGTGATATGACAACTTATCTTGATTGTTACTCAGCGAGGAGTTACAGAGCTCTAAATAAATGAGTAACTTAGAATGATTGAAATTCTGATATTACGTCAATTCATTGTCTTTCATATTTCTGATCCTTGCAACATTGTATTTTAAGCTTATCACCGTCCACTTCAAAACCTTTTCTCCTATACTCGTAGGCCGCTTTAGAAACAATGCTTCTAAGAGTCGGTCGGACATAATTTTAAACCTGCAGAAACTCCCAATGACGTTAAGATAATTATATTCTTACTTTAATAAATTATGTGCCTTGTAAACATTATCTTTAAAACCTGTAAACGGACATTAAAACATTCGCCTCCTAGATACCGTTTTAGGAGCAATGTTTTTAAGAGTCAGGTAGGCCACGTAGAACGTATCCCTCAATAGCGTTAAAATATAACTCCAAAGACAGATCTCTTCAAGACGACTATTTCGTGATATGACAACTTATCTTGATTGTTAGTCAGCGTGGAGTTACAGAGCTCTAAATATGAGTAATTAAGAATGATTGAAATTCTGATATTACGTCAATTCATTGCCTTCATTTTTCAACATTATCTTTTAAGCTTATCGCCGTCCACTTTTTAGGAACAATGTTTCAGAGAGTCGGTCGGACATCAATGAAAACCTGCAGAAACTCAAAATATCGTTAAAATAATTATATTCCATTGAAAAGATCTCGTTTAGAAGAACGATTGTTACTACTACGACTTGACTGAATTATTAGGTTGATTATTATATTAACATAATACACATCACGCCCGAATTTTATAAAGGACAGGCAGATATGTATTGCACAACTACATTTCGGCTACAGAGGTAAAATTACCTCTTTAGCCAAAATGTTTTCTTCTATCTACAAGTATTAAACAAAGTCGGTTTTCATGTCTCTCTGGTATTTGATTATTTTTGCTAAACTACTCTTGGTGTACTCTAATTCTCTACCATCATTTAGAGAACTTATTCCTGCAGGTCTATGTGCATAATAGGAATTTAGAAAACAGCACAGTAATCTCGACGTTTTGATAACGAAGTCCAAAAGAAGGCCAAGTCAACGATCGAAACTGAGTGTCCACTGCAAAGTGGAATCAAAATCTGACAACGTGAAAAAAATATTTATGGATTGACATTTGTATGACATCTTTTGTCATAAAAAAATTATAACAGCTAGTTATAATTTTTCTATGACATAAAGTATGTTACACATCTCAATCCATACGTACTAGCAAATAGTATAAATATAATTTTTATAATTTTTATGAAACAAACGAAATTTAACACTATATGTGGTAAATTTTTATGAGTTGACAACACTATCAAGTGTTGTAGCCGACTGTTTGCCTACGCTACTTGTTTGATGCCAGTCTTACGTGGAGATAGCTTGCGATCGGATTTCCGTACGGATCACGTGCCGCTATCGTATCGTGAACAATGTCGTATTCCAATCAGGAATATTTGGATATGTTGATGTTTATTTATGGGGTCATGGTAAAAAATATTTTTTTAAAGTGAGTGTGATTCTGAAATCAAAGCAAGGGCTCGGATTGTGGAAGCTTTCGACTCACTCGAATCGTACACAAGTGCGCTGCGAAGAATACGTGCAAATTTAATAAAAAGGTGTCGAATTTGTATTAATGTTGGAGGTAGACATGTGGAACACGATCGCCGAGGTATGCAACAAGTAAATGTTTTAATAAACTGATACCTACAGTCGGTACATTGCCAAAAGCACATCACATTAACTCAATAATAATTGTTTCTTGATAAACAGAAGGTCAGAAATCAGGATCACTATGCGTCTATGTTTCCAATAAAATATCAGCTGATACCTATGCGTAGACATAACGTAGGTTTCTTTAGACCTAAGTTTGTTTGGCGGCACGCGACAAAGCACCGCCTCACTCAGGCGCTTCTTTGACACGAAACTGTAGGTGAACTTTGTCGAGCGATCAGTGTTGCCTTAAAAAAAAATAAAAAAAAAAAACATTGGGGAAAAACAATAATCTCGTATACACTAAATGATTACGTATTTGTGTACGCAGTACGATACCAAATAGTACCCTTCAGGATCGGACAGGGTTTTCATTTTATGCTGTTATTGATTTTTCTAATCCCGAAGTCTTGTCGGATTGCCGTCCCATCCAAATTCGTGTAGTAACAAATGTTTCTCTTAAAATCACTATCACTTATGGGTATTGGGCGTCAAGAATATTCCTAAACTCCATAATCATTTATTGCATTCATGTAGTTTATAAATTGTTACAAGTATTTAGGTTTCATACATGAATCATGCTAGGGCACAGCAATATAAATAAACAAACCACTGTGCTTATATAAAAATACTAATGTTAACATGTTTATTAGGTGTCCATAGTTTATTCTAATTTATTCTCAGTATATTTATGAAAATCTTTTGTATGCACATAAAATATTATTCTGTTTAAAAAATACAGTGATATCCATAATATAAATACTAGGAACAAACACAAATTTGTCGTTCCTACTACCAGGCTCAAGAAAATAGGTAGCTCATTTAAATGTCAATGTATACGTTTTTATAATAAACTTCCTAGCCACATTCAAGGACTAAATAAATTCAAATCTTTTATAAAGCGGAAATTATGCCAGAAAGCCTTTTATACTCTCAAAGACTATATTGAGGACAGAAAGGCTTGGGATTGAGCTGCTGCAATAAATTTACACAGACAATATTGATGTTGAATATATTTTTTATTATTATTATGATTTACTTAAATATTTTGTACCTTTTTACATACACAATGACATGTATACATTTACTGTATAAAGTGTAATATTATTTTAATTTTATGAATGTGAGGACTATGTGGGTCATTTTTTTTTTTTGTCTTTCAGTTGTTTTAATCTTGGTCTGGCTGTTTGAGTACCAAATGTCCCAACTACCCAAATGTCCTTTCTTTGGTAATGTTCGTCGAATCGTTGAGCTCCTTAAGTTTTGTGTTGAGCTGCATGATTACTGACAAATGCGTGCACCGACTGGACAGGTCCACATATTCTGTGTGGTTCTTTCCTCAAAATACCATTTCAGACATCAATATACATGGTCTTCACATGACCTGACCAAGATTATGTCTGGACTTTAAAAGAGACTGTGACCTCTGAGTTTGTTTCGGCCTTTCTTCTCAGAGTAGTCAGATAGGAAACGCCGATCTCATCTAGTTTTTAAAATATGTTTGACGTGTAAAAGTGTTTTTAAAACCTACTTACAGAAATAAAATCATTTATCATTTATTATTTAATTAAGTAACTGGAGACTCTGGTTCGAAACTCCGAACGAGACGGTCGCGCCTTTGTTTCCGCTTGAGGCATAGTGCCCAACAGATGTGGGTTTGCTTGCCGGACTTAGAAAGCAAACATTGTTTCTTTTGTGTGTGTGTGTCTGTGTCGCAAATCAAAATATTTTAATTCGGTTCAAAAGTTAAATAAGTGCGTTCCATGCAGCAGAGACACCTGCTGAGAAGTAACAAGGCTTGACCCCTTCCGCGTCACTGGTGAGATCGTTCCGTACCGTAAGCTGTACTTCTAAGCTGCGGCTGTGTTTAGGTCGTTGATTCAAAGCCACGCGCAAGTTCAAAATAATTTTAAAAAATTGTTATAGGACAGTGTATTCATATTTAATGTAGTAGTGCGGGGTAAACGAATATACGCTATTATTTTGGAACATAGTGTAATCGAGTCCTTTGATTTTAAACATAAAAATAAAGATAACGCCGCGCCGTGCGGCGCGTTGACGCGGTAACGTCAACGCGCCGCACGGCGTGGCGGTAGACAATACAAAACTTGTAACAATTACCTATTACACTTGTAATGATTGCTTCCTTTCGAGTATAAATGAAAGCCTGCTTGAATTTTCTTTATTTTAATCTAGCCAATATTGTTCTCAAACATGCCAAAATTATAACTTAACACAGGCTGAATTATTATTTCGATATTCATAACTATTTTGTATGTCGCGAAATAAACTTCTTTGGAACTGTACATCTACCGTCAACGCAGGCGAGGATCTGCTTGCCTGCCAAAGGATCCTGAGCTTCGAATTTGGTGAGATCAATACATTCTATGGTTATGGAAATTTAATTCTCAATAAGAAAGTACAAAGATTTCACTTAGCTTAGCTATTGTTTTAATTTGTAGCAAATCATTTGATGCTCCAACGAGCTCAAACAAAGCTCGAAGGCAATGAACAGCTTGCGTAAAGAGCCTAAGAGAGAGGAAGGCCTGGATTTGTTGTGATCAATTTGCATTTTCTAGTTTGTAAGGCCAATAAGGCTAAATAAGCCAATGGGATGAGTTTCGATTCTCAGCTGTAATCTTGTGGTAGGGCCAAGTGGGTCAGCAGGGTCGTGAACTTGAGGTTTGGCATTCTGGTGAAGGGTGACGTTTATCTTGACGTTCTGTAGGATGCTATTTACTCAAACAAAAAGAGCGATGTGGATTTAGAAGTCGTACAAGAATTGCTTCCCCTGATACTTACCTATCATATGTTAACAACTGCAGCATTAATTCCCAGGAAATACGGCTAACAAATAATCTAAGTAGATGCAGACCCTTTCTTTTTTACCACCTCTTGTGTAACATATGGCAAGCGAGGGCCCGGATGCATCGACAATAAATACTTTCTACGCTGAATTGTAAAGCTCCACAAAAAGATACATTTCCTTAGAATCCATCAGGGACGGCCCATTAATCTTACCTCTGTCTTAGTAAAATTTCAGTGTCTTTGTCTTTAAAGCTTAAACAAAGCAAAAATTCTAGAATGGCTATTGTAATAGTACCTATGAAAAGGGACCTTAGCTCACCAAATGAACATTCGATCACTTATTGTTAATCTTAAATCTAAAAAGTCTTAATAAAATATAATGTTTATTCATTGAAACTTGCAAATTGTTTTTCATGATATTTATGGTAGAAGCGCAATATGTTGTTCGTCACCTATTTAGTACAAAGCTTTAGATGACTACATATTAAATTATTTTAAAATCATGATTTTTAACAACATTGATTGCAACTAACAGAAATCAGACAATGTTTTCAACGAGGGTAAATTATTTTGTTCTATGCTTGCTATATGCTTGGTATAAGCAATGAAGATAATCACTATCTTGTAACTTGACTAGTCGCCAGAAATACTTACAATTTGTGGATATACCCAGCTGATAATGATAAGATTAAATCAGTGGCTCCCATGTTAAGTGCCAATGACACATATATGTTGCAGTTGACACACATGATGCGTGTAGGCCTTACACAGCTTCCAATCGTTTTAACAAATGGATTCACACACAACAAAGTCCAAGGTATCAGGCAGGATCGTAACCCAGAGTGTCAGAAAAAATGTCGCCGTAAAATAAAATAATCAGAATCCCTAGGCAAGCACTAGGCAAGTCACACAGAAAACAGTAAAGCAGTTGATAAAGTAGAAAATCAAGGATAATCGATGGAATGAAACACAAAATACGAGATAAACGCGCAAGCAACGAACGACAAGTTGTGTTATGTTGTCTAATTACAGTACTCTTTGTTATGTTTTTTTTTTTTTTTTTCTTCCGTTAATGGCAATTGAGTCGCATATTGAGTCGACTATTCGTCAGTAGGCCGGTGGGTTGACTGATAAAATGTCATGTGAATTTTTTCGGTAACGTAGTTGCCATACTGGAATTATACTGAGATTTCATTTATGTATTCAAAATGATGACCTCTATATTCTTACCACAAACAATTATTTTTATTTTCACATTTATTAAATTCTGACGCAGAAATGTATTTCCTAAGTATATTATTGCAATACGAAAAGCAAAGCTTTTTATGTTACTTGCCCAAGATTTTTAATACATGGCAACATTAAACGTCCAGTCAAGCCAGAAAAAGATAAATAGCCATAAGTATTTTATGTCATCAATAAAATAGTCAATAGAATTTTCATTTATGACGATTTTTTTGCCCGGCCTCCATAGGCCATAATCTTGATTTCATAAAACTTAGTAAATTATTTCGTCAGTATATATCACGGTGCCATATGTAGACGCTTACTAATTCCATTAACAATTTCGTCGCCTTTGTTCTTTACTTAGAAGTGGCGGAAAAGTCGGATTAGTATCACAGGTTCGCCTTGAAAAGTTATTTCCATTGGTGTATATTATATGGCAATTGGTCTACAGATCAGAAAGTCATAGTTTGGAACCCATTCTTCTTTCTTTTATGGAGTAATTGCGATAGAATTTAACCTGAACAGAGTTTGTTTACACTTTTATCAGATACTCGTACAATCACATACCAGATTACAATATACCATAGTTTCTCCCTGAATAGAATATATGTCTTTACTAACCAACTTTGAACTCTGATTTTCCGAATTCTATTAAAAATCATGATAAGTGCACATGGCCTGCATTTGCTCGGAAGCGACGGAAAATTGAACTGTCACGGACAGGAGCTCTTGGACCAGTTCCAACTAGCCAGTGGTGATTAGATGTCCCCTTTTCATACATTATTTACAGAATTTAATATTTTATTATAAAACCCTGTTTGTAGGTGCGCATTATTTTGTCATTACTATTTTTAACCGAGTTCAAGTATGTTTTCTGAGTTATAGTTTGACGTGTTTTTTTCAAGTATATATGATATATTAGTGGGCTTATTTACGTGGTTCTGCATTTAATAAAAAACACCCACGCGTTGTTTTAATAAACAGAATAATGCCTCCATCAACAATTTTGATTATTATTACTTTTCGATCAAGATTTTTTTTAGTACAGTAAAACTGTGATAAATTCAAATATTTGAAAAGCGAATGTGACGTAAAACTCAATGACAACAATAAATGTCAATGTGTTTAAAAACATTTCATGTAAGTAAAGTAGGTTGCCAAGACTTACGTCATAACGCTTTCACTGATAAATAGTTATCAGATCTAAAGAAAAGCCCAAGTAATTCTACAAAGCTTAACTCTAAAAACCTTACATCTTGGTCATACATACTATAGCTTACATATATTTTTTTGGCTATGAAATGAAAACGTTCATTTCGACCAACAAAGGGTCATAGGCATAAAAATTACAAAAACAAGAAATACACCTGTCACCGAGACGTCAAATAGTACGGTCACGTTAATTCTGCTCCGTAATTCTAATTCCAAAATCATAGTAAAAAGTTAATTGACTACTGTGTGCTGTCTAGACACTCAAAAACGGAACCCTATGGGCTACAATTACATGATTTTCTAAACGATTAAAGTGTTTTTAAATGTGTTAATAGTGAAAACCAAAGTGTACTAAGGCGGTGATCTAATAAAAGTTATGTCACTAAAAAAATATTTTTAATCTACCACCTGTTGTCTTAGCTTCGTGTTGTCGATAATTAGTAAGCAATCCTTTATTTCGAGCGACAATCACCCACACAGAGTCACAGACACACCAATCACAGAGTCTTCGTGGCTCCGATCATGCCCTGGTAACTTAGAACAAATTTTTTTTATTGTGAAAAGTGCCATCTGTCCTGTACACATGGAACTTTTTCATAGCAGTGTTGCCACTTTTTTTTTGCTTAATTTGCACAAATTTTGAATTTTACTATATTTATTTAATAAGTCCAGTCGCACCAAAATTTATGATATAACAACCAAGTGTAATTTATTCGTAATTTTTTAATATAACATTCTGTATTATAAATGATATTTTCACGATGATAGAATTTTATCAGTAGTTTTCTGGTATCATACGTTAGCAACACAAGTCCGAACGTCACAGGAAATTTTCCACTGGTGTGTTTACATGCTCGTACGCATTTTTCTTGTAATTTTTGGTGTTTTTGTGTTTTATTTCGTTGAGTTTTACTTGTTTTGTTTTATTTGTGTAATGCAAGTGATGAAACCGACCCCATCTTTCTACGGGCTCGAGAATATTTTATGAAAACAAAGGGTGTGAAACGACAGAGGCAAACTGGTGTCGAAATTAATGTATGATAAATAAATTAATTCAATAATATATTTGTGTATTATTAACTCATTCCCTGTACCCCATATAACCCAAGATAGGTACTTAAACACACAAGTTTAAATGATAAATGATGATCATTTATCATTTAAACTTGTCTGTCTAAAAACATCCATAGAAATATAATTAAGACAACAATTCATGAATTCATACGTAAGTACCTATGCGTAACGGCCTATACGCACCTACCTATACAAATTATATATATTCATTTAGTTCATTGCTTGTCGTTCAGACGGCGCTGGTCGCTAACTAAAACCGAGAACGTCAGTTGCCAGTCTATCTCATTTTATATATATTAGTCTATGGCTCCGATAGCTAACGTCTGCCATCCGTTTATAGAGTGTCGTGAGTTAAAGTCCGGCAAATCGCACTTTGTGGATTCATCGTCTTTTGCGATACTTAATTAAACAAAATGAAAAAATAACAAGTACTAATTGCGATAAATTCTATCATCACCTGTGCGTTAACCTGAGTGCTACTGCGTTTAAAAGGCTCAGTAAAACTACACGTTCCAAGTGGAATTGTCCGAGTTGTTTATCTCAGCATGAACCTGATAAATCGACGTCTGAGACAATTGAAAATAGCTCCGAAAGCGAGGATGATAAGATCAGCGATATACGGCTTGTTATACGGGAGGAAATTTGGAATACATTGCGTATTGAGGTAAAGAATATGATTAGCGAGCTTAGGTTTGAAATGGATGATTTAAAGAAACAGATTGATGAGTTGAAGTTATCCGGATCTTTTGAAATCTCTCAAGTTAACGACTTATAAACTAAACTCAAGAGTGTGCAACGTGAGAACACTGAACTTCGTTCACAGAACTCTGACATACAAAGGACTATGGCTCAGTTGAAAACGCAAATAAACACCCTTGATCAGAATATGCGTGAGACGAATATGGAAATTCACGGCTTACCTGAAAACAAGAATGAAGTGTTACCGACCATCGTAACACAATTAGCTAGTGTTGTGTCATATGCGTTAAAAGACTGTGATATTATGAAGAGCGTTAGAGTGGCCAGTATGAACAATAACAAGTCTCGCCCGCGCTCTGTAATAGTGAAGCTGCGTAGTCCTAGATGTCGCGACGAATTGTATTCTGCAATAAATAGATACAATAAATCTCACGCTGATGATAAATTAAACACCAGTCTTTTGGGTTATGGCGGTACCAAAGAACCAGTTTCTGTATCCGAGCATCTTTTTCCGACATATAAATCTTTACATGCAGCTGCACGTATTAAGGCCAAAGAAAAATCCTATAAGTTTTTCTGGCTTCGCTATGGTAAGATATTTGTATGTAAAAATTAAAATTCGGGTACTATTCTAATTAAGGATGAGCAATGTTTGGAAAAAATTGTTTAATTATTTGAATGATTAATTTTAGTTCCTAGTTGTCTAGTTTACTTTTTTTCTCTAATGGATAGTATTTCGATTTTTAATCAGAATGTGAGGGGCATGAAAACGAAGTCATATGAAATTCTAATATCAATTTTAAGTTCTGACTACGACATAATATGTGTGGCAGAAACTTGGTTAGATGACTCGTTTTTATCCTCTGAATACTTTGATCTGAGATATACTGTTGTACGCCGTGATCGTAGTGCACAGTTTAAAGATTTGTACTCTAAAAGTTATGGTGGACGGATATTGGTAGCTATTAGTAATAAGTTTAATTTTGTTAATAAAACTGAGTGGCAAACCTACGTTGAGGATATGTGGTTATGTATAAGTGCTGGTGGCGTCTGTATGAATATTTGTGTTGTTTATTTACCGTCTTATAAACCTTGCCATATATTTGTTAAATTCTTGGCCAGGGTTGAAGAAATTTGCTTTCGTTATATGGATTGCACCACTTTGATTATTGGTGATTTTAATGTTCCTAATGTGAAATGGCATCAGTCTAATGATCCCTTTTTAGGGATTAGTAACCCAAAGTCTTTAGCGTTGAGGGACTTCCTAAACAACAGCGGCTATGTTCAAATGAATAACGTCTGTAATGCAAATAATAATATCCTAGACCTCATCTTGGTGGATGAGAACTCCAGTCTTTCTGTTTCTTCCGCACCCCCATTAGTAAACCAGATATACATCATCCTCCGCTAGAATAAGTCCTTACAAAAATTTCAATTTCTAATTTAAATTATAATATTTTACAGTCCAATTTTTTGTAAGCTAAGAACCAAAGTGGATAACAATAAGAATAATTGTTATCCACTTTGGTTCTCAGCTTCGATGATTAAACTTCTTAAAGTAAATCATAAATATAGGACTCGGTTCAATCGGTTCAAAAACCCTCGGGACTGTGATACGTTTGTTTGCCTACGTATGCAAAAGCTCGCGCTGGGAAAGTTATGGATGTCTGTTTTAAAGATTATATAAATAGAATTGAGAGTGAAATAAAAACAAATGTAAAGTCAAAAAAATCTTTCCGAGGTGTCCCTAACCAAGTTTGTGGGGTAATCGTGTTGGTGTGGGTGGTAGTGGTGTTGCTGATCTATTTGCAGACTATTTTGCATCTGTGTACGGTGCTAATCAACAGAATAGTAAATTGTCTCCAGGTTACTCCTCGTCTAATTACAGTATGTCTTCCATTAGCATTACTGAAAATGACGTTAGAGATAGCATCAAAAAGTTAGATCTCAATAAAGGTGCTGGTCCGGATGGACTTCCTCCTATTTTTATTCGTCTCTGTATTGATGCTCTTATTATACCACTGCAGATAATATACAGTAAATCCCTTAAGGAAGGTATATTTCCAGATTTATGGAAAATCTCACACATTATCCCAATACATAAATCTGGTAGTATGAATGACGTAACTAACTATAGACCAATCTCTATTATATCACAATTTGCAAAGATGTTTGAGGGTCTTATATACAATGTAGTTTATTCCAACTTCCGTCATATTGTGAGTTGGAAGCAACATGGTTTTGTGTCTAACCGTTCTACTATGTCTAACTTACTTATTTACACAAATTTCATTAGTAGGGGACAGGACCTTTTAAGCTAGGGGACAGGTTGACGCTGTTTACACGGATTTTGCAAAAGCCTTCGATCGCGTTGATCATTCAATTCTTTCTATGAAATTGCATTGCGCTGGTATTCGTGGCTCTCTGTTGCGGTGGTTCGAGAGTTACTTAATTAATCGTTCTCATATAGTTGCCTTGGCGGGTTATGAATCTGTACCTTTTTCTCCTGGCTCTGGTGTTTCACAGGGCTCTAAGTTGGACCCTTTGCTTTTTTGGTATTTTTGAACGATCTTTTAGATTTAAGCTAGGGGACAGGTTGACGCTGTTTACACGGATTTTGCAAAAACCTTCGATCACGTTGATCATTCAATTCTTTCTATGAAATTGCATTGCGCTGGTATTCGTGGCTCTCTGTTGCGGTGGTTCGAGAGTTACTTAATTAATCGTTCTCATATAGTTGCCTTGGCGGGTTATGAATCTGTACCTTTTTCTCCTGGCTCTGGTGTTTCACAGGGCTCTAAGTTGGACCCTTTGCTTTTTTGGTATTTTTGAATGATCTTTTAGATTTAATAAATTGCGATTGTTTAGCGTGCGTTGATGATTTAAAAATATACTGTAGAATATCGGACCTAAGTGATTGTATGAAGCTTCAGAGAGATCTTGATGTCCTTCAACAATGGTGCTGGAACAACAGAATGGCGCTCAATGTAAAAAATGCCAGACTATTACATTCACAAATAAAATTAACTACATTAAATTTGTACTGAGCAGAGTATCGGCCATCCGTGCCCTAGGGGTCCTCTTCGATACATCCCTATCTTGCCGCGACCATATAGATAGTATTGTAAGTAAAGCTAAAATAATACTTGGCTTTATAATCCGTAAGTCGAAACCGTTTCGTAATCATAGTAGCATTATTTTACTTTACAACGCACTAGTAAGGAGCTCTTTGGAGTACTGTTCCACTATTTGGTCTCCCTATTATTCAAATTATACAAATAATGTTGAATCTGTTCAGGCCCGTTTTGTTAGGTATTTATGTATAAAGAATGGGATTCGAAAAGCTATACCTGATTACAATTACAGGTTAAGGCACTTTAAAATGATTAGTTTAAAAGAAAGACGTAACCAGTCTGACTTACTAATACTCCATAAAATTATAAATGGCGCCATAGATGCTCAATCGGTAAACTATTTTAACTTTAGGCCCAGCCAACGTAGTAAGCGTCATCATCGTATTTTTGATTTGCCCACATCCACCTTAAATACCACATTTAATAGCCCCTTAACACGTATGGCAAGGCAATATAATGAAAGATCCAACTTGACGGATTACCATCATGCGAAAGAAAGCGGCCTCATTACTACAGCGCCTGCATGGTAGTGACAACAGCATTTTGAAAATGATCGCGTCCAGAGCGGACTGTCCCTTTCAGGGGCACTGGGTGGCAACTATAGTAGGCCTTAATAAATAGTTAATTTTGTAAAAACTAACAATACTAACCTAGTAACCTATGCACTATTGTCACTAACATCAATATACTAACAAAATATGGACCTTTGGTCTGAAATAAAGTTTAATTTAATTTAATTTAATTTTTATTTAAAGAAGTTATGTGATACCACCACGGAGTGCATCCATGCTATACAAGTATACACAGCTTACGTGTGAACACAAATAACTAGGATCCGTTGTTAGTACATCTTCGTCAGATAAAGGTAGGCTTTTACGTGTGCCCTTTTCTTGCCATAAAGGAAAATTCGAATTTTTGTGTTTGTACTCATTGCATTGCATTGTAAACGCAATATAATTATGTTAATTTCTCAACTCGAAGTATTTATTACGCACTTTGAATTGTCATAGGGTTGGTCACGCAGAGAGATGATGCTAGTTTCCCATTCCAAAGTGATTAGGTTCCTATGGAAAAGAACAGCACGCGTAGCTTGTTCAACATAGAAACGAGACTTGTCGTCGGAAGAAAGGACAATATTACAGATGAATAAAGGTAAGCTGTTATTATCGATTGTATCTGTCATTTTGTCTATTCCTATGGCGACCAAATCCAGTCACAATACGCGTTCAGGCAAGAAACACTTTCTTGATAAGATAGTAAAGTATTTTTATTCAAAAAGGATCAGCCGTTCTTTGACACAATTATTATTGCTTGTTGTTTCCGACGAGACACTGGACCTTTGTGCTCAATAAAACGAAGGAGTTTTACTTTAAACTATTGATTTAATTTATATTACAGTAGAAAACATTACACTTCGTTCTTTTCATAAGATTTAAATTAATTTAAAAAACAGGAAAGATGAGCGGACCGATGATCGTCCAAAGTAAGGTGAATATTTTTCCTTAGCCGATTTATTTTGTGCGTGAACTACCGTAGCTTATGAGCGCCGGGTCCGAAACAGTTAGCAACAACTTGACATGGACACCAAAGTCACTAAAGCATGAGGCGCGAACACTAGTACATACCAGGAAAAATTACCATACCAACTCAACGTCCCTAAAAATGACCGACAAAAAAAAGAACAAAATTTACCTCAGAAGCCGTCATAAAAAATAACGGAAGAATAACTTTGTAACGACTGTCCAGCAATCTAAGCGATATATGCTCGATTAGACAAAGGGCGCAAAGGTTAGGATAAATAATTTCCCGCGGTACGCTGGCCTAATTGCCTTTTAATTATGATTTAAAGTTAACCGGCAATTAACTTTGTCTAAACTCTAGAATCATGGCCCGAACATCGTTAGCAGGTAAACAGTGATTAATCAAAACGCTGGTTTGTTTTAGCCCAAACGGTTTTTGCTAATTGTCCGTTGAATTAACTTTTGATTTCGTTTTAAGAGAATTCTGCTTGTAATCGAAAGGTTTTTTATTGATTGGGTCGTTTTGGTGGGGTAGACATTTAAGAAAATAAACTGTCACAGTAAGCCTGAAATTCTGACTGACAGATTGGATTATCCATCCAATACACTGGGTGTTATGATGTAACAGGGTGTTGTAGGTCTTCAGATAGGCAGTCGTCACAGCAGCATGTTCATGTACAATACTGGTATTTTAGGGTTGGACTGGAAGTCGAACACAATATTGGTAGTTGAAAAAAGGGTAGGCGGATGATAAAACAATCACAAACAAACTCTTAACCGTTCAAAATTAGTTTTAACTGCAAAGGGTGTTGAGTTTAATATTGGTGGTTTACATTGACATTTACAGGTAAATTTGTGTTTATTGGACCACGTTCGCACTTACGTACAAAAATCGCAGCGGGGTTTTGTCGCACACTAGATCTTCAACGCACTGCATAGTGTTGAGAGTTGAAATGTACCTTTTTGCAATGGGGATGATGTCATAAAGTTGTTTGTTTGCAAATAGTGCAAGCAATGTTACAAAAAGTGTAAAATCTTAAAAAATTGCTAAGTAATAAATGTTTTAAAAAAAGTGTTAGACAAGGACAGCACCATCGTAGAAGTTACGTCACGACTGTGTAACTTCATACTAGCGCCATAAATTGTAAGTAGGTACCGCGCGACTAGGACAGGGATAATCCCCTCCAAAAACATTTAGGGCGTGTATCTTCCTCATATTTACACATATTTATATTGGAAGTAGTTACACGAAAAGGATCCAATACACACAAAGTTACTTTAGAGATTTTGATGTTTGAAGTTTTTCTTTTTATGTGCTTTTCATATGAGTTGGTTCAAACTTACATAGCGTGTGTCTTCCTCACATTTACAAATATTTAAATTGGACGTATGTTGCACGAAAAGGATCCAATCCACATAAAGTTACTTTAGAGATAATGACGTTTGAAGTTATTTTTTTTTAATGTGCCTTAGATGTGGGTTGGTTCGGCTGGGTGGGTTGCTGAGCACTTTGGATCCTTTTCGTGTAACTATGTCCGTAGCTTAATCATCCAGACTCCGGGCTGTCTCTGAGATATACCTGGTAAAAAACCCAATAACACTTTGTCGGAACTGGGAATCGAACCCAGGACCTCATGTTAAGCAGCAGCGTGTTGCAAAATCCATAGTTTTTTACCCTCATGTGCGCTGCTCATAAAATGTTTCCAAGGAATAAGGAGTCCCCGTCGCGCACTCGAGACAGCTCTAGTGGATCCTACTCCATACTTCCAACGTTTCAAACTGCTTTTGTAAATCTGATGAATATGAGAAATGCAATTTTTGTGGAAGAAAATTCTGTCACCCTTTGTTTATTTATTTATTTATTAACCATGGCACCAAGTCCCAATATACAAATTACAAGAACATACAATTTCATCTAAATTTATAAAACGTTAAACATTAAAATTCAATCCAATCATTAAAATAAAAACATTCAATAAAAACATTGAATAAACATTAAAATTAATTAAATTGTTTCCATCAATAAATTACACAAGAAAAACCATTGGTGTCCATTTCAAGTTGTTGCTAACTGTTTCGGACCCGGCGCTCATAAGCTACGGTAGTTCACGCACAAAATAAATCGGCTAAGGAAAAATATTCACCTTACTTTGGACGATCATCGGTCCGCTCATCTTTCCTATTTTTTAAACTAATTTAAATCTTATGATAAGAACGAAGTGTAATGTTTTCTACTGTAATATAAATTATATCAATGGTTTAAAATAAAACTCCTTCGTTTTATTGAGCACCAAGCTCCAGTGTCTCGTCGTAGACAACAAGCAATTATAATTGTGTCAAAGAACGGCTGATCCTTTTTAATAAAAATACTTTACTAGCTTATCGAGAAAGTGTTTCTTGCCTGAATGCGTATTATGACTGAATTTTGTCGTCGTAGGAATAGACAAAATGACAGATACAATAGATAATTACAGATTTCTTTTATTCACGTGTCATTTTGTCTATTCTTCCAACGACAAGTCTCGTTTCTATGTTGAACAAGCTACGCGTGCTGTTTTTTTCCATAGGAACCTACTCACTTTGGAATGGGAAACTAGCATCATCTCTCTGCGTGACCGAGCCCTTGACAATTCAAAGTGCGTAATAAATGCTTTGAGTTTGAGAAATTAACTTAATTATATTGCGTTTACAATGCAATGAAATGGAAACAAAAACAAAATTTCGAATTTTCCTTTATGGCTTAAAATCACACGTAAAGGCCTACCTTTATCTTACCAAGAGTATATCTGGTTTCGGCCTTGCTTCTCAGAGTAGTCAGATAGGAAACGTCGAACTCATCTAGTTTAAAAAAATATGATTGACGTGTAAAAGTGTTTGTATACACCTACTTACAGAAATAAAATCATTTATCATTTACCTACGGTGTTTTTTTTTCTGTTTCCATCTGCGAACGATTGACTGTCAAAAAAATAATCTGAGAGTTTTCTTACTTGTACAGTCCGCGAGGTCTAAGCTGAGCTGAGCTTTGAATTTATGTAAGTGCAAATATATATATTGAAGGCGTGACGTCGGCCTAGAGCACGATTGGTTTAAATTAAAATTACGAATCGGCTTGAGGCGCTGTGCATAAGGGACGCACAGCGCCGCGATAGGTAAGCCTAAGCCGAGCTTTGCATTTCTGTGAGTGATTACTCATAGAAATGCATAGGCCTCGGGGACTGTACCTTCTTCAGTTTCTTTGATTTAGCCCACGTTATAATATTCGCGTACTTGATTTTCAACGCTCTGCTTAGTCGCCGTTTTTTACGTCCGTGCGAACGTTGGCTAAAGGTCATCATTATTCTCCAGCTCTTAACTCAATTTATTTGGGGTCGACGCAACACTTATGTTCTTCCATATTTAGCTATTAGTCGTCCTCTCGGTAGTCACCCCCTTTCTAGTTAAATCATCTCTCAGATATGATATGGCCAGAAAGGGGGTGTTCTATGGTCTTGTCCCTACTCTTGTAACCAGCCACATTCATACTCGAAAGGGAGGGAGCGGGGGTGCGGAGGAATGAGAAAAATGTTGTGAGGAAAACAAAATTTTTGTCATTCCTCCGCACCACATCTCCATACATTGACATCCGAATTCCACAAAACATAACATCACGCCTGTAATCCCAGAAGGGTTAGGCAGAGGTGTACCTAAAGTAGACCGACATTTCGCCAGTTATGCCTAAGACCCATGTAATGGGGGGCGAGCCAATGCCATCAACCGGGCACAAATCAGACTCCGGGCTGCTACTGAGAAATTCTAGATAGAAAAACCCAATAACACTTTGCCCGACCTGGGAATCGAAACCAGGACCTCATGCTCAGCTCTTGCAACCACTAGATCAACGAGGCAGTCGCAATTTTTTTAAACAAAATAAAAGGTATTCCTATATAGGTAAATAACATGTGTAGACATAACTACACCTTTTATCTAAGAATTCCTACTTTCAGGTAAAGTTAAGACAAATTGAATTGTGCCGGCATCTACACCGGCTACTCTGCCAAGAAAGTACCGGGAAAAGATCAATAATACACCAAATGTTAGTTATTCATCTAAATTTATTTCATCGCATTCAAAGTATGCTCCTTCAGAAACAATACACTTACGCCAACGAATAATCCAACCATCAAAACATATTTTAAACGCTTTATCCGGAATTGAGTTTAGTTCTCGTCGCGAATTCTCCTTTATGTCGGTTTCGGTTCAGTTGGAAGGCGCCACTCCGAAGCGTGTAGACTAGTTTGCATGTCAAACTTGTAAACCCACGTCTCGTCATCAATAACAATGCGTTTCATGAATGTTGGGTCGGAATTGACTCGTTATAGCATGTCCTCAGCGACTCTTATGCGATTTAGTTTTTGGAGAAAATTCAGGTATTTTGGGACTAGCCGAGCGGCAACATGTTTCATACACAATTGATTATTTGAAATGGTATGGATCAACTCATTAGACACAGAAAATTCAGCGGCTATCACTCTCAAACTTTAATGAGTATTTTCAGTCACTATTTCCTTCACTTTTGCGATGTTAACTTCAGTTGAAGCTAAGAATGAAAAAAATGGCAATGGAAGACTTGCCTCGCTTTGGTAGTGCCCTACCAAAGCGAGGCAAGTCTTCCATCACATCTCGACCGCCTTTGAAAGCTTTGTTCCACTCATAAGTACGTGTTTTTGATAAGTTCGCCGTTAGCCTTCTGTAACATTTTTTGTGACTCCGAACACGAAATTCCATTTCCGACGCAAAATTTAAGACGAACTCTTTGTTCGGTATTTTTGTCCATTATGAAATTCGCAATACATATTAGATCAGTGTTCTAATTAAAAACAGCACTATATTTAATCTAAATAACAGATGCAACTCAACCCCGCGCCAAAAATAATAATAAAAAAACAGTTGTGCCAATATAACAACAAAAAATTATACTTGCGTTTGAATTGCGTAAGATAAACAAATACTAGTCAGCTTATGTTATCGCGTTTAACACAATCGCAGCGATTGTACTCAATATGAGTTCATCCAAATCACGTTGCGGAATGGCCACCCACGTCCGTTGTAAAAGGCGAAAGAGATTTTCTGGTGTGTGTACGGCATCCATGTGTGGCAGATCTCTTCTTGAAGCACTTCCTATGCGTACTCAATGCAGGCCATGATAGGGCGATGATATTAGCTGCGGAAAGCGTGTTTGCAACGACTAGACTGTGGTGTTGACGTGCATTATAATAGATTTTTTATAGTTGTTACTTGTAATTTCTGACATTCTGAGCAAAAATGACTTGTACTAGAATTTTTTTTTTGTGATGAAAGTAAAAGTTGGAGTCTCATTTCCTACGAAATGTATGGGATACGTTTTTCAGGATAACTGACTTTTCTCGTACTCAAACATCAGTTGGCATCACTTTTTTATCCTTTTAAGAAACAGCTGACTGTAGGGTTTTTACAAAATCTGTGAGTGCCGAACTAAATTTCCTAAAAAGTTTAGGATAGTCTCCGTAGACCGTTTTCCCGTAGCCAAAACGGTTAAGGTAAGTATCTACCATTACTGTCCCATCTCAAATGTCCATCCTGTACAGGTATACGACTTGATAGAAGATTTTCGTCATTTGACCAAATTCTAAAATCATTTTCGAAATTTATTAAAAAGTATCCATAGGAGCTACAAAAATAATGATTAAAAAACCAGAGTAGCAAAAACCTGCTTGAGCCCTATCCTTATATTCTTTTAACCTATACTTTTGATGTCTGTAGATACATTTTTGTAATATCGCACTGTATTTTGCACTTAAGGTTGAACTAGTCGCGGGCCAAAAAACACGCTGTCTCATCTTGCATCGTGTCTGACAAATATAGAATCAGTGATGAGCAGTTAAACGCTAGTCTAACCCACAAAAACACTGTTATTTTATAAGTAACTAGCGGCCCGGTACGTGCTTCGCTACGTATAAAGTGAAATAATAAATAATAATAAAAAATGGAACATCAAATTCATTTATTCAAACATAAAAATATTTTATTAATTGCTAGCTATTTTTCTGTACATGTAGACCTGAAAATAAGTGTAAAATGTGACTTTAGAAAATTATACAAATGAAATGTCTGCACACTGAAAATATGTCAATTATTTACCTGTTCGTGGATCAATCATTGGTATATTGATATGTTAGCCATCGTCACCTTTCCAATGCAAAATTTGGTATTGTAATGAATCGTAACTACGATGAAGTTCCGAAACACGTTGCAATTGCTGATTTCTGCGATGAAGTACAATATCACGGGATTGAAACTGATCACCAAGAATTACAATTGAACCTCATCAATTGTCGGTGCATGCTCTCCAAAAGGTGTTCTATCAGCTCTTATTACGATTTTGTGATTTTCAGATGGCATACGATCGAGAGCAATTTTGAACAATTCAACTAATGCGTTATGCTGATGGAACAAACTTTGTAGCTCACGAATAATTTGTCGTCTTGTATTCGAAACAATTGCACAACGTTGATCCAATTCACGATTTTCAACACCAATAAAGTAAATTTGCAAAAAATGATGATCAGCGTCGGTGTATGGCAATTACGAACCAGCTTGATGATAAATCTGGCCCTGAATCTGTAACATGTATGCAGTTTTAGGTAGATGTTGGATCATAATTTTTTAAACTATCGAATACTTTATGATTCAGATTGATATAAACATGGGATAGGAAACAGACATGAAGTATTTACCTTAAACGTCGACATAAAATTATTTCTAATAATACTACTAGCACCAAAAGAAGTCATTTGAAATGTCGAATGGTATTGTTGAATATGACTCAAAAAGTGCTTCGACGTTTGAGATGTTCCAAAAATAAATGAATACAATGGTTCGGGTGGAGTTTCTAATGCTGGCAATCACACTTTGCCGTTAGCACAACACATGCCGGGCGTTTCACCTGGAAAGTTAGCCGCATCATAATGTGGACATTTTGCGTCCATCAATGTCAACTCCAATGTATCCGTACATACTATAATCAATCTGACTGTTGTAATTAAAAGAAACACGCATCATTTCAGCCAAAACAGCACGACGTATTCTTGATCGCCGCGCAAGATTCAGTACAGGTACAGAGTCAACAGATTTGTTTCGTGCATTACGTTCACGCTGCGATGCATTAGCTTGTGCGCGTTCATCTGCAGTCTGTGATCGTCTTAGTAATGCCACATCATTTGCATTACGCGTTTGCCGACCTATATTTGCTCGTCTGGCTCGTGGCATTTTTCCCTCATATAAAAAAGAATAAATCAAATTAAAAACAAATTGCTACAACAATAGTGGTGTATCAGTATTTATGCATGTGTGTATGGAAATATATATTATGACTGCATACTTCAATGTATGTAAAAAATTCCTTAAATAATTCATTTTTAAATCTACTTGCTTCCATCTGTTACAAAATAATAAAACACCCGTATGCACACAATATGTTTTTTCAAATAAAGAAACACACATACATACATGTAATTCACATCAACTGTTCAAAACTTACCTTTTGTGTAAATGCGTTTGACAATTTAATTCAAATACAGCCTGTAAACGAAATGAAAAACAGACGGCTAGAAAAAATAATAGAAATGTACACGCACACATATACATAGTACATTTGAACAATTCAAGACTCACCTTTTGTATAAATACATGCACTCAACAATATTTTTAAAAATATTAACACAAAGCAATAATTATCTCTGACAATTTGCTTTAATCGAAGCAAGTTCAAAATGAAATAGCATGATGAATAACAAAAAATTTTTTTTTCAAAAATGTAAAAAGTTTTAATTTGACGGCCAAACCCCATTAAAAAAAACAATTTGACACCAAAACCCCCATTAACAAAATAATCCGCCATTTATAGAATTCATTTGTTACAAAAAATTTGATAAATGAAAAACCGCTCGACCGATTTTGCGCAAACTTCACATAAACCATCTACTAAATAGTCCGAACAAAGCCTAAATATTTGGTTTGGATAGGTGAGCCCGTTCTTGAGTTATAAAATTACAACGAAAAGTGGCATTGATTTTTGCGCGCGTCAAACATTACGAAAAGTCCTTTGGTAAATCGAGTGTTATGAAAAATCACTGCATAAATAAAGTTAAAAATAAAGTTTATTGAACTCTTCGATAATTGAGCTTTGGCGGTGCTGACTTTGTTTTGGAGATTTAATACTTCTTTTATGACTTATTTACGCACAAAGTTGCGTTAAAGTTTGTAAGAAAAATGAATCTTAGTTGGCTCTTATCATAACTTTTGAATGTCTTTTTATTTTATTAATTTGTTCCCGCTCCGAAAAAATAAATTACGAGAAAAACGAAGTCATATTTAACTTCGAATGAACAATTTCAACAATGGAGTAATACCCTCCCGAAATTTGTATGAAAAAAAAATATTTTTGCATCGTTTTATGGATATTCCAAAGTTATGCACGCTGAATAGATTCGCAGGTGATCGAAACGGTCAATTTGTGTTCGTTCAATCGTTCCATTGAAAGCAAGTGAATAGTTACAGGTTTATAAAAAGAAGACAACTTTAGGAATTTATATTATGTACCTGACTAGCTTCCAAGTTCTAGAGAAATTTCGAATTTTTGCATAAAATATATCCAATCACAGTCGGCTGTGGCCTCCCATTAGTGAAAGAGTTTTCGGCAAAAAAAATGTAAATCAAAAATTGTATCTATTTAGAATATTACATTGGAAACGGTGCCGTTTAAAAGAAGATGAAGTAAAAAAAAGGGTATTGGTAGAGGTAACAAACAGCATTTACAAGGCAGATGCAGAAAGGACGCCCTAGGAGAACATGATAGTGACTTTACTGGTGATGTTTTTTAGAAAGGTAAGGTTCGTAGTACTCGCAACCGGAGTGCGTGAATGACCAGATGAATTAACGTTTACGAGGCAAACGGAGTATGTAAGGATCGTAGCAGATATCGTTTTGTAGTTTCTGTCTACCCCCGTGTATTTATTTTATATTATAAAATATTATAGTATAAATATTATAGAAAAGCTTTTGAAAATGGGCAAACATTTACACTACCTTTTTGACACAAAAAGAAGTACCTCTAAGTCATGATCATCACGGATTACAGTATTTTTAATATTTTACCATTATTTATGTGCAACTTGACATATGTCCTCTGTTGCTACAATCTATTTTTATAATTCGTATAACTGGTCACCATTAATCGTTCCTATCTAATTTTGACACCACATTTGCCTATTGAAAAGAAAATGTGAGTTACTGAAAAATATGTATTGAAGCGAGTCGTACTCCATACATTTTCGATTCCGAATTCTTAATTAAACCAGTTAATGTTTATTGATTATATCTTTCCTAAGAAGTTCTGTTTGGTGTACGATATTTGTGGACTTTGGTGTAGAACCAGCCCAAAAGGTCAGCCCTTTTCCCTTCTGGCCCCTCTGCTGGATACCGGACTATTCACCAGGCTTGCGAGTTCTTGAGATGCTTTTTCCAGCCGCATAGAATCATTAGAGTTTGAGATCAGGTAGGACGTTCTAGTCCGCGACACATGATTGTTGTGTAGCCAGCGGTTCTATCGAGGCATGCTGCGCTTTGAGGCTGTGGTCCGTCAGGATTGAATAGGCATCCTTCGAGGCTGCGCTTCATCAGGATCAACTCGTTACTTTAAACGATTACATATAACTATTACAGTAGTATTAAACCCGTAGGGTTAATATTCTTATGGTAGTTGATTTTTAACTAGGACTGCTTCCATCGTGATAACTTAATAGTTGCGTCTTTATAATATAATATTCATATGAAAGTTTAAGTAATTTAGTAGTCGAGAACTTCCCTAGTTTCTTTCTTAAATTTTCATTAATAGGTTTCTAACGAAACCTATTTATGTTTTCTTTATAAGTGTATTTGTAATTCTTTTGAGAAATATCAAAACATAACATCACGCCTTGTTTCCCCGAAGGGTTGGGCAGAGGTAACCCTATAGGACAGCCACATTTCGCCAGTTATGTTCAAGTCCCATGTAATAGGGGGCGAGCAATAGGCTCACCCGCTATTACCATCCATCAACCGGGCACAAATCCAAACTCCGGGCTGCAACTGACAAATTCCCGATAGAAAAACCCAATAACACGTTGCCCGACCTAGGAATCAAACCCAGGACCTCATGTTCAACAGTAGACCACTAGACCTACGAGGCAGTCTTTGAGAAATAAATATCTATAAAAAGTCTAGTAACAGTATTTTACTAGGCTTTTTATATCTTGATGCAATTTTTTTGTATATTTATTGACTACAAATTATGCGTGTTAAAGGGGTTAATATTCCTTTTGATTTCGCAACACTACCCGCATTTTTCGTTCATATTCAATTATATAATCCGTTAAGATTTTAGGGAATTCACCGATGAAACTGAAAGTTAATGAAACTGAACGTGCCTAGCACATCTGAGCCGAGTTCAAAAACTATTAGTGTCATCATGTGGAATATTGACACTGACAACTCTTGAACGCGGTGTAAATGTGCGCTTTAAAAATATCTATCGGGACGATAATTATTATTGTGGATATCCAACGTCATCAAAATAACACAGAGAACTAAAATGTATGGAAACATGAAAACGCTTTTAAATTTACATCTACGATAAACCGTAATAACGATAAAGAAAGAAAAAAGTTCATTTGGAAACAGTCCGTGAAACACAAAATACAAATAACAAAAAAAATAAGTGAAAATAATGTTTTTACAACAATAGTGTGTGCCTCACGGCTGCGACAAAAAGATTCATTTCAGCATTCGTGCCAGACAGATGCTGTTTGACACTGTTTTTTTATTATATTTTAGGGACAAGTGACGGGAGTACAAAATAACGTTTTCTAACGTGACACGATAATATCATCACGTT
Source organism: Dasypolia templi (assembly GCA_963555695.1). Classification (NCBI taxonomy): domain Eukaryota; kingdom Metazoa; phylum Arthropoda; class Insecta; order Lepidoptera; family Noctuidae; genus Dasypolia; species Dasypolia templi. The sequence continues at coordinate 7,232,461 of OY743158.1, forward strand.
GTTAAACATAAAAGCGCACAATTAGTGTGTTAATCGCGTTCAGTTTCATTGGTGAAATTTGCCAAAAGTCGTCAATTAGTTCGAACGTTGAATACATTTTAAACGGACCAACACCGCTATGTATTGCGTAATAAAAAGGTTTTGCCAATAATTTCCAAGTCACAACCATCCATTTTACTAACATACTTAGAGATAGTTCACGGAACAAAGTTGTTGCTATCCCAAGGCATATTAGAAAAGTCGCGAAGTTTCTCTTGGTGGGAATCTGTGGAAAATTGGCCGCGTCGAACTTTGCGCCGACGAGTTGGGCATACGAATTGAGTTCAAAAATTTAATACTGGCCATGTGGGTCCATCCAAGTTCTTAATTGGTTTCTGTATTTATCTGAGAATTAAGGACGATATAATTTATGAAAATATTTACAAAATATACAATCTAACAGCGTTAAAATAATAAACAATATGTACATGACTATAAACAAATTAGGTAATGAACCATGGCATCGAAAAATTCGACATTATATTTATTTTAAATCTATTATCTATTCACGTTGACAGCAATGTGAAAGAAATTTTTGATGCCCATGACTCTTTTACTTTTTAAAACTGAATTCACAAAAAGGCGGAGGTCCCAAATCGGTTATTTTGTTTGTTATGTTTGTGACCTCAGAACTCCGTCTAAACAGATTTGTTTTTCGTACAAATTTGGTAAAGTTCTGATGAGTGGTTTTTGAGTGAGCTTCACTAATACGTATTTTTTCACTCAGTGTATGTTGATGATGTTATTAAAACTTCCTGCCACTGTTATTTACTTAGCAAGTGGAGGTATACGATTTTTTGTGGGGTAGGTACCAAAACTAAAAAGTGAAAAATGAAAACTTTATTCCAAAAAATAAACAAACCGACTTACAATTTTAAAAAAAATATTGTTTTAAAACACCGTTCTTAATTAGAAAAAAATATATAAATGCATGCGAAACAGGTATTCCTATTTTACCTACGTAAACAGGGGACGCTCACGCTTGTCGCTTGTCGCAACTCACATCACTCGAGGCCGTAAATAGGGCATTAAACTATAGAAAAAAGAAAAAATGCATTGACTTAAATACCGTGACCTAAATAAAAATAAATAGCACAGCTGCAAATCATCGAACTTCAAACTTTTCTTGTATTCCGTTGGAACTTGCTTTCTTTATTTAGGCGGGCGCGAATTTAGCGGAGGCCCTCTACAAACACCCCGTTAATAACTTCAATTTTATTAGATGCCAGTGAAAGTTGGTGGAAAACTGAGAATTGGAACGGTGCTAACTGGCAAAATTGGTCCGATAGGCTTAGGTTATACAAATAGAGTTAACTAATTCAGAGAACCACTGTCCAATCTATCTTGGATTAAAAAAGAAATCATGTAAATTCGTTAGACAAACAAATGATTATTACAATGGTGGAACAGGCTTATAAACAGCTCTCGATTTAATTAAGCGTCTTTAAAAAAAAACATGGGTCTCATTTGTATTTTGTGTTTCACGAACTGTGTCCAAAAAAACATTTTTCTTTTTTTTTCTTTCTATAAAATCCTTAATCTCCTCCGTTTTTGCAGTCGGACAATTATAAAAAGCGAAGTTTTGTATTTTAACAAGTCACCCGCGGAATGAACAACATCCTTTGTACGTCATTGTAAAAAAACATGTGTCTCATTGGTATTTTGTGTTTCACGAACTGTGTCCAAAAAAACATTATTCTTTTGTAGTAAAACCCCGGTCACTGTGTTTTAAAACTACTTTATGGCACAGCCAATGTTACACAGCAAAATCAAGCTAGCACACGTCCGCACAGTACGGCCGTCCAGATCAGACTCCACACGCTCACCAAGTGTTGCCGACTCATCATATATATCGATTCTATCGATTCCTCAAATCGATTATATTTACCTTTATTCAATTTATTTAATTTTTCATTTAATAACCTATTTAAAATATTGAACCTTACACTCGTCCATTCTGACGTCGTGTATGTCCTCATTCACGGACCGGACAACGCATTCGCTCATTAACCTTACACTCGGCAAAAGAAAGCATCCATAACACATAAACAATAGATCGTATTTCAATAAACTAAGCGATACTTCAGTAACCCTTCAAATTCTTACAACAATATCGGAAATGGTATTCAATTTACCGTAAACCCATCCAATTCACGCAAAATTTAATCCAAAACTTGCTAGCCCATCCAATTCTAGGAAGATTGGACACCTTTGAAACACAGTTTTTGCTAACACATTTAATTATAGCAAGAACTGCTAGTTTACGTAATACAGTATTACAATAAAATTCATGTCAACCCATCCAATTCTGGCATGAATAGCTTAACTAATCCAATACTTGCTAACCCATCCAATACTAGCTAGATTGGCCACCTTTTAAACACAGTTCTTGCTAACCTATCAAATTCTAGCAAGAACTGCTAGTCTATATAATACATTGTTACAGTAAAATGCATGCCAACCCATCCAATTCTGTAATGAAAAGCTTAACTAATCCAATACTTGCTAACCCATCCAATTCTAGCTAAATTGGCCACCTTTTAAACACAGTTCTTGCTAACCTATCCAATTCTAGCAAGAACTGCTAGTCTACATAATACAGTGGTACAATAAAATGCATGCCAACCCATCCAATTCTGGCATGAATAGTATCATACGAGTAACTAAATTTTAATTTTATAATTATATTCTTGCTCCATCTAGTTCTAGCAAGGAAGTCCTAAACTAAATTAAAAAAATACTAACATTATTCATAAAACATGAACTCAACTCAGTAAATAGAAGCCTTCAAGTTTGATAACAAATCAAGCTATAATTAAAGTTCAAACCAAAATTATCGCTTCAATGTAACAAACAAATTTAATAATCGAAGTCTATATGAATCGTCGTTGGAATCGCTATTAACTTCAAGAGCCGCCAGGCAAACCCAGGGCAACATATTCGATCGGCAGCTACTGTCGTATTGCGCTTACTATTAGAAGTCGTCAACAATTTTTTTTTTTTTTTGGGTGGGAAATCATCAAATGACTTCTCCGTGTCAGACTTTTACTGACTAAAACCCACTGTTCCTTCAGTTGCCTGTGCCAGGGCCACGGTTTTCTCTTTAGAATTACCCGCGACCCTGAGGCGTCGTGCCTATCGAACTCAGTCACTTTGTGCTCACATCTCTTTGAGGCGCGCGTGGAACACGACACGCCGTCGACCCGGGCCTGGTCCTTACCGGACGGCAAGCTACCCGTTGCTCGCCGTCCGCAAGCCTGCGCCTACGGTGGCCGGGAATCTGCAGGCGACTCCCGACGCCCAGGGCGTCTCCTGCAGCGGCTATAGGGGGCGTGAGGGCGCAAGGCTCTCTCCCTCACGCGCTCCACCTCCTCCTTTGCGATCACCACCGTATGCTCCACCGTGTCCTCTGGGCGATCCACACAATGGTGACACCCGGGCGTTTCCTCCCGCCTTATGCGAAACAGGAACCTCCCGAAACAACCGTGTCCGGTGAGGACCTGTGTCAGGTGAGGACGCCACCACCACTCCTCAAAGAGGGGACTTATCGCCGCTATTGTGGCGTGCCCATAGTAGTTAATAATATTATCTGGCCTTTCACTAATGTCTCTAATCACATGGGCAACTTTTCTTTGCCCTGCTGAACGCATAGCAATTTCGGCAGCAGAGATTTTTCTACGAGATCCACGACGTTTCTTCGTCTTAAACGACGATTCCTCGAAATCTTTGCGAGGTCTTCCTGCAGATGTCACAACCTCACTCGATGTTGAAGGTTGTGGGGCTAAAGAACTCACAGTAAACTGTATGTCTCCTTCATCCAGCCAAGTCTTATTTCTAATTAAAAAACGCTCCTTCGATTTTCCCGAAGCCAACCATTTGGCTTCAATCTTAGTAGAAAAGTTGGATATTTTCAACTTTATTTCTCTTTGGCTGCTTTCAGTAATGTCACCAAAGTGAAATTTTGAAGAAAGATAGTCATAAATACGCGATATTTTATCATTCTTCGTGTGTTTCAACCACTCTTCAAAAAATGCTACCCTTGAAATAGAGTAAACGTGTTCTGAAAAAAAAAAAAAAATATATGTTGTACTGAAGTGTGCTGAACTATATGTCTATTTTTACAAACTACACAGTTATACCTACAATATATCTAAAAACTAGCCCGAATAGAGGCGAATCAATGTATTTCCTGAACGTTCAAAGTTTTGTTTATGAAAAAAATTACGCAAAAATTTATGCATTAAGTTAAAAAAATGCAAAAAATTCATTTTAATAGATTCTGATAAAAATAATATATTAAATAATAGTAATATATTAAATAACATACCCTCAGTATTAATATCCATCACAAAAAACTTTCACAATATCACTATAAACCACTATGAGATGTGCACAAAAGTGTCGCTAAATTGCAACTGATTGACCGGAACGCTTGCATTAAACTCATTACCTGACTTCTGAACTCTATGACTCATCAGTTAAGCATTTGAAAAACAACTTTTACTCGGAATTTGGAGTTTGGGGGTGTTGTTTATGTTATGGAATTAAGATTACATGGAAATGAAAACTTGAATTTTGTCCACCTAGCATGTTCTAGGCGAAATACTGTGCGTGGGTGAAAACGTTTGTGCTAAATCCCTATTACTCATAAGAAACTGCAAGAGTTGGTCAGGATGCGTGCAACGCAACGCCAACGCACTAGTTTTCAGCGTTTTATCATTCAACATTCTCTTCACAGGGAGAAGCTATCAAAATCTTTTCCTGCCACTCTGACCACTAAACAGAATAGAGTTCAACCCCTCATACCATGTTTTGGCCAATCCCTGGAGCTTTTGCATAGCGAAATAGACGTTCCTATTAAACGAGGAGCAAGTACGAGGTACGTAGGTTAGAGGCCACGTGGACTCGAATCGACACGCCGACGACTACGCTCCCGGTGGATTTCTTCTTCCAGGCGCCTGACTATGTCTTGTTCCCGCTCCAGTTCGCGTTACGTTTCCCGAATGCTCCTACTGCGCCGGCTGTGATGCGCTGAGCTGCGACTTCGACAGCGACTGCGAGCTCATCGAGCTTTCTGCATCTGCCTCCTTCATCATCACGTCTCAATGACGTGCGCACAGGTGTCTGCATGCAGCGGCTTACACCGTTCCCATCTTGTTTCATTGTCTAGGAACTCGAAAACAAAATTGCGGTTTGAATCAGAATCGATTATTCATTAAAACAAGTAATTTAGGAGACACGCGATTTAACTCAGAAACGGAGCGTCCTAGCGCAAAAAAAATACAAAAAGAAACGACTTTTCAAAACAACGTTAATTTAAAAAAGACTTTTAAATACCGTAATAAAATAAAAAACCATTTGTAACGTTTTGCTACCTACTTATTTCCTTTTGAATATTTTGTAGGAATTAGAAACTGTCTTTGAATACTACACAGTTACAGTCTATCCTTCAACACAACATTTGAGTTGACCAACCGTCAATCCGTTTATTTTTAAACCAGATCCAAGATCGTAGAAGACGTTTACCGTCTGAAATCAAAGGACAATTCAAACCCAGTCGTCGTAGAACTGACTACTGTAATAATGAAGGACAAAGTTCTCAGGGCAGTCAAGAGCTTCAATAAAACAAAAGTTAAGGGAGAAAAGCTAAATACTACGCATCTGAACCCTGGATACCAATTAAAGCAGCTTTATATAGCAGAAACGCTATCTCACAAAACCCAGAAGCTGTACTTTTTGGCGAGACAATTTAAAAATAGTCACGGGTATAATTTCTGCTGGACATCAAACGGGATTGTATATCTTAAAAAGACCGAAGAGACAGCTCACATCCGTATAAACCATGATACGGACCTGGACAAATTAAGAAACACCATATGACTTTATTTTGTTTATACTGTCGATTTGAAAAGGTTGTTGATTTTTATATTGCATGTTTTTTTCACTTTTAAACACTTAAGCTATTGCTATACATACTTTAGTACACTGTACAAAAATTACTTACACAATAATCTTTATATTAATCCATTATCATATAATTCTGCTGTAAATATTAATGATGAACTAATAGATCATACATTCTCATACCAAAACCTTCTGCTACACAATCTCTCAAATACACAATACATAATCATTCATACATTAAATTATAAAATACTCATCACTTCACGACTACACTACTGTCATACACACCTTACAAACAAAATCCATTTGGAATCTCTCATACATTGTACAGCCTACCAACAGTTCTTTTCAAAGGTTGACTACTATTCACTACATAATTGTCTATTTCCCATAAATTCAATGACTTAATTGATTTGTCCGAGGACATTGATGGAGTAACTGTATCGAAATCACAAACAGCTGACATTGATGAATGTCATAAAATAATTTCTACACCCACTGAACAGAACCTCCTAATGTTTACGCAGAACATACGTAGCATCGGTTGTAATATGCCGGAATTGGAAGTTCTATTAACTAGAATGCAACTCAAATGTGATATAATTATACTGACGGAATGTTGGCTCTCTTGCACGTCAGTTATCCCAAACCTTGCGGGATATAGTCATGTAGGAACTACAATCAACCCCAAGCAAAATGATGGCGTGGTAATCTACTACGATGAAAACCTTTGTCTTACTATAGATGAACCTGATATGCAGGAGTGCGATTGTCTGGTGGCTGTAATTGACAACCGTATTGCTATAATAGCATTGTATCGCTCTCCATCCTATAAAAATATAGAGGTATTTCTATCATCGCTAGATAAACTACTACAATCATTATCAGCCCTTGAACACATTATTGTAATGGGGGATATAAATATAGATATAAACCCTAACAAAATCAACATGGCTGGGGAGCGCTATCTAACTTTAGCAGCCTTACATGGCCTTTTGCCAGCACACACTTTAATAACACGTAGTGGAAGTGACACTTGCTTGGATCATGCTCTAATAAAAACAAACTACCCCATCACCACTGTGGTACCACACACAACATTAACAGATCATTACCCGGTTCTAGTGAGCATGAACTTTAAGAAAACACGCAAGTTGGCAGTAGCTTCAATAACTAAAGTTGACAATATAGGCTTGGAGCGAGACCTGTTAGAGATCGATTTTGGCCCAATTTATCAAACAGCAGACCCAAATGTATCCATTAACTACCTAACACAACATTTACAAACCGCAATCGCTAATAACACTAGACAAACTACTCTCCCTAAACGCCATAGAATAATAAAACCCTGGATAACACAAGGGTTGTTACGATGTATTAGAAATCGAGACAAGTTACATAAAAAATTAAAAACATATCCGGAAAACGACATCTTAAAGCTAACATACACTCGCTATAGAAATTTCTGTAATGCGATACTAAAAAGGGTTAAACGATCGTTTGAAAAAAACCTACTTAAGTCTGCAAACAAAGACAACAAAAAACTTTGGAAAGCAATAAAAGAGATCACTAACACGTCTAAAAAAATAAATCATCCAAAAGAACTGCTAACGATATCAACCTCTCCAGATACAGCCCTTAACGAAGTTAATAATTACTTTATAAATGTAGGAAGTTCCTTAGCTAACAAGATTTACCAAAAAAATTCGAAAACGTCTAACATCATAAATATACCCAATACCGTCACGAGTGTCGTCAATTCATTTGTTATAACAGATACTTCAAATGAAGAGGTAGAACGGCTTATCCTCGACCTAAAAACCGATTGTGCCAGTGGCTGGGACAATATTAGCTCTAATTTTCTCAAAACCTTTAAGGACTTGCTTGTACCACTCCTAACGAAAATTTTCAACGATTGTCTTCACAATGGAGTGTTTCCTGACGCCCTAAAAAAAGCAGAAGTGTGTCCAATACATAAAAATGGAGACAGAGAGCGTCTCGAAAACTATCGGCCCATTTCTATTTTACCATCCTTATCAAAAATACTGGAAAGAATAATAAATACAAGACTTACAAATTATCTAGAGAAAAACAATTTGCTTTGTGTTAACCAATATGGCTTTCGGCAAGGCAAGTCCACTGAACAAGCCGTAAATAAACTAATAGATAGCATTACTTCAGATTTAGATAAAAAGAAAAAATGCCTCACCATCTTCTTAGATCTGGCCAAGGCATTCGACACAATCTCTGTCTCACTCCTATTGGACAAGCTGGATAGGCTGGGTATAAGAGGTACGCAGCACAAACTCTTAGCAAGCTATCTAACCGGGCGTTCTCAATCTGTTCGAGTAGATAAACATAAAAGTTTTTACCTCCCTGTCACTCACGGTGTTCCGCAGGGCAGCATACTGGGACCTACGTTATTTCTCGTTTATATAAACGAACTCACAGGTCTTAAACTTACCCAAGGAGAAATCATATCATTTGCAGATGATACTGCACTCTTTTTTTCCGGTGATACATGGGATGAGGTTTTTGTTGCTGCACAGCTGGGTTTCAACGTTGTTGGAAGGTGGCTCCAGAGTAACATACTGACATTAAATGTAGATAAGACCAAATACATCTGCTTCGGTATAAGGACAGCCAATTTGGTCTCAACTAACAGTCATCACGGCCAAGATATCTTGGCACATGAGTGTCACTCTGGACTTGACTGCAAGTGCCGTTCACTGGAACGTGTGCCAAATATTAAATATCTTGGTGTAACAATAGATAGCAGTCTCAACTTCAAAGAGCACATACGACTCCTGAGCGGCAGGATAAGAAAGCTCATATATATTTTTAAAAATCTAAGGCACGTTGCAGATCCTGTGCTGCTAAAGCAAATTTATTTCGCACTCTGTCAGTCGCTTCTTGCGTATTGTATATCTTCTTGGGGAGGTGCGGTGAAGACTGCGTTAAAGCCATTAGAGGTCGCCCAACGTGCGATTCTAAAGGTGAGCCATTTTAAGCCGCTTTATTTTCCTACTGCTACACTGTATCAGCTTTGTGGAGTCATGACTGTTAGACAGTTATTTATAATAAGTGTCACTCTTCTACAGCATAGCAAGCAGGTATATGATGCACGAATCCACCAAAAACGAAGAGCTGACTTGGTTTGTGGCCGAATTACTCTCTTTAGAAGTAAATTTAGCCAACGCTTCGCGAACTTCATTGGGCCCTTTCTTTACAATAGATTGAACAGGGCGTTAAATATATACCCACTTACAAAAATTCAATGCAAAAAAAAGGTGTCTGAATATCTACGAAAGCTAAATTATGAAGAGACTGAACTTCTGATGCATATAACACAATGATTACGTTAGCATTAAACTGTTGGATTGATACTTCACACAGATCAAACACACATATTTCCAAATACTAAACTTCTCATGGACTACACACACTTTCACACACCTCCCACACACCCTCTCTCAATTCATACACTCACACTTCATCCCACACAATGAGAGGTCACGCATTCATACTCTACATATTATAATAGCATTAAAAATTTATAAAACCTATGTGTAAAATAACACTAACTGTTACATACCTTGTAAAAAATATTGTTAATGGCTATGATTAGTGTAATATTATCTGAGGGGATTTGCGCTGATAGCCGAAATACAGGTTTTGCCTAGTTCGGCTACAGATGCTTAACTCATTTGTATTCATAACTAGCCTATATTTAATGTGTAAAAAAATTGGTAAAAAATCTAGAAATAAATAAATACTTTAATACTTTAAATACTTTAAATACTTTAAGATCAGACTCCAAACGCTCGCACTTGTTGCCGACTCATCATATCGATTCTATCGATTCCTCAAATCGATTGTATTTACCTTTATTCAGTTTAATTAATTTCAAATTTAATAACCTATTTAAAATGTTTAATCAATTAATTTAATCAAATCCTTAATCTCCTCCGTTTTTGCAGTCGGATAATTATAATAAGCGTAGTTGTTTTTATTTTAACAAGTCACCCGCAGAATGAACAAATTCGTTTGTACAATGACTACATTCGCATCCTAAAAGTTAGTCCAGTAGCTGTCGCCGGTTATACGATTTTCACCCAATGAAACTTTGCAGGGAAAGAGCTTCGAAATTCGAATTTGTTCCGTGTGTGTTTTGTTTCCTAAAATTATTATATTTTTGTATTGAACGTAATTGTAGACGTTTTTGATTTAAGTATTGCCTTAAGGTACGTGGTCGGTCATTGTTGGTTTTGTATATTATGTTTGTAGCTTGCTATTTTTTGTACGGAAATTCAAATCAATATGCAAAGCATTTTCCCACTTATGTCGGTGTCAGCTTCCAGTCCAACTGGATGCAGTTAAATACCAGTATTTAACATTGAGCGGCTGTAAATCCGATCTCCACAACCCGGTAACTGGGGACCACGATAACCCTTGGTAAGACTGGTTGTCCGACTTTTGGCATTTATGCTTGTCTACCAGCATACATATGAAATCAGACACAGGCCTCGGTGAAAGGACGCGGGCCATAATCTACCACGCGGGCTCCGTGCTCGGCAGATGTCAATTGTATTCGAGTTTTTGTTTCTAAGACGTACACCGTTTTGATAACAGTGACGATGAAATTATTTACACACACTAAATCGCTTGTCCCTGACAAACGATTTAGTTTGTGTACATAATTGTCGATCTTTCGACCTTCAACAACTCGTTACGTTACCACTGGGCCACCACTATTCTCCGTAGCGACTGCCAAAGAATGTCAGCCAGGATGCGCGGCTTAACGTTCTTGCCGAAGCATGGGGACGTCTCTAATATAAGAAGTATAGTGCATGTTTGAGATTTTGTGAGATGATGGACAAAACATGTTTTTTGTTTTTTGAGGCAATATTCTCTGGTTTTTATTTGTTCGTTTTACTTGTTTTTTTTTTTTTTTTTTTGTATTATTTCTAACTGTTATTTTTTCCTTATTGTTCATAATTATGTCTGCGTTATTGATATTTGCAATAAAATAGATCTGAGGCTGTTATGTTGTGCATGTTTTTCTCAAATAAAATAATTTGTCTTAGCAGGCGTTGACCTCGTATTCACCGATAAATTAACAACCTTTGGTCAATTTAACCTAATTGATGACATCAGTTAAAGTGACATAAAGGGCTTTCAAAGTTATTATTTAACCTCTGAATTTGCATAGCTGTCAAAATCAAAATGATCTTCACTTTCGTTAAGAAAAGGTTGCTTTTGTGTTGTTGCCACTGACTAGACTAGTATTTCAAAATCACTGTGATCTTTATTTACGTTACAATAAGGTTGTAGTTCGGTTACTTTTGTCAGAGGTAAAATAACTGAAAGAATTTTAGTCGTCGGTCACCTTTCTAAGCGTTTTTTTTGTGTGATAATTAATAATGTCATTTGCCAAGTCATACTCTAGACATTAGAGGTTGCGACCTTCAGCTTTCTGACTAATAGTGTTAAAAGTAATTTAGAGCTAAAATTAGAATGACGAAAGGGTGAAATAAATTGTAGGTAATTTATTCTTATGAGTAATACGAGTATAGCTTATGGTTCTAGCAAAATCTCAAAAGAATTTTTGAACTAACAATCTTGGTATGTATCTAATAGTGTGTTGAAATATTTCGTTAATTAAGGATTTTACAAAACACAAAACGAAAGATCAAGACATACCATACTGTAAAAATGTTTTTCTTGTTCGTTTTTTTCCATGATGACGTAGTTTTGGAACGGACCGCTCGTTTTCTAATTAACGATATTTAGGATAAATAAGTGTTGTGTCACCATTAAACAACCAAACTCAAATTATTTAGTAGGGCTAATGGGAATTAATTAAAAGTAAAATCACAACATTATTCCCTTTTGTATCATTGACAAAATTAGTTGGACGAACGGAAATAAAATTTAATATTTATTAAATTACGCGGAATTTGATAACCATAATTAATTACTGTGATAAATACGGTGGTGTAACGTAGAGAAAAATGAATTTTGATTATGGGAGTCGCTTCTGGGGGCAAGGAAAGAAAACAAAGTTTTTAAACTGTACCGTGTGACATAATATCAAATGAACGGGCTAGTTGTGTGGCTCTCCATTTTTTTTGTTGTTTTATTATCATAAATACTCTTACAGTTATGTCAGAAAATAGGTGCAACATTTACCATTACCCCGTTTATCTTGCATACGGAAAAGAACCACTGTGTTTTTTTTTAAATTCTTATTTTACTTCTAGAAACAGACAGTAAAACCTACGAGTATAAGAAGTCTACGGTTATAAAATAACATAGTAAGATTCTCAATGTTTTGTGTAAAAACTTGCATTTGCAGTTGGAATGTAGGCACGGAAGAACATTTTCAACTACAAAGTTAAGCATGTTCTTGGGATAATTTATCGAGTGGGGCTTGTGTTCATAGCACCCTCATTTATGTTCGTTTTAGCAGTTGAGAGACGTATTCGTCAGATGTATGTTGGTACACGGACCTGATGTCTTAGTGTTGCCACCAAGTGAACGAAATTTCAGGAAACCCTTATTGTGCTAAACCAAATTGCTAAAGGATAGTTGTATAAATAAAAATAAAAATTCCGTACGTCCTAATGAAAAACGGAAGCCTAATAGGATCACTCGTGTGTCTGTCCGTCTGTTACAGCCAATTTTTTCAGTGACCCAAACACGGTGGTGGAACGTAAATAAACGAATCAGGAATATGGGGGTCAATTTTGGAGGGGAAAATATAAAATTAAAAATAACAGTTCTGCGAGCTTTGCTTTCGACCGTGTGATTTTAAAATAAACAATTTCAAAGTAATTTATATAAAAAAATACCATTTCCCCACCTTATCTCCGAAATTAAAAAAATCAGTAAAAAATACCTACTTCCATTTGTTATGAAAGCTGGATTAGCATGTATTTACGCACATTAGGCAGCCGAGCATATTATAAGTTGGCGGATTACATCGCTGATAAAAATGCATTTGAAAATACTACTGTAGCTGCTAAAGATTAAAATAAAAACTTATATAATATAATTTCCTAAGCCATATGTGAATACTATGTACATATACTATAAAGCTACCATTTTCTGGGTACGTCTTTCATTGACTTGAATGTGCCCTGGCGACTGAGAGCATGTCATGCTCACTCTAATGTTTCGCTAATGGTGGGGGGTGCTTTGGATCATTTAGCTCCCTTTAAAATGGTTGATCTGAATGGTGCTAATCCATGCGTCATGTTCGTGAACGGGCGCCGTTTTCAATTGTTTTCGTATTTATAATATGGACGCTTTTAACGTTCTGCATCGTTCTCACATGTATAATTTCATCATGAATGATGAACCAATTTAATGTAGCCAAAATATGATTTAAAAGAGCGTCCGTGAAGTTTCTTGCCCGTTCTTCTCCATTGGTACCTAATACGCTTTGGAATAGGCAACTAACTTCATTTCGCTGACCGATCAACCTTGACAATTCAATAGTGGCTGTAATTGGTTTATTTGAAAGAAATTATTTGAATTTAAGTTGAGTTTGAGTTTAAACAACAAAGACGAAACTCTATTAACACGATTTTATTCGCTTCACTTGTAGCTATGATTGTAATAACATCTAAGCTGTCAATTTCAACCTACTTCTAATTAAAGTATCTAAATGAAACATTGTATTTATTATCTTTATCGATTTTACCGCCCTTACGGGTGAGGTACATCTGAATGATCGCCAATTTAGACTAGCTTGGCGAATACTGACTCCCTACGAGATGACTGATGTTGTTTGAATGTCAAAACTATATTTTTGTATCTTGGCATTGATCTGAGGCTCTAGTGTGAGTTTCTTTTAACCATTTCGATTTTACGCATCGACCGCGTTCGGCACTCCGATTGGCCCTTCACCATTCGAATGCGGTCGATGCGTAAAATGGAGACGGTTAAAATAAAGTCACTCTAGGCCCAGTGATGACGGAGTCAGGAGGCGGATAGTTTAAGTCTTCAGTGACTGCTAGTAAAGCTTGCTAGTTTGGGTTCATATGATTTGTTTTGAAGAGTTCAGTTGGGCTTGGTAACGAGGATCTTAAGAGGGTAAAGTCCACAGTGACTTAATTTCTTACCAGAAGCCCATAGGAGGATCTGTGCGATACCCACGACACCGCCAAACCGTACATTTTGACCATGATGTAAGGTTTGTCGAGTTAAGCTTTGTTTAATAAGGGGCTTGGCTTTTCATTAGATCTGATAACATTTTTTTTATAATAGTTAGAAATTACGTTACGTTTACTTTGCGAGTTTGTGATGGGTCCTCAGTATCTACCTATTCTCGGCACTCGACGGCGACGTCAAGGTGAAACAAATGACGATGCATTCTGTAAAACAGAGAAAACTCAAAAGTTGAAGTTACAGGAGTCGACGTAAATGATAAACAATTCTTATGGTACCTGTGCCGTAGACGAGGAACTGATAAGCTTTGTACGATTTTCTCGCTCAAGAAACGTACAAAAGTATAGATTCTGTGTAAGTAAAAGAGAAACTTTTATTCATAGTTGATCGCTGACTGTTCACACCGCCAGCTAGTTCGGGTTTCTTGCAGCGACAAAACCTTTCAAAGAGAGTACTTGACCAGCGACGCTCGCTTTGCGGGTAGAACACTCGCACTCATGCATGGTCCATACGCATACCAGCGAGTAATCGCTGGTCGCCGTAGCACACTCGGTCTTCATAGCATAACCAGCTTATAATGTTCCCACTGCTGGGACACAGGCCTCCTCTTAGTGAGAGAGATTGAGCCGTAATCCACCACGTGGGCCCAGTGCGGTTTGGTAGATGTCACATCTTCGAATGTTTGGTTCTAAGACATGCCAGTTTCCTCACAATGTTTTCCTTCACCGTTTTGAGAGCAGTGCTGATTAAATAATTTCTACAAAGTAAAGCGCCTGTCTGAAACGATACTTACTCCCGTTCTATCAATTTCATCTCCTGCAGAAAAGTTTTATGCATCCGTTGTATGAGATATTGGAAAATAGCCTTTATGCCTGTTTCGTCTAGACGCATTCAGACAATTACTTTTTAGTTTTTATAGACCGTTATCTGTTATGGTCTTTATACAATTTTGTTTCATGTTGTACTCTTCTTTACCGATACGAAAGAGGTAATAAATCGGAATCCCGAATTACTGTGTATTTAATGACATTGACAATATCAGTATTTTTGCAGATACCACCACAGCTTTACATGGTTTTCACGATCGAGATGTAATAACCATACTTTTTAATATTTTTTTTATTCACATGTACCTCCTGGAATAAATTCTCTTAATGATCGTGAAAACCGTCAGTGTCCTTTGCGGAGTCAAACAACAGACTTATGTTTTATAATTTATAATATACATATAGATATGTATTGAAGATACTTAGACAGTTATATCACGTTCCCACGGCCCGTTAACTGACAAGCTGGTTAAGGCGTTGCTACGCCTGTATAGGCCTGTCGCGACCCGTTCTGAGCATTCTCTTATAAACAAAGCGAAATGAAACAAGTCGTCCAGGCCTGTGATGCCACGTTTCCATAGACACACGTTTCTCACAGGCCGCGACCTAAAGTACCTGCGTCACCCGAAACGAAAGGGAACCGTGCCTCCTTCCGAGCCAGAGGTCGAGCACCGGCCGGACCACCTCGATGATGACGAGGCCGGCGGTAGGGCGTGAGAGCCTGTCCCGACATTCCACCACCAGGACCTCGCGAAACTGCGACCGACGCTGCTTCATTTGGCGCTGCATCACCTGCTCGCCCCGCACCCTAGTTCCTAGCGCCGTCGATACAGTGACGCGAGGAAGGTCCCAGGTCGGGGATCCGGCCAGTGCACAGGCTGCCTCGTAGGAGATCGTGCGGTACCCTCTTATAACTCTGACGGCCATTTCTTTCTGCGGCTTTCGCAGAACATAGATGCTAGCGGCCGTCAGGTCAGCCGCCCAGATTGGGGCCCCGTAAAGGGCCGATCCCCACGTAGAGTCGCCTACAAGCGGCGCTCGGGCCGCCCAGATTGGGAAGCAGGTTGACAGCGCCCCAGCCGCGCCTTCTTGGGCACCAGCCGCCTAAAGTGGGAGCTGAAATCACACCGGCTGTCAAGCACCAATCCCAGGTACTTCATGGTGGCCTCGACAGCGATTCGAACCCCCCCGACCACTATGTGTGAGCCGGGCGGTGGCGCCCGCCGGGGACCATGAAATACCATGGCCTCCGATGTTGAGGGCCACCTCCAGGCCTAGGCGTCGTATGCGGCTCACCACCTGTGAGACTGCAGCCGTCGCCAGCAACGCTGCCTCCCTGTACGAATTCCCCCGGGCTGTGACCAGCGTAGCGTGTTGTCCGCGTAACACGTCAGGTCTACGCCCTGTTGGAATTCGCCCATCAACACCCAGGTCTTACCCGATGTTCTACAGGAGCGGCCCTGCGACCGAGCCCTGCGGAACACTGCACGATATGTGACGTCGGTTTTCGCCATCACGTCCTATGTAGGTGTCACACCTCTGCTGATGCGGCGGAGGTAGAGAGGCACACGATGATACCTCAGTGCCTCCCGAATGCAACACCCTGCGATGTTGAAGGTGTTAGAGATGTCCAAGGACACCGGCCTATCGGCCAGGCCAAGCGCGACGCGGTTTGTGAGATAGCTAGCCACGTCCTTGCTGTCTGGCAAAATTTTGATTAGTCCTTTTAATTTTATGATGACTACCTCGTTGGTCTAGTGGTCACAAGCGCTACTGCTATGCATGAGGGCGCTGATTCTAGGTTCGATTCCCAGGTCGAGCAAAGTGTGATTGGGTTTTTTCACCAGGTAATTTCTAAGTAGCAACCCGGAGTCTGGATTTGTGACAGGTTGATGGCAATAGGCTCGCCCCCTGTTTCCCGGGACTTAAACATTTCTGGCGAAATGTGGATATACTATTAGGTACCCCTGTGCTTAACCCTATGGCGATTACTAGCGTGTTGATATGCAATGGGTTATTATTATGAGTATATACAACTCATACACAAGTACAAGACAAGTATCCATAACATGGTAAAAAATCAAACTCCTACATTAAATAAAATTTAAAACATGCAATATAATCAAATAAGCAATATAATCCACCCTATTTACATTATCCATAAAGTTGACACTGCTTTGTTTTATCAGTAATTTGCAGGTTTTATGTAGTACCCAAGGTACTTTCAAGAGAAATGTTAGGGGAAATAGTTTTTTAAATGAATCGCAGATCTCTTCCTTCTTTGTCCCAAAATGCATGGCCCGTACCTGTAATAAAAATATATTTTAAAGTTGCCCAATTGTGAGTCAGATGTCCGCATTAAAGATTGCGTACCAACAAAATTATTGCACTCATAATTATACAGCGTGAAAAGTGTAGTTTACAAACCATCAAACTGAACAATTTTCTCCGTGGGACAAACATCGTAATCAAGAAAAAATACTATGCCGTCCCATACATTTGGGTCTGTACCACACCCTTTAATTTTTATTGCCACGTTAGAGATCGTATTTTTACATATCGACAGTGACTATGGAAATTCCAACTGGCAGGTAGGCGGTTAACAAACAATTACGAAGTTCAAAAAAAAAATCTTTTCTTCTTTCCAGATTTTAACTAGCTTTTTTGGAATCGTTTTATCGAGATCCTTATTTTTTCACTCTTTTGTTTTTAGTGTACAAGGATATTTTGGCTCCTGAATCTCAAATCTCACACTCAAAGGGTTTATTTGTTGAATGGGCAACTTCATCTTTCTGACTGAGCGACCCCTTGACAATTCAAAAGTGCCTGTAATTGGTTTATTTGAAATTAATGATTTGAGTTTGAGTTTGAATTCCTTTTGCCCTTGTAGAGCAGGGCTAGCGTTTAGCCAAGCATTTCAATCAGCGATGTAATCCCCTAACATAAAATATATGTGGCTGCATATTTTGCGTTTAATCTAAGATTTAAATTTCGTTTTATACAGTTGAAGTATGTGGGGAGATGACCCTTTTTTAACCAGTCTGAAACAAAGGTTGAACTAATTGGTTGATTGGAATGATATTGACAGTAATGCGTTTTTCGTAAAAAAAATGTGAAATTGTCACAGAAATTCCTTATTGCTGAAAACGGATAGCGTAAGCTTAGTAATAGGGTGCTTAAAGCTACGTTTTCCTAACTTCACTAGCTGACCCAGCGAATTTCGTACCACCTCAGAATATTTTTTTCTTGACTGCCTGGTTGGTATAGTAGACTGCCTCGTTGGTCTAGTCGTCGAAAGAGCTACTGCTGAGCATGAGGTCTTGGGTTCGATTCCCAGGTCGGGAAAAGTGTTATTGGTTTTTTCTATCTAGAATTGTGAATCTCGAGAAGAGTGAGCTTATACTATTACAAAGGGTTTCCATGACAATCAAGTCAAGTCTTTGAGTCATTGTGTGTCAGAGGTTTCAAAACGAAACAAAACGCGGTTGCGCAAATCTAACGATTTAAATATTTGCCGATGCCATTATTTTCATGATAGCCGTCACTGCGGCCATTATATGGTGACCACCACACTTCTAGGAAACCGTTGATTTTGGCAACTATTGTGTACTAAACCCTACAAAAAAATACCTGATAATTTGTGCTCGGTTTTCAGCCTTCCGTTTTGACTGGACACATCTAAATCGACACTCGTTCGTATATGTTTTATTGTCGTTGGCACATATGGGGAAGTAAATTCTGAGACAGTTGTTGCATTTCAGGTCCTTTTGATGAGGAGGGTAATAGTCAATCGTTTTTGGCGATACGTAGTGATAAATTATGGAGATTACTGTTACTGAAAAATAAGAAGGACTTTATTGTTAAACATATCTAAAATAACATCACGCCTGTAATACCGAAGGATAAGACAGAGGTGTACCCTATAGTACACCCACATTTTGCCAGTTATGTTTAAGTCCAATGTAACGGGGGGCGAGCCTATTGCCATCAACCGGGCACAGATACATAATCCAGGCTGCTTTTATGAAATTCCTGATGGAAAAACCTAAATTCACTTATTTATTGTTAAAGTAGGAAGAAAATTATCTGAAACAAAACAGCAGCTGAACTATAACTTTCACGTGTAATAAATCTATGGCTTTATTATCGTGTAATACTGGCGTGATGTTATAGTATTGAAACCCTGGCTTTATATACTTTAACAGAGCGCAGAAAGGGTCATCCAAACTCTTTAAAAATTACAGAATGACTTTAAAAAAGGGACATATATTTGTACTCGGTCTTGAACCCATAACCTAGTGGTGAAGCAGGTATTTAAAATTTGAAACCACTCAAACAATGCAAATGAAAAAACACCTCAAAAAAGTTCAAACATAGGGTAGGCAGAAACTATAAAATGCCACCTGATACGATCGTTCTTCGTTTACGTTCATACATTTCTGGTCAACAAGCACGCCTGTTGTCTAGATAGGTAAATTATAATAAATTCAGGTAATTTACACTCATTGACAAACATAAATTAACAGATACCAAATTAAATAAATATACACTGTTACTATTTATTGGGTTTTTCATCAGGAATTTTCCAGTAGCAACCAGGGTCTGGATTATTGTGCTCGGTTGATGGTAATAGGCTCGCCCCCTATTACGTGGGACTTAAACATAACTGTCGAAATGTGGGTGTTCGATAGGATACACCTTTGTCTATTCCTTCGGAGCTTACAAGCGTGATGTTTAAGTTATATGTTAAAAAAAACCTAGTAAATACTTACGAATTATGAACATCATTTCGACGTGTATTTTGAAATGAATAGAAGAAAGTTACATTATGTACATTTTTATGAATGCTTTGCTAATTGAGTTTTATGGGCAACGTAAAAGACATTAATTACTATTTAACTTTTTATTGTTCAACTAGCACGTGCCTTTGCATAGTATTTACGACATGCTGAAACATCGAGATTTCTTTGTTGTTTTTTTTTTAAATTTTAGATCTGCAATCGGCTTATCTAGCTATAATCAGACGTGGTTTCAGAAGGTTATATAATTTTTTGGCAATTTGGCCGACATCAACACAAAGCATGATATGATCTATTCTCAGTCTCTCTGATCCAGATTTAGTATAATGCCATCTTTTTAGGCGTGTTGTGGTTTGGTAAATTTATGAGGTTCTTAGCCAATTCATTGGCATGCTCTAGTAGTCTCTTCTTGTATGGAGTACAGTTTATGTTTAGTTCTTCCTTTACCGTGGGCATCTTTAAGTATTCATGAATTTCGGAGTTTCTCACAAACCACGTTGCGCCTGATATTGATCATAAGGCTTAATTTTGCAAACTCTGTAGGATTTCTATGTTGGAGTTACTGGCAGAACCCCATAGTTCTATAACATATGTCCACACAGGTTTTATGATAGCTTTACAGACAGACCAGTCATTTGTTGTTCGGAGATAAGTGTGATTTGCGTCCCAATAGCCAAGACCTACGTCTTGTATAATATTTTTGTATCAAGTAATTTTAATATATTAATATTTCTTTGTTGTGATTAATTTTGACACATAAACCTTCCGTAAAAATTCTCTATATAATAAAGAAAACCCCTTTAAATACCTTGCAAAGTTTTGAAGAACAACGGTCACAGAGAATAGTCTGTCTCTGTGACCGTTGTTCTTCAAAATTTTGCACAAACAAGCGACTTTAAATTATAATACACTCGGTTCCATAAATAACGGGTCAGTTATATAAGTTCGAATATCTACAAAACTGTAAAAGTTAGATCAATGAAATAAAAAACAGAATAAAGACTATTTAGTTGCGCTTCTTATAACATACTATTTATACTGGTTTCACAATTTATTTATTTGAAAAATGAAAATGTTTGAAAACAAAATTTTTGCTTTATGTCAGTATATAATGACATAAAGCAAAAATTTTGTTTTGGGACTTGGGAGCAAATAAATCGAGCCACTTCCTTTTTCACGCATTATGGTTATTATTTTTGGTATTATGGAACGCATCGATTCGAAACATATATCGCCTAAAAGGGTATTTAATAACCTTTACAATGAGGGTCGTTAGTTGTCAAAATTTCATTTTAATTAAAGTTTAAAGGGTAGAATAAAATTATCGCATTTAATTTGCTTATGACATTTTTATTGTACTCTGTTAAGAAAAGATTAAATTTGAGGTTTTTGTTAATCATACCCATATTACTTGTTATTGTTGTCTTTATCTGTGTCTGTGTAATCAAAATAACCTGATAAAATGGATACTACACCGATGGAAGCTGCCCAAGTTGTAGCTTTACTTGAGGTTGGACACGGACAACGTGAAGTGGCACGCAGACTTCATTTGAGTCGTTCAAAGGTACAGCGGGTATACCGCAGGTATCTGGAGACTGGTGCTTTTGTTCGGCGACCTGGAACTGGCCGACCACGGGCAACAACAGAACGTGACGACCGCTTTATTGCAACCAATTCGTTGCGCGACCGTGGACTTAATGCTGTTCAGCTACAGCAAGCGTTACGTGACGTTCGAGGTGTCGCAATCAATAGGTGGACAGTGAGACGAAGACTAAAGGAACGAAATTTAACATCACACAAACCAGCAACTGGCCCAAAATTGACTGTAGCTCATCGCCGATCTCGCTTGGAGTTTGCTCGAGAACACATTAATTGGACGTTAGAAGACTGGAGGTCAGTTTTGTTTTCTGACGAGTCAAGAATCTGTCTTTTTAGCAATGACGGGAGAAACCGAGTGTATAGACGTCCTGGTGAAAGATTTGCCCAATGTTGCATTCGAGAAACTGTGAGTTTTGGTGGTGGTTCTTGTATGGTGTGGGGAGGAATTTCTCTAGACGGAAAAACGGAACTTGTCTTCGTCGACCCTGCCAACGATGGCAGTGGTAGACGTGGATTAACAGCTGACCGATACATAACTGACATTCTTGAAGACCACGTAATGCCGTATGCTGGTTTTGTCGGAGAAAATTTCTTGTTTATGCATGACAATGCGAGACCTCATACCGCGCAGATCGTTACGGAATACTTGTCTGCGATCGGGAGTCAACAAATGGTATGGCCAGCACGAAGTCCCGATTTGAACCCGATCGAACACCTATGGGACGAGCTAAAACGGAGAGTCCGAGCCAGGGTTCCCGCTGTTTCATCCATTCCCGAGCTTAAAGTCGCTGTGCTTGAAGAGTGGGAGAACATACCACAATATGTCATCGTAACTCTGATCAGATCGATGACTAATAGGCTACAAGAATGCATCAGGGCACGAGGGGGTAATACCAGTTATTAAGAATTTATTTTTTGCAATAATTTTGTTTTTTATTGTTTTTATGGACTGTTTTAGCCCTACTAAATTTTTTACCAAAATTACCATTTTTCTTGCAGAGCCAATAATTTATCATTCAATAAGGTTATTATTCAATAATTTACCCTCATTGTTAAGGTTATTAACTTAACTTTTAGGCGATATATAGTTCGAATTGATACGTTCCATATTCCCAAAAATATTTACCATTTTACGTGAAAAAAGGTAGTGGCTCGATTTATTTGCTCCCAAGTGTATATATATCATATCTAAGGTTTCTTTACATTTCTATTCTGTCACAAAAAAATACTGTGAACGGCTTCCACGTGCATAATCAGTATTCTGTGAGGTGGAGCATGGCAGACACGTTAGATGAATGTACCAGAATCCTGACTTTCTTGGAACTTGGGCGGAGCCAGCGTGAAACAGCAAGAAACATTGGTGTATCTTTGTAGACCGTTCAGCGGGTAGTCCAGCGGTACCGAGAGACCGGATCGCACCTTCGGAGACCAAAAAATGGAACTTGGGCGGAGCCAGCGTGAAACAGCAAGAAACATTGGTGTATCTTTGTAGACCGTTCAACGGGTAGTCCAGCGGTACCGAGAGACCGGATCGCACCTTCGGAGACCAAAAAATGGCAGGGCAAGATGTACAACGGCTAGGGATAACAGAGACCTGGTAGCTACAATGCTCCGAAATCGTTTTCAAACTGCAGTTGGTCTAAAAAACCACTTTACTCGCTTTGGTGGTAGCAATTTAAGCGCACAAACAGTGAGGAGACATCTTGCTGAGGCAAACTTGAAACCATTAAGGCCAGCAAATAGCCCCAAACTGGAACGGCAACATCGAATGGCAAGACAGAGATACGTTCGCGAGCACCAACACTGGACACTGGACGATTGGTCTAGGGTAATGTTCACGGACGAATCTAAATTCATGCTTTACAAGCATGGTGGTAGGCAGTTGGTGTACATAAGACCAGGGGAACGCTTCCATCAAGACTGTGTGGAGGAAAAAGTGGCACACGGCGGAGGCTCAGTACTTGATTGGGCTGGAATTTCTGACGAGGCCTGCACCGAGCTCGTGCTAATTCAAAATGGCACTCTGAATGCAGAGAGGTACGTGGAGGAGATCCTGAATGAGCATGTGGGACCTTTCATGGCGAGGATGGACCGGGATGGCATATTAATGCATGATAATGCGCGTCCCCATACCGCCGGAATTGTAAATGATTACCTTGGAGAGGTCGGTATCGAACTGATGCAGTGGCCAGCGCGAAGCCCTGATTTAAACCATAGAGCATGCATGGGACGAGCTTGAGCGTTGCGTAACTCCCCACCAATCACACTTCCCGATCTCTGACAAGCGCTGGTGGAGCAATGGGAAGCCATTTCTCAGAACTGGCTCCGAAATTTGGTGTTCAGCATGCCGAATTACCTGGAAGCTGCAAGAAGAGCTCGGGGAGGCAATACGAAGTATTAAAATTATGCATGTAATGAAAAAAAGCAAAAAAAAAACTTACAACATTTTTAAGTTTCAGAAAAAAATGTTTTACTTTAATTTTTTTTAAGAATAAGAATGGTTTACCCTATGCACATAGGTTTAAATTTATTCATTTTTGTATCATAGAATGCCCAATCGAACAGTATTCGTTTCATTATGATAGCATACGTAGTTCGGGAGATATTCGGACTTTTGTGACTGACCCGTTATTATTTCCCCGACCAAGATTTATGCGGGTGAAACCGCGGGGAGCAGCTAGTATTATATAATATAACATCACGACTGTAATCCCCACAGGATATGGCATAGGTGAACCTATAGTAACACACGCATTTAGCCAATTATATAAAAAAGGGTTTACTAACATAAATAATTAAGGCGTCTGGACTCGATTGGCCAGTTTACAGCTACGGGCCATGAATTTTTGGGACAAAGACGGAAGAGCACTTCGTTTTGCATATTTGCAAATAACTTTTCCTCCTAACATTTCTCTTGAAAGTGCCTTGGGTACTACAAAATACCTCCAAATTACTGATAAAACAAAGTAATGTAGTTATGGAAAACATAAATGGGGTAGATTATTACATACTTTAAAATTTATTTGATATCGGGCTTTTGTTTTTTACCATGTTACGTATTCTTGTTTTGTTATTGTGAATGAGTTGTTTATACTCATAATAATAACCCATTATATATCATCAGGCATGATGTAGTCCCCGAAGGGTTAAGCACAGGGCCACAGGGGTACCTAACAGTATATCCACATGTCGCCAGAAATGTTAAAGTTCCTCGTAATCCCCTATTATGCGGGACTTGCCATCAACCGGTCACAAATCCAGACTCTGGGTTGCTACTTAGAAATTCCTGGTGAAAAAACCCATTAACACTTTGACCGAAACGGGAATCGAACAACATGCTAAGGAGTAGCGCTTACGGCCACAGACCTACGAGGCAGCATACTAACATTATAAACGATACATATAGATGGACAGAGTTGTCGTGTCGTGAGTCACACGACACGATAACTCTGTCCTGTCCATGTGTCTGTTATCTATCGTATTAACAAATGAACGGATTTGGATTAAATTTGGCACACAGGTAGACCATGGCCTGAGATAGGGCACAAGATACTTTTACCCTTCAATACGTTCCCTACGAACCCTATCAGAATACCAGCGCCTCGGAATTTGTTTTTTTTTTTCACATACCGCAGCGTCACGCTCAGATAGGAACCTTTTTGACCTCGCACAGGTCTTCTCTTTCCTGTTTCAACTATTTCGTTAGGTTAGGTAAAATTAAAAGTTTTAATATATTTTTCATTGTTTGTGTTTCCTTTGCGTGCCCCAAATAAACGTTTTTATTTATTTCTTTTTTTTCCCGATCATGTCTGAGTTCCACGCGGGCGAAAATCTAAATCCAAATCAAAATATTTCATTTCACATTAGGTGCGCGGTTCCAATTTGTCGCTTCCCATGGAGAAGAGGAAGCAAGTAACTCCACGGTTCCTCTTTTAAAATAAAGGATTTCAATTTACAGTATTAACAGGTATGGCAGGACAGTGTAGGCCTGTCAACAAGTACCATATGCTTAACAAATAGACGATGGTCTATAAATCTACAGTCTACAAGGCCTACAACGTTCAAAACCAAATGACATGATTGCCATTTCGACTGTAACATATCTTAATTAATATCCTGTTTACAAAAGCCAGTAATAGATAGTTGAAATTAGAACTGTAGGTATATATAGTGTAAAATAATGAGAAGATTACGTCAAAGATGTAAAATTTTACCAATGTTACTAATTTATCAATTCTATCTTTTATATTGACCGTTTTATTTTTCTTTTCAATTTTATTCAATCAATTTTATGTACTTGCCTTGCCAATTAAGTGTTAATACTTTTATGAATTTACGTGTTATTAACTTATTAACTTGTTATACAATTTTTAAATTTTTATCATATACGTGTCGCATCAGGGGTGGTCGAGATGCGAAACATCGGGTCTTCTTCACGATCCGACACATTTTAGTGTGGGCACTGTAGTGGGTACTCGAACGATAAGATAATTCGAATTAAAAAATAACTTTAATACACTGGCTATCGAAATAAACACGTGCAACGGAAACAGCCACGTGTGTTGGTACCCTCCACCGACGATCGTGTCCATACGGTAGGGCTGGCTTGCGTTTCCGATCACATGATCATTCGTTTATGAATCAAATTGTTAGATGGTGCTGTCCGCTGTACTGTGGCGCCATCCATCCACGGCATACATATTATGAATTTGTACATTTGTTTTTATTTAATTGTTATCAATTTAACCAATACTATTAATGTCTAAGACTTTTAAAAAAAACATTAATTTTATTTAAATGTAACATTTTTCGATATTAGCGCTTATTACTAAGTAAGTTAGCTTATTTACCTAATTTATTGTTTTATGTATGTGTTGTTTACCTATAAGTAACTGATTCGCTGTTATTTTCCTTCCCAAAATTGTATTATATGTTTGCATCGGTGTAACACTTTAAATACTTTAAACTTTTAAATGTTGTTGGTGAACCTAAAAAAACAAAAAAAAACTATCAAAATTTAGTATCGAATATGTTATGCTCCTGATCGAATTCCCGCACTTCGATGAAACTGAGCACGTTACATAATTCTATTGCTCCATTACGGGACGTAATTTAATGGGAACATGGTAGGTACTACCAGCAGGCGATGCTTCTTGATGTTTGGTGCAAGGCAAACGAAATCTTTCGTTGGGTTCGTTACTGAGAGTTAGCGGTTTTGTCTTAAACTTAACTAATCTTGTGACTACATTCTACAAACAATTCCCTTATATGTAAATTCAGGCGACCGTGAGAGAGAATGCTCCTGCCTGTACTTACACTTGTGCACTATAATATCTACCGCACCGAAGTTTAGGCTCCGTTGAGATTAGCCGCCATGGCCGAAATACGGTCTGGGGGACTTTTTCTATTATAGGCAGGGAAATTAATTGTTTTACAAACAGTTTTGTTTTTTGTTTTTCTTAGTTCTCAGTTTGAATACTTTACGCAGCCAACCCTTCGTCCTTTTGACATAAATACGTCTTTAAATGTGCTGTCATAGCAGGAGGCCATTAAAAGAAAACTGATGATAACAAAATCGGGGGATACAGTTTGGTGCTGCAGCTACATATTATGTATTATTATCTACATCCAAAATATAATAACACCACTCGATAGCGAAGGAATCACGGAATTTGTTATGTCGAGTCAGGACTGTGACGGCACGACCTCTAACCACCTCAGAAAATATTACTCGTTATGTTCACGTATGCACGTAAATCACACGGCCGCAGAGTCACACCCCTATATTCGTATTGTTCGTCGAGTCAGTGAGCTTCTTAAGTCCTTTACGATTACTGAGAAATGCTTGCATTGACTGGACAGATCCACTCAAATCTGTGTGTCCTTCCAAACCATGAAGGTTTTCCTAAGGTCTGACCAAGATTATGTCTGGACTTTAAAAGATACCGTTACCTCTGAGTTTGTTTCGGTATTACTTCTCAGAACAGCCAGATAAGAATCATCAAAGCCATTTAATGATAACTTATCTTAAATCTCCTTGGGAAACATCAAACTCCTCTAGTTTTAAAATATAATTAAATTTTGACTTGTAGTAGTGTTTTTTTAAACCACCAATTGACAGAAATAAATATTACTTATCATTTATCAACTTTATTGTCAAATCACAACTGTCGTTCTTTAACAGTTGTAGATATTTAATATAATACAATACAGCAAATTGATGTAAGGTATCACTTTACCTAGGTGATGTGTTATTGGGGCATGCATACTCTCTTTTTGTGAAGTCTGATTAAGTTCGTGTTCGAAAGCACATCCTACATGAACTATTTCTACAGCTTACTTGACTCCTCATCGGTCCCTAAAAAAATACAGATTTCCCCATAATAACTTTTCAGCTGTTAGACGTCTACATTGACCGGTTCTGTGTTGCCCACTTCCGTTGGATTCCCGCGACCTGCATCGGGCCAACTTACTTTGCGCCTCCCGGTACACAGTTGCCACTCGTAACTTCAACTCTGAACTTTTCAGCGCCATCGGCCATCCGTTCGTTACACGTGGCCACAAGCTACAACACTCAAGCGACACAAATTTTGCGACAGCGACTGCGGGGAGAATACATGAAAGAAGTTGTATAGAGCAAGCCACGAGTCACCGCGACGCGTTTTTCTTGACGCAAGGCGCATCGCTCGAGGCCGTGAAAGTTGCCGTCAAGTGCTTGTGACTTAAGTTGAACAAAGAGGTCTTTGCGTACGATACACGATTGCTGCTATCAGCGTACGTATTATACGCTACAGAAGGACGTAATGAAATTAAATGGTACTAAATAGCTTTATGATACAGAGCCAAATGTGAATGACCTATTTATTCTGAGTTTGGGAATATTTGAGGCTGAATACATACACGCCTTCTTCCCATGAGGGGTATACAGAAACTACAGAACGCCACCTTTTACGATTCTTACATGGTTGTCCTTTTGCTTCGTTTACGGTCAAACGCACGCCGGTTGCGAGTATCACGCACCTGACCTTTTGGATGAACATTACCAATAAGGTCTTTCATATGAATAAGTCTTTCTGAGGAGGCCTCTCCCGTTTCCACTCACACACATCTGCCTTGTAGTACCTACCTTTTCATATATGCCTTTCATTCATCCTCTCAACATGACCAAACTCATCTAAGCATACTCTTCAATGTTTTTACTACACATCATTCTTCAGTCTATCGTTCAATATTATCGTCTTTGAAAACGAGTCCTAAGTCCGTTCTCGGATCTACGAATATTTATTTATTTATTTATTGGTCTATTTTCAATCGTTACACTGTTCACCAAACTCAACGCCAGCCGCTATTATACTATAGGGTATGCAGACGACATCGCAATCCTTGTTTCGGGGAAGGTGACGGGTACGATCTGCAACCTCACCCAGCAAGCACTACGTATCGTAGAAAATTGGTGCAGGGAATATGATCTATCAGTGAACCCCACCAAAACTGAACTTGTCATGTTTACCCAAAAACGAGCACTAGGCCCTTTCCGCCAACCAAAACTGTTCAATACAGAACTTCAGTTGGCCAACGAGGTCCAGTACCTGGGGGTCATTCTAGACAGTAACTTAAACTGGAGTAGTCATTTGGACAACAAACTAAACAGTGCCTGCATAACCTTCTGGCAGTGCAAGAAAATGATAGGTAAAAAGTGGGGACTATCCCCTAAAGTTATACTATGGCTGTACACCACAGTGATCCGCCCCATGATCACCTATGGAGCCGCGGTCTGGTGGCCCCGAACCAAGCTGGCTACAGCCTCAAACAAACTAAAACGCATGCAACGACCACTCCGACTGCAGCAGCTGTTCATACAACAGGAAGCCACACTGGCGGCGGTGCGTCTTAAGACACTAGATCTCTGGGGTAAGAGAGACATACCACACACCGCGCTACTTGAGGGTCTCAACAAGGAGTTCCCCATTACGAGAGCCATCAATGATCGGGTACCCAAACAATTTATGTTTGATAAAAAATACAAGATCCAGCTTCACGAGGATCGGAGATGCGAGGGTTTGTGCCCTGCAGAGCTGCGCATCTTTACAGACGGATCCATAACAGGTAATGGCACAGGTGCTGGAGTCTTCTCGGAGGACCTCAACATACGTATAGCCACATCATTGGGGGTCCATAACACAGTGTTCCAGGCCGAATGCATGGGTATTTCTCTGGCTGCTTCGGCCATCATGGCCAGGGAAGTTAAGGATCACTCGATCCGTATACTCTCAGACAGCATGGCTGTTCTGCAAGCGCTAAACAGCTACACAGTTGAATCTGGGCTAATATACGAGTGTCACCAGCGCCTTAACCAGGTGGGTAGACTCAATAAAATCACCATTCAATGGATCAAAGGACACAGCGGTTCGCTGGGCAACTATGCAGCCGACGAACTTGCCAGAAGGGGGTCGAGTGAGATGGCAGTGGGACCTGAACCCAGCGTGCCACTCCCCTTCGGATATTTACGCACTTTGGTAAGGAAACGCACCAGGGAGCAACATCACAAACAATGGTTGGAACAAGGTGAGTGCAGGCAGGCTAGGGAAGCACTCCCTGCTTCATTGACAGCAGCCTCACGAAATAGGTTCTCCGACTAACTAAACAACAGCTGCGCATAGTTACGGCACCCTTAACTGGCCACGGGTCATTTAATAAACACCTCGTTGTCATAGGAGTCACAGACAGTCCGCTGTGCAGGGCCTGCATAGAGGAGGACGAGACAGCAGCTCATTTGCTTCTAAACTGCCCGGTGGTCGCCACATACAGGGCAAAGCACTTTGGTAACCCAGGTAACCTACGCGAGGCTGTCAGTAACACAAAGGCGTTGCTGGCCTTCCTCGAGAGGAGCTGGGGTGGATCGAATGATCGATTTTCCCACCGTACGCAAAATACGCCAAGGACGTGGAGTAGCGGACACCAGCCCGTATTACCTATACCTATACCTATACACTGTTCAACCAACCAACATACAAGCCAAGTGCACAATATCAGGCGATAGACACATCATGCAAAAAGAATTTTATATAATGAAAAATATCAGTCTACAGAAATGACGCATAATTTTACACAGTTTTAACACGAACAGAACAGTAGTTGAGGAAGTCGTGCGTTACATCGAATGGTTTTCTATTTTCGTGGACGTGGACTTGGTGCTTGAATTTTTGAAGTGAAGTGCAACAAATATCAATCTTTTCATCACAATTATTTAAAAGTTTGATAAGTCTTGGGACTGGAGAGTTAGATCCTGAAACAGTTTTGCGGAAAGGGGGACGTAACAGTTTGATAGGATGACGCGGAAATTTATAGGGTAGGTTGAGATTAAACTTACTTAACAACTAGGGGGCTATCTATTTTACTGTGAAGAATTTTGAACAGAAACATTAAATCATTATTGTGTCTACGTTTTTCGAGTGAGGTCATGCCAAATTTTTCAAGACGTTTTGCGTAGCTTGGAACTATCGTAGCTATTTTCGTAGAGTAGGCAAGATGGTTTAAAAATCTCTTCTGAATGCGCTCTAACCTAAGACTATGTGATGAATAGTGGGGACGCCACACAACCGTGCAATACGCCAATACAGTACGAACGAGGCAGTTGAAAAGGAATATTTATGTTTTGGGTTTGCGGAAACATTTTGCATTCCGCATAACAAAACCAAGTGTCTTTGACGCTTTTTTGACAATATTATCCATGTGAGGAATAAATGTCAATAAGCGGTCAAGAAGGACCCCCAAGTCTCTGATTACATCTACTTCACTTAGGCACGTACCGTTCATACTATATTTGAAATTGATAAACTTTGACATCCGAGTAAACGTTATTTGAGAACATTTTTAACGTTTAGTTGCATATTATTATCCTTAAACCATTTCAAAAGTCTATTC
Source organism: Dasypolia templi (assembly GCA_963555695.1). Classification (NCBI taxonomy): domain Eukaryota; kingdom Metazoa; phylum Arthropoda; class Insecta; order Lepidoptera; family Noctuidae; genus Dasypolia; species Dasypolia templi. The sequence goes on from OY743158.1 coordinate 7,263,728, forward strand.
ACGTCCTCCTGAAGCTGAATCAGCATAAGAATCTATTACACGAACTATTTCCGATGACTCATTTTTAAGTCATCGGCAAACAAGAATGGGATGGAGTTAATGAAGCAATTAGGAAGATCGTTAACAAAGATAATAAATATTACAGGACCCAGGTGGGAACCCGGCGGAACGCCAGAGGTAATAATCAGGGTTTCGGACTTATAACCATTGACAACAACATAAAATTATCTATCCGTTAAATAGGAGTGAAGCCAATTAAGAAGAGAACCAGCAAAGCCGTGCACAGCAAGCTTCTGAATAAGGACACCATGGGACACTTTGTCGAAAGCCTTGCTAAAATCTGTGTATACGGCGTCAACTTGCTGATTACAGTCATACGAAGCCGTAATATTTTCGACAAAAGTGACTAAATTACTACAGGTGGATCTTGCAGTAGTAAAACCGTGCTGGTGGTCAGAAAGATACTTTTTACAATATTGTTGAATGTCCGGGCATACTAATGCTTCAAAGACCTTCGCAAGTGTCGGGAGGATAGAGATAGGACGATAGTTGCCAACCAAATCCTCAGCGTCTGTTTTATGAATCGGAACCACCTTGGCCAACTTCCATTTTTTTGGAAAGATTCCAACGCTGAGCGATTTGTTAAAAATAATGTATAGGGGGAATGCCAATTGATCAGCGCATGTTGCTATAAAGTTTGGGGGGATTTCATCGCTGCCTGATCCCTGAGATATGTCTATTTTTTTTAGATATTGTACTATTTTGTTCTTAGGAATTTGAATCAATGAAAACCTGTCGGAGTTGTCTATTAGCTTTTCAAAAAATTACGAAGTTTGAACTATATTACGCGGCTGGTCAGGTGGGCTGTACACTGAAGAGAAGTAGGTTCCGAACATGTTGCACATGTCTTTACCATTATAGGTTCTGCTAACGCCATTTGACATTGCCGCCGGGTATGCATTACCAACACCTCGTTTTGACTTGATGTAGGACCCAAAAAACTTTGGATTCGTCGTTATTTTCTGTTCTATATAACTTATATAAGAATTGTAACATTCTCTCGCCAATTTATCACAGTGCTTGCTACACCAACGAAGCGATATCTTATCCATAGGGTTTTTATATGTATTATATCTCCTTCTAAAGTAGTTTTTTTTTCGCAGCTGTCTCTCCAACTTTTTTGTAGTGGTGGTCGCGAATTACTTCTCACCATGGTCAATGGGACAAACCGTCCTAAGATCTGATCAATAACTGCATAAAAACGTTCCAACATTATATTTGGATCATCGCTGTCTGAGAATAATGCACACCAATCGACTTTGTCGAGTTCTGATTTAATAGCTGGGTAGTTTGCTTTTTTTAAGTTTAATCTAATGTTAGGTTCTGATTTTAAGCAATTATTTAATTTTGAGTTTATGGACATTCAAGAGGGGGGTGATATGGATCGATCTTTGCTAGATTATCGGATGCTTCCGTCACCTTACATTGGGGGAGGTCTACAAGAACCAAGTCCAGGATTCTATTTTTAATATTATAAACATTGTTACTTTGTTTGAGGTTATTTATGTGGATAAAGTCTAGAAGTGTCTGATTCAGTTTTGAGAGTTAGTCCCCGAGAAAGAGGGGTAAGTGCGAGTATCGTCACTGCTTGTCATTTGATTCCAATCTATATTGCTCATATTGAAGTCACCGATAAGAATAGTACAACAATCATTTTTTTCAGCTACAGCATTAGAATTATCCAAAAAGTGATCCAAAATGGAAAGTTGCACAGGGGAGGCAAGTAAAGAGCACAAATATCTGTTTTGAGGCCTGGTGCAATACTCACAGTAACCCACAAATCCTCGCACTTACTCTCCCAAGAATATTGCCTGTTAGCAGCGAACCTTCTAGATATTGCAACCAAGACTGCTCCTCCCTCTTTTTTTGTATGGAAACCCGAAGTTTCTCTGTCACGTCTAAAAACCATGTATCTGCTATCAAAAAGTTCGCTGCTAAGAATACAATCATTTAGCCAGGTTTCTGTTAACACTAATGCGTCATAATTGCAACATACTAGATTACAATAGAATTCATGAGTTTTAGAACGTAATCCACGAGTATTTTGGTAGTAAATGTTGAAGGTGGCGAATTTAAATTAGTAAACATTAATATTAGCTCGGTTGAAAACTATTAATTAAACTATTGAGTGAAGCGAATCCAAGTCTTTCATTATCTTAGTATCGGAATCATCTGACTTTTTAACATAAATACGTCCTCCTCTGACCCAAACGTAACGATATCCTTTTTCCTTTGCTTTAAGACGCGTAGCCGTATGTAGTGCCTTTTTAGACGGGCTCAGATGTTCAGTTACAAAGATTGCAGATTTTGCACATTCCATCTCGAGATGGGAGGTGTTCAACTTTTCGCTGACTGGCTTTGATTTGTTAAAGTTAATAGAAGCAGCTAAGAATGTGTCGCGTAATCTGGGTGTAGTGAATTGTACCACTATTGATTTAGGGCGATCAGTAGTGTTGTTGAGCTTCATTGCGCGGGTATAATTACTTATATTATGTTCACCAATGTCGCAACCAATGGTTTTTCCCAGCTGTGTAACAATATTTTAATGTTTTCAGTTTTCTTCTGGGGGACACTGAATCTCAATATTACTTGCACGAGCGTGTTGTTCAAAGGTGTTTAGACGACTTGACATGTATTTTATTGTGGAAGACAGCTTGTCGTTCTTATCATGTAGATCCTTTATCTTATCTTCACGCTGCTTCTTTTCCTTCAACATATCATCATATTGATTGCTAAGAAATTCTACGGAACCCTTAAGACGAGCGACTTCTTCACGCATCTCGTTTAACTCCTTATTCAGCAGCTTGCTCATGGTTGACGTTATGTTCTCCAGCAAAGATTTCATCTGCGATTGCATAACATTTTCGATAATAGCGCGAACACCTGCCTCTTTTACGGCGGAAGTTTCTGACTTTGGTGGGGATTGCAATGCTTGCCTCTTGTTAGATCGCAGAGTAATGTTCGTATTTAATCGAACAGGTGTAATATCGACGTTTTTGGCTTCGGCTGCCTTTTTAGTGCATAGACCACACAACCACGGGGTCAGGTCGCTTGTTGAGTCTAACGCCAAGCAATCATGATGAAACACCTTGTAAAAAGGTTTTATCAGTACTTCCTAGAGCACAGCAACCCCACTTCAATGGTAATGTAGTCATTATTTAAGTTTGAGTAGAAAATTTAGTGAATCGTCAACCAAACAAAAAAGCGGACACGAACAAATGTCCACAACCAAGGTGATACTTTATCGTCAATTGTAACAGCACACTATTAAATGCCCTCACCGAGTGAGTGCGCGACCAAAAAGTCGTAAGTGCGCGGCAAGCGGCGTCGCTTACGCGTTCACTTCGAGCGCTTTGAATTTGGTGTGCGGTAGATTATGTTTAAAAAAGTTCACTTATATTTTAGAAATCCGGTGTTGTTTGTATCATTTAGGCGTCTCCCTATTTCTACTTACGGATGGTTCACATGTCCAATAACAACTATAACACCAACACTTGAACGTAACTTTGTTAAAACTGTTTTAAAGCAATTAATTTATTTGGAGCGTTATAACTGCACAGTACACTTTCGGCTGGTAGATATAAGATGAATATACTTAGCCTTCAATATTTTTTTCTCTTTTATCATGTTTTTTGGACTATACCAACTGTTGCACATGTGTGAATACTATTTCCATACTATAAAGCTACCATTTACTGGGAACGTCTTTCATAAGTCCTGGCTGGAGGCCTTAATTTATTAGGGCAACCACAGGCAAGTCCGTTTAAGCAGACGACAACCTCATAGGTTGACCTGCGAGATGCCATTACCAAAAAAAAAAGAACGTCTTGCATGTGCCCTGGTGGCTGAGAGTATGCCATGCTCATTCTAATGTCTCGCTGATGGTAGCACATGTGTTGAATCATTTAGCTACCTTCAAAATGGTTGAGCTGAGTGCTGCTAATACATGCGTCATGTTAATTAGTATTTACTTGGTACGTGAACGGGCGCCGTCATTTAGGGACTGGTGATCTCTTAGCTGACAAGTTTTTATTTATGTTTTGTTACCTTCGCTTTTAACGTTCTGCATCCGTTCTCACATGCATAATTTCAACATGAATGATGTAACCAATATTTAGTTAACATATTTTGATGTAAAAGAGTGTCCATGGAGTTACTTGCCCATTCTTCTCCATAGGTACCTCTAGTACGCTTTGGAATGGGCTAGCTTCATCTTTCTGACTGACCGCCCCTTGAAAATCTAAAAGTGGCTGTTATTGGTTTAAGAAATATCGACGTGAGGGACGTGTGCTATCGACATTTATATTTCTTCAGAATAGCTAACCAAAAACTCAAACTCAAAGCATTTATTTAAACTAAACCAATTCCACCGTAACAAAAATCCCTACTCTTCCACCGTAATAAAAATAAACACTTACTTACTGATATAAACAAAATAGTAATGACCTAAGAATACACTGCCCCTTAGTACGACAAAACGAACTAGGTAATGAATGAATTCAAAAAACGAGACACGTATTGTAAGACCCCTGATGCCTGCGGCACGTTTTAATAAGATTATTGAACTAGTTTACATAAGCTTAGACTGTAGCCTCAGTGGTACATTAACGAGATCACAGAGTAAGTGAAAACAGAGGTTCTATGTGTAATTTGTTGGTGGCGCAGGGATACCGCATTTTGGGCACGCCATAATAGCGGCGGTAAGTCCCCTCTTTGAGGAGTGGTTGGAGAGGCGCCACGGCGTCCTCACCTTCCGCCTGACAAAGGTCCTCATCGGACACGGCTGTTTCAGGAGGTTCCTTTTTCGCATAAGGCGGGAGGAAACGCCCGGGTGTCAGCATTGTGTCGATCTCGGAGGACACGGTGGAGCATACGGTGGAGGTATGCCCAGCTTGGGCGGAGCACCGCAGTGTCCTCGCGGAGGCGATTGGCGGCGCCGATCTCTCGCGTCCAGCCCTGGTCCAGGCCATGGTACGGAGCGAGAGGGAATGGAAAGCCGTCACCTCCTTCTGCGAAGCAGTAATGCTCGCGAAGGAGGCGGAGCACGTGAGGGAGAGAGACTTGCGCCCTCACGCCCCCACTAGCCGCCGCAGTAGACGCCCTGGGCGTCGGGAGTCGCCTGCAGATTCCCGGCCACCGTAGGCGCGGGCTTGCGGACGGCGAGCAACGGCTAGCTCGCCGTCCGGTAAGGACCAGGCCCGGGTCGACGGCGCGTCGTTTTCCACGCGCGCCTCAAAGAGATGTCAGCACAAAGTGACGGGGTACGATAGGGCCGACGCCTCAGGGTCGCGGGTAATTCTAAAGAGAAAACCGTGGCCCTGGCACAGGCAACAGAAGGTACACGGGTGGGTTTTAGTCAGTAAAAGTCTGACACGCCCTCCCGCTCCACCCAGAGCGGGAGACGTCATTGGATGATTTCCCGCCCAAAAAAAAAAAATATTGGGATACCGCATTTCAGACGTTGCGAGACACAGGTGTAGCAAAAAATTATGTGGTGGAGTGTCGTGGGACAACCTGTTGGAAAGGCGTGCGCTTCGCTTTTGCACACTTTTGTTACGTAACATTGTCGTGACGGTAAAAATGTTACACTTTGGTCGGTCAAGCTCTCATTTGCCAAGTGTGCTTATAACGTGCAGAGACTTACAAATGTGTAACAGTAATATATCTGTAACCGATATATTAGTGTTCAAATAAAACTCCACCTGATGTATATTGACACAAATTTCAGCTTTCTAGGACTTCAGAAAGTGCCCTAAAGGTTTTGATGAGCGAGTGAGTGAGTCGGTTAGTGTTAAAGCTGACACATGAAACTTTGTGTGTTTTACAAGTTGAGAGCTCAAATTTTTCAAATTTCAGCTCTCTATCATTATCCAGGCCGAAGCTATGAGGGTAAGTAGTGCCCCCGCTTTTTGTTTTTGGCTCTACTTGGACGGGGGTAAAACAAACTTGACATTGTAGTTCAAAAACATGTTCTCTCATACATTCCAACTGCAACTTTAAGTTTGTACGCACCATAATGGAAGATTGATCATGTTATTTTAACAAAACAGACTTCTTATAGGTTTCATGTAATTTAAGTAATGAACAAATTTCTGTATTATTTTGAGCTTGAAGGGATCTATCTATCAATAGTGTCAATCTCTATGCAGCATGTCGATTCTGTAAAAATCTCACCGTGTAGACTTGTGTGGAGTGAGCTGTCAGTGTCATCCCGTCTTAGTCAATCCCTAGCATCAGTGGCACTGACAGTTCACTCCACGCTCACTTCACCCAAGCTTTCACGGTGAGATGGTTACAGAATGGCACTGCAGGTGGAATAACAGCATGTCAATTTTGTAAAAATCTCACCGTGAATGCTTCCGTGGAGTGAGCTGTCAGTGTCATCCCGTTTGGGTCAATCCCTAGCATCAGTGGCACTGACAGCTTACTTCACGCTCGCTCCACCTAAGTTTTCACAGTGGGTATTTTACAGAATAGATCGGCAGATCTATAAGTACCTAACAATTAAATCAAAGTTTGTAAAAAGGGCCGATTTTCGTATTTTTCGACACGTTTGCATTGTCATGTCATTCTTAATCTGTCAAAAATACCTATAATTTCCCAACATTTTTGAATTTTTTTTAGAAATTGAAACGAGATAGCGATAAGATTTGAAACGTTTTTGTACAAGTATTTGACCTTAGGGGCAATTCCCGAAAAAGTTCGAATTCTAATCTCAGTCTCAATCTGTCAAAATTACAATCGATTTACATACATTTTTGACAAGTTTTTTGACATTGATTGTCGCTCAGATGAGATTGCGGCTTGTATTTGAACGTTTTTTAAGTATGAGAATTAGCTATCTTAGTTACTATTTTATGATAGGACAGTATCAGGCACCTCTGCATTTAAACAGGGTGGCAGGGAGATTCGCAACCTGTTACCATGGCCTCAGATTCATGAACATGATTCTGAACCCCAATGAGTTGAAAATTTTCGTCGGTTATTTAAATAAGTTAAATTGCTGATCCATACAGTTTCACTAATAGGTATTGCACTTTTCTATAAAACAACATTTTTTTATAACCGACGGACAATTTCTACGCTTGGGGTGTATCTAACCATGTGCTAAGTCCATGGTTAGAAACAGTTTTCGCGTCGACGTCCCTACTTTGTGTAGTCTGTGATCGGATGCGACCTACTTCCAGTCCAGTGGGCCGTTCAAAGCGTTACGATGTTACCTAATTTCGGCTCATTACTGAAACAGTGTAAGATTATGGCGACTCGATTAGCTGCTTGGTAATGAAGTAAAGGGACGTGAAATTTCGTGTCATTTTAGGGCAATTTTCTTTTTCATGAAATCTTCGTCATTATAAGATATTTACATGGGTTTTGTAGATGTTGACATATAGTTGGGTTGTTGACACCATTGTTTTTACGTCAAAAAAAAAAATGTAAAAGTCTATAAGGGTAATTTAATGTTACGAAAATTGATTTGAGAGCCGAGAGGCCGTGACGTACGAGTTGGTCGTAGGTTTGAACCCAGACAGGTGCTTTACTTTGTGTATATTATTTCATCACCACTGCTCTCACAACGGCGAAGAAAAACATCGTGAGAAAACGAACCAAAAAAAGTCGTAGAACCAAAAACTCGAAGACGTGACATCTACCAATCTGCACTGGGCCCGCGTGGTGGATTGCGGCCAACTCCCTCAAACACAGGGGAGGCCTGTGTTCCTGTGCAGTGGGAACATAATAGGCTGATTATGTATGTAAATTGATTACCACTTTAAATGGTATTTTATTGAAAACATAACTGTTGTTCACGCCAGCTTTGTTTGTTTCATTGGTGGGACTAGAACTGCATCATGGGTATTCCAGCCATTTTAGAAGGACAGAGATGGACATTAGTCTCGTCTCAACGAGTAACCTGGTTTGTAGCTGAACTTCAGACCTGCTGTTGGACCCCATCAATTACTGCTGACATCTCGGATCCCTGATCCTTACCGGACGGCGAGCTATCCATTGCTTGCCGTTCGCAAGCCCGCGCCTACGGTGGCCGGGAATCTGCTGGCGACTCCCGACGCCCAGGGCGTCTCCTGTGTCGACTAGGGGCGTGAGGGCGCAAAGCTTTGCCTGACGCGCTCCGAGTCCGCGAGGCCTATGCTGAGTTCTGCATTTGTGTGAGTGCATTGAAAGATAGTGTGTGTGTATATAGTGCCTGAGGCGCTGTGCGTCCCTTCATTGGTGCGATTGGTAATCACTGACATAAATTCAAAGCCCAGCTTACGCCTTGCAGACTGTACTTAGCTGCCAAAATCAAACTAATTTGGTAATGACAAAATAGTTACGATTTATGCATACGCTGATACTTGTTACCCTTTTTCACAGACTGTAGATGCATATTTGTAGACAGTTGTGGACTCGTTGAAACGCCTTTTTTTTTGTAACGGACGCCAGCTTTAATTAAATCAAATGCCATTGATAACAGACCGTGGTATAAATCCGCTCAGCTGACATTGACCAAACTAACCATAATTCAAATTTTCACAATAATTTTATTAAATGGTAGACATTTTGAAATATATAAAATTATTTCGATTCAATTTCCAGCTTCTCTTGTGTGGTTGAAAATTCGTCGTTGGTAATTATTTTAATTCATAATAATTATAATAACACCAGCCTATTATTGTCCCACTGGATATGTATTTAAATTATGTCAAACAAAATGTCTCAATTCTCGTACAGAAAACGTTGAATTCAAGTACCTATCTCATTTCAGCAACAGTAAAACTTCATGCAAACACGTCAATAAGTCGCTGATCAGTTATCGGCGACTTGACGTTTACTTATTGACATGTGTGCATGAACTTTGACTGTCAAAAAATATAGTTACGTAGAAATAGAAGGACGTTCTCACGTCACTAACGACGCGTCAGTCGACGTCGCTTCACCGGTAAGTTAACACTTGTATTGCTACGACGAAACAGAAACAAAACAAGAACGAAATATGACTGACTGGCTGAGTCTCGTTCACACACATCCTTGAAATTGAAGTGAAAGATCAGGCGACTTGGCATTGATGTGTCTGCTGTGTGTGCATGATTTTTTGTCTTTAACTACTACTTTACTTTCGTCTTTAACTATTCAAACTCATCAAAAATGTAGGTTTGGATGAAGATTTTTGACAGATTTGGACTGAAAATAGAATGCGATAGCCCTTTATAATACGAGTATTGTCCCTCAGTGGAAACAATTTAAGTTGACAGCACCTTTATGTCCTAGCGGTAAGGGCGATTTTCGTAATTCAAGTTTTTCGCTGATGTGCGGTTGTTTGACTGTACAAAGAGCAAACGGTAAAAGTTTCAACGTGCAAAACTTTAATTTAAAATATTATTAAAACGTTCGAAAAATTACTTTTTTCCTCAAAAAGGAAGTTTTCTGAGAAATTACTAGTTGCTGTTGACTGTTTTAAATGCTGTCGTTAAAAGAACGCTGTGGCTTCAATGCTGTGTCGCAAATCAATTTTCACTGGAAAAGAAAAATATTCACTCAAATTTCCAGTATACATTGCAGAGCAGTGGTGGCCAATTATTAACGTCCGGGACTTACGAGTGGTTTGAACTCGACAGGCGCTTTACTCTGTGCAAACGAATACATCACTACTGTTCTAAAATTAAAAACTTCGTGAGGAAACAGACATACTCGTATCATACATAGATCCAAAAATTCGGAGACATTCATGTGTCATCTACTAACCCGCACTGGGCCCGCGTGGTGATTTTCGGCCCCACTTCCTCACACCGAGAGGAGGCCTGTGTCCCAGCAGTGGGAGCATTTTTGGCGTATTATTATGTTATGCTAGTATATATACATTTAAGAGATACGACAGCTGCAGTTGGAGCCGCACACCGCGTATTGATTTCATATGTGGCAGTAGACCAAACTTTTTCTTTCTGTAATTCGATCGACTATACCTCTAAAATAAACGAAAACGTACAGAAATGGGTTCATAAAACATTTCTCAACCAGAAATGCGTCCCATGTTCCACATAACCTGGCCTATTAAATGTGAGCTTTATCTAATGTACCTAAAGCTGTGTTTACAAGCCTTTTTCTTATTTCTAGGCAATATGGCGTCACTCACTACAAAATCAAGCAATTAATTATCTGTGATACTAACATGACATGAATCAATTGTTGCCAGAGAACATTAAAATTTCATAAATAGTAGCAGTGTTGTAACTATTCATAAATAGTAAAGTTAAAAACACTAAAAAAATTGTTTTCTCTTCCTAACTGTTTACATTAGCTCTATGCCGCCATATTGGATTTTATGTGACGTCATGTACCTAGCCTAAAACCTCTGGAAAACATGACGCTTACAAAAAAATCTCGTTTGTCAAAATACGAAGAGGAGTTTAGGAATTGTGAGTCAATCATAATTTGGCTTTGTCAGGGTAAAATTGGATAAATTGGACTAATAGACTAAGTCTGTAAGATTAAAGAAAATCTGATGTTCCATACAACAATGCAATACTAACACGATCAAAATGTATGAAAAAGGTTTTTTTTTCAGAAAAACTACATTTCCTTAATGTGTCCCTTTTTTACGTACCATACTGTATGCTTTTCCAAGAATTGAACGCTTTTGGTTGCATGTGTACGCGCAGCCTTACACACAAACTTGAGCAATTATACGCAAACGCCGTGTATACATACACGGCGTCTTTATGCCTGTAACTTTGTAGCAATGCTCGTAGTTTTTATTACTTCTTGCTTGGAAGATGTCTTATGTAATCGTTTTGGGGAACATTAATTGACGTTTTAATTAAAATGATTTTAATACCATAACATCGTGTGTGTGGGGCGAAAGGGTTTACAACGTATTACCTAATCCAGTACTGTTTCTCTTCTTGTGAAGAAGGTCGTCCATGAAACCTCCACATTTCTGCTGCAGTATTGCTCAGTACTGCCTTGAAGGTTACACAATTTAATTTGAAACTAATCTTATGTCAGATTAGTCTCTAAAACCACCTTAAGCTAAGTTCTTGGCACTTATTCTCATTAAGGCGCTACCCCCAGCATAACCTAGTGCGTTATTCAGATGGTTTTAACTCATGAATTAAGAGTAATAAACTACATCGGAAAGCACATTATATAAGTTCGATATCCTATCACACACGTTATTTGTCTTTATGGCATAAAGAATGGCTGTCTCATATTACTGTGTTGTGTCCTGTCCTGTTAATGCATGGGAGAAATCGCAAAATGCTATTGGAGTTTTCTGTGATCTCTCTAAAGCCTTTGATTGCGTGCGCCATGACACGCTTTTGCGTAAACTACGTCATTACGGTGTCCAAAACGAAGCTCTCAACGTAATAAATTCTTATTTACATAATAGGTTCCAATGTGTAGATGTCGATGGTGTGAAATCTTCCGAGCTACCAGTTCAGTTAGGTGTACCTCAAGGCTCAATACTGGGTCCATTCTTGTTTTTAGTGTATATCAATGACTTACCATTCTATTTAAACGATATCTGTGACATTGTACTGTTTGCAGATGATACCTCTCTTATTTTTAAAGTAGACAGGAATAGACAAGATTTTGACGACGTAAACCGTGCACTCTCAATGGTTACGGATTGGTTTACGTCAAATAATCTAGTTCTCAATGCCAAGAAAACGAAATGTGTGAAGTTCGCCTTACCGAATGTTAGAAATCTAGGACCCAACATCGTCTTAGATAAAGAGCTGCTTGAAACTGTAGACTCGACGGTTTTTCTGGGCATAACGGTAGATGCCAAACTTCAGTGGGGCCCACATATCTCAAGCTTAGCGGGGAGGCTCAGTTCAGCCGCCTACGCCGTCAGGAAAGTAAGACAATACACTGACGTTGATACAGCTCGCTTAGTCTATTTTAGTTATTTCCACAGCGTTATGTCCTACGGTATTCTGCTGTGGGGCAAAGCCGCTGATATTCAAAATATATTCGTCCTTCAAAAACGAGCTGTCCGAGCAATTTATCAGCTAGGAGCCAGAGTTTCTCTTAGAGATTTTTTTAAAGATATTGGTATTCTCACGGTGGCATCTCAATTCATCTTCGCCAACATCTTATATATTAGGCAAAATATACACTTATACACTAAAAACAGTGATTTTCACAATGTTAACACCAGAAATAAGAACAAACTACGTGCTCCCTTTCACCGGCTTCATAAGGTCCATAACTCATTTGTTGGGCTTGGTATAACCTTTTATAACGAGTTGCCCTCTTCTTTACTAGATTTACCTTTTAATGCGTTTAAGGCCCAAGTAAAATCCAACCTTTGTTCAAAGGCATATTATTCCATTAACGACTACTTAAACGATAAGAACTGTTGGTCGCTGTGATTAACTCAAGACAATGTTCGTGTTCTTTCTCCAGAATCAGCTTACTAACTGACAGGGTATATGAGTTCATATAATTTTTTAATTTTTTATTTGTAGGTATAAGTCAATTATTTTGTTGTCTTCATTTATTATTGACATGATCTACTCATTACAATGTTTTTAATGAGCTGTATTGCAATATATGGTTAGCTAGCGACCTCGACAATTGATAATATTATTCTTGCCTGAGCAACCAACAGCAGGTTCGTCATGCTCCCTTAGATGTCACTGCTTGCGGTAGCGTCGGGGGTCGGGTTTCCTCCTTCCCTCAAATATGGCGAGGGGGGTAATGGCTGACCTTTGCGTTATGCTCGTGAACGGGTGCTGCTTGTGGTGACTGGTCGTCTTGCTGTCTTTGGTTTTATCATTGTTACAGTAATTGTTCTGTTGATTTATTTTACTTTGATGGTCCTAGTTTATCATTTATTTATTTTATTTGTTTGTATAATAATTCCAGTATTGCATATGTAAGCTGCCATGCACTTTAGGCCTGAAGGCTTTATTTATGTATTTGTGTTATTTACATGCAATTTTTTTTTTTTTTTGTCATTGAAGTTTCGGTAATTACTTGCAATTGTTTAGAATCAAGTTCTTCAAACTGAACAGACAGCTGTGCTGCTGGGGAGTTTGTTGCGCCACTTCTTCTTCCCAGCTAAAGCACTAGGAAGTGGTGAAGGGTGGGCTTTTTGGGGGACTGTCTTATGTAATTTTGACGTTCGAAAAGTGCTGATTCTCAGCCTAATTTGAATAAATGACTTTTGATTTTGATTTTGATTTTGTCATAACGCCTTCTGACGCAATGTCTGTCGTCAACTCATTGTGATTTGACGTACCTCTAAACAGATTAGTTTGATTGGTGAATCACGCGACACGACACAGTAATGTGAATCCGGCTTAAATGTGTCGTAAGTTACATTTAAAATCTCTTTAAAAAAACTGACGAAAACGATTGATTGCATGCATCTGTTGCTAAAGGGTGACGTTCTAATTATTTGAGGATTACGCCAATATATTGATAATTAACAAATCCACGTTTTTATTTTGACCTGCCGTTTTAGTGCCTTACGATCAACCCAACATCAATTGCAGTCAACACTCTATTAAACCGTCACAATATTCACACTAACACGCCGCGCAGGTTACAGTATAATTGTGCATCTGCTACTACTCGTGTTCCATTGTTCGTTCGGCAATAACGGGGCGCGATATATCTCTTACACCTCGCCTCACTCTGGCGTAACTGGCGTTGAGGTTGTTTCAATTGATCTCGTCTTTTTTATGCCATCTAAAGGGGGTCTCAAGAAGAGTGCAAGTGGTTTTTTGTGCAAGTGGCGACTCTGAAAATTGACAGCAGACCTATGATTCTTCCGATAGTTAAAAATGGAGAGCTACACAAAAGAAGAACGCGTAATGATTGTGTAAACACATTACCTGAAAGACAAACACTGTAATTATGTTTTTCAACAGCTTACATTACAATGAATATAGTACATGCTTTACAATATACTTTATGACATCTTCGTTGAAAAATCATTTCAAGAATTCTATTCATTCACTTTCTTTGGTAAGTGGGAGTATACATAGTTCGTCGAGGCGAAGGTGACCAGTCGTCTTGTTGGGGACTTAAGTCCCGCTTCACCCATTGGTGTGGAATGATGTTCTAGACATTGTGTGCTGTCTTGTACGACTTGAAGATGGGTCAGCAGGCTGATTGAGGGCGCTGATCGACTGTACATTCGAGGAAGAATGTCCATTAGGTTCAGTGGTGATTGTTGGTGCTGCAACTGTTGTACCAGTTGACTGTACAACAAAACGATTGTCGTGTCCGGCGTGAGCTGTAGCCGGAGGCCGTAGAAATTGGACTAGGAACGACTTAAGACTCATAGATGGCTGTGTCGTCATATAAATCTTCTTCCCGTTGTAGTAGTACCAACTCGGCTGGAGCGAGTACTTGTTATCGGTACAACTGATTTATGTTATTACAGGCCTCCTCACCTGAGTCGCCGTCTGATACGGACCCATCACAAGGCGGATCTATTTATACACCGAAGCCCAGGATATCTTTCTCGTCATGTAATGCGTCAAGGGCAGCTATTCTCAAAGGCCTTCCGCGCTTCCGAAGAATTTTGAACCAAAATCATAATCATAATGTTTGAAAAACTGGTCTGTAATAAATATTGTTGTATTATCAAAATGAAAGGCAAGGCCATTGTTATTTGTATTACTCAATTAAACTGCTGGTTGAAAATTGTACCGACTATCATAGCAGGGTATGAGGTTTATTTATTTATTTATTATGGCACTCCTAATCTCTCTGTTAATGATTTTGTGACTAGTTCACAAAATCATTAACAGAGAGCTTATCTTATTATAACTAAAATACTGCAACAAACTTGTCACTTAAAGGTTTGTACAGCACTTACATAGTTACTTTTTGATTTAACTAGTTATGTACAGATTAAAAGATGATCATAAAATCAAATAGGTTAATAATAATAATAGAATCAAAGAATAATAATAATATTATCTAATAAGCATAATTACAATTTCAAATGAATTGATTCATTAATAATACTGGCAACGAATCAAATTAAATTATACAATAAAATTAATTAAAAATGTATAAGTTGCAAAAATATAATACAAAACAACAAATGAATGATGGAATTTAAACATGAAATTGACTTAAAAGATGACTGCGAAATTGAGATAGGGTGTTCGAGAAGACGTCAATGCTATCGGTGCGAGAATGGCTTTCATTATAAGTCCTCATGAAACGGTTTTTGGAAGCTTAATGGGGCGTGTACAATGAAAGAGGCGCGAACAGGAATTACAATGGTATAATTCTGGAGTAAACCAAATGCGTTACAGTAAACAGTTAAAACGAAGTTAATTCTAGAAACAAAGTATTATTCTACTACCAGAAGGGTCACGATGTGATACTAGGAAGTTAACGTTATAAAACAATTGAAATGAACTTATTACGCGGACGAAATATAATAGCGCGGTGCGGATCAATGTAGCGTGGACACGCTTTGAAGGCTTCAAGTTAACTGATGATGATGATGTTGGTGATGTTAAGTGATGTGGCGACATCTACACCGCCACAAGTTCAATGGCGCTGATCGTCCGAGATTGGTTCGACCTGTTCTTGCGAACACATCTAATTTACGGTTGGGCCGGGGTTGACTACAACAGGGAACAGATGAATTATTTCTTCAAGAAGCCTTGGAACCTGGATCAGTCCGTTGACAATTTTGAAGAGCATAAGTTGATGAATTTTTCGGCGGTTTTCAAGGGATGTGAAGTTGATGTGACTCAATCTTTCAGGGTAATTAGTTGTGTTAGGGCAGCTGTTCGATTTATATCGCAGGTACCTAGTGAAGCCTTTTTGGACGCGTTCGACTCGATCGATATGGGTCTGATATTTGGGATTCCACACATGCGATGCATTATCCAGTAAACTTCTGACGAGGGTGAAGAAGAGAAGCTTGAGGATACAAATAGACTTAAAGTCGTGACAGATACGCTTAAGGAATCCTAACATTCTAGTTGCCTTTTTGACCACATTGTCTATGTGGGGAATGAAAGTAAGCTGACTGTCGAGGCAGACTCCCAGATCGCGAATTGTGTTAACCTTCTGCAGAGTTAGACCATTCAACGAATACGAGGATGGAAGGGTATTTCGTTTATTTGTGAAGTTCATGTGCTGACATTTTTCAGCGTTCAGAGTTATTTTGTTCTTAATACATCACCTGTACACTGAGTTAATGTCCTCTATATCTCTCGGTGAGTTTATTTGCTTATAGAACTTAACGTCGTCTGCAAAGAGTGACCATTCACTGTGTTTAATGCAGTTCACTATGTCGTTAACGAATACTAGGAACAATATCGGACCCATATGGGAGCCTTGTTGAACTCCGGAAGTGGAATAGTAAAAGGACGACTGCTGCCCCTTTACTACGACCTTTTGTTTTCTGCCAGTCAGATAAGATTCGAACCATTGGAGAAGCTGGCCGAATATGCCCAGGTTTGAGAGTTTATGCAGTAGGATCTGGTGGTCGACCTTGTCGAAGGCACTGCTAAAATATGTATATATGTAGTCAACTTGTGAGCGAGAGACAATGAGTTTGCTGAGGTCATTGACATAAAGAATCAGGTTCGTCGTAGTGGATCTTTGTGTGCAGAATCCGTTCTGTTGGGAAGCTAGCTCTATTTTAAAATAAGACGTTAGAATAGGGCACATGAGGGATTCAAAGACCTTCGAAAACACAGACAAATAGATATTGGCCGATAATTTTTAATGTTGCTTGCCTCGCCTTTTTTAAACATGGGCACTACATTGGCATTTTACCAGTAGGGAATTGTGCTGTTTCGATTGAGTGGTTCAAAATGATTTTTAGCGGTAAGGTCAAGCTACTTGCACAGTTTCGAACGAATAATGGTGGAAAACCATCTGGTCCCGGTCCCTTGCATAAATTAGTTTTTTAAGGACTTTAACTATATCTTTTTCGGAGAATGTGAATCAAAATGTGTCATCTCAGACGGTATGTCATTAGACGACGACTTTTTTGCCTGAACAAATGACCAAAAAAAAACGGATTTTTTGTTATGCCCCTCTCAATTCCCTCCACGTAGTCTTTATAGTTACTTTTATCATTATATTTTCACCTAACAATATGTATTCGTAGTGGTCGCGGGCAATCTTATATCTCTTAAATCGCATCCTAAGCTTTTCCTTTTTGTTTAAAAGTTTAATTAGAGCTTTTGGAAATCAAGGGGGGTACCTATTTTGTGATACTTTCGTTTTAGGCACGAGCTCGTCAATTATTTTATGGAGTTGGTTGTATAGTTCTTCTACCATTGCATTCACATCTGCGCACTCGAATAAACGTGGAGTCCAATTGACTTGTTTAATTCGATCATTCAACCATGTGTAATTCGCATTTCTGTAATTGTATTTTACGGAGTTTTTACATTTAAGTGGATTAAGTGACATATTTTTAATAAGAATTTCCTGATGGATGATGAGAGTCTACAACTGACAGGGGGGTTTTACATTCTTGAACAAATCCGCTAGGAAAGTAACACAAAATTAGATCAAGGGATTTGGCAGGTTTAATAAATAAGTTATGCTTGCTGTGGGGCTTTCGCGGTAGAGGGAGTACGGGGCGATACGCCGCATTCGCGGTCTTCTCCGTGTAGCCGTAGCGACAGCATGTCTAGCGCTACTGCTGAGCATGAGGTTCGGGTTCGAGTCCCAGGTCGGGCAAAGTATTATTGGGTTTATCTATCTGGAATTTTCCAGCAGCCCCGGAGTTTGGATTTGTGGACGGTTGATGGGAATAGGCTCACCCCCTATTATATGAGACTTAAACATAACTGGCGAAATATAGCTGTACTGTAGGTACACCTCTGCCCAACTTATAGGGAAAACAAGGCTTGATGTTCTTGTTGGAATGTCTATTAAAGTCTGTACGTCCATAATTGAGACTATAGCACCTTACTTAGCCTGAATATATAATTTGTGTGTGGATCAAGGAGTCTTCCCGGATCTAATGAAATACAGTATGGTACTACCACTTAAAGCCGGGGTCAGTAAAGACACTAATAATTATAGACCCGTGTCCGTGTTGCTGGTTTTCAGCAAGGTGTTTGAGTAGGTAATGCTTAATCATACGCTCAATCATTTCAATACTAATAAGATCCTTCACGAGCAACACCAAAGGGCGTTGTACGACCGACGCCGGTGTAACCTTAATAAAACATATTTTTAATGCATGGGAAGAGGCCCAAGACGCCATAGGAATCTTTCGTTATCTCTGCAAGGCATTTGATTGCGTCGATCACGAAACCCTGCTTTTGAAACTTGAGCATTACGGACTTGGAAAATTTGCGCTCAGTTTAGTAAAATCTTATTTAAATGATAGACAACAACAAGTTCAAATAAATGTGTCAACTCACTTGGTTTAAAAGTAAATATTGATGTTCCACAAGGCTCGATATTGGGTCCTTTCCTCTTTTTAGTGTATATTAATGACCTACTCCATTTATTGATAAATCAACCACAAATGGTGTTATTTGCTGACGATACGGTAGATAGACGTGCTTCAAATTTTGACGACGTAAATAACTCCCTACTGCTGGTCCAAAATTGGTTCACTGCTAATAATTTAGTACTAAATGGAAATAAAACTCACGCTCGACTCCAGGCTACAATGGGGTCCTCCTTAAACATCTCCTGCAGGACGGTTAAGTTCAGTAGTTTACGCTGTCAGAAAAATCCGTCAATTTACTGACGTAGATACCGCGAGGCTGGTCTATTTAGTTACTTTCATAGTATCATGTCTTACGGTATTTTACTTTGGGGATGGGCTGCAGCATCGAGTCTATTTTTATTCTGCAGAAAAGAGCTATCAGAGCCATATATATTCTTCGCAGGCGCGATTCTCTAAGGGAATTGTTTAAGGATATTAACATAATGACGGTGCCTTTTCAATACATCTATGAAAACATCATGTACGTTAGATTTTTTTTACATATTTACAGTAAAAGAGGTGAAAGACATAATTATAGTACTAGAAATCGGGACCTATTAGTTTAACCAGGTTTCAGACTGGCTAAAGTAGACACATCTTTCATGGGGCACTGTTTAAAATGTTACAATAAAATATCTCCCAACATACTTCAACTGATTGAGACGAAATTCAAATCATTTTTAAAACGCACACTATACAGGCAGGCATATTATAAGTTGGGGGATTACATCACTGATAAAAATGCCTGGCTTAATTCTGGTCCTGCTCCACACCATAATTATTGTTGGAGCTGCTGAAGATTGTAAGAGTATATTGGCATTATGTAAACTCAATCTCCTTTTTATTATATAGATGCATTGCACAGGTGTGAGTACTTTTTACTATAGAGCTACCATTGACCGGGTAATGTCATAGATTGAATTGAATGTGCCCTGGCGGCTGATAGTTTGTCATGCTCACTCAAATATCTCGCTGACGGTGGCGCGTGTGTCGGATCATTTAGCTCCCTTCCCAAAATGGTTGAACTGAATGGTGCTGATCCATGCGTCATGTTCGTGAACGGGCGCCGTCAGTTGGGACTGGTCATCTCTTAGCTGCCACGGCTTATTTTAACCATATAATTTTTGGATTGTGTTTAATTATGTTTTGCTGCGCTTTGGACACTTTTAACGTGTACGGTTTTTGTACATCGTTCTCACCTATAGTGTCAACATTAACGATGTAACTAATATATTTGTAACAACAATATTATTTAAAAGAGAGTCCATTGAGTCTCTTGCCCGTTCTTCTCCATAGGTACCTACTACGCTTAGGAATGGGCAACTAGCTTCATATTTTTGACTGACCGACTCCTTGACAATTCAAAAGTGCCTGGAAATGGTTTAATTGAAAAAAATGCTTTGAGTTTGAGTTTTGTTACGATCCCCCTAGGTAAGACTGGTTCCATGTTCTATGTTAGAGGGTTTGGTTTCCGCACTTAGTCCTTCATGTGGACCATTGTGCGTGGGCCATGGCGGCCGTCGGTAGTTATTATTCCAACCAGCCCAACTCCCTCCAGAAGCCGATCAAAGCTTCTGGTCTGTTGAGAACACTCACCTTATGATTATTTAATACTTTCTTTTACTTATAAAAGTTATCGAAACTTCTGTAATAATCTGTTGAAGAAACTAAAAAAATCAGTACGATAAAAATGAATTACAGAAGGAATAGTAAACTTGTGTTTTTTTTTACTAATACATCAATAGAGCCTAAAATCTCAAACCTCTGCTTGATTTACTATCAACAGAGTTATACCCGTCCGAAGGAATTAATAAAGTGTACAACTTTTTTGAAAAATCTTTAAATTCTATTCATTTTTCCCGTCAAAACCAGACTACGATATCTTCTACACTAAACTCTTTTGTTTTATTAGATATCGACGTAAACAAAGTAGTAAGTTTAATAAACTGGTTAAAGGATATTTGTGCTACTCGGTGGGATGACATACCTAATAATATACATAAAAGATTTAAATACCCACTTGACCCTCCGATTACCTACATTTTTTAGCTATCTTTATCTAAAGGAATATTTCCTAAATTGCTTGAAAAACCTGTATTCAAGTCTGGAGCCAAAAACTGCGTGAATAACTACAGACCCATCTCAGTGTTGACAGGTCTCTCAAAAAAATTAGAAAAATAATTAACAGTGGATTGATAAAATATCTGGAAGATAACATACTACTTTCAGAGAGTCAATTTGGTTTTAGGCCCATATGATCAACTAGCCAAGCAGTACACAAATTAACTAATTATATTACTTGCAATCTAGATAATGGTTTGCACACAATTGGGATCTTGCAAGACCTTGCCAAGGCTTTCGATACTATTTCTTGTACTTTAATTTTGCAAAAGCTTGAAACACTTGGGATAAGAGGAGCACAACTTCTGCTATTTTCTGATCATCACAGCGATCGTCATTAATGTGTAAAAATTGGCACGTTTACAAGTTCTGAACTTCAAAATAGTTGTTTCGGAATTCCACAAGGCAGCATTTTGGGCCCTACGTTATTTTTAGTCTTAATATATGAACTATGCAGCATGTCAGTCCAAAATGGTGTCTTAATATCTTATGCTGATGACACCGCTCAATTATATTCATCTAAATCTAGAGTTGACGTCTATGAATATGCTCGGAATGGATTTAACATCGTGTCTAGTTGGCTCTATAATAATATCCTAACTTTAAACAAACCACACTTGAGAAATAAACAACAAATCTAAACACTTACGCACATAATTGTAGCACGTACGTGTTTTAGGGCCTTTTCTGTATAATAGGCTCAACAAGTTAAGGTAAGTTAAGTTACATAAAATGTTGTAAAATGTTATCAGAATATTTAGCTATATACTCAATTACACACACACACAGAAAAACTTCTAGAAATACTGGCATGATTATAATAGATTCCCTCGTAAGTATTTACTTTTGTATTTTTACGTAGGCTTAGTTTTAGGTATTAATGTACTTATATGCTTTTTCTCATAGTTGTTAATAGATTTTTTTATTTCAGTTTTATTTACCACCTTACAGTCCCAATTTAATTGAAGTGTAAAGTGATGGCCTGAAACACAGGTTTGAATTAACCTAGATCGGGCGGGTCGCTACCTTACACTGTAATTCCAAACCATCATAACTTGCACCTATAATAAAATTATAGTTTAAGTAATATTTAGGCACTCTAATTGTTTGGGAAATCATACTTCTGTTGGCTAAATGTACACTTTTTTGTTAACGTTTTATTCAATGAATTTATTATTTTATTAAATTTATGTATCTGTGTAAAATCCGGGTGCCCCGAGGGTTTCTGTCCTAATTTAGGTAACGCCTGTGCTCTTAAAGAGCCCATGCGCGACGGTTTCATCCGTCTCCATGCAAGCTCTGCACAGGGGAATGTTCGTTATGCCTATTGTGTGATTTGTTTAGCGAGCAGTGTCCTGTGATGTTCCCCGTCACCAGGCACAGGCCATTCCTGTCCAGGCATAATAAACGTCTGGTTACCCTGCCATCTAAGGATGGCAAAGCTTCCCTGGACTGCCTGCAGCCTGGTGTCGAGGTCCGGCGGAGTACAACTACACACACCTCTCGGCTTGTGTGTGGGTGTACTCCTGCAGCCACCTTCGTATCTGGTTGAAAGGGATGGGTATGATGGATTCGGGCCCGCAGGCTGACGTGCTGGATGCTCTCCTGGCTAGTAGTTCGTTCGTGATCCGCTGTGTCCTTTTATCCATTGCAGTGTCACCGTGTTGCGGCTAGATAACGTTACTCGTTTTAGAGCATTGTGACATTCTAGTGTTTGACTCGAGGTAATATATTTTTTCCCTAATGATTGAAGGACTGAGGCGCTTTCGGAGAGTATACGTATATGGGTGTCCGTAACTCTCTTGGTTTCTATGGAATACACCGCTTGTATAATGCCCACACACTCCGCCTAATAGACGGTGTTGAACATTCCCAGCGGACTTGATATGTTTATGTTGAGATCATGTGAGAAAACTCTGACTCCGGTTCCAGATTCGGACTTTGAGCCGTCGGTGTATACTCTCATTTCATTTGGGCCTGGGAGTAGTCACACTGTTCTTCTGAGAGTATGATGTTGTAGTGCTTTTGAAAGAAGTTTCGAATCGGGGTTTTGTCGCAGGGTAATGCCATCATTGGTTGGTTGTGCTTAACCCTAGAGTCTTTGCTTATGGTTCCCGATATATAGAGCCTGAAGTCGGCCAGGGTTGCCTCCTCCCGCACGATTAGTTGTAGAGGTGGCAGCCTAAGCATTGCCTTTAGGGCAGCAGTGGGTGTAGTCCTCATGCAGTTGGTGATTGCTACACAAGCAAACCGCTGCAGTTTTTCGAGATGTCTTTGGGGTGTGCTCAGGTCTGCCCTAGGCCACCAGACCAGCGAGCCGTACGTGATTGTTGGTCGAATGACAGTAGTGTTTAGCTAGTAGCGGACCTAATCCCCAAATATCTGCCAAGGATTAACTTGCACTGCCACAGAGATATGCTAGCTTTTGTAGTGATGTAGTTGGTGTGTATGGCAATTCAGCTGTTTGTCCAAATAGATGCCTAGGTATTTGGTTTCGGTTGATAGGTTTAGGGTAGTTACAAAGAAGCTCGGTAGTTCTAGTGTTATCAGTTTCCTCATTTTTGTAAAGAGAATCAGTTCTGTTTTTGTGGGGTTGACGGGTAGCTGGTGTTTGTTGCACCAGTCCTCTACTATTTTCAAGGCTTGGCGCAAAAGGTTGAATAGGGTATTTTCGTGGGTGCCATTTATTACTATATTTATATCAATGGCATAGCCTACAGTAAAGTAGCCTTTGTCATTTAGTGTACTAATTAGGTTGTCTACAACAAAGTTCCCCTGCGGGCAGTCCTTCGCCACAATGGCCCTTGTAGTGTCGTTCACTGTTACCTGTACAGCTCTGAATTTGAGCAAATTGGTGATCCGCTCAGGGTCGGGTCTATGTTGTGTCTGTCGAGGGCCATGTTGATGCTACCAAACATGGTTTTGTCAAAGGCGCCCTCGATATCAATGAAGACGGCTAGTGCTGAGCATTTGTGGTCCACTGCGCATTCAATCTTTGATACTACGCTCCGTAACGCAGATTCCGTTGATCTGCCTGTGAAGTATGCTTGCTATTATTTGTGAAGTGGTTTTGCCTGAAGAGGTCCGTCTCGAATGTATCTATCATAAAGTCTCTCGAGGGTTTTCAGTAGAAAGGATGTGAGGCTAATAAACATTTAGTCTTTGGTTTGTGTATGTTCGGATTTGCCTGGTTTGGGTGTGAAAATGACTTTCATGTCTGAGGGCTATACAGGCCCGAGAGGTACCTCCACCAGGCATGGTGTCACTAAATCAACCCCCTTTTGTAGAGGGTCTGGGAAGATGCCTTCCGGCCCTACGGACTTATAGGGCTCAAAGATGTTTATGGCCCACTTTATCCGATCTTCTGTTACTATACTGTCGGCTCTAGACCAGTCCTGATCCTTTGGGGCCTATTTTGGTTTAGCTTCCCACACCTTGTTCTCTAAGAGTTTGCAGTCTGGGAAGTGAGTCTCGAGAAGGACCTTACTGGTTTCATGGTCAGTTAGTGTGTATGAGTTATCGGGTTTTTTCAGCGCGCTGAGGGTTCGGTCCTGATCAGTTGATAGGATTCCCCTTACCCTTGCGGTTGTTGGTTTTTGGCGGTAAGACTGGTTGTCAGAATTTCGCGCTACTGATTACTCGTAACGACTGTCAAAGATCTCTGAATGACAGCCGAAGCCAACGGCTAAACTTGCGTCTGGCCAATTTCAATTTTATGTAAAGAGGCTTACAAGAGCTAATGCGCGTTCACTCTCAGACTGCATGGAAAATAAAAAGAGAAGCGCGATGATACATCGCTGGTAATTTATTGCAAAAATTTATGCAATTTTTAATTTACAAAAAATCTATTGATTGGATTAAAAAAATAAAACACTTTTACGTTAGTTTGTTACTTAAATATATTTTTTGAGGTATCTTCGTGATTTTTTCTATCGTATCAAATTTGTTGTATTATGTATGTTGTAAGAGTGTGATAATTTTTTCTTATTTTGTTTACTTGCAGTGGCTCATATACTTTTAGACATTACAAAACTTTCGTTTAGGGCGTTTCGGTCCTATAGTCCCATTTGAGTATTAAAATTAAATCTTGCGGAATTCTGCAACATTACCCATGTTGCAGAATTCCGCAAGATTTAATAAACAACATGCTTATAATGAAAACCTCAACACACAAGCCTCCAGCATCCTAATACATCGAACCAACCAAGGCTTCAAGATTGAACTTCCACCATCCAAAAATCTAATCCCAGAGCATTGAATGCAGCATTCGGAACCGGAATAACCCCCAATGCGGTTGCCCTGCTCGCAATATTTCCACTGATTCACACAGATTGCATTTCACGACATTTCAGTGACAACGCTGGTATTTTGTAATTTGTTACTGAAGAAGCGAAGAGCTTAGAAAGACGTCAGATGTTTTAATACTTTTTTAAAGCTTGAGAAGAATGAGGAAATATTTTTTTTTGTTATGTTTTGGACTAGTTTATGCCCGCGAATTCGCGAGCTCGTTTTTTTTTGGTTTAAACATAAAACATATCCTATGACATTCTGCAATTTACTGCAGCTTCCCAAAAAAGAATTTTCGAAATCGGATCAGTAGTTCCTTAGTTTAGACAAGAGAGTATCTTTTTTCAATACGGTTTCACGTAAATTAGTAAACCAATAGATTTTGTTGACGTTAAAGCTACAAAGAAGCTCGAATACGACATAATGACGTATTGTCAAATCTACATATAAAAAAGTAGGAAAGAAACAAACCTTGACCATTTTCGTGGCATCAAACAACGACAAGATCAATACCTAAAAAATCGTTACAATCAAATTATCATCTTCTTGCCTTTGTCTCATGTTAATCTCCCCTCTCTATATACCGTCACGCCATTATTCACTCCCTTCTCTTTCACATAATTCCTCAAACAATCTATACATCTTTTCTTTGGCTTTCCCCTTCCTCTCCATCCATCATATATTCATCACTCTTTGATTCAAATTCATAACATGCCCATACCGAGCCAAAAGATTTTCTTTTGACGATTGAAAGACGATTGAAAGTGGTGCCATTTTCAATCGTCTCAAACTAATATCTCCGTAATATTACGCCACATACGCCTATTGCATATGCATAGAATATCATTAGAATATGTGCAAACGTCGAACACTGTCACATGATGCGTGTTGATAAGATATTAGATCCGACAACTTTTTGTATTACATTTGCAAATCGAAGCGAATATTTATTTTGTACAGTCTCAGCTGAGCGCTCGATGCGTGCAGGTGTTGTAGCGTAATACTAATCGTTGTTAAAAATGTCGTCGACTACTGTGCTTAAATGTAGTAATTGTAATCTCGTGGTCAATGAAATGTTAACGTTTCTGCAACAGAAACATGAAGTGGTCACCAGGTCATAACTCATCACTAAAATTACAACCAAATAAAAGTCTCCACAAAATACATACAAAATTATCTTTTTCCAGTACCTATAGCCTGGGGGGAGCTGCATTGCAGTGGGCAACGTATACTCTTTAAATATTGACGCGAGTTAGAAAGTGTCCACTACGGGTCGAAAGGAAATGTCGTCATCATTGTTAATGAAACTGACACATAAGCTGCAAATAGTTAAGAAAATAGGGTTTCAGTAAATGTGGCTAAGAGAGTAAAAGCATATGCCACGTGGCCATGTCATGTATGACTAAAAGTCTCTAAATTCAATAAAGATTACAATATAAATATGTCGTGGATGGATGGCACCACAGTACAGCGGACAGCGCCATCTATCAATTTGATTCATAAACGAATGATCATGTGATCGGAAATGCAAGCGAGCCCTACCGCTTGGACACGATCGTCGGTGGAGGGGATGCTGCAGCGAGGACTGGCGGACAGTCAACAGAATACGGTCGAGTTTGGACAGTATTGGCAAATGCTCAGTACCAATGCACGTGTCTGTTTCCGCTGCACGTGTTTATTTCGTTAGCCAGTGTATTAAAGTTGTTTATAATTCGAATTATCTCTTCGTTCGAGTAACCACTACAGTGCCCACACTAAAATGTGTCGGATCGTGAAGAAGTCCCGATGTGGCATCTCGGCCACCCCTGATCCGACAAATATATATTTTGAGTTAAGAAGTATCATGAATGAGGATAGGAATAAGAAAAGAGGCATAAAGAACAAAAACAGGATGAATTGCGTGAAAAATAATAAAAATTTAACGTTAGGAATAGGGCCAATAGAAATAGATAGTATAATATTCGTTATTTTACTATACCTACTTTTACGTATCATAAAACAAAGTCACTTTTCGTGTCTGTGTGTGAACTACACAATTTATTGTATCGTTTTCACTATAACTTAGAGCACTTATTCCGAAACGGAAATAAAACACAGAAATCTAGATGTTTCACTTAACACCATTTCAAAAGTGCGAAGCATGCGCGGGTCGCTCATTTATTAACCCGTTGGCGTAGATATTCGAGATTATTATACGTTATTCTTCCAATCAAACCAGATGCGACTACATGGTAAGATGGTCGCATAAATTTCGCAACCCAACTTGATAATCGTAATAACAAAATCACAAATTAGTCTACAGATGCAATATGAGTTCCAATTTAAATTCAATAAATTTTCAATATACCAACGTCGCTCCAATTTGTGTCATTGTGTCATGGCCAGATTTTTCGGATCGGACGTGTGATAACACGTCGGGCAGATCCAAAAAATCTGGCCATTTCCCAGTATTCCTGAATTCTGCTTTCGTCAGTAAGTTCTAGTTACATTTTTTTTATAAAAAATGCGCGGATACGCTTTGATAAATGTACGCGCCCGCAATCCCGGTCGGCGGATATTTTTTCTGACGTCCGCCCGTCGGAAATATAACGCGGAGAAATTACACCGACACTGCTCAGCCCAAGTAATTTATTGTAAAGAGTAGAGATGCTTCTAAAATGTATTTTATCTCGAATAAAAATATTCATGGTTAACTCTTGGATGGAGTGTTTTAAAACAAGTTTTGGTTTTTAACTTGAACATTAAGTTCCTTTGCGGTGTGCGGCCTTAGCACACCTCCGATGCGAAATCGCTTTTTCGCTAAGAAACTACATTATGTCTTGATTCGAGTAGCGGAACATCATTAGTCAGTTGAATTGAAGCATTTGCAGCAAAATGTCGTCGCTTTCTACTTAGTTAATACAGAATAGGTCCGCAGGTCTACTTCGGATCTCTTAGATCTCTTTTTCCGTAAAAAACAAATCCATTTTACAACAACAAAAAAAAAACAGATTTCCTTTTACAACATTGTTGACTGCCACACATACGTGCAAAACGAACGCGACACTGCAACAAAATAGCGGGCTGAGCGCGGTGGTGTTTTCGAGCAGGTCGACAAAATCAAGCGTGCAAGACATGGAATCATAATAAAATCCATGCGTTAGAAAGGGCAGTTTCACTTCTGTTTCGCTTGTCGTTTCGCTGCTGTAGTTTCGCGGCGAAGATGTGATACCCGTCTAAGGCTGTCATTCGCAGATCAAGGCAGTAAATTGTTAGATGTCGTGATGTCATATTTGACCGGTTTTCCCAAAATTAAGTATTTTGCTAACCTAACCTAATCTATTTTTTTTTTTTTTTTTTTTGTTCCCGGGGTGGAAAATCCTCATGGATGTCCTCCGCCCTGGGGCGGGCGGAGGGGTCTGTCAGACTCTTACTGACTAAAAACCACCCCAGTGTTCCATCTCACACCTACGCCGGGGTCGCGGGAATACATTATTCTTCCACAACCCCGGCTGGTGCCGGCCCGCTTGCGCGGGCCCCGTCTCGGGCGGGGGGAGTGAGGTGTACTCCCCCCGCAACGTCTGTGAGCGGCGCACGCGGAACACTACGCGCGCCGCCTTCTCGGGTCCTGATGTTGGGGACGGATGTCCCCGAATCCGTCGCCCCTGGACCCATTTAGGGGGGCTGGAAGAGGGCGTTGTCCGCTGCGGATCGGGAGAGTGGACGAGATCTCTCTCTCCCTTTCCGCAGCCTCCTTCTGCGAGATGACTGTTTCGCAGAAGGAAACCACCGCGTCCCAGGACTCGGCGCTGCCGACCATCGAACTCACTACGGCCGGCAGCGACAAGTCACTGCCTACTTCTGAGATGAGGGCACGGCGCGGCTCCTCCCAAGCGGCACACTCTGCCAGCGTATGCCACGCCGTGTCCTCCCGGCAGTCGACGCAGTGGTGACACCGAGCGTCCGGCTCCCTGTTTATGCGACACAGGTACTTCCCGAAGCAGCCATGCCCCGAGAGCACCTGCGTCGCCCGAAACGACAGGGAGCCGTGCCTCCTCCCGAGCCAGAGGTCGAGCACTGGCCGGACCGCCTCGATGGTGACGAGGCCGTCGGTAGGGCGTGAAAGCCTGTCCCGCCATTCCGCCACCAGGACCTCGCGAAGCTGCGACCGACGCTGCTCCATATGGCGCTGCATCGGCCGCTCGTCCCGCGCCCTTGCTTCCTCACGCCACCGGTACAGTGACGCGAGCACCTTCGCCTCCAGGTCCCAGGGCGGTGATCCGGCCAGTGCACAACCCGCCTCGAAGGAGATCGTGCGATACCCCCGAATGACTCTGACGGCCATCGCCCGCTGCGGCTTGCGCAGGACAGCTATGCTTCCGGCCGTCAGGTCAGACGCCCAGATCGGCGCTCCGTAGAGCGCCATGGATCGCACGATCCCCATATAGAGCCGCCTACAGGCGGCGCTCGGGCCCCCCAGATTGGGAAGCAGCGTTGCCAGCGCCCCGGCCGCGCCCAACAACTTGGGCGCCAGCCGCCGGAAGTGGGGTCCGAAGTCCCACCGGCTGTCGAGCACCAATCCCAGATATTTCATGGTGGGCTCGACAGCGATCCGGACCCCCCCGACCACAATGTGTGATCCGGCCGGCGGCGTCCGCCGGGGGCCATGAAACACCATGGCCTCCGACTTGTTGAGGGCCACCTCCAGGCCAAGGCGCCGTATGCGGCTCACCGTGAGTGAGACCGCCGCCGTCGCGAGCAACGCTGCCTCCCTGTGCGAACTCCCCCGGGCCGTGACCAGCGTGTCGTCCG
Organism: Dasypolia templi; assembly: GCA_963555695.1. Lineage (NCBI taxonomy): Eukaryota > Metazoa > Arthropoda > Insecta > Lepidoptera > Noctuidae > Dasypolia > Dasypolia templi. Next base: position 7,293,435 of record OY743158.1, read on the forward strand.
CGTAACACGTCAGGTCCGCGCCCGGCGGGAGCTCGCCCTTCAGCACCCAGTCGTACCCGATGTTCCACAGGAGCGGTCCCACGACCGATCCCTGTGGAACACCGCACGACACTTGGCGCTGGTTTCCGCCATCACGTCCCGTGTAGGTGACACACCTCCCCGCCAGATAAGCCCCAACGATGCGGCGGAGGTAGAGAGGCACCCGATGATAACGCAGTGCCTCCCGTATGCAGCTCCAGGGCAGGGTGTTAAAGGCGTTGGAGATGTCCAAGGACACCGCCACCACCACCCCGCCCCGGGACACTGTTTCCTCCGCCAGGACTCTCACCCTCGACACAGCGTGGATGGTAGAGCGCCCATGCCGAAAGCCGAACTGGCTCTCGTCCAGGTCCGGCCCCTCTCTGCACAAGTGGCCGACGAGGCGGGCTGCGAGTATGCGCTCGAACAGCTTGCCCACCTCGTCGAGCAGCACTATGGGCCGGTACGCAGACGGCGAGTCGGCAGGGCGCCCCGCCTTCCTGAGCAGGACCAGACGTCCAATCTTCCACAGACTGGGAAACTGGCCCCGCTCAAGGCACGCTGTATAGAGTCCTCTCAGTTGGGGCTCCAACTCCTTCAGAGCGAGGGCCAAAGCCAGGCCGTGAATTCCGTCGGGCCCCGGAGCCACGTTCTTGGCCCGGAGCCGCATCACGGCCGCCCTCATCTCTGCCTGTGTCACCTCTGGGACGCTGATGGCGTTCTCGTCCTCCTCCTCTGCAGACTCTGCGGCTGCGGGCAAAGCCATCGGCGGCGGAACATGCTCCGCTCTCACCGGGAAGAGGGCTGCTACCACTTCCTCCAGCAGCTCGGGTTGGAGACTCTCCGTAAGTGGGGGCGCCGCGGCTCGAAGTTGCCCTCGAACCGCTTTATACGGGCGCCCCCACGGATTCCCGTCCAGAGTCTCCAACATCCTCTCCCGGGATCGAGTCCTCGCCTCGTCGATGGCCAGCCACAGAGTCTGCTTTGCCGCGCGGTACACCCCGTACAGCGCGGCCTCCTCCTCGGGTACCCGACGACGTCTCCTCCGGTAGCGGGTGTACCGGCGTCTCACCGCCACGCATGCGACGCGCAGCTGCGCGATCTCGGCGGACCACCAGTACACCTGGCGCCTTGCACCCTGTGCGTGGGCGCGGGGCATGGACGCGTCGCATATCTGCGTCATTGCCCCGCGGAACCACAGCGCCTCCAGCTCGACGTCATCGGGTCCGGTCGTTGCCGACCCCCGGAACCAGGCCTGAGCAATGGCTGCCTCCTCGAGAAGCTCCCTGTCGATGCGCTTACGCGCCCAGCGCGGGCCGTCCGAACGCGGGACTGGTGTTCTGCGGCCGCCAGCGGTCTGGGCAGAGACGTCGAATCGGATATATCGGTGATCCGACAACGTCTCCACCTCCGCGGCGACACGCCAGTCGCGGACACGGCTCGCGACAGCAGGGCTTGCGAACGACACGTCCACTATGGACCCGCCCCGCTGCCGCACGCACGTGTAGACCGAGCCCCGGTTCAGGACGACCAGGCCAGTCGTGATCGCCCACTCCTCCAATGCCTCACCCTTAGCATCGGTCACCGGGGATCCCCACGCCGCAGACTTGGCGTTGAGATCCCCGAGCAACAGCACCGGGCGAGGATGGAGCTGGCCCACGACGGCACCCAACTCGACAAGGAACCTCTCGAAGTCGGCGAGACTCTTGTTGGGCGAAAAATACGCCCCAACGACGCCAACGCCATCTGCAAGGGCGGCTAACCAGCCGTGCCCCCGAGACGGGCTGACGAGAGCCCCGAGAAACGTTTCGGCGGTGCACCGGCACCTGACATGCCCGACGTCCAGGCACCGGTAGCACCGCATGGCCCTGGGCTGCAGCAGTTTGACTCTTGCTGCAACCCATCCCACCAACAGACGCCCAGCGTCGGCCACCTTGTTCGCCGCCGCCACCGGGCACCTCACCCAAATCGAGCCGAGCCCGGAGGCGTCGGCGCGAATTTCACCCGCCCGCACGTCGTCGGGCGGGCATCCACCGACACGGGCGATGGCCTCCACGACCTCAGCCGGGGTCGTCGAGTCATCCAGGCCGTTGACTCGCAGCTCGGCGGTCTTCATCGGCCTGGTAATTCGAACGTCCTCCGGGCTGAGGACCTCCCTCAACTTGGCGGCCAGAACGTCCGCCCTTTCGCGGCTGGAGGCACCGGTCACCTCGAGCAGCCGCGCCCCCGTAACCGCCGGCCTCAATCTGAGGCCGGACGGTGACCCAAGGTCGGGGAACGCGATCTTACTCTTTGCCTCTCTGAGGACCGCCGCGTAGGTGACGCCCCTCTCAGCGGCTCCGGACTGCAGTGTGATCACCACAGCCGCAGAGCGTGGGGCCCTACGCCGTCCTAGTGACTTCTTTTTATTAGGCGTCATGGCCGGTGCCGGTGCTCCCTCGGCATTCCTCCCGCTCCTCTTATTCTTTTTCTTTTTCCCCACCGTCGTCCACCCCTCGCCATCCTGGGTGGGAGGTGAGGTAGGAAGTGGTGCGGTCGCCGGAGGTGAGGTAGGTGCGGTCGCCAGAGGCGAGGTCGCCGGTGGGAGTCGCGACTCCAGCGCCTGCAACCGGGCGTTTACCATACCGCCGCACTGCATCATGCAGATGCGGGCGATCTTTTCGATCTCCGCATCCGCACTCGCAGGCAACGGCCGGACCGCCGGCGGGATCGTGACGGGAGTGACGCCGGTGGCGGCGGGAGCCACCGTCTGGGCAGCAAACTGCCGCTCGAGCTCCTCGACCTTGGATCGGAGACGGTCATTCTCCTCCCAGAGCCTCGCCGTCTCGTCCAGCACCTGGCTACTGAGCGCCAATCCGGTAACGCTCCCTCCGGCTGCCATCCGGGCTGCGCGTCTCTCTCTGTTCCGGCTGGCCATTTCAGCCACCACGTCGGCGGATCCCCGAATGACTGCGACCGGGTTCTTCCTCTCTCTCCTCCCTCGAGACAGTTGTTGCCCCCCCCAGAATACGAGGGGCATGACGCATCCGAAACCGGATGCGTGGCGGATTCTCCGACTGCTAAGCAGTCGGTACCGCCCTGGGGTAAAATATTAGCAACTGACTTTTCCATTTTGGTTTTTTCCTTTGAAGGGTGCGGTCCCTTTGATCCCCCTGGATCCCCCCCCAGCGCTAAGAACCGGATGCCCTCCGGCCATACACCCCCTCGGCACGCTCGACCTTGGAGTTGGGGTTATTTTTTTAAGAGGTTTTCTTCCTCTCCTCCCACAAGACCACGCCCACACAACTCACCCTCTGTAAGCAGAGGGGGGGTGGGCGTACGACCTACACCAACGACCCTTCCCTAGCCCGGTTCCCTTCCACGACCATCAAAGATGATCGGGGAATGGAACCGTGCCCTTCCCCGTTTGTTGAGATTTGCCGCCAGCGCCAATTGTCCACCAGAACCGGTGGGCGATTGGAGCTGACGTTGCCCAGGATGTGCCACGACGAGGCTCTTCAACTGCACCCCAACTATTTATTTTTTTTTATTTTTTTTTTTGTTCCCGGGGTGGAAAATCCTCATGGATGCCCTCCGCCCTGGGGCGGGCGGAGGGGTCTGTCAGACTCTTACTGACTAAAAACCACCCCGGTGTTCCATCTCACACCTACGCCGGGGTCGCGGGAACACATTATTCTTCCACAACCCCGGCTGGTGCCGGCCCGCTTGCGCGGGATTCGTCTCGGGCGGGGGGAGTGAGGTGTACTCCCCCCGCAACGTCTGTGAGCGGCGTACGTGGAACACTGCGCGCGCCACCTTCTCGGGTCCTGATGTTGGGGAGCGACGGATGTCCCCGAATCCGTCGCCCCTGGACCCATTTAGGGGGGCCGGAAGAGGGCGTTGTCCGCCCTCCTCCGACACCCGGTGCGTCTGCTGCGGGTCGGGTCGAGAGTCGAGATCTCTCTCTCCCTTTCCGCAGCCTCCTTCTGCGAGATGACCGTTTCGCAAAAGGAGACCACTGCGTCCCAGGACTCTGCGCCGCCGACCATCGCGTTCACGACGGCCGGCAGCGACAGGTCGTTGCCTACTTCGGTGATGAGGGCACGGCGCGGCTCCTCCCAAGCGGCACACTCTGCCAGCGTGTGCCACGCCGTGTCCTCCCGGCAGTCGACGCAGTGGTGACACCGGGCGTCCGGCTCCCTGTTTATGCGGCACAGGTACTTCCCGAAGCAACCATGCCCCGAGAGCACCTGCGTCGCCCGAAACGTCTGGGAGCCGTGCCTTCTCCCGAGCCAGCGGTCGAGCACTGGCCGAATCGCCTCGATGGTGCTGAGGCCGGCGGTAGGGCGCGACAGCCTCACCCGCCATTCCGCCACCAGGACCTCGCGGAGCTGCAACCGATGCTGCTCGATATGTTGCTGCATCGGTCGCTCGCCCCGCTCCCGCGCTGCTTCGCGCCACCGGTACAGTGACGCGAGCACCTTCGCCTCTAGGTCCCAGGGCGGTGATCCGGCCAGTGCACAACCCGCCTCGAAGGAGATCGTGCGATACCCCCGAATGACTCTGACGGCCATCGCCCGCTGCGGCTTGCGCAGGACAGCTATGCTGCCGGCCGTCAGGTCAGACGCCCAGATCGGCGCTCCGTAGAGCGCCATGGATCGCACGATCTCCATATAGAGTCGCCTACAGGCGGCGCTCGGGCCCCCCAGATTGGGAAGCAGCGTTGCCAGCGCCCCGGCCGCGCCCAACAACTTGGGCGCCAGCCGCCGGAAGTGGGGTCCGAAGTCCCACCGGCTGTCGAGCACCAATCCCAGATATTTCATGGTGGGCTCGACAGCGATCCGGACCCCCCCGACCACAATGTGTGATCCGGCCGGCGGCGCCCGCCGGGGGCCATGAAACACCATGGCCTCCGACTTGTTGAGGGCCACCTCCAGGCCGAGGCGCCGTATGCGGCTCACCGTGAGTGAGACCGCCGCCGTCGCGAGCAACGCTGCCTCCCTGTGTGAACTCCCCCGGGCCGTGACCAGCGTGTCGTCCGCGTAACACGTCAGGTTCGCGCCCGGCGGGAGCTCGCCCCTCAGCATCCAGTCGTACCCGATGTTCCACAGGAGCGGTCCCACGACCGATCCCTGTGAAACACCGCACGACACTTGGCGCTGGTTTCCGCCATCACGTCCCATGTAGGTGACACACCTCCCCGCCAGATAAGCCCCAACGATGCGGCTGAGGTAGAGAGGCACCCGATGATAACGCAGTGCCTCCCGTATGCAGCTCCAGGGCAGGGTGTTGAAGGCGTTGGAGATGTCCAAGGACACCGCCACCACCACCCCGCCCCGGGATACTGTTTCCTCCGCCAGGACTCTAACCCTCGACACAGCGTGGATGGTAGAGCGCCCATGCCGAAAGCCGAACTGGCTCTCGTCCAGGTCCGGCCCCTCTCTGCACAAGTGGCCGACGAGGCGGGCTGCGAGTATGCGCTCGAACAGCTTGCCCACCTCGTCGAGCAGCACTATGGGCCGGTACGCAGACGGCGAGTCGGCAGGGCGCCCCGCCTTCCTGACCTCCGGCGCACCGCAGTCATGGCACGCCGGAGTCTCCTCCCTCCCGATCCGGTGCAGGTGCGATCCAAAACAGCCATGGCCGGACAACACCTGCACCAGACGGAATGAGAGGAAGCCGTGTGACCGCTCGAGCCAGCCTCGCAGGACCGGACCGAGCGCGTCCAAGGTTCGCCGGCCAAAGGTGGCGGCTGCGAGGTCCTCCGTCCAATGGAGGACGATGGCGTCCCTCGCCTCTTGCCGCACGGCCTCCCGCTCCTCCGCGACGGGGCGCTCCCCGAGCGCTTTTCGCCGCGCCGTCCACTCGTACACTCTGGCGAGCACCCATGCTTCCAACTCCCAAGGAGGGGTGCCAGCCAGAGCGCATGCCGCCGAAAAGCCCACCGAGCGGTAGGCCCTTGCCACCCGTAGTGCAATGGCCCTTTGGGGCCTGCGGATCGCCGTTGCGTTCTCCCGCCTGTGCAGGGAGTCCGCCCAGATAGGGGCCCCATATAGGGCCATGCTCCGCAGGATGCCGGCATACAATCGCTGGCACTGCGCGTTGGGCCCCCCCAGGTTCGGGAGGAGCCACGAGAGGGCGTCCGCGGCTTTCAGCAGGCGCGTTGACAGCCCGCTGAAATGTGGGCCAAATCGCCACTTGCTGTCCAGCACCAGGCCCAGATATTTCATCTGGGTATGGACCCCGATCCTGACGCCCTCCACAACTATGTGCTGCCGAGGCCCGTGAAAGAAAACGGCCTCGGTCTTGTGCAGCGCCACCTTCAGTCCCAAGCGGCGGATCCTCCCTGCAACCAAGGATCCGCCAGCCGAGGCCAGACAGGCCGCCTCCCTGTAGCTCCTCCCCCGGGCAGTGAGGAGAGTGTCATCCGCGTAACAGATGACACTCGTGCCCCGGAGGAGAGCTCCCCGCAGGAGCCAGTCAAACCCTATGTTCCACAGGGGGGGCCCCAGCACAGACCCCTGCGGAACACCGCACTCTGCGCCGTAACGCCTCACCCTGGCCGTCTTGTCCACAAGGAGGATCTCTCGATCCTCCAAGTAGCTGGCCAGGAGGCTCCTCAAGTATTGAGGCACTCCGTGATACCGAAGTGCCTCCAATATTGTCGAGTGGGACACGGAGTTGAAGGCGTTGGCTATGTCGAATGACACCGCCAACACTCCGCCCCCCGCCTCCACCGCCTCCTTCACCTGACCCTTGAGTAGGGCCAGCGCGTCTATCGTCGAACGCCCTTGCCGAAAACCGAATTGGGCGTCCGACAGATTTGGCCCCACCCCCCGCAACAGGCTATTGAGCCGGGAGGCGACAATCCCCTCGAACAATTTACCGACCTCATCAAGCAGAACGATGGGCCGGTATGCCGAGGGGGAGTCCACCGGGCGTCCCTCCTTTCGGAGGAGGCACAGCTGCCCCTCCTTCCACATTTTCGGGAACCTGCCAGCCGTAAAGCACGCGCTGAACAGGTCCCGAATTCTGTCCTCCACCACCCGTGCAGGGACGCCGTCCGGTCCAGGGGCCGTCTTCTTCGCGCGGAGGCTAAGAACCCCCGCGTACAATTCCTCCGCCGTCACCGGGGGGACCCCCTCCTCCGGCGAAGTTGCGCTTTGCGGAGGGTCCATTGTTGGTGGGGTAAAATCGGTCCTGCGCGGAAACAGGGACCGGACCACCCCGTCCAGCAACGCCGGCTCGAGAGTCTCCGTCAATGGGGGACCATAGGGGCGCAGTTGGTTCCGCGCCGCCTTGTACGGTCTCCCATAAGGATCCCTATCGAGCCCTGCCAGCATCTCGGCCCTCGCCGAGTCTTTGGCAGCGCCAATCGCCGACTTGAGGACCGTCCTCGCCTCTTGGTAAGAAGCGTAGAGGCGGTCCTCGTTTTCCCGATTCCGGGCACTGCGTCGTCGGCTCCGCGTGAAGGCCCTTCTGGCCGACACGCAGGCGGCTCGGAGCCCCGCCAGTTCCTCCGTCCACCAATAGACGGCAAGACGGGGAGGCGGACGGCGAGACCGAGGCATGCTGGAGTTGCACACCTCGGTCAGGGACCTCCTGAGCTGAACCGCTGCGGTGTCCACGTCCAGGACCTCGACAGGGGGCGACAACCAGTCCTGGAGAAAGGCCGCCTCCTGAGCGGCCTCCCGGTCCAGGCGGGTGAGAGCCCACCGTGGGAAGGGAGATTTGCCCGAGCGGGCCACCCTCCCCTGGGCGGAGATGTCGAACCGCACGTTTCGGTGGTCCGACAAGGTCTCCACCATCTCCACCCGCCAATTCACGACGCGGGCGGCTAGCGCGGGGGTGGCAAACGTGACGTCAACCACCGACCCTCCCTGCTGCCGCACACACGTGTGGACCGCCCCCCTGTTGAGGAGGGACACGCCGGATGAGGCCGCCCAAAATTCGACGGCGCGTCCTCGGACGTTGCACGAGGCAGCCGGGTTGCCCCAGGCCACCGACTTGGCGTTCAGGTCGCCCAACACGACGACCTGGCGCGGCGCCGCCCTCCCTACGACTGCGGTGAGGACTTCGAGGAAATCCTCAAAGTCCGAGAGAGGGCGGTTTGGGGAGAAATAGACCCCCACCACACCTACGTCTCCCCACGCGGCGGCCACGTATCCCGGTCCTCTCTCTAAAAGCGAGAGGGGAGGGGAGTCTGTGGAAGACCGCGTCACCAACGCCACCAAGCCGTCCCGATCGCCCAGCCAGTGGCCGGGGACCGAGTAAGGCTCGGCAACCACCGCCAAGTCCACCAACCACTCTGCCATGGTCTGCATCAGCAGATCCTGGGCTGCCCTGCAGTGGTTGGTGTTCGCCTGGAGAATGCGATGATGGACCCTATCCATCGATCGACATTTCTTTCCCCTCCGCGGCCACCGCGGTTCCTGCCTCGGGAACAGACGGACGGACGGTGCTGGCAGCCGGACCGATCGGCGCTTTGCCCCTCTTAGGGGGAGGATTGCAGTTCCTCCCCTTCATGACGTGGTCCGCCGGGTGGCCACTGGCGGCACACACTGCGCAGTGCGGAGTGGCAGCATGAGCTGCTTTTGTGGCCCTCCTTGCCGCAGCGATAGCAGCTGTCCGTCCTATCGACCGTGGACGGTCAGAGGGCTCGATTGTGTCCGATACCGAACACCTGTAGCACCGAAGAGGCTGGTCTACAAGTGCCCGGACTGCACCCGAGCTGAAGCCGACGGTAAGCCGTCCCTTGTCGAGGACGGCTTTGGCAGCGGCGACTGGGCACTCGAGGCGAATGGTGCCCATGCCACCGCGACCGGGCCTAATGTCCCGGCCGTGCACCTCTGCGACGTCACACCCCCCCATCGCTGCGACCGCCGCCACCACCTCCTCTTTGGTGACCGAGTCATCCAGGTCGGTCACCTCTATGGTCGTCGCTTTGACTGGACGGGCCACCTTGGCCGCGTCCGCGATGACCTCCTGCAGCTTCGACGCGAAGAGGTCCGCATGAGCTCTGCCCTCTGCCCCCGGGAACTCGAAAATTCGAGCACCGGCTTGGGTTCGCCGGCAAGAGACTTTGCCGATCCCCAGTTGAGTGGGATCGGCATTGGCACGCGCCCGCAACAAAATGGACGCGTACGTCTCGCCCCGCTCCGCAGACTCCGCGGTGAGCGTCACCACAACGGCTGCGGTCTTTGGGGGAACGAGTTTCCCCGTTCCCTTCCCTCTCCCTTTTCCCTTTCCAGTCGCTTTCTTTCCCGTCTGCGACTGATTGGGAGGTGTGGTGGCGGGCACGGCAGGAACGGCCGTCGCGGCTTTTTTGGGCTTTTTGGCCTTGCCCTTGCCCCTCCCGGCAACTTCGGTCCACCCATGCTGGTTGGACGGGGTTGTGGACGGGAGAAAGGCGTCTTCCCCCTGGGAGGACGGCCCCGGCTTACATTGCCTCTTGTCCGCCGCAAGCGGCGGTCGGAGGCGTTTCTCCGGCAAGAGCCGGTCCTCAATGCCTGCTAAGCAGGCTCTTGTGAAGGCCCTCTCCTCCATAACGACCTTGCGGATGATATCCTCAAGGTTGGAGGCGGGGCCCTCTGCCGCAGGTCTTTCTTCCAGTTGGCCTGGCCGAGCCGTGGCTTCGGCCAGCTTCTGATGAAGCTGGCTGACCTCCGATTGCAGGCGATCGACTTTCGCCTGCAGTTGCCGCGTTTCGTCGCTCGCCTTCCGCTGGACCATCTCTTTGACGATGCCACGCATGCTCGCGGCCCTACATTTAAGGGCCTTTTGGAAGGTCCCTTTCAAGTTGGAGGATTTAGAGGTGATCTCCACTATCTCCTCCTCGTCCTCCTCAGCCATTCGCTTCAGCTCGGCCAGCGAGTGGTCCGCGTACAGAACGCGGGACGCGCCGTACCCGGACTTGGCCCGGGCAGCGCGCGCCCGTTGCTCCTTGGCAGCAACCCGCTCCTCCAGGTCTTGCTGGTGCTGCTCCCGCCGAGCTAGGTCCAACTGTCGTTGGGCGTCCCACGACGTGGGTGTCCGCGGCTGTCGCTGGGTTTTTGGCCTTTGACCGCCCCGCCGAGCCCGAGGAGCCCTCGGACCCATTCCGGAGGAATGCCCGCTTCCGCCACTGTGAATCGCCCCCGTCCGAAACGCCAACCATGGACTCTTTGTCTGAGTCCGACAGCGAGTCCATGTCCAAGGGACAACCAAAGAAGCTAGCTGCAGACGGCGCGCGGCTAGCCTCTGACGCCGAAGCGTCGGACTGGCCCTGAAAAGGGCCTTTCGGTTGGCCCTGAGAAGGGCCTTTTGGTTGGCCCTGAGAAGGGCCTTTGGGTTGGCCCTGAGAAGGGCCTTTGGGTTGGCCCTGAGAAGGGCCTTTGGGTTTTAAAAACTGCCCGAAGGCATCCCGCGTGGGTTTAGGCATAGCCACCGCAGGTTCGTACGCTCAACGCAATAAAATAAAATTCGCTACGAAAGCACAGTGCACTTTGGCCGTGCCCAGTCTGCCAAAGTGAAAGCCACAGAAAAAATGCATTACGCATACCCTCCCATTGGGGGAATGGGGGGCTATGTGGGACTCCCCGGTCTGACCCGGTATACCAACTAAAACAACCCAGCGGCACTCCCGCCTCGTCTTGAGTGGAGGGGACTGGGAGATTGGCGCAGCCTGTACGTCCAGTCCTCCTCCGACGACCGTCCGCCTTTAAGGCGGACGCTTCACGCCCTCCCCGTTGTGGGAGGGCCGGGAATGACCGACGAAGGTGATGACGAGTGCAATGCGGGCGGAGGCGCCCCCGCGCCTATCGCCCGCCTGTCACCACCACGAGGAGGGAGGAGACGACGCCCTCTCCGACCTCTTCTTCGACTCTCTTCTGTTGAGGAGGGACACGCCGGATGAGGCCGCCCAAAATTCGACGGCGCGTCCTCGGACGTTGCACGAGGCAGCCGGGTTGCCCCAGGCCACCGACTTGGCGTTCAGGTCACCCGACACGACGACCTGGCGCGGCGCCGCGTTCCCTACGATTGCGATGAGGACTTCGAGGAATTCCTCAAAGTCCGAGAGAGGGCGGTTTGGGGAGAAATATACCCCCACCACGGCTACGTCTCCCCACGCGGCGGCCACGTATCCCGGTCCTCTCTCTAAAAGCGAGAGGGGAGGGGAGTCTGTGGAAGACCGCGTCACCAACGCCACCAAGCCGTCCCGATCGCCCAGCCAGTGGCCGGGGACCGAGTAAGGCTCGGCAACCACCGCCAAGTCCACCAACCACTCAGCCATGGTCTGCATCAGCAGATCCTGGGCTGCCCTGCAGTGGTTGGTGTTCGCCTGGAGAATGCGATGTTCGACCCTATCCATCGATAGTCATAACCTCCGTCATCGCCTCCGCGGCCACCGCGGTTCCTACCTCGGGAACGACGGTGCTGGCAGCCCGACCCATCGGCGCTTTGCCCCTCTTAGGGGGAGGATTGCAGTTCCTCCCCTTCATGACGTGGTCTGCCGGGCGGCCACTGGCGGCACACACTGCGCAGTGCGGAGTGGCAGCCGTGCAGGAGCTGCTCTTGTGGCCCTCCTTGCTGCAGCGATAGCAGCTGTCCGTCCTATCGACCGTGGACGGACAGAGGGCTCGAGTGTGTCCGATACCGAAGCACCTGTAGCACCGAAGAGGTTGGTCTACAAGTGCCCGGACTGCACCCGAGCTGAAGCCGACGGTAAGCCGTCCCTTGTCGAGGACGGCTTTGGCAGCGGCGACTGGGCACTCGAGGCGAATGGTGCCCATGCCACCGCGACCGGGCCTGATGTCCCGGCCGTGCACCTCTGCGACGTCACAGCCTCCCATTGCTGCGACCGCCGCCACCACCTCCTCTTTGGTGACCGAGTCATCCAGGTCGGTCACCTCTATTGTCGTCGACTTCACTGGTCGGGCCACCTTGGCCGCGTCCGCGATGACCTCTTGCAGCTTGGATGCGAAGAGGTCCGCATGGGCTCTGCCCTCTGCCCCCGGGAACTCGAAAATTCGAGCCCCGGCTTGGGTTCGCCGGCAAGAGACTTTGCCGATCCCCAGTTGAGTGGGATCGGCATTGGCACGCGCCCGCAACAATATCGACAATACCTCCGATTGCAGGCGATCGACTTTCGCCTGCAGTTGCCGCGTTTCGTCGCTCGCAGTGCGCTGGACCATCTCTTTGACGATGCCACGCATGCTCGCGGCCCTGCATTTAAGGGCCTTTTGGAAGGTCCCTTTCAAGTTGGAGGATTTAGAGGCGATCTCCACTATCTCCTCCTCGTCCTCCTCAGCCATTCGCTCCAGCTCGGCCAGCGAGTGGTCCGCGTACAGAACGCGGGACGCGCCGTACCCGGACTTGGCCCGGGCAGCGCGCGCCCGTTGCTCCTTGGCAGCAACCCGCTCCTCCAGGTCTTGCTGGTGCTGCTCCCGCCGAGCTAGGTCCAACTGTCGTTGGGCGTCCGCTAGACCCACGACGTGGGTGTCCGCGGCTGTCGCTGGCTTTTTGGCCTTTGACCGCCCCGCCGAGCCCGAGGAGCCCTCGGACCCATTCCGCAGGAATGCCCGCTTCCGCGACTGTGAATCGCCCCCGTCCGACACGCCAACCATGGACTCTTTGTCTGAGTCCGACAGCGAGTCCATGTCCAAGGGACAACCAAAGAAGCTAGCTGCAGACGGCGCGCGGCTAGCCTCTGACGCCGAAGCGTCAGACTGGCCCTGATAAGGGCCTTTCGGTTGGCCCTAAGAAGGGCCTTTGGGTTGGCCCTAAGAAGGGCCTTTGGTTTGGCCCTGAGAAGGGCCTTTGGGTTGGCCCTGAGAAGGGCCTTTGGGTTTTAAAAACTGCCCGAAGGCATCCCGCGTGGGTTTAGGCATAGCCACCGCAGGTTCGTACGCTCAACGCAATAAAATAAAATTCGCAACGAAAGCACAGTGCACTTTGGCCGAGCCCAGTCTGCCACTCCGTTACGGTGGTCAGAACTGGGTCGTTTCCAGGGGACGCGACGTGGACGCAAGCACGTTGGGGTGGTGTCCCCCCCCCCAACCTAACCTTATTTTTATTTTTTTTTTTTTTTTTTTTTGTTCCCGGGGTGGAAAATCCTCATGGATGTCCTCCGCCCTGGGGCGGGCGGAGGGGTCTGTCAGACTCTTACTGACTAAAAACCACCCCGGTGTTCCATCTCACACCTACGCCGGGGTCGCGGGAGCACATTATTCTTCCACAACCCCGGCTGGTGCCGGCCCGCTTGCGTGGGCCCCGTCTCGGGCGGGGGGAGTGAGGTGTACTCCCCCCGCAACGTCTGTGGTCGGCGCGCGAGGAACACTACGCGCGCCGCCTTCTCGGGTCCTGATGTTGGGGGGCGAAGGATGTCCCCGAATCCGTCGCCCCTGGACCCATTTAGGGGGGCCGGAAGAGGGCGTTGTCCGCCCTCCTCCGACGCCCGGTGCGTCTGCTGCGGGCCGGGTCGAGAGTCGAGATCTCTCTCTCCCTTTCCGCAGCCTCCTTCTGCGAGATGACTGTTTCGCAGAAGGAAACCACCGCGTCCCAGGACTCGGCGCTGCCGACCATCGAACTCACTACGGTCGGCAGCGACAAGTCACTGCCTACTTCTGAGATGAGGGCACGGCGCGGCTCCTCCCAAGCGGCACACTCTGCCAGCGTATGCCACGCCGTGTCCTCCCGGCAGTCGACGCAGTGGTGACACCGAGCGTCCGGCTCCCTGTTTATGCGACACAGGTACTTCCCGAAGCAGCCATGCCCCGAGAGCACCTGCGTCGCTCGAAACGACAGGGAGCCGTGCCTCCTCCCGAGCCAGAGGTCGAGCACTGGCCGGACCGCCTCGATGGTGACGAGGCCGGCGGTAGGGCGTGAAAGCCTGTCCCGCCATTCCGCCACCAGGACCTCGCGAAGCTGCGACCGACGCTGCTCCATATGGCGCTGCATCGGCCGCTCGCCCCGCGCCCTCGCTTCCTCGCGCCACCGATAAAGTCACGCGAGTACCTTCGCGTCTAGGTCCCATGGCGGGGATCCGGCCAGTGCACAAGCTGCCTCGTAGGAGATCGTGCAACCTTTTTTTTTTTTTTTTTTTTTGTTCCCGGGGTGGAAAATCCTCATGGATGTCCTCCGCCCTGGGGCGGGCGGAGGGGTCTGTCAGACTCTTACTGACTAAAAACCATCCCGGTGTTCAACCTAACCTTTTTTTTTTTTTTTTTTTTTTTTTTTTTTTGCGCTGGGAAAAAATGCATTACGCATACCCTCCCATTGGGGGAATGGGGGGCTATGTGGGACTCCCCGGTCTGACCCGGTATACCCACTAAAACAACCCAGCGGCACTCCCGCCTCGTCTTGAGTGGAGGGGACTGGGAGATTGGCGCAGCCTGTACGTCCAGTCCTCCTCCGACGACCGTCCGCCTTTAAGGCAGACGCTTCACGCCCTCCCCGTGTGGGGAGGGCCGGGAATGTCCGACGAAGGTGATGACGGGTGCAATGCGGGCGGAGGCGCCCCCGCGCCTGTCGCCCGCCTGTCACCACCATGAGGAGGGAGGGGACGACGCCCTCTCCGACCTCTTCTTCGTCTCCGGAGCGGCGCAGCGAGAGGATCGTCCTCCCGCTCGCGCTCCGCCGCCTCCTTTAGCGAAATAACGTCCTCGCAAAAGGAGGCGACCTCAGCCCAGGCCTCCTCGCTCCCCAGCATGGAGCTGACCACGCCGGGAAGCGAGAGGTCCTGCCCGACCACAGCGGTCAGACCGCGGCGCAGCTCGGACCAAGCTGGGCACACCTCTAGGGTGTGCTGTGCCGTGTCTTCCGGCGCACCGCAGTCATGGCACGCCGGAGTCTCCTCCCTCCCGATCCGGTACAGATGCGATCCAAAACAGCCATGGCCGGACAACACCTGCACCAGACGGAATGAGAGGAAACCGTGAGACCGCTCGAGCCAGTCTCGCAGAACCGGACCTAGCGCGTCCAAAGTTCGCCGGCAAAACGTGGCGGCTGCGAGGTCCTCCGTCCAATGGAGGACGATTGCGTCCCTCGCCTCTTGCCGCACGGCCTCCCGCTCCTCCGCGACGGGGCGCTCCCCGAGCGCTTTTCGCCGCGCCGTCCACTCGTACACTCTGGCGAGCACCCATGCCTCCAACTCCCAAGGAGGGGTGCCAGCCAGAGCGCATGCCGCCGAAAAGCCCACCGAGCGGTAGGCCCTCGCCACCCGCAGTGCAATGGCCCTTTGGGGCCTGCGGATCGCCGTTGCGTTCTCCCGCCTGTGCAGGGAGTCCGCCCAGATAGGGGCCCCATATAGGGCCATGCTCCGCAGGATGCCGGCATACAATCGCCGGCACTGCGCATTGGGCCCCCCCAGGTTCGGGAGGAGCCACGAGAGAGCGTCCGCGGCTTTCAGCAGGCGCGTTGACAGCCCGCTGAAATGCGGGCCAAAACGCCACCTGCTGTCCAGCACCAGGCCCAGATATTTGATCTGGGTCTGGACCCCGATCCTGACGCCCTCCACAACTATGTGGGCGTCGGGAGGGCAGCGCTGCCGAGGCCCGTGAAAGAAAACGGCCTCGGTCTTGTGCAGCGCCACCTTCAGTCCCAAGCGGCGGATCCTCCCTGCAACCAAGGATCCGCCAGCCGAGGCCAGACAGGCCACCTCCCTGTAGCTCCTCCCCCGGGCAGCGAGGAGAGTGTCATCCGCGTAACAAATGACGCTCGTGCCCTGGAGGAGGGCTCCCCGCAAGAGCCAGTCGAAACCTATGTTCCACAGGGGCGGCCCCAGCACCGACCCCTGCGGAACACCGCACTCTGCGCCGTAACGCCTCACCCTGGCCGTCTTGTCCACAAGGAGGATCTCTCGATCCTCCAAGTAGCTGGCCAGGAGGCTCCTCAAGTATTGAGGCACTCCGTGATACCGAAGTGCCTCCAATATTGTCGAGTGGGGCACGGAGTTGAAGGCGTTGGCTATGTCGAATGACACCGCCAACACTCCGCCCCCCGCCTCCACCGCCTCCTTCACCTGACCCTTGAGTAGGGCCAGCGCGTCTATCGTCGAACGCCCTCGTCGAAAACCGAATTGGGCGTCCGACAGATTTGGCCCCACCCCCCGCAACAGCCCATTGAGCCGGGAGGCGACAATCCCCTCGAATAATTTACCGACCTCATCAAGCAGTACGATGGGCCGGTATGCCGAGGGGGAGTCCACCGGGCGTCCCTCCTTTCGGAGGAGGCACAGCTGCCCCTCCTTCCACAGTTTCGGGAACCTGCCAGCCGCAAAGCACGCGCTGAACAGGTCCCGAATTCTGTCCTCCATTTGGGCGGCAGCAATGGCCACCACCCGTGCAGGGACGCCGTCCGGTCCAGGGGCCGTCTTCTTCGCGCGGAGGCTGAGAATCCCCGCGTACAATTCCTCCGCCGTCACTGGGGGGACCTCCTCCTCCGGCGAAGTTGCGCCTTGCGGAGGGTCCATTGTTGGCGGGGTAAAGTCGGTCCTGCGCGGAAACAGGGACCGGAGCACCCCGTCCAGCAACGCCGGCTCGAGAGTCTCCGTCAATGGGGGACCATAGGGGCGCAGTTGGTTCCGCGCCGCCTTGTATGGTCTCCCATACGGATCCCGGTCGAGCCCTGCCAGCATCTCGGCCCTCGCCGAGTCCTTGGCGGCGCCAATCGCCGACTTGAGGACCGTCCTCGCTTCTTGGTAAGAAGCGTAGAGGCGGTCCTCGTTTGCCTCACAGCGGGCGCTGCGTCGTCGGCTCCGCGTGAAGGCCCTTTTGGCCGCCACGCAGGCGGCTCGGAGCCCCGCCAGTTCCTCCGTCCACCAATAGACGGCACGACGAGGAGGCGGACGGCGAGAGCGAGGCATGCTGGCGTTGCACACCTCGGTCAGGGACCGCCTGAGTTGCACCGCTGCGGTGTCCACGTCCAGGACCTCGACAGGGGGCGACAACCAGTCCTGGAGAAAGGCCGCCTCCTGAGCGGCCTCCCGGTCCAGGCGGGTGAGAGCCCACCGTGGGAAGGGAGATTTGCCCGAGCGGGCCACTCTCCCCTGGGCGGAGATGTCGAACCGCACGTATCGGTGGTCCGACAAGGTCTCCACCATCTCCACCCGCCAATTCACGACGCGGGCGGCAAGCGCGGGGGTGGCAAACGTGACGTCAACCACCGACCCTCCCTGCTGCCGCACACACGTGTGGACCGCCCCCCTGTTGAGGAGGGACACGCCGGATGAGGCCGCCCAAAACTCGACGGCGCGTCCTCGGACGTTGCACGAGGCAGCCGGGTTGCCCCAGGCCACCGACTTGGCGTTCAGGTCGCCCAACACGACGACCTGGCGCGGCGCCGCCCTCCCTACGACTGCGGTGAGGACTTCGAGGAAATCCTCAAAGTCCGAGAGAGGGCGGTTTGGGGAGAAATAGACCCCCACCACGGCTACGTCACCCCACGCGGCGGCCACGTATCCCGGTCCTCTCTCTAATAGCGAGAGGGGAGGGGAGTCTGTGGAAGACCGCGCCATCAACGCCACCAAGCCGTCCCGATCGCCCAGCCAATTGCCGGGGACCGAGTAAGGCTCGGCAACCACCGCCAAGTCCACCAACCACTCAGCCATGGTCTGCATCAGCAGATCCTGGGCTGCCCTGCAGTGGTTGGTGTTCGCCTGGAGAATGCGATGATGGACCCTATCCATCGATCGTCATTTCTCCCCCCTCCGCGGCCACCTCGGTTCCTGCCTCGGGAACGACGGTGCTGGCAGCCGGACCTATCGGCGCCTTGCCCCTCTTAGGGGGAGGATTGCAGTTCCTCCCCTTCATGATGTGGTCTGCCGGGCGGCCACTGGCGGCACACACTGCGCAGTGCGGAGTGGCAGCCGTGCAGGAGCTGCTCTTATGGCCCTCCTTGCTGCAACGATAGCAGCTGTCCGTCCTATCGACCTTGGACGGACAGAGGGCTCGAGTGTGTCCTATACCGAAGCACCTGTAGCACCGAAGAGGCTGGTTTACAAGTGCCCGGACTGCACCCGAGCTGAATCCGACGGTAAGCCGTCCCTTGTCGAGGACGGCTTTTGCAGCGGCGACTGGGCACTCGAGGCGAATGGTGCCCATGCCACCGCGACCGGGCCTGATGTCCCGACCGTGCACCACTGCGACGTCACAGCCTCCCATTGCTGCGACCGCCGCCACCACCTCCTCTTTGGTGACCGAGTCATCCAGGTCGGTCACCTCGATGGTCGTCGCCTTGACCGGTCGGGCCACCTTGGCCGCGTCCGCGATGACCTCCTGCAGCTTCGATGCAAAGAGGTCCGCATGAGCTTTGCCCTCTGCCCCCGGGAACTCGAATATTCGAGCCCCGGCTTGTGTTCGCCGGCAAGAGACTTTGCCGATCCCCAGTTGAGTGGGATCGGCGTTGGCACGCGCCCGCAACAATATCGACGCGTACGTCTCCCCTCGCTCCGCAGCCTCCGCGGTGAGCGTCACTACAACGGCGGCGGTCTTTGGGGGAACGAGTTTCCCCCTTGTCTTCTCCTTTGTTTTCCCTCTCCCTTTCCCCTTCCCAGTCGTCTGCGACTGATTGGGAGGTGTGGTGGCGGGCACGGCAGGAACGGCCGTCTCGGCTTTTTTGCCCTTTTTGGCCTTTTTGGCCTTGCCCTTGCCCCTCCCGGCAACCTCGGTCCACCCATGCTGGTTGGACGGGGTTGTCGAAGGGAGAAAGGCGTCTTCCCCCTGGGAGGACGGCCCCGGCTCGCATTGCCTCTTGTCCGCCGCAAGCGGCGGTCGGAGGCGTTTCTCCGGCAAGAGCCGGTCCTCAATCCCTGCTAAACAGGCTCTTGTGAAGGCCCTCTCCTCCATAACGACCTTGCGGATGATATCCTCAAGGTTGGAGGCGGGGCCCTCTGCCGCAGGTCTTCCCTCAGGTTCCGCTTGTCCTGGCCGAGCCGTGGCTTCAGCCAGCTTCTGATGAAGCTGGCTGACCTCCGATTGCAGGCGATCGGCTTTCGCCTGCAGTTGCCGCGTTTCCTCGGTCGCCTTGCGCTGGACCATCTCTCTGATGATGCCACGCATGCTCGCGGCCCTGCATTTAAGGGCCTTTTGGAAGGTCCCTTTTAGGTTCGAGGATTTAGAGGCGATCTCCACTATCTCCTCCTCGTCCTCCTCAGCCATTCGCTCCAGCTCGGCCAGTGAATGGTCCGCGTACAGAACGCGGGACGCGCCGTAACCGGACTTGGCCCGGGCAGCGCGCGCCCGTTGCTCCTTGGCAGCAACCCGCTCCTCCAGGTCTTGCTGGTGCTGCTCCCGCCGAGCTAGGTCCAACTGTCGTTGGGCGTCCGCGAGACCCACGACGTGGGTGTCCGCGGCTGTCACAGGCTTTTTGGCCTTTGACCGCCCCGCCGAGCCCGAGGAGCCTGAGGACCCATTCCGCAGATATACCCGCTTCCGCGACTGTGAATCGCCCCCGTCCGAAACCCCAGCCAAGGACTCTTTGTCTGAGTCCGACAGCAAGTCCATGTCCAAGGGACAACCAAAGAAGCTAGCTGCAGACGGCGCGCGGCTAGCCTCTGACGCCGAAGCGTCGGACTGGCCCTGAGAAGGGCCTTTCTGTTGGCCCTGAGAAGGGCCTTTGGGTTGGCCCTGAGAAGGGCCTTTGGGTTGGCCCTGAGAAGGGCCTTTGGGTTTTAAAAATCGCCCGAAGGCATCCCGCGTGGGTTTTGGCATAGCCTCCGCAGGTTCGTTCACTCAAGGCAAGATAAAAAGCAACGAAAGCACAGTGCACTTTGGCCGAGCCCAGTCTGCCACTCCGTTACGGTGGTCAGAACTGGGTCGTTTCCAGGGGACGCGACGTGGACGCAAGCACTGTGGGGTGGTCCCCCAACCTAACCTAACCTAACCTAAACCCCGTTGCTACGAGCTGAACGCTCAAACGACAGCAACTGCAGGGAAAACAAAAAAAAAAAATAGTTGTTTAGAGCATACCACGAGTCACAACGAGGCGAATTGCGGAGTGACGGACGGAAACAGACGGACGGAAACAGACGGAAACAGATCGAAAATCGCGTCGCACGTCGCATCGACCAAGGCCGTGAACGGGTTCGTACCCGTGTAATAGGTTCTTGGAAAAGTCTGCTTGGTACTTGTAGTCGGAACGGACATGAAAACCGAAATGCCTGGGTTATATAAGTTTTTTAAGCAAGCATAGTATAGCATCCTGGCTAGTTAATTATTTTTCTTTTTGTTACATAAATATAATTCAAAATAAATGAAAAATATTAAAACTCTCCGAGCTTAGCTCATGCTAGAGCTGTTTACACGATGCTAATCAATTTTAAGCCATTATCATTGTGGTGACTCTGTCCTTGGAATGAAATTATCCTATATGGTTCTTCATAGTAAAATCAGTGGTGGGAACGATACTAGTTCAAAAATAGACAATTTTTAAGTTTGCTTTGGACAGGATTTAAATTCAGATGTGTAACAGTTGTTATGGCAATCATGTCATTTGTTTTAAATAGGTTTTTATTTTAGTTATTTTATTTATGGATTCTTTTAGGTATATTTTGTTTATGTGAGAAAGTTGTAGGCTTTGTGGACTGTGGGTTTGTAGACCATTTTCTATTTTGTACCTGGTACTTAAAAAATAAGTAAATAGAAAACAGTTGTGACAATCTAACAAAAATAAAATAAAATAGAATTTAATACCATAAATAAATCATCCATTCCCGATACTTTCTTGACAGAATGTAAAATATTTTTCTAACATTTAAGAGGATAAATAATGCTCTTTTACGATGAATTAAGAAATAAGATATAATATACATAGATAGAGATAGATAGATATATATGTATAGATGGATTTTAGTGTTATTTACGGGAATAAAATTCTCAAAAAATAAAACTCTGGTCTCTTGCATACAGAAATATCATTTTAATTTTTAAGCTAGAAGCTATAGTGTTGGGGTTTTCTAACCGTTGACGGGTAACCCGGTAGTTGTAGAAGTTAGTTTAACATCAAACCACTGCTAAGTTCCAAATATTTATTATGGAAACAGTTTTAGGTTGCTGCTAGTAACCTGAGCCGCATTTAATGTTGATTTATGTCAACACGCAAATTTGCGTGTCGGTGTTTTAGTTACGACTGATTTACTTAATATTGTGCAGCACTTTAATAGGCGCACTTTTGCTGCATGAGCATTATTGGCTCGTACATGGTACCGAGGGAAAGGTATACGTGCTCAGATCACTAGCGTTACAAAATGTAAAATGATATAACACAAAAGTTATATAAACAGTTTTCAAGAATTAATTCTTGAATGAATTCTTAAATAATCTAAACAATAAGCATGAAATTACATAAACTCTTGAATATTCAAAGTTTGAATCTTGTTGCTGCTGATTGCTGTAGACTGTTGCTCGATGAGGGTACACTTCTTATTTTACCGTAGACAGGAATCTCCTGCAGTTCAATATCCTCCGTCCGGTTATCTAATATTGTGTGTTCACGCCGGCGTACTGGTCAAATGCGGCAAAAAATACCACGCTTGGGCGTGCGTAGGCGTACCCGAGCCAGTCACACTGCAAGCTGTCTGTCACGAGCACGTGCTGAATGTTTTATTAAATTTTGGGCATAATCCGAAGTAGAATGCCAGTTTGCGCAGTAAAACTCTGTAAAAAAAAAAAACAAGGAATAAGAAGGACACTGGGATCACATACCATCAGTAAATAACTTGAGGTTGGGTTGCACAAATTTTGTGTTTTTTTATGTGCTCCACATATCATTTGGTGATTCTATAGTGGGCACCTCCAAAGTAATTCCAATATTGATACTACTACTAAGAACTTATGTAAGTAGATTGTTACATCCTTATGTTGTAGTAAGCAATCTTGACCTAGGGCAAGGAGCCCCGCCTTTGTTATGACAGTTGTTGTTATTCGATTCTCGCATACAATGCGAGTCGTACACTCATCGATCTAGTTATACAGCCATAATTATGTTTGGGTTCTGTAATTTTGTCCATTGGTCCGAGCATGGCTGAGGTACCCAGTTGCATGTAATGATATTTACATTTTTGGCTACGGTATTTTGGCTTCGCAAGATGCCGTGGCTCCATGCAACTTACTGATAGTTGTAGAGGCGTGGCAAATGTGGTTGTCCGCTGTCATTGTTGAACATTGTTCTAGATCAACCTCTTCCATCTGTATGTAGGTGTTCTTTGCGAAGTTAACTCCAATATACTGTGCTGTTGTTGCCGTTGTCGCTATATTATTAATAAATCAACCACAAATGGTGTTATTTGCTGACGATACTTCCTTAATTTTTAAGGTAGATAGACGTGCTTCAAACTTTGACGACGTAAATGACGCCCTACTGCTGGTCCAAAATTGGTTCACTGCTAATAATTTAGTACTAAATGGAAATAAAACTAAGTGTATAAGATTTTCTTTACCAAACGTCAAGAGTAGTGATTGTGAGATAGTATTGAATCAAGAGAAACTAGAATTTGACGATAAAACGGTTTTCTTGGGGATCACGCTCGACTCAAGGCTACAATGGGGTCCTCATTTAACATCTCTTGCAGGACGGCTAAGTTCAGCAGCTTACGCTGTCAGAACAATCCGACAATTTACTGATGTAGATACCGCGAGGCTGGTCTATTTTAGAAAACAAAAAAAAAACTATGAAAACATCATGTACCTAAGAAAAAAATTACATCTTTACAGTAAAAGAGGTGAAAGACATAATTATAGTACTAGAAATCGGGACCTATTAGTTCAACCAGGCTTCAGACTGGCTAAAGTAGACTCATCTTTCATGGGGTACTGTCTAAAATGTTATAATAAAGTACCTCCCCACATACTTCAACTGAATGGGACAAAATACAAATCCTTTGTCAAACGCACACTGTGCAGGCAGGCATAATATAGGTTAGGGGATTACATCACTGATAAAAATGCCTGGCTTAATGCTGGTCCTGCTCCACACCACAACTAATTAATTGACATTTGAAAAACTGTTGAAGCTGCTGAAGATTTTAAGAATATATTTGCATTATATAAACTCAATCTCCTTTTTATCATATAGATGTATGCACAGATGTGAGTACTTTGTACTATAGAGCTACCATTTACCGGGTAATGTCATAGATTGACTTGAATGTGCCCTGGCGGCTGATAGTATGTCATGCTCACTCAAATGTCTCGCTGACGGTGGCGCGTGTGTCGGATCATTTAGCTCCCTTCAAAATGGTTGAGCTGAATGATGCTGATCCATGCGTCATGTTCGTGAACGGGCGCCGTCAGTTGGGACTGGTCATCTCTTAGCTGCCACGGCTTATTTTAATAATTAATTTGCTGGATTGTTTTTAATTATGTTTTGCTGCACTCTGGAAGCTTTTAACGTGTATGGTTTTTGTACATCTTTCTCACTTATAGTGTCAACATTAATCGATGTAACTAATATATTGGTAACAACAATATTATTTAAAAGAGTGTCCATGGAGTTTCTTGCCCGTTCTTCTCCATAGGTACCTACTGCGCTTTGGAATGGGCAACTAGCTTCATATTTCTGACTGACCGACTCCTTGACGATTGATTCAAAAGTGCCTGTATATGATTTATGAAATAAATGATTTGAGTTTGAGTTTGAGTTTGAGTATCACCTGTCTAGGTATAGCTATATTGCGATACAATGTATACTCGTCATCGCTTAGCAACGGGATATGTAGTTTTTTCGGTATAATACCCGCAATTTAGTTAATTTCTTCAGATAGTTGCTCCGGTTGGTTTCTTCTCAGTACTGCGATAAGTAGGCTTGCAGTTAAGGCTCCAGCATTGACGTGTTTCATTGTTTTCATTATTTCAAACCGGTTTTGTATCAATGCCCTATTATATTTGGTTTCGTTCATAAATTGCTGGATTCCTTCCAGTTGCGTTTTTACGAAGTCTTAATTTTTCTTTATGACAATGTTTTCTGCCTCGATAATCAGTGTCTGATTTCTTATGAGTTGTAGTAAATGTTACTCGTTTGTTTTGATTTTTTGTATGTCTTCAGCGTATTTTTCGGCAAAATCGCTGTCAAGGACACCAAATAGGGCTCGTGCAAGGTTTTCTACGCCGTTGACGTAGCCACGTTGCTTTCGCTGTCGATGTTGCGAACGTAGCAGTATGTTATACTCGGTCAGCTGAATAATTTCGAACTTTAATTAATGAGTCGTAGCGTGACATGGTTCGTAAGGCATCGTATCACACTGTTGTGCTAAACGATCCACAAATTTCTCCACCTTTGTTGTACTTTGCCAGAATGTTGTTAGGTTGTAGTACACTGGAAGCTTCCACTCGTCGTGAATTAGTTGTATATT
Organism: Dasypolia templi; assembly: GCA_963555695.1. Lineage (NCBI taxonomy): Eukaryota > Metazoa > Arthropoda > Insecta > Lepidoptera > Noctuidae > Dasypolia > Dasypolia templi. The sequence goes on from OY743158.1 coordinate 7,317,757, forward strand.
TCCGACGGGGTCAAAAGACACTTTTTATTTTTCGGTTGGTTTCCTGTCAATTTTGTTATTTTTAAATGTTGCAGGGGTGTTGCTAGCCCAACTGATAGCGTTGTGAACACTACTAGTAACACCAAAAGCAAGCTATATGAATTTTTCTTGGTTTTGATCCCTTTATTTTGCTTGCAGGGCTTCGTTTCCGAAATCACTTTCTGTGAATGAATGCCTTCACATACCTCGGTTATAGGTAAGAGGGCAAGTTTTGTTATTGGTCTTTTGAGGACTCCATTCTGTGTCTTGAGCGTGACCACTCGGACTAAGTTGTCACTGCCTGGATGTAGTGCCACAACGCGGCCCATTTCCCACCTGCTCGGAGGAAGATTGCTTTCTCTGATGAGGACAAGTTGGCCCCTTTGTATGGTCTCCTTAGTTTGCTGCCATTTGTGCCGGTTTTGTAATGAATGAATTTTGAACAATGCTCCCAATAGTGTCGACGCATGAGCTGAATGAGTTTCCAGATATTTCTGAAGTCGGCAGTGTTAGCGTTGGAAATTACCAGGAGTGAGATAGTCCAGATCGTCCACATCTTCTGATAATGGTCACAGCGGCCTGCTGTTCATGTAAGCTTCGATTTGTGTCAGAAGTGTTGAAAATTGTTCGTATGTTAGCTTCGTTTCTCCAATTACCCGTTTCAGGTGTGCTTTCATGGAACGTACAGCAGCCTCCCATAAGCCTCCTGCTGATGGCCAGGATGGAGCGTTGAACTGCCACTCTATTTGTAGGTCGATAATCTCTTTAAATAACTATGAGGATAGCATTGTTTTGTATTGTTGGAACTCTTCCTGTAAGACTCTTGCGGCTCCGACGAAGTTGGTTCCGATATGGGAGTAGATGTGTTTTCGGGTTCCTTTTCTGGCGCACATTCTTTTGAATGCTGCGATGAATTTTGGCGTAGATAGGTCTGAAACAAGTTCAATATGTTCTATATCTAAATTACAATATACAAGTTAACACTAAAATACAACTTCCAAGGCATTATGGTCATTCCATCTGGCCTCTTCCCATCGTCACGTGCCAAGCCATTGGGTTCTAAAACAGCTAGCACCCCAGCGGAGACAAGAGCCCGACGGATGATGTCATTAATGCTGGCATGCCGTGCCATCCGACCAGCGCTCTTGCTGCAGGATAGGCCATGGTGTCCGAGGCAGTTGACTGCTTCCCCCCGGAGCCCCGCAAGGAGCGCTTAGACGAAAACAAGTAGCGAGCCGGAATGTGGAGTCACAGAGCAAAGTGCCTATGTTGGGTGACGGTAGCGCCTGAAGCCATAGGCCCGACTCCCATTCACCTACAGCCTGCAGGCGGGCAAGCTCGGCAGTATTGGTGGACGTATTAATGAGATTATTCCGTACCAACCTGCAGAGCGGCTCATCCCAATGTCTCTGGGAAGACGGGTTCTCGGGCAGAACCGTGTCCGGGCAAGCCGCTTTCCAGGCGTACACCGCATCGGTCAAACACGGCACTTCAGAGTCAACCTGAGAACGGGCTAAGATTCTTGTGGTTAACTTTTCGGTGCTATGGACCGAGGACAGGAACGCCGGCAAACTTACACTGGAAATTTTGCGGACGCCGAGCCCACAAAAACGAATGGATAGTGTGGCTTGTAGCCACGCACGTTCGTCCAATGCCACATTTAAAATGCATGTTAGAGTATTTCGAATAAATATGAAATATTTTTTCTAATAGGTGTGACTGCTTCCATAACTCTTTATGGAAGAGCGGAGAAAATACATAAAATATGAACCGCAGCAGCAATATCTGATAAGGGTGAATGCCGAATGTAAATAAAGCTCTCTTCTAAAAATGGGGAACCTAGGAGATGTAGTGAACTTTTTTCAAAAAATTTAATAACTGGGGCTATTGAATTGAATTTCTTTATGGTCGATTGTCTGTCGGTATTGTCACAAAGGTAAATTTCTTCAAAATGGTGCTTCTGTTTGGAAGTTTCACACATTTGTTGAGAGATTTAATTTCGTTTTTAAAGTAATTCTCTTGCACATATTTGATAATCATACAGAAGGCGTTGTTTATATCATTCAAGTTCAGTGTACGGCACTCGATTGACATTCGTATGTTTCGTAATGCATCAGCGAAACGTTTCACTAAGGCGAGCATTCTTTTAAATACGATCTATGTTGCTATGTCGCTCAAGTAATGAATGAATAATTAATTAATTTAATCGACATGGGTTCCGTACTATTAGCCATGTAACAGTTAGTTAAGGAGCCCTCATTTGTGGTATAAGTTTCTTTTGAAGCAAGGACTTGTGTTTCTTGCTCCCAAAGCCATTTAGGGCCTTCCCACCATAGTTTAAAGCCGACCACTTTTTGCGGTGGGTGTCCTCTTGTGGCACAGTCAGCAGGGTTTTCGTTTGTTTTTACGTAACCCCAGTTTATCGCAGGCACGAAGTTTAGTATTTGTCTGGTTCTGTTGGTTATGTATTTTTCGAACTTAGTTTGGCTTCCCTGAAGCCATGCTAGAACTACTTTAGAATTAGTCCAGGATGTAATCCTGAGCTCCTTCTCTTCCAGGATCTTAGTTATCCTTTCTAGGTGTTTCGCTAGTAAAACTGCGGCGCATAATTCCAACCTCGGCATTGTTGTTTTCTTTTTTAGTGGGGCCACCTTAGTTTTTGCTGCGAGTTATGTAGTTTCGTAAGCGCCGGTGGGTGACGTAGTTCGGCTGTAGATAACGCATGCGTAGGCTTTCTCGTTCGCGTCAGAGAAGGCTTGCAACTCGATCGGCCGATTGTTTAAGTTTTTTAACCATCTTGGTAAACTGATGTTATTTATGTTTGGAAGATCGGTTTTAATTTGTATCCATTCCTTTTCTATGGAATTTGGTACCTTTTCGTCCCAGCCAATGTTTTGATAGTTGTCACTCCACAATTTATAAAAAGCAGTTTTGCTTGGATGGTCATTGGTGCCAACCAACCAAGCGGATCGTAAATCTTGCTTATTTCTGACAATACTTACGAGTATTGTCAGAAATAAGCAAGCTTGCGTTTAGTGTATGGTGCATTTTTGTTTTCGTTAGGCGCTTCGCAAATGAAATGGAATGTATCGCTTGCGTCATTCCATGCGAGTCCGAGTGTTTTGCTGAACTCTTGTTGCTTGAAGTTAAATTCGTTATTGTTGCGCTTCGTATGCAGTTCTTTGAGAATAGATGGTTCGTTCGTTGACCATTCCGTAAAACAAAACCACCTTTCTTCAGGAGTTCGCTTAACTCTTTTTGAAGGAGCTTTTCCTTCATCTTTGGCCAGCTGTTGGTGAGTGCGCATCGCTATGAATGGAGCGACTTTGGTCCCGTAAGTTAGAGTACACAGTTGCATCTCTCGAAGTGGTTCTCGCATGGAGTCATCTTGATAAATCAGGATTTGACAGTGCATTTTCTCAATGTCCGCCGTTAGGACATATGTATAGCTCCGCCATTTTATGATCAGAGATAAAATGTCCTTTTGAAGATTTGGCCCTTTTTCCATCAAATCGTTTAGGCTGTACCCGGAGTCTGTTTTCATTGATGCGTTAAAAACAGCTCGTAGTTTGGTGGTTGTTGAGCTCTCCCTTAATACGCCGTGGTGTGGTATTCCTACCACACCACGGCGTGTTAAGTACAATCCTTCCGGATTGTACTCGACTTCTGTCACTGGTTTCATGTGACCTAAGTCGACGTATTCTCGGATGAAATCATTATATAGTTTAGCGAAGAGATCTTGTCTCCACATTTTCTTTTCTAAATGAAGAAATTGTACTGTGGCTTGAGGTTTTGAGTTACCAATGTTTTACTCGTAGTTAGCTTTCATCGGCATCTTCACCACATAACGCCCGTCGTTTAATCTCTTTGTTGTTTCTGTGTAACATTTTTCACAGTATTCGTTTTCCAATGTAAGTTCAGTTTCTGAAGGAATGTCTTCCACCTCCCAAAATTTTGGTAGGTTGTCTAGCTCTGTTAGAGTAACTATACAGTTAAACTGCTTTGTTGCACCGCACAGTATCCAACCCAACTTTGTTTGTTGCGCTACTGGTGAGTCATTATTGTGCTTGATTATTCCTCCCAAGATCACATTGGAGTAAATTATTTATTAATATTATATATTATTATTTGATCCAGTAACGCCCGAAGAAAGACGTAATCTCCTTCTTTGTTTTTGACCTTTAGTTGAAGAGTCGTTATGAGTGTCTCTGTTCACCGCTAATATGGTTAGATGTCCGCTCAGCCACAGTTGGTGTGGTCGGCTCTGATTGTTGCCCTTTCAGATTATCATCATGAAGAAGGGAGTTATGCTTGAAGTTACACGTGCGGCATTTTTTCGTTACTTGCATTTATTTCCACTATACAAGCAGTTTTTGCACAAATTCAAGTTATTTTTTGTTTGGTTTCGAGTCATCCATATTAAGACATCCATATTCATGAATGTTGGACATTGCCACAGCACGTGTTTGTTTTTGCAAAGTGGTCATTTTTTCAGCGATGCATGTAAGGTTTTTGTCCATTTTCTGAGTCTTTAATGTTTGTTGATTTGTCGTTATTATAACTTTTATGTTGGTTTTTATTCGTTGAATAATTTTGTTTTCCTCCGCTTCTTTTAGTTCGGGATGTTTCCATCGTCATGAACTGCCATTCTAGGAACTCCATAAACTCTTCTTAATCTGGAAGCTCTCTTGGATGCTTCATGGTTTTAATATAGTCACCGTGAGTGACGTCATACAGTTCGGAAGATAGAAGGTACACGAGAAGAGGACCCCATACTGGTAAATTAATGCCTGTGTTCTCTAAGCCATTTAAACACTCTTTCGTCTTGTCGTACAGCTTCTTCAAGTTGGTCGAGTTCGGCTTTTCGACAGATTATTGATTGAGAAGTGTCTATGTATGAAGTAAAGAGAAGTCGCTTCTTATCTTAACGTCCCCTGTAGAGCACCTGCTGTACTCTGCAGTATGTAGGCTTACCGGGCATCTAGGCTCTGCCCGGTGGCCGTAAAGAACCTATGTCTATTCGTGGAATTTAATATGGATAAAGAACAAAAACAAAAACAACAACAAGAACAAAAACAAGGAGAACAAGAACTAGTAAAAAAACTGCCGATCGTGTTGGTCGAGCAGATGGGACGGGCGGTGTCAGATTCTGACACTGTTTCTGAAAGGATGAGTGTGGTGAGCGTCTCGAGAGTAGGCTCAAAGCGCAAGACCCAAGCTACTAAAGCAGAGATTGTTGAGCATCCGTCCAAATTTTGGATGGCAGGCCTCTCTTCTAGCGAGGAAAACCTGTCGGCCCCCATGAGCCAACGGGCAGAAGAGGGCGTGGTCGCGCAAAGAGTAGAACGTCAGCTTCTGCGACGGCGCGCGACTCTCAGGGACGCTTTCTCAATCGCCCCGACACGCCGTCAGCGAGCGAAGGAAGCGACTCGGGAACAAGGGAGTAAGTGGAGGGCGCTTCTACCCAAACTTCCCCCTCTCTGGTTGGCACAAAGGGAGAAATGAACTCCGTTAGAAGAGACGAGCGACGGGCAGTGGCTCTAGAGGAGGTCGCTGAAATGGCCAGTCACGCCAGAGAGCCGCGGTATGCTCGCTCGACCGCTGCAGAGGATCTCCCAGCGGCGGCCCTTAACCGCCAAGTATTGGACAGCGTGGACGTGGTCCTGAAGGTTGCCACTAAGTCTGGCAACTTGAAGGGCACATTCACGCGAGCTCTAAAAGAGGCAGCGGAAGAAATCAAGGAGGCGGTAGGAGCCCTAATCAATCGCACGACCTCAGAGGAGACGGCAAAGCTATAGGAGGAGAACAGCCTTCTCCAATCAGAGATGGAGGTCATCCGGCGGGAACTCGCCGCTTTAAGGGCAGACTTGTGTCGGCAGCAAGAACGTGTGACTCCTGAGACAACTGCACCTTCTGCGCCCACACCAGCACCAGGCTCTTTGCAGGCCGAGTTGAAGAGGGGACCTCAATCGTGGGGCTTCCGCAGGGTGCCACTGCTTCCGCGGCTGGTGCCAAAAAGCCAGAGGAGGTGGCCAAAAAGCCAGTGGAGGTTGCCAAAATGCCAGCGGAGGTGGCCAAAAAGACTGCGGAGGCGGCTTAAAAGACAGCGGAGGTGTCCAAAAAGCCTGGGACTGGGGCCAAAAAGCCAGCAAGGGGGGGCGAAAAGTTTGCTGAGGGGATTTCTCGCCTATAGGGTGCCACAGAACCTGCGACCGCGGCCGGGCCAAACGCCGAGAGCTGGTTAATGGTCGGTAAGAAGGTCCGTCAGAACAAGAAGACGCCGGAAGCGAAGGGGCGGGCCGCCCCAACAAGTGTGGGTTCCCCAGAAATTCGCACACCACGCTATGTGGCAGTAACAGTCACTCTGGAGCCTGGAGCCGTGGAAAGTGGCGTCTCCTACAAGGCGGTCTTAGCAAAGGCGAGAACCAAGTTCAATTTGTCTGAACTTGGTATAACATCCATCCGCTACAAAATAGTCGCCACGGGAGCGCGGCTCATTGAGGTGGCGGGTGCTTCAAATGGCGAAAAGGCGGACGCCCTGGCCGCTAAACTGCGGGAAATCGTCAATCCGGAGGACATACGGGTCTCCAGGCCCATGAAAACGGCTGAAGTACGCGTTGAGGGTCTGGACGACTCGGTGACCCCAGAGGAGGTGACAACGGCTATTGACCTAGTCGGCGAATGCCAAAAAGAAAACCTGCGGGCAGGTGAAATTCGCCATGACGCTGGCGGGCTGGGCACGATCTGTGTGCGGTGCCCTGTAGCAGTGGCGAAGAAGATCGCCGAGGGGGGGCGATTGCTGGTGGGGTGGGTTGCGGCGAGGGTTAGGCTGCTGCAACCCAGGGCCATGCGGTGCTATCGATGCCTGGGCACTGAGCATGTCCGGGCACAGTGCACCGCCGAAATAGATCGCAGCGATCAATGCTATCGCTGCGGTCAGTGCTATCGCTGCGGTCAGTCTGGCCACAAGGCGGTCCTGTGCTCCGCAGCACCAAACTACAGTCTTTGTGCAACTGCAAGAAAGCCATCGGAGCATAGACTTGGCGGAAAAGCCTGCAAGGCACCCAAACCCAGGTTCAAGAGGACTAGGGCTGTCGGAGGATCTGCGCCCCTACCACAGCCTAGCAACCCAGCAGCTGAGTCCCGGCCCAGGGAAGGAGGAGCCGAGGAAATAGAATGCCAGTAATGGCACAATCCCTCCAGGCTAACATCAATCACTGTGCCAGAGCTCAGGATCTATTGCTCCAGAGCATGGCGAAGTGGTTGATCCAGTCGCGATCATTGATCGGATCAATGATCGCGACGATAGGTCGTAGTGGAGCAAAATGAAAACTGTAGTGGACTGTGTAACATGTAAGTATAATATAATAGGAAATTAAATTAAATTACAACGGTCGGTTTAAAAATACAAACAAGATAAATAATTAAGACGTTAAAAAACGCGTAAGCGCAGCCGTGCGTGGAGGCGTGCAGCAGCTGACTGTATGTCGTGGCGCAGGGGCCCGCGCTCGGTCGTTGTTCGGAACAAGGTACGACTCAAAGGAATTAAATTAAATAATACATCACGGAAAATATACTACGAAAATGTTTTATTGTTCGACGCCATCTTATTGCAAGTCACCAAGGGGCCGTGTTCCACAGATCTCTGTCGACATACAGATCTAATAATCATATCAAACATCCCCCGTAAAGATAACCAGTTTACATACTCTAGCGTTTAACTTAACTCATAATCTCTTAAATACAATGGCATTTTTGTGACTCTACGTGGTCTCACTCTCCTCTCAGGAATAGCTTCTGTGTTATCAGTATCTGTTACATTGTCATTAATACTATAAGATTCGTTATTTTGATATCCCTGCCCAATATCCTCTGATTGACTCTCAAACAAATTATCCAGTTCACTGTCATGTCTAACAATAAACTTATTTTTACTTGGCCTAATATGTCTTTCATTTCTCTTAACTAAATTACCTTTTTCATTTTTTACAATGAAAGATCTAGGACCATCACCTTCACCAATAACTTTCCCTACACACCATTCTTTATTTGGTGCATTTTGTATTATTACATTGTCCCCCAAAGTAAAGGATTTCTTATCTTTTGCAGTTTTATTATAAATATGGTCATAGATTTTTCTTTGTTTAACATTAATTGGTCTCTAACATTTAGTGGTACTTTAGGTTTTAATAGTTCTTGTGTACAAGGTAAATTTGTTCTTAACAACCTACTCATCAACAATTCAGATGGACTATACTCCAACCCTGCTACTGGGGTTGTTCTGTAATGCAATAAGGCAACTTCAAAATCAGAATGATCCTCTAAACATTTTTTTAACATGCCCTTGACTATAGCCACTGCTTTTTCTGATAACCCGTTCGATTGAGGGTATCGGGGGCTGGACTTTATCAACTCAATATCGAATTTTAGAGAAAACTGTACAAATTCAAAACTACCAAATGGAATATTGTCACTTACTATATACCTAGGAACACCCTGAGTACAAAAAATTTACAGTAACTTTTTAATTATATATCCAGCTGTTTTGTTCCTTAAAGACTTCACTTCTATCCATTTTGAATAATAGTCCACTAGAACTAAATAGTCTCTTCCTGCAAAATGAGCAACATCCATACCAACTTTGCTGAAAGGCAGGTCAGGTATTTCATGAGACAACAAAGGTTGTTTAGGATTTGATGGCCTGTACTTTTCACAAGCTTTACATTTTGACACAAACTCTTCTATGTCTCTTGACATTCCTGGCCAATACAACACCTTTCTGGCACGTTTTTTACATTTTACAATTCCAGCATGCCCTGAATGTACTATTGAGATCATCTCTTTTCTTGTATGTTTAGGAATGAGTATTTTATTTTCATAAAATATGAGTTGGTCTTTCACTACTAAATAATCTTTTAATTTATACAACTTTTTCAGTTCAATACCTTGTATATTTTTATCATTTTTAGGCCACTCTGAATTATACCATAAAATTATTTGTTGAAGATTGGCATCTTTTGCTGTCTCTTGCTTTAATTCCAGTAACTTATTATTTGAAACTTGCAAATCAGTTTCTAAACCATATACTACTTCTGAATTTATACTATGAACTAACTCTCTTAGCACTGGGTCTAACTGAGCATTACTTGTGTCATAGTGCCTTGACAAATAATCTGCTATATACATTTTTGAACCTGGTACATACTTTATTTCAAAATTATATTTTAACAGTTTGAGTACCGTGCGTTGCAATCGAGCAGAAATTTTATTAATGTCCTTATTTATTATTGTTACAAGAGGTTTGTGATCACTTTCTACAATAATATGACGCCCATAAATAAATTGATGGTACTTATCCATGGCACAACAGATAGCAAACAACTCTTTCTCTATGGGAGCCCATCTCTGTTGACACTCAGTATAACATCTTGAGTAGAAAGACAATGGCTTTCCTTCTTGCAATAAGCATGCTCCCATGCCACTTTTAGAACTGTCAGTTTGTAACACTATATTTCCATTTTTTTTTAAGACTGCTAAAGTGGGTGCAGAACCAATTCTCCTTTTTATTTCCTCAAAAGATTTAACTTGAGTTGTGCCCCAGTCCCATACAACTTCTTTTTTCAATAATTCTCTAAGAGGTTCAGTAGTTTTTGAATATTGTGGTATAAATTTACTTAAATAGTTGCACATTCCTAAAAACTTCTGCAATTCCTTTACACTTCTGGGTTGCTTTAACTCCTCTATAGCTTTCACATGTTCTGGATCTGGTTTTATACCAGATTTTGACAACATTAATCCCACATACTTTACAGTCTCACATCTATATTGTATTTTATTTTCATTAAATTTTACATTGTGTTTTTTTGCTCTATCTATTACCTGACTTAAAATTTGATCATGTTCTACTAAACTGTCCCCAGCCACAATTAAATCATCAAAATACACATGGACTCCCTGTATGTCACTAAAAATGGCAGTATTTATTCTTTGCATTACCTACCAAAAGGCGTTCCAAATGTGCACAGTTTATCTTTATCATCCAACATGACTTGAAAAAACCCATCTTTCATATCTAATACTGTGAAGATCTGCTTACCTGCAAGAGAATTATAAATTTCTTCAGGAGATGGTATTTGATAGTTCTCTCTAAGGATGCACTTGTTTAACTCTTTTGGGTCTAAACAAAGTCGAAGAGACTTATTTGGCTTCTGAACTATCACAAGATTATTACACCATGCTGTCGGTCCCTCTACCTTTTCTATAATACCCCTACTTTCATAGCTTTCTAAAGTATTTTTTAACCTATCTTTGATTGCCTGTGGAACTCTCCGAATCGGTTTGATAACAGGTAGCACTGACTCCTTTAATTTTATACTATAAGACCCTATATTACCTAGGCCTGAAAATACCTCTATATTTGCTTTCACAAAATTATGTTTTTCATATTATACTATCCAATCTTTTCAACAAGTTTAATTCTACACAGGCTGGCAATCCTATTACCGGCTGAATTGGTAAATCAACTATGCAAAATTTTAATTTTACAGATTTGCCTTTGACCATGCAGTTTTATTTTACAGTACCTACAGTTTTAATTTCTTGGTTATTATAAACTACCAACACAATTGAATTACTTATCAAACAATTGGCGTTATTCTTAATTTTATCATATAACTTCAATGACAAAGTATTACAGTCAGCCCCTTTGTCTAACTTGAACCTAATGTTATTTCCATTGATGTTTACTATTTCATTCCATTGAAGATTTTCATTAACGTTACTTACTGAATCCACCACAAAATCTGAGCAATCACTATCACTCTCTTCCTTTTGAACCGAGTCTATCTTTTTTCCTTTTTCGTTGTTCTTAGACGCTTCACTTTTTATTGACCTCGTACGACACACAGCAGCAAAATGGTTGTAATTATTACAGTTCCCACACTTTTTTCCATATGCTGGACAATTTCTAGCTGGATGTCTTTTGCCGCAGTAAGTACAGGCAATCATCTTGGACCTCACTCCTTGTCCTATCTCTTTTTTCTTGATTACATCTACTTCTTGCTTTATCTGCATTGTCATTTCTAGAGCCCTTGATCTTCCTGCGTCTGCTGCACGGCATTGGCTGCTGACCTGGTCTAGTCCAATATCGGCCTCCCTTAACAATCTCTCCTACACTCCCTTATCTCTAATTCCAATGACGATCATGTCTCTCACAAGCCTGTCTTCTTGATCTCTGAAGTCGCATTGTTTAGCTTGAACCTTTAGCTTCGTGATGAATATGTCTACTTGCTCACCCTCCTCCTGTTTTAATTTGAAGAATTTGAAACTATTTGTGATGATATTTTTCCTCGGCTCCACGTAGGCATCAAACTGTTTTATTAAATTTTCTAAGGTTTTAACCTCAATCGGTTTCATGTGCGAATTATACACATCAACTGCGTCGTCTCCCGCGACATTCAGAAAAACAGCTATTTTTCTTTCTTCCTTGCCGCCTGACAGTCCCACTGCTTCCAGGTACAGTTGGAACTGCTGTTTAAATCTGAGCCAGTTTGCCCCATCACCCGACATAACCAACCCAGTTGGCGGCTTTATTCCCTCCATTTCGTTAACTAATGACTTGCACTTCCACAAAGGATTCTTCCACTAAGGTTTCTTTAGTTTAAGTTTAGGTTTACACCTGACACCATGTTCGGAACAAGGTACGACTCAAAGGAATTAAATTAAATAATACATCACGGCAAATATACTACGAAAATGTTATATTGTTCGACGCCATCTTATTGCAAGTCACCAAGGGGCCGTGTTCCACAGATCTCTGTCGACATACAGATCTAATAATCATATCAAACAGTCGTAGGCCGGTTGGCCCGTCCCCGCACCTCTCGTTCACTGCCGCCAGCGCGCGGCCATGTTGAGGGGAGCGGTCTCAACAATTGTTTTATATTTTGTGAACGTGAGAACGTTGTATGCCTTGTGAACTGTAGGTTTGTAGACCATTTTCTATTTTCTTAAGTCACTGTTACTTGTTGACAGGCCAACCCTGTCCTCTATTATCTATGTATTAACACTATAATTTGAAAACATTGTAGAAGCCAATTATTTAAGAGTAACCGTGGAGTTTTTTGCCTGCTCTTCTCCATAGGGAACGACCAATTGGAACCTTGCACCTAGCTTCTGACGTTTCGTAAGTGCCCATGTTTATGTGAAATAAAATATTTCGATTTAATTTTAAAAAAAGCTCTATAAGTATTTAGATGATCTATTTAAATATCAAGCCGACCACCAACCTTTATATCATAGCAAATCAGTTTCACATACAAACCTTAGTCATATACATTTCAAATTCACTCATTAATTATTAGTTACTTCGTTGCAAAACTTTGTGTTTATCTAAAATTTTCTCGTAGTTAATTTAAATGTTAAATGTGATGGAGCTACAAACTTTTTATAATCAAGTTAGGTATTTAGATTGCTAACGTTCCAAATGTTTGTGACGTTCCGTTCGTGTGTCGTTAAATTTGTGCTTAATTACCTAATTAATGTATTTCTGTGTGTATTTCTCCTTGTGTGTCGTTTAATTTATTTAGTTGATTAATTATCGAGTCGTTAGTAGTTTGCTTTTGATTTAGTCTGGTTTAGATAAGCTTTTCATTACATATGCCTGTAAGCACATAATAGTGTCGATACCTAAACATTGAAAAAATTGATTAAAAAAATGTGTCGTCGCGACGACCCTTGTTGGTTATTCACTTGTAAACTTTAAATACGTTTTTGTTATTGACACCTAAACATGATAAAACATAATTTTTCTTCACGTTACATACAACCAGCGGTCGTTGAACCCTAAAAAAAATCAAGAGTTTTTTATTTTTATTTATTTGTATTGTGTATATGTATATATAGTACTACACATAATATGTATACATACCCATCAAGTCTGCGGAGTTTTGTTAGCTAATTAAATTGGACCCTGTATTGTAACAGCGTCTTTTCATTTTCTGTAAGGGTATGAGTAAACTGTTTTTAGGTTAATTAATAGGAGTTCTGATTCAGATTAATTGGCAATAGGCTGACCATCTGTACAAGTGTCCTATTGAACATAGATGAGAAATTGTGGTTATTTGCATTAATCAACAATTTTGTATCATCGTCATCATCTGCCAAGCCTTTTCCCAACTATTTTTGGGTGCGCCTTCCAGTCTGACCAGATGCAGCTGAACACCAGTATTTTACGTGGAGCGTCTGCTGTCAAGGTCCGTCGATCAGAAAGATGAAGGTCCATTCCAAAGCGAAGCAAGGAGAAGAACGAGCAAGACACTCAATGGACACTATTTTAAATGAAAACATGGTTTTAAAATAATAGTAGCAGTTATGCATGTGATAACGATACGGAACGTAAAAAACGTCCGTATTAAAAACATCAAAACCATTAAAACTATTAAATAAACTAAAATAAGCCATATGGTCAGATAAGAGAAAACAAGTCCCTACTGACAGCTCCCGTTCACGAGCATGACGCATGGATTAGCACCATTCAGCTCAAGCATTTTAAAGGGAGCTAAATGATCCAGTCCATGCGCCACCATCAGCGAGACATTAGAGTGAGCATGACATAATCTCAGCCGCCAGGGAACATTCAAGCCAGCGAAAGATTTAAAAGTAATTTTGTTGTAAAAAGTGTTGACAAATACAACTGAATTATTCTAAATACATAATAATGTAATAATTTCCTGTAGTGAGCGATTGCGTTAGAATGAAACCTGAACTGGGTTTGTTTACAGTTTTATCAGATACTTCAGGAATAGACCATATAAGTTTCATACTGTTGGGAATCGAACCGAACTCAATACCTTGTACGCGATCTGCTCGCGTAGGCATCGTTGCTCAACCCTTTTTGTAACTACCTTCACATGCTTAGAAGTTGCGCCGAGCTAAGCAGCCTACACCTTCTAGATTTAGAAACCAGACACAATAGATGTGATAGCTTATATGTAGATTTCGACAAATTACAGTGTGACATCGAAGTGTTTTCGGACAACCCCGATTTAGAGAGCGAGGAGCGTGAGCAGTTCGAGAACCAGTATTATAAGCTGGTGGCGACGGCTCGGAGTCTGCTCGGTGCTCGTCCCCCAGTTCTGCGGTCTTCGAGAAGGTTCTGTAACGGGTTTCGAGGATGTACAGGCAGGTGACTTTAAATATAACTGTGTAAGGTTGGGCACGTAGAATCAAGATGTAATTCCTTGCAAATATTGCAAACAAAAACGTAGAAATCTGCTTCATTCATATCACGTAGAAACAACCCTTACGCTTGAGCCAGTTATCCCCGTCAATAACTTTGCAGGTACAACTAATGTTCAGCAGTTCACTACTCCACCGAATGTCTTGCTTTCCACAGCGCTCGTGAGAGTGGTCGACGTGGATTGCATTGGTAGTTTAGTTAACAACTAGGTTTTAGTTTATAATATCCATATACTTCATAGTTTTATGACTTCTTTCCTTGTCCCCATTTTTATACTCCAATAACTTATGTGTATATAGTGGTCAATTACAAAATCTTTATTGTGAAAGTTTTCATTTTGTATTGTAGCGTTGTTTTCATTTCAACACAAGCCTGTCATATTCAACTCATTGCTGTGCTACTCGTATATAGTGAAGAAGTAGGAAGTTTTCAGCCCCTGGCTGGCGGCTTTGAGTTCGCTTAAGGCAGCCACAGTATAGTCCGGTTAAGTAGTCACGACCTCTCAAGGTCACCTACGAGATGCCATTAAAAAAAAAAACGTTTCAAATCAGTCCAGTACGCAGCTCCATAGTGATAAATAACTAGTGTTATGTGATAATTAGTAGTAAGTGATTAATGTGCTATAGTATAAGTCTCAGAATAAGTTCATGCATAAGTGTGTATCAATTTATTACAGTGTTAACTAAACATAGGAGTTTTTATATAATCCCCTACACCTTTGTTATTCTGTTCATACTTTATGACCACTTGCTTGTTATGAGAAATGGCTACCGGCCTTGTTGGAACCTTATTTAGTGTGGTTAGAGATGGTGAGGAATAAAATATCAGAGTCCAGTATAAAGTCTATTAATAAACACATGAGTCACAAGTAGGTACGATGACGTTTCTCACATAACTTATCTGTACACAAGTTATAGGCACGGCGCTGGGAAGACGACTGGCCGCTATGCTCTTTGCATGTGGGGCCTCGCATTTAGCAACGTTAGCATCGTTGCTACCTGTAGTTCCTACATACCTCCCCCCCTAACAAAAAAAAAATTGAAAAAAAAAACAATATATGTTAGCGCCTTGAGCTTTATGGAAATCTTTAAAGGCTAACATGAGGGGTGCGGGAATAGAACTGTCTAAACAGCTCTTTCTAGGCTTCTAAAAGCCTGGAGCGGTGGTTCAAAGCCTTGCTAGGCTAGCTTATGTGGCAGCATACATTGATTTGAAGGAAGCTATATTGGTATGGAGAAACAGGAACAAGAGAAGGACACAGGATGCAGCGCCTTACCTTTCTAGAAGTCTGAAGTCACCTTCCAGCTGCTATGGGCTTGCATGCCCTTGATGTGTAGGTTAGCCACGCGGCAAGCCAGCGTGGTTTCACAGATAAACGGTTCCTATTACTTTCACAGCACTTCAAATTAGTGTAACTTGATAATTATGTAGGTCTAGTTTGATATATAGACCCGAAAACCCGGATTTATCACGTAATCCACTTTTATTAGCGGTAAAAGCTCTGAAGAGATGCTTTCGCGGCAACGGATTAGACGAAACTTAATTCTTTTCTTTTAAAAATGGCGTCCGTTCCGGTCAGTGTTATTCCAGCCATGTATTGCTGTCTCTCTCTGTCCTATGGTAGACGCTGCAGGAATGAATGGAAAGGAAGGGACTGATGAGAAACGTACCTACTACCGCCACATTCAAGAAAAGATATAATTCAATGTATGTATTTGGACATCAACGACGTATATGGCGGTAACAATATACTTAATAAAAAAACTCACTTAAGGGTATAAATCATCCTGACAAACTACTCTGCTATTACAATAATTGAGCGCCCCATTAGCCAATACAAATCACATGCCTCCTTTTGCTGCCCTTCGTCTTGCCTACTTGTGAATACATACATTGTTTATGAATACCATAGTTGTATTACGATATCCCTTGTTTCAATACTTATTTCTTGTCTCTAATTACCTATTTCTCTGAAATCACTGTGTCCTATTTTGCATTTACACCGTGTTACACACTGTTATTACGCATATGAAGCTTGCGGTATGGTAGACTGCTGGTTTGCTGCGACTGCCGGTCCCGCTGGCCATAACGATGTCAATTCATTCCTGATCCATTTCTTAGTGCTGGTACAGCATTGTCTTCCGCCTAGACACATACACAATAGCACGAGGGCAATGCCGATCACTGTAACCATTATGGCAAAATTTTCCAGTTTGCTTTCTATGTCGCCAACTTGCTTCGCCTAATTAGCACCTTGCTGAGCAATGATAACTTCTTCATTTTTGGTGTTATAAACTCGTTTTATTTGGTTATTTAATAATTGGTACCACTTTGTTTATTCTTTCGACAATTAATAAAATCCACATATCCAAAAACATTTATCTATGAAAGCAAAAATCGCACCGGTTGCTTTACACGCCGGCCACTGCGCGTGGTACGACCTATAAGCGGAAGCGATTTTTCCTCGACTGTTTCTTTAACTTGCTCTTCCGGCTCTGTCTGCAAACAATCTGTGACACTATCCTGATCGCTGTCTTGCAACATGTACGCAGGTTTTAGTCGGTCTATAGATAAATCGCTTTCCCTATTAGATAACTTAATCTTAAACACCTTTTCATTTCTACTTAAAACTCTATATGGGTAGGACAAAGTGATTTTTTCATCATCTCATTCCTTACAAAAACATGTGTACATGACTTTAAATCATTACTTACAAAAACCTTACGTGAATCGCTAATCTCTCGTGACGGGGTTCGCAACTTGCTTATTGCTTGACGAAGCTGTCCTACATACATGCTCGGGTCGCTAGCCTGTGGGTTTTGTACGTGGAAAAAATCTCCTGGCAACTTAATCGTTTCGCCATATACCATTTCCGCCGTACTGAAACCTGAGTCGCTTCTGCACGCTGCGCGAAGCCCTAACATTACCGTTTGCAGTTCGTCCACCCAATCCGTACTACCTGTCAATCGTGCAGTTAATGCGCTTTTCAGTGAGCGGTGCCATCTTTCTACTAGCCCGTTGCTCTGAGGGTTATAAGGGGTTGTCCTAACTCTTTGTATTCCTAAAAAATCTCGTAAGACTCCTGAAAAGGTCGCTTTCAAATTGCCTACCCTGGTCGGTCGTTATCTTTCTTGGACAACCAAAACTGCTTATCCAATGCTCGTAAATAACTCTGGAAACCGTATCAGCTGTAATGTCTGAAACTGGTATTGCTTCAGGCCAACGCGTAAAATGATCTATTATAGTTATACGAGTACAATACCGATGTCCGTGTTGTGACGTTGGCAACGGACCTACAATATCTGTATGTATATGTTCGAACCTGCTGCATGGTGAAAAACTAGTTAAGTTTGAAACTGTGTGCCGACTAACTTTTACTTTCTGGCACCGAATACATGATCTTGTCCATTCGTTAATATCCTTATTCGTTCCTGGCCAAAAGTACCTCTTAGCAATCATCTTGCGCGTAGTACGAACCCCACGATGACTGATATTATGAATGTTTTCATACGCTATTTTCCTAAACTTGCCTGTAAGATAAGGCCTAGCACTACCTGTCGAAACTTCTCAATATATTTGCTTATCTCTGTCCGGCCTGACTACGTGTCTGAATGCCAATCTACTGCTGACGTTATTTCCTGCCGTAACCTGATCGCGCACCTGCGCTTGAGCTAATTCGTTGTAATCGAGCGCTGTCGGACAAACAATAGACTCAACACGTGATAACGCGTCCGCAACTTTATTTTCTGGGCCCTTTAGATATTGTATGTCGCTTTTGAATTCGCTAAAATACAATAATTGTCTAGCCCTTTTTGGTATTTCCTTATCGTTACCTCCCTTACTGAACGCGTAAATTAATGGTTCATGATCTGTATGAATAGTTATTTGTCGTCCCTCTATCAAATTCCTAAAATGAACTATGGCCATGTACACCGCGTTTAACTCTTTGTCGTACGTGCTATACTTTTTCTGTTGGGGTTTTGAGAACCAATGAAAGACATAGTTATAATTTCTACTTATTAATTTATTCACTTTATTCGGCAGGAGAGGTGTGTGTACGTTCTCGGTTAGTCCAGACGGAACACTAGCGTCTTAACTATATTAAAGTTATGCACAATGTAAATATGTATGAAAGAGAAAGACTCTCAAACTACTCAAGTGGGACGGATATATTTTGTCGTATTCCAACACGCCCCCTCAAAATAAATCTAGCTCAAAATAATTTAGCACCAGAAATCATGGCTCGACTTCGTTCTGTTATTGTTCTTATCATTCTTTCGGCAATACCATTCAAAGCAGGGGTATGCGGCACTGTTAAGTGGTAACTAATACCTTTTTGCACACAGTACTTTTTCATTTCATTTGACAAATATTCACCACCATTATCACAATACAAATTGACAATTCTCGAACTAAAATGAACTTCACACTTTGCAACATAATCTTGAAACATAGCAAAAACATCTGATTTATGAGCTACTAAGTATGTCGCACAGTAGTGTGTGTATTCGTCAACAAAAATTACAAAATAGTTTTTGTCGTCAAGTGTTGAAGGAGTGATGGGACCACACACATCAGTATGCACGTTATATAGAGGTCGTTTTATAATTTTTGACTTTGATTTACTAAATGGCAAACATGCTTGTTTTCCTTTTATACAAGCTTCACATAACTTATCATTTGGTGTAACATGATTTATTTGTTCATTATCAGAATAAAATTGTTTACCTTTTATTTGCACAAACTTGGATTTGCCCATGTGGCCAAGCCTTTGATGCCATAATTCATAATTATTAGACCATATTTGATGAGCTTCTAGCATTTAAAGCACATTTTTCAAGTGAGAAAGTAATACTAATTAAATTATTCAAAGACTTACCCTTTGTTACCATCTTAACCTCGTTGTATATTTGCACACCACCGTTGTTGCCAAAAACAATGGTCATTCCAGCTTGTTGCATTTTCTTTACCGAGAGCAAGTTGTAAGGAATTTCGGAACAGAAAAGGACATCCTGTAGCATTCCCTTTATACCCAAGTGGCTGGTTACTGCAATATTTCCCTTCTTCGTTGCTCGTATATATGTTCCATTCTTAGCAACTGAGATGTTTATTGGTTTTTTCAGCTCTATAAAGTTTCGTGCCAGATCTTCTCTATTAATTAAATGATCTGAGGCACCCGAGTCCAAAATAAATGTAATCTCGTTTTGAGCTTCACGATCATTTCCACAGCCTCCGACCATAAAAGCAAATCCTGAGATATTGGAATTTTCAGTATCCGTAATGTTTACAGTTTGAACTGTTCTGTTGTTTTCGGAACGTTGTTTCGCCTGCTTGCTATAATAACAATTCTTTTGTACATGACCTTTTCTTCCGCAACAATGGCATTTTATTGGTTTCAGTCTTTCAGTTTTCGGTTTGAATGAGGTTTTATAAAACTGTCGATTCGAGTACCGTCGCATGTTTGAATTTCTATAGTTTTGTCTGTCTTGAGTTTTCGGTTTTGTTGTAGTTTCAGCTTGGAGAACTTTCATGCTTGTATCGCGTCTTTCATTGATTAATTATATTTCGTGATCAAGAAGTCTAGTTTTGACAAAGGTTAAGGTCAGGTTGTCTTCTGCTAATGTTTCAATCGCTGTGACGACACCATCATAGCTATTAGGTAATGTCATAAATAGATGTGTTACCTTATCCACTTCTTCTAATTTTGCACCTGCAGCGATTAATTCGATTAATAAGTCTTCGAATTCTTGGAAGTGTTTCGTCAAGGGGTTTTCTTCTTTTAACTTGAAATTCAATAACCTTTTCCTCAAAGCTAATTGAGTCGCTATGCTTTTCCTTTCGTAGATGGAATCCAGTTTCATGAATATTTCCTTCGCTGTATTTTCTTCACTTGTAAGTCCCAGCAACGAATCCGATAAATACTATATTATCGTATTCTTAGCGATTCTCTGTCTTTTGTGCCACTCACTGTCCGGTTCTTTAGGAGTTTCTTCATCAATTATATTAAGCACTTCAAGTTCATTTAATAAATTACGTATTCTAAGTTTCCACACACTATATTTGTCCCCGTCAAACGGTTTAATATTTCTTTTCATTTTAAGATTGTCCATTTTATTAAATCACTTAAAGAACCACTAAAAGTTACTTAGAATGTTGTTTAGTCTAAATCACTGGGCCCATAACCTGTTGGGGTTTTGAGAACCAATGAAAGACATAGTTATAATTTCTACTTATTAATTTATTCACTTTATTCGGCAGGAGAGGTGTGTGTACGTTCTCGGTTAGTCCAGACGGAACACTAGCGTCTTAACTATATTAAAGTTATGCACAATGTAAATATGTATGAAAGAGAAAGACTCTCAAACTACTCAAGTGGGACGGATATATTTTGTCGTATTCCAACATTTTCTGTGCTTCCGACAGTTGTTTTGAAAAATATCCGACTGGTCTCCACGCCCCGCTTACCTTTTGCTGTAATACTGCTCCTACACATGAATCTGACGCGTCAGCCATTATTGATAAAGGCGTGTTTACACTGGGATGAAACAATGTTGTAGCTTTTTGCAAGCTGATTTTGCATTGCTCGAAAGCCTCAATACTTTTGTTATCCCACGGTATATTAGACTTGTCTCTTTTCTTTTCGTTGTGTAAAACTTATTGAGCTCTGCTTGATATACCACCGCATGTGGTATATGTGACCTATAGAAGTTAACCATACCCAAAAAACGACGTAGCTGCTCTACTGTATCCGGTCTTGGATAGTCTGTAATTGCCCTTACTTTGTCCGATAATGGTTTGATTCCGTCCTGTGTTACTTCAAATCCTAGAAACTCTACTTTCGTTTGACCTAATTCCGTTTTGCTTAGATTAATGGTTATACCTACCTCACTGAAGCGTTTAAACAGTTTACGCAGATGCTCCTTGTGTATGCTTTCGTTGTCAGAAGCCAAAATGACGTCGTCTATGTAACAAAAAAGTGTTGACTTACCATTTTCGTTCTCCATGCGTTCTATACCTCTGAGTACATATTGGTCCATGAATCTCTGAAAAGTTTGCACTGCATTCCTGAGTCCGAACGTCATGCGTGGGAACTCCCACAGACCAAAAGGTGTTGCTATGGCGGTTTTTTCTATATCATCTGCTGATATGGCTATGTTATGGTAGGCTCTATTTATATCTAGTCGCGAATACCAAGTCATACCCGATAATATGTATGTGAAATCACTTACCCTAGCGATAGGATAACGATCAGGTTTTGTGATTGCGTTCAACGCCCTGTAATTACCGCACGGGTGCAATTGCCCGTCCTTTTTAGGGACCACGTGCAATGGACTAGACCACTCCCCTTGTGATGGCCTACATATTCCTAACTCATGCATTAAATGAAATTCGTCCTTTACCTTATTATAACGGTCTGGTGGTAACGACCTTGGACGCGCGTGTACCGGGGGACCGTTTGTTACGATATGATGCACTACTGCATGTGCTGGCGGTTCATTAAACGACACCGGTTTTGTAATATCTGCGAATTCTTCTAACAATTCACGATAGGTATTATCGCCTTGGATACTTCTTACTGACGCTTCGTCATACCGTATGATTGACCCATTTGTCCTTAAATTAGTTACACTGATAACTAGTCTCTTATTATGTAAATCTAAAACTAGCCTGTGCGACTCAATAAAGTCTGCATCTAAAATTGCTTGCCTGACGTCACTAACAATAAATGTCCACTTAAAATCTCTGCGCAATCCTAAATTGAGTACTAGGGATTTTACACCGTATGTCTTTATCTCCGTGTTGTTTGCCGCGTACAGCTTATAACCGCTTTCAGAACGCGCACAATTTTTTACACTACTTACTGGTAAAACTGACACATAAGCACCTGTATATACGAAGAAGCTGATCCTTGACTTCCGGTCTATTACGCACAAACGGTGGTTTCCTATTGGTGTGGTGCAGTCTTCAACCGAATCAGACTGCACCGCACTCAGTTTTCCGACGTCTTGTTCTCCTTCCAATTACACGGCTTCGTACATTATCGCGCCTCCTTGCCATACGCATAATGGTAGCTGCATAGCCAATCAGGACTCTCTGGCGTGCGACCCGGACCTCTTGACCTTGACTGTGATCTGCGCCAGTTTCCACGGTTTTCGCGTCCCCTACTGCGTCCACGGATCTCATTAACTTCCCTCCGTAGTTTTTTCAACTCAGTAGTTAACTCGTTCATTACGGTCGCCATGTCCCCCTTTGAAGATGACGCTGCCGAAGATATGGCGGCTACTTCTCCACTGTTTAAATTTTCCATGACCTTATCTACCATTTCCGCGAGTTTTTCAAATTTTTGGTCCTGACACAATGACAGAACAGCTTTTAAGGATCCTGGGAGACGTGAAATCCACAGCTGTTGTAAGATCGCCGGTGCTATCTCGGTATTTTGTGCCAACTCCGACATGCGCCGTAGTAGATGCGACGGTCGTTGGGATCCTAAATCCATTTCGCTCACTAATTTTTGAAATTGCCTTGCGGCGCTTTCTTCGTAGGCTGTCAGTCGCCTGTATTTTAATGTGCCATATTTGTTCTCGATAGGGGGCTTAAAAATCAGATCGCTAACCTGTTGTAAAGCTTCTCTGTTCAGCCTTGATATCACCAAATGAAATTTCGATGCATCCCCTTGCTTCTGTGGTTCCATAGCGGACTCGAACTGCGCGAACCACAACCGCGGCATATCGGTCCAAAACATTGGAATCCTGTCCGTTACGCTGATGCTAGCCAGTTGAGGTACCGGTGGCTCTGGTGGCTGATTCATCCGGAACCCTTATAATTCCCGCCGATAGGCCTTCTGCCCGTTCACACAATATCACTTTAAACACAAATACTGTCCGTAATATTCTCTCTATAACCACGTCTCTAAGATCAGAGAGATTCTCTAAGGTTAGAGAAGGTGAGGAATAAAATATGAGAGTCCAGTATAAAGTCTATTAATAAACACATGAGTCACAAGTAGGTACGATGACGTTTCTTACATAACTTATCTGTACACAAGTTATAGGCACGGCGCGGGGAAGACGACTGGCCGCTATGCTCTATGCATGTCGGGCCTCGCATTTAGCAACGTTAGCATCGTTGCTACCGGTAGTTCCTACAGGCCTTACTCAAATAAAAGCTGGTTTATACTCCCATCCTCTTATTCCTCTCCCTCAGGACGCTTTAACTCTTCCACTGTCACTCCCGGCCACTGAATTCTACTCTCATCTACAGGCCTCTGATGGCAATATAACACACCTGCAGTGCTTGGGTAGCAGCTTACTTGGAAGAGTCTTGAGAGTGAATACAACAAGGAGCATCATTTAAAGGGCATACATTAACGTTTACCTCCTTCCAGATTTTTTAAGTCTACGCTTCAACCAGGGCATCATGTTGGGAATCGAATCCAACATCATCAGCGCGTCATCAGCAAGCTGAGGCGCGGTGCGGCGACGACACGGCTCGGCCCGATGACGACTCGCTTCCTCGGACTCCACCATGACGGACGATTCTCCTCTCTAATTTCATTATTAATTGTTTGTCCGGGAATGTTATATAATATATTGGGGAAAAAGATTCTTCGCATTTTTTTAGAAAACTCAATTTTTTTATGTACTAAACTAAAGTATGTAGGTACCATTTTTGTTCGATAACTTTTTGCCATCTTCTAGGTAGGGACATGATCCCATTGCTATAGAAATTTTGGGACTTCTGATCAAAATACCGCGACAATTGGTTTTGGCAGTCCTCTCGTGATGTTAACGTGACACTGCCTAAAGAATTCTGAAGAGACCGAAACAGGTGGAAATCTGAAGGTGCAAGGTCAGGACTATACGGCGGATGCATTAAAACCTCCCAGCCAGCAGCCAGCAGTGTGAGGTCTAGCGTTATCATGATGAAAAACCACACCCCTTCTGTTGATTAATTCCGGCCGCTTTCTCTCAACTTCTTGCTTAAATCTCAACAGTTGTTCGCAGTAGAGTTCAGAATCGATGGTCCTGCCTGGTGGTAACAGCTCATAATAAATAATGCCCTTCCAATCCCACCACACACATAGCATCACCTTGTTGCGAGTTAACCCGGGTTTCGCCACAGTCTGTGAAGCCTGACTGGCCTTTGACCACCACCTTTTTCGCAAATTCTTGTCGTACGTGATCCACTTTTAGTTACTAGTTATCAGCTTCTTCAAAAATGGTTCGGTTTCATGACGTCATAATAAAGAATCACAAATGAGTCCACGGTTCATTAGGTTTCTTTCAGTGAGCTCATGAGGTACCCAAATATCGAGCTTTTTTGTGTACCCAGTTTTTTTTCAAATGCGCCAAAACTGTTTTGTGGTCAATTTCCAGTTCTTCAGCTACGTTGTGAGTACTGATATGCCGATCTTGCTCAACTTTTTAAAAAATGGCATCCATTTTATCCGTAATAGGGCGACCAGAGCGACGTGCATCTTTGACATCAAAATTTCCGGATTGAAAACGATTAAACCAAATTTGTGCTACTCTCACAGACACTGCACTAGGTCCATAAACATCGCAATTTTTTTTCGCGGCTTGCGTTGCATTTTGACCTTTTTTGTAGTAAAATTTTAAAATGTATCGAATTTCTTCATTAGATTCACTCATCTTGACAGTACAAAAACAAATAAAAATCACACATTTTCCTAATTTGAATTTGGAATTATGTTCTTTTTTTTTTTTTTTTTTTTTCTTTTGGCTTCGCACGGTTTGTGCATTCAGCCAATGTCATGTTTATATTTATGTTCTTTAAAATATAAACTTTCAATGATACCAAAACCAGCCAGATACAAATAGATAGCCAAAGAGATTTTATGACAAGTTCATACATACGAGTACTATATTACGAAAAGACTTTTCCCCCAACCTAACAAAAACAAACATACTTACTTTCGCATTTATAAAATTAGTTAGGATTATAAAGTGACTAATTTTTTTTAGAAGAAAACAGATCATCCGTTCACTATTAATTGTATTCGCAAAACGGCTTAGGATAAGAACAATAATATTTATCAAGACTGCATCTTGCGGAACAATCCAAAACGGTAGTCACGGTTAGGTAATCAATACTTTTACAATAATTAACATGAAAATTATGTAAAGAATACCACAAAGTAGATTTACGATTATGGGGATAAAAATATAAAGATATTGTATTGTTTATTAAACAAAACCATGTAAAGTTGTTCCAAAAGCTAAAATGACATGCTGATTTTTTTAACAAACTTTAATTTTTATTAATCTCGAATGTTACAGTTCACAAGTTTTACTTTTTCAAAATGTCGCCTGGTTATTTTATTTTATTTTTTATAGCGTCTCAAATCCGCCATACAATATTTCTATGGACGCGCGGTGTTGATTAAAATCCCCCTAACACCACTCGGGAATCCATTCGACCACGGGAGCTCAGAGAGTGGTCACGTCTTATGGCGGAGCTACGCGAAGGGAATACGAATTCGCGATCTTTCGTGTACGCATATCTGCTGCAAACAGCTAAAATAAAGGTAAGTCATAATTTTTTAATTTACTTATTACGCATATCTAACATATTTATGTATGTATAAGTACCTGCCTAATTTTTAATACTTGTTTTAGCAAAAATGGGTAAGCGCAAGGAAAAGTACAAAAGAAGAAAAGTGGTGCTCTTTTCCGAAAAAAATACCGTTCCTCGTAATAAGTATGTATTTCAATATCATGTAATTTTTTTCGATTTAAAACAAAATCCAATATGGCGGATGCAATCTTTTCCCAAATATTAGATATTGGTATCGTTTAATTGGTTTTTGGGGGTGCCAATTGCAAATTTGACATACATTTTAAAGTCCAAGATGGCGGATGTTATTTTTTTCTCAAATATTCGATAAAGGTATCGTATAATGAGCTTTTGGGGGTGCCAATTGCAAATATGACATTAATTTAAAAGTCCAAGATGGCGAATCCAATTTTCTCACAAATACTCTATAAGGGTACCATATTATAGGTTTTTACGGATGCCGATTGCAAATTCGTCATTAATTATAAAAAAACATTGTGCTGTGCTGTTAGATTTGTTTACTATAAAGTTCTATTTTATTGTTTGAAATTATGGTCTTTACATAGGTTTCATTTATTTATTATAGTTTCACTTCTGCAAATCTACTAAATGAAATTGGATATATCAACGGTGTAAGTTAACGAGCAAACGAGGAATAGTTAAATGCGGACCTTTGATCAAAACTATCGTATTTGAAAAAAAATAGATCATGTGAATTCCATTAAACACTGTCTAAATTATGACCATCTTGCGCGTAATCAACTCGAAATGGTTCTAGAAACTCACATTCCAAAAATTCCCACTTCAGGTAAAACTATACTAAGCCCTATAAATTCAGATAGCATATTTCATAAGAATTTCAATGACATACAGTTTGTAGAGCTACAATACGTAATTTCTGAGATATAGACATATTAGTGAACGCGGAGAAACCGCGCTATTTCAGTCGCGTGGAGCTTGACATAATGCGCGAAGTGACGCAATTGAAACGCGACGCGCGAGGGGATTAGAACATGTTGATTATTTGTCGACCCAAATTTACCATGTTTAGGAGCGAGGAGGAGAGGAGAGATGGAATTATAGAACATTGCATAAATTTCCACAATTTTGTCATCATGACAAAATTGTGGAAATAAAATGTCTTTACTCAGCCAGAGGCATGAGTGTTGGCGAAGGTCTATAAGAGAAGAAAATCAATTTATAGAAAAGAGAAAAGGATGGAAATATAAATTTAAATAAAAAACATAACTGGGATTTCCAGGCACAAGGACAACTACACATAACTAAATGAATAGCATGCACGTTTGCAATTTGGACTTAAGTGGACATGAAGGTTGAACTAATAGAGGAAGATAAAGAATTTAGGTGTAAAATGGAAAAAAATAATTGTTGTTGCAAATGTTTTACTTTCATGGTTTACTGCCGGAAATGATTGATTCTCGATTAAATAGGCAAATGGATATTAGGGAACCTTATTATATACTTGATGCCATAAATCAAAATGATATTAAAATAAAAATTGAACGAAACGTAGTTGATAATGAAACAGCAAAACGCAAAAGAGCAATAAAACTCACATGTAAACGTCTTGTTACTTTTAGCTTTTTTTGTATGTTTACCTACATAAATAGTTAAATAGACAAGTTAAAAATTATTGGATTTTTATTAGATACTAGCTTTACATACTCACTTACCTGACTACTTATAATTTAAATTTATTAATTTATAATAGGACTTGCGGTTATAGTGCCATTATTCTATGTTTTGATTGTAATCAATTTATAAATGATTACAAACTGACAAATTATATAATGTATTTGCCACCTAGTTGCAAGAGACAAATTGCTAATCTTTTAGCATGCAATATACACAGTGACAAGGGTACATGAAGTGTACCGTCGATTACAGTTAGTAGTGGTACTGATACTACTACTAACGCTACTACTACTACTACTTGAGACGCTTTGTAGTTTAAACTGTTAGGTGCGACAACGGGAAGTCGCATATGTTGAATGTTGTACATCAATACATGCAGGATCTGTCCGGCAAAGAGCTAGAGTTAAGTTTATTTATGGGGAACTATGATGTTCAGGAGTTATGTTTGACTGAACACTGGTTGAAGGAACATGAAGTAGTTTTTATCAATGATTATAATTTTACCGTTCAAAGTGCATTCGTAAGAAAAAATGCTATTCGCGGGTAAACAACGTTTAGATTTATTTAATCTTTCTATCTTGCGTACTATTGAGTTGTCTTGTGTCGAACTCGGGCGATACGTTATATTTTGCGTTTATCGACCCCCACCTGGTGATCTTATTCGTTGTGAATCGGTTATGGAGGATCCTCTCAATAGGATAAAATGAAGTAATAAAAGTATATTTTTATGAGGAGATTTTAATAATAATATTTTAGATATTTTTGCCATTAAGTTTTAGACTTCTCAATCTGTTTAGGTCTTATAATTTAATTAACTTGTTTTTTGAATCAACTAGGATCACGGCATCTTCGTCAACTTGTCTTGATAATATATTTAGTCATTGTGATGGCAAAAATTAATTAGTTTTAAGGGATTTAACGTCCGACCACTGTGCTTTATTAGCTAGCTTCTCCATGACATTACATAAAAAGCCGCATAAACTTGAATGCAGGCCTTATTCAGCTAGTCGTTGCAACAAGTTTATAAATAATATAGCTCATAGAATTACACAATCTATAGTAGAACTCGAGATTAACATTGAAACGGGTAAGTCGGTTAAACAAGAAAATCAACTTGAGATTATGGTCGATAACAAATTATTTAATAAGGCAGCTGACGTAGATGGGGCATTGAATGAGTTTTTTGCCAACATACTTAGAACAACGACTTGCTCCTTCAATTCGTCCCCGTCTAAAGCTGCGAACCTTTTGAATTATTTAGCTTCGAACATGTAACGCCTAGTGATGCAATCAACGTCTTTAACACACTTAAGTCTAAATCTCTGGTGATTATTGGGGCATCTCCATTAAACATTAAAGTAATATAATATGCAATAGCCTGGCCTCATGAAGAGTAGTAAAGTCGTACCATTATTTAAATCCGGTAATCAAAATAACATTGGCAATTTCAGAACTATTTCTATCTTATCAGCGTTTAGCAAAATATTTGAAAAGTTATTACTTGAGCAGTTGCAAAGACATTTTAATTTAAATAGCTTCCTTCATAATGAAGAATATGGTTTTACAAAAGGACGTTCGACTACAGATGCGGGTGTTGCTCTGCTGAAACACATATTTAATGCATGGGAGAAATCGCAAAATGCTATTGGAGTTTTCTGTGATCTCTCTAAAGCCTTTGATTGCGTGCACCATGACACGCTTTTGCGTAAACTACGTGATTACGGTGTCCAAAACGAAGCTCTCAAAGTAATTAAATTCTTACTTACATAATAGGTTTCAATGTGTAGATGTCGATGGTGTGAAATCTTCCGGGCTACCAGTTCAGTTAGGTGTACCTCAAGGCTCAACACTGGGTCCATTCTTGTTTTTAGTGTATATCAATTACTCACTATTCTATTTAAATGATATCTGTGACATTGTACTGTTTGCAGATGATACCTCTCTTTAGTTTTAAAGTAGACAAGAATAGACAAGATTTTGACGACGTTAACAGTGCATTCTCAATGTTTACGGATTGGCTTACGTCAAATAACCTAGTTCTCAATACCAAGAAAACGAAATGTGTAAAGTTCGTCTTACCGAATGTTAGAAATCTAGGACCCGACATCGTCTGACATAAAGAGCTGCTTGAAACTGTAGACTCGGCAGTTTTTCTGGGCATAACAGTAGATGTCAAACTTCAGTGGGGCCCACATATTTTAAGCCTAGCGGGGAGGCTCACTTCAGCCAGCTAAGCCGTCAGGAAAGTAAGACAATACACTGACGTTGATACAGCTCGGTTACTCTATTTATGTTATTTCCACAGCATTGTGTCCTACGGTATTCTGCTATGGGGAAAAGCCGCTGATATTCAAAATGCGTTCGTTCTTCAAAAACGAGCTGTCCGAGCAATTTATCAGCTAGGAGCCAGAGTGTCTCTTAAAGATTTTTTTAAAGATATTGGTATTCTCACGGTGGCATCGCAATTCATCTTCGCCAACATCTTTATTATAAAATATACACATATACACTAAAAACAGTGATTTTCACAATGATTACACTAGAAATATGAACAAACTACGTGCTTCCTTTCACCGGCTTCATAAGGTTCATAGCTCATTTGTAGGGCTTGGTACAACCTTTTAAACAAGCTACCCTCTTCTTTGCTAGATTTGCCTTTTAATGCATTTCAAGCTCAAGTAGAATCGAAGCTTTGTTCAAAGGCATATTATTCCATTTACGACTACTTAAACGATAATAATAGTTGGTCGGTGTGATTAACTCAAGACAATGTTTATGTTCTTTCTCCAGAATCAACTTACCTTGACAGGGTATATGAGTTCTATATTTGTTTCTTATTTGACTATCTAAGTAAGTTTTTTTTAGTTTTCCTCACTTATTTTGACATGATCTACTTTTTACAATGTTTTAAATGAGTTACATTGAAATATGTGGTTAGCTAGCGACCTCGACAATTGGTCATAAATTATTCTTGCCGGAGCAACCAGCAGCAAGTATGTCATGCTCCTTTAGCTGTCACTGTTTGCGGTAGCGTTGGGGGTCGGGTTGCCTCCTTCCCTCAAATATGGCGAGGGGGGTAATTGCTGATCTTTGCGTTATGCTCGTGAACGGGTGCTGCTTGTGGTGACTGTTCGTCTTGCTGTCTATGGTTTTGTATTATTATAATAATTATTCTGATAATTTATTTTACTTCGATGGTCCTAGTTTATCATTGCTGTGTTGGTGTCATTCAATAAAATTAATATTCAATTAATAAGTATTGCATAATTATGTAAGTTATCACGCCCTTTAAGCCTGGAGGCTTTTATTTATTTAGTATGTTATGTTGTAGAATTCGAAATATTTGAAGTCGAAATTTATATTTCTTTGTACACCTATTATTGTATAGATTCAAGTTTTTTTCTAACTGATCAGACAGCTATGCTGCTGGGGAGTTTGTTGCGCCACTTCTTCTTCCCAGCTGTGCAGGGACTGTCTTATGTAATTTAGACGTTCGAAAAGTGCTGATTCTCTGCCTAATTTGAGTAAATGACTTTTGCTTTTGAGTTTTAACTACCACCTACCCTATCTAAATACCTACCATAACCATCTACCTACCCTACTTACTTACCATACCTATCTACTTACCCCACTTACCTACCATAACCATCTACCTACCCAACTTACTTATCATGCCTATCTACTACCATAACCATCTACCCTATTTAGCCTTACTTCCTAACTACCTACCCAGAACCATTCCCGAGCACGCACTCAACAACGCCAATATTCAATTGCAATCTGATGAATGGTATAGGAACGCATAAAGCACAAAGAACATTACTTTTTTCGATCATTCGATTTGGTTTTGTGAGTTACATTTAAAGAAACAATATTCGAATTCTTAAGTCACTCATCACAACAATTAAAAATTGTCAAAACCTGAGTTATCTACTTTTTCGTGCAACTGCAAACGACCTCAACAAAACTTGTCATTGTGTGCGATACGACGCACACAACTAGCGAGCCGCAGTAAATACCTATTTGCCGCCCGCTTAGTTTGTTCGGCGCGCTCTTAAGCACGGCAATAAATCATTGCTTAAATACAGTCCACTTTTTCATTGCTCCCCGCGCTAACACATACTCCAAACCAGACAAATGTAATAATGTCTACGTTCGTAGACATTGCGAGCATGTCCTAGCAAATAACGCCGCGATTATCTTATTATTTTTACATTTTATTTACCATTTCTGAGATAGAATGGAGAAGCATCCCAGGAGATCTTAGTACTTATGTCTTATGTTAAGGTGACCTAACTTTGAATATTGGAACACCGGCCTACTGCGCCATAAAACATTTTAACCTTGAGCTGGCCTAGTTTTAATAGAATAACAGGCAAACCCAATAACCTAAGACAGATCACAACTGTTGATGGACATTACAATTCTATCTGCCCTACTTAGCCAACACAACGTTCGACAGTTCCTTGGGTTAGCCAGTTTCTTTAGAAGATTTGTGGCAAATGTCTCAGTTATAGCAAAACCACAGACATATTAGTAAGGAAGGATATTAAATGGATTTGGGCCCAAATCAAGAAAATTCATTTAGAAAATTGCAAGCTGAACTAATGCGTAAGCCCACATTGGCTTTATAAGATCCAAATTTATACACAGATCTGCATCCTGGGTAGCTTGATGGTGGGAGCAAATGTAGGAGTTTAACTTTAGTATTGAATACCGACCAGGAAAATCAATGCCTCACGTAGACGCTCTAAGCCGTAATCCTATAAACGACGTACAGATAAAATAAAATGTAATGATTGTTAATGATGACAATTGGTTAGCCACAGTCCAACGTTCGGATTGCGAGATACAAAGAATTGTAGGAATAATAAAACCCCCTAATTTAGAAAATGTCATAGATGTAAGAGCGGGAGGGCTCGGGGGTTTTAAATGATAACGATCAAACATCTTTACAACACTTTTATCACTCACAACAAACAATGATTCACACAACTTCATTTTACAAGGAGATGCACACAGTTCTTATTACAATTTAATACTTCGCGCTCTGCGACTAGAGCGAGCCTATTTATGCGTTTAAAAACAACTGTCAACGTCACACAGCAACGACTTCCGTTGACATTTGTTTTACAATAATATTTACATTGAATTTAGTAAAAATAATACAACAACAATAATAACACTATTTGATTTCTAATTAATAACACTTTTTGAATACTTTTAATTTGTAAACGTAGTTAGGTAACAATCATTTTATTTAAATGAACTAACAGTAATGTTCCAATGCACTTTTTAGAGTAGATGTTTAAATAAAAACAAACCTTAAAATTAACAATATTTGCTTTAATACGATGTTATAATGTAATGCAAAATGACTTATTTATATTTTACTGTACTTATTTGTGTTTCCGTTACGTCATCAGCCGCTATGACGTTTGTTTTAGTCTGTGGTACTGT
The DNA here is from genome assembly GCA_963555695.1 of Dasypolia templi. Classification (NCBI taxonomy): domain Eukaryota; kingdom Metazoa; phylum Arthropoda; class Insecta; order Lepidoptera; family Noctuidae; genus Dasypolia; species Dasypolia templi. The sequence continues at coordinate 7,350,707 of OY743158.1, forward strand.
TTTTATTTGTCAGCGCTATCACGGCCATACTGACGAGCGGACCTTGCTAGGTCCAGCGAATCTCTGAAAAAGACGAAAAAATTAAAATATGCAAAAACTTTAACACCAGACTCAGAGGCAGCATTGCTGCTTAGTCTGGTGAAACTGCCAAACTCAGAGGTCGCAGATCGTGGCTTGACCTTAAAGATTCAGAGGCTCGTCTTTGACTTGGATTGACTGAATTTTATTCAACCAACTATCTGAAATCATAGCCATGACCAAGGCCTTTTAATACAACCATTTTGCCAACTCAAAATCAAACTCAGAGGTCGCAGATCGTGGCTTGACCATAAAGATTCAGAGGCTCGTCTTTGACTTGGCTTGAAAGAGTTTTTATTTTTTTCTCTTGTTTTTTTTTTACCAACCAATTCCATATGAATCGTTTCATTTAATTTTGTCCATCAAATTAACTTTTCCATCACAAGCAATTTAATAAACAATTTCTCACCTTTATTTTTAATTATTATATTTATTCTTGCTATCACGGTCTATTCATTCAATTAAATTAGGATTAGGTACCAATCTCACGTGTTCATGTGCGATTACAGTATTTTTATTTCGCAGGGACCAAAGGTCTCTCACTTCGTATCTATGATTATCGAGGACTTTTAATATTTGATAGGGTCCCAGATATTTCGGTCCTAGTTTGTTACCCGACCACTGAGTGTCTTTACAAAGAACAGTCTCCTTCTAGAAAGGGTCTAATTTTGGCGCACTTAGAATCGAAACGTATTTTTTTTTTTTTGTTTCGGCCATTCTGTGCTCAGCGTCTAAACGGATCTCATCTTTGTAAATATCTTCGTAAGATAGGCATATCTGTTCGATTGCAGGGCGAGAGCATCATTTACCAAGCAGGGGTTCTAAAGGGGAATATCCTGTAGCTTTAGATTTCGTACAATTTAATGCTAATTACAAACTCTAGATTGCGTTAGAGAATTGCTGTAAGGTGATCTTTGAGAGTGCGCATTTGTCTTTCAGCTTGACCGTTAGCTCTAGGTGTACCGCGGGCAATAGCATGATATTCTTGCATGGAAAAATCTTGGATTTCTGTGGCCATAATAGCAGATTCTCTGTCAGAAATAATTGTACATGGGGTGCCGAAAATATTAATCATTTCGCGGAAACAAATATATGGAAGTATACATTTTGTAAATGCATCAATAGCTACCAGAACGTTTGCTTTTTTGTTTGTGCCGGTAAGATTACCCATAAGGTCTACGTGTATCGTGTAGAAAGGTATGCTTATTTTATCAATGAGGTGCAGTTCCATTTGCTTTTTGCCTGAAGAATCTTTGCCAATATTGCATTGTAAACAGTTATCGCAAAATTGACGTACCCGTTTTGTCATGTGTTTAAACCAAAATTGTTCTCGAATTTTATCCTAAGTACGTTCCCACCCCGTACGTAAAAGACTTTCGTGGTATCTATTTATTAATGAACAAACATGTGATTCAGGGACTACTGTACGAGTTAGTGATTCTCCTTTTTGGTTTTGTACGGTTATCATCAAGAGATTGTGTCCGTATGGACTGATCGTATGTATTCGATCGTTTTTTTTTTTTTATCGTCTGAATTTTTTTAACTTACTTTTGAGTTTTTTTTTTTTTTAACAGATGCTAATCCAATTAGGAACTTATAATTGAATGGTTAATTTTTACTTCGAATGTACACACACTATTAAATTTGGCTACACTGATTAACGTTTTTCACTCGAAGGTGTGCCATTGTCCCGAAAACCTCTAAATTGCAAAAGCTCTATTTAGTGATTACCTTTAATTAACCCAGCAACTTCTTGCAACTGTCAATAATACGAAAAAGAAAGATATCACCAATTTGAAGTAAAACTTCTTTAGGCGCCTTTTCCTTCTGAATCGAGTCGCGTTCTCGGTGTGATGGTGGTGCAGCTCTTAACGCAGTAGCAGAAACAGAAGTTTTCTCGAATTTCTTCTTTTTTCTTTTTATTCCAGCAGCTGTCATATGGGTGGCCTGGTTTCTTACAGATGTCACAATGTCTGTTCCTGCAATCACGAGAAATGTTGGTACTGATTTGTTACAATTGTAACACGTCGCAATTGTTGGAAGGTCAAGTCTTGGTTGGTGGCATGAGGTTTATCTGATAATGCATCGACATATTCAGTGTGCTAACCTAACTGCTGATATTACAGCTCCTACCATGAGCTCAGTTGGAGCATTCGGAGAAATTATTGAAAACAAACGCAAGGATTTGGCAACATATTCAGAAAAAGATTTAGCCTGATTTAAAGTATATTTCCGAAATGTATTGACGCACACAATATACCTAGTTTTGCCACTAAATTGTGCTACGAGTTCACTTTGGAGTGAATCACAATTAGCAAGAGAATGAGCAGTAGTGTGCATATTGCTTAGCACGTTGTTTGCAAGCATGCCAATCCCTTCATCATAGCAAAAAACTGAATTAACTTGCGTGGTGATTAAAGAGGCAACTTGTTTACACCATTCCTCAATTGTCATTTTATGCTCGTCTGGATCATAATGAGGTAAATGAATTTTACTTATCTTGTGGGTACTCGTGTTTTTATTCCGAAAACCATCCTTTCCAGCCACTTGACCTGGCTGCGAAGTAAATTCAGGTCGTCCGAATTTCCTGGTCGAGAGGTCGGCATAGTAGGCGTGTACGTTTATGGGTCCAGTTCAGGCTTAGGCTGATCCCTTTCTTCTGATGTAAGAGCGGGAGGGCTCGGGGGTTTTAAATGATAACGATCAAACATCTTTACAACACTTTTATCACTCACAACAAACAATGATTCACACAACTTCATTTTACAAGGAGATGCACACAGTTCTTATTACAATTTAATACTTCGCGCTCTGCGACTAGAGCGAGCCTATTTATGCGTTTAAAAACAACTGTCAACGTCACACAGCAACGACTTCCGTTGACATTTGTTTTACAATAATATTTACATTGAATTTAGTAAAAATAATACAACAACAATAATAACACTATTTGATTTCTAATTAATAACACTTTTTGAATACTTTTAATTTGTAAACGTAGTTAGGTAACAATCATTTTATTTAAATGAACTAACAGTAATGTTCCAATGCACTTTTTAGAGTAGATGTTTAAATAAAAACAAACCTTAAAATTAACAATATTTGCTTTAATACGATGTTATAATGTAATGCAAAATGACTTATTTATATTTTACTGTACTTATTTGTGTTTCCGTTACGTCATCAGCCGCTATGACGTTTGATTTAGTCTGTGGTACTGTTTTTATTTGTCAGCGCTATCATAGATATTAAAACCAATTACAAATGAAAAAATGATAATTTGTTTAGAGTAACGGCATCTGGGAAAAATGGGTTGTACCGAAACGAGTTCGCTGGCAAATAGGTGAGCAGAACTACGATGACATTGGTTATTTTGCTATTGACAAAACATTAGATAAAATTAAGTCACATTATTGGTTCAAAAAAATGCGAAATTTTGTAAAAAGTACGTTAATTGGTGTTTAGAATGAAATTACTCGAAATCTATGGGTGGAAAAAAAACCGGGTATTTGCATCCGATTGATAAAATCGCTACTCCTTTTGATCTAATCCACGTGGACCATGTAGGACGGTTTATACGAAGTAGTAAAGGAAACATGTATATGCTTGTAATTGTTGATGGTTACAGTCGACATATCTATTTAAAAGCCGTTAGGAATGCAAAGTCTTTGACATCAATAAAAGTATTCCGCGAGTACTTTGGTAATTTTGGAGTTTCAAGGCGGCTTATATCTGACCGCGGTACTTCATTTACCAGTGATATTTTTAGAAAATGTATGACACCCTTATGGTGTGAAACATATATTGAATGCGGTAGCCACTCCTAGAGCCAACGGACAGGTAGAGCGTTACAACAAAACTATCAAAGACGCTCTTACGGCGAAGTGTGTTGGCACAGCTGACAATAAATGGGACGTCCACTTGTTAGATGTGCGATAGTCCGGTTAAGTAGTCACGACCTCTCAAGGTCAACTACGAGATGCCATACACAAAAAAAACAAATTGATGTGCAATGGGGTCTGAATAGTAGTATATATGTTTAAAAGATAATCCTTGCAATCTCAAGGTCCGAGTAAATGGTTTTAAAAAATGTGGAACGCTTCACGATTTTGCGTCTCATCCTTGCGCAGGGGCCATGCTTATCTTCTCTGTATCGTTCCAATTTTAGTATATGTACTGAACGATACATACAACATTAGCGTGGCATTCCACATTTTTTAAACCGTTAACTCGGACCGGGTAGATTGCAAGAAGGATTATCTAAGAGTATATAATATTTATTTAGGTCTCTCTGGTAGTAGATATGCAGCCATGTGATCTTTGCATAATCAATGATAATGGATAATATTTGTTACAATATTAATGACCTTAATACGATGATACTGATGGCAAATGAAACTAATTATTGATAGTTGATTTTACAAGTAATTTTTCTTTTGTTGATGTGGATTTGTAAGAATAATTTAGTGTGGCCTGTTGCCATGGGTATTCAGGACATAGTGAGCCCTGTTGCCACTGGTATTCAGGACATAGTGGCGCCTATTGCCAGGGGTATTCAGGAAATAGTGGGGCCTCTTGCCACTGGTATTCAGGACATAGTGGCGCCTATTGCCAGGGGTATTCAGGACATAGTGGCGCCTATTGCCAGAGGTATTTAGGACATAGTGGGGCTTGTTGCCACTGGTATTCAGGACATAGTGGCGCCTATTGCCAGGGGTATTCAGGACATAGTGGTGCCTATTGCCAGGGGTATTCAGGACATAGTGGGGCTTGTTGCCACTGGTATTCAGGACATAGTAGGGCCCATTGCTATTGTTATGGATGTGAGGAGGCCTAATGCTAATAGTATTCAGGATATTGATTTGAATAACATGCATTGTAAAATAAAGAAGACATTTTGTGAGATTTACGATTTAAAAATAAAATGATTACCTACAATTTTCAATATTAATGTAAAGTATGTACCTACTACGTAAGGGAAGATCACTAAATATGTAATGTGCGTACCTTCAAAAGAACATCAATATTTAAAGCTAAGGTAAAGATTAAAACTTTATTGTTTAATTAGTTGGTAATTTTAATTGTATTTTTTTTACCGTACGAGGACGTACGAGATTATGGATGGCCAATGTTAGCTATTTATAAAAATAATTAGGTATTTTTAAGATATTAACAGTAATTGGTATCAGTTGGTAAAAGTAACAACTTATTTGATGTGTTTAAAATGATAAAATGGATATTAAGATGTCAACTGACTATGTGAGTCTGATAAAGTGGAAGGAATTTTAAAAGTTACGTGGTAGCGCCATTTTAGCAAGGCAGTGGTGGTTGAACTGCCAAAGTGTAAGGATCTGGTAATACCATGAATTTTAATAATTAGTAAGTAAGTAATATTTTTGGTTTTATTTTTACCCAGCTTGAACCCAGTAAATAAGTCATGTTTATTTGTTAAAATGAACGCTTTTATTTATATTTTACTCTGGCTAATCCTAAAATACATTGTTTGTCACAGTTTAGTTATGGTGACTATGTCACCATAAAAACAAAACTTTTTACAAAAAAAACCCGACTGTCGACGATAAAAACACGACCAACTGAAAAATAACTTTAATTTCGGAAGTCGGTGTCTTTGGATATGTGTTTTAGTTTTTTGGCTTTGATTTCCGAAACTAAAGTTATCAGGTATCCACTTTGTAGTGTTTTTTGGAAGTAGATTGTTATTTCTTAACAATTATCATTTTAAATTTACATTATGTTCGTCCTAGAGCCTTTGTTTAAACACTGCACTTTACCTACCTACGTATTTGATGAGGTGTAAAGTGACGTCACACATGCAACTATGCACATTGTGTTAATGTCACTGGACGTGAGTTATCTTGTATTATACTAGTGAGGTTTGTTAGTACGACATGTGATGATGAGGTTAGTGACACTATAGATCACACAGCCCTAACTTTATTAGAGAATAACATGATTTATTACCATTGACTACGCAAAACTAAGATAAAGAATTAGACAAATGGTCTCCCGAATGTCCACAGACTTACAGTAAAGTTTATTTTCAGAAAATATATCCTGCCGTTATGTTGACTATAGTTCATGAAATATTTTGATATTTGCCCATGTAATAACTTCTGGCGAAGCCGCTACAAAAGGATTTCGCTAGCGTCACCACGAGTGCCCCTAGGCGCTCCAGGTATGAAGCCTATATAATTTTGATAATGAGGGTTTCGTGACGGTGCAAAGGAGGAAGCGCCAATCGCGAACAAACAAGAACCGTTGCGGCAAAGCTCCTACAGAGTCCGAATTCAGCTTGCGCACCGCGAAGCCGAATACGCCGCGTGTACATCTCCCGTCTACACAACATCACTAAGGCGGAAGATATCGTTGAGTACGTGCGCCAGAAGAAGAGGTACACGCCGAGGGTGCAGTTACTGGAGTCGCACTGCAAGGTATACTTCAAGGCGTTTGTGGTGCGCGTACCGAATTCCTTTATCTGCCCGTCGTCATGAAGACTTTTGGCCGCAAGAAGTGGTGTTCCGTCGCTTACGCGAACAAGTACCACAGGACAGCACAAGGACAAGCTAGTGAAGTGCTAAAAAGATAGTTTTAAGCTATATTTATTATTTAAGTTTTGAAATACATATTTCTTTACATTATTATGTAGTAACTAAGGTACCCAGTACCACGCACTACTGAGTAAAAGCCTTTCTTTTCTGCCATGCTTCCCTGGGCATTGCTTCTATTTGGCTCTAGAAGGTATAGAAGTTTTGTATGTGGCAGTTGATAATTTTTTTTGGTAGTCAGTTTGATAGTGTATACCACACACCCACACCTTTCTGAGACATGCTCTAAAATCTTAAATATTTCACGATTATAGTAACCCAGAATACAGACCGCTTGAATTGCAATATCAAAGAAAAAGAACATCTTTATTTACTCAGTTTTATTTCGCTCTTTATCTGATGATAGCATTGATTAATAACATTGATTGCCCCTCGTTGCAGTAAGAATACACGTAATAGCCCTTAAATCGGTTCGCGCCTTGATTGGCCAATAAACACTCTTCATGGCTCATCAATAAGTTTTAAGTGTGCTCTTAACCTTATCTTCTAATCCATATAATTTCGTATTTGGGATTAAATCGCAAAGCCAGTGATACACTGCTTTGGAGAGAGGACAGTGATAGACTTCAAAGAATTATATTTAAAGGAGAAAATTCAATTGTGTTCGGATCGTCTACGCAATCATAACACTAAGGACAAAGTTATAACTTTATTACAGTCAAAAGTGGGTCAAACTTAGTTAATATAACAATACGCCTGTCTGTAATCCCCAAAGAGAAATGGGAAACCTAGATGTAAGTTACGTTACCCCTCTTACAAAGAATAAGTGGTGAAACGGGGTCAGGTAATACAAACCAGTGACAATTCGTCAGCTATGTTTAGGGGCCATGTAACAGGAGTCGAGCTTTGCGCCATTAACCGGGCACAGAAGCACACTCCGGGCCACTACTGAGAAACTTCTGGAAATATCCAACAGAACTTCTCTCAATGTGAGAATCAAACCCAGGACCTCATGCTCAGGAGCCCCGCTTCCGCCTAAACCAAAGAGACCTCACACAATAGGAAGAAAGAAAATGGGTTTATTGGATTAAATGCAAATAAAATACCTATTAATTACCTACCCTCTTTTTTTTGTTTTTTTTGGGTGGGAAATCATCAAATGAAGTCTACCGCTCTGGGTGGAGCGGGATGGCGTATCAGACTTTTACTGACTAAAACCCCCCCAAGTTCAGTTGCCTATGCCAGGGCCACGGTTATCTCTTTCGAATTTCCCGCGACCCAGAGGCGTCGGCCCTATCGGACCCCTGTCATTTTGTGCTGACATCTCTTTGAGGCGCGCGTGGAACTCGACGCGCAGTCGACCCGGGCCTGGTCCTTACCGAATGCACAATCTGCAGGCGACTCCCGACGCCCAGGGCCTCTCCTGCGGCGACTAGTGGGGGCGTGAGGGAGCAAGGCACTCTACCTCACGCACTCCGCCTCATCCTTCGCAAGCATTACTGCTTCGCAGAAGGAGGTGACGGCTTTACATTCTCTCTCGCTCCGTACCATGGCCTGGACCAGGGCCGTACGCGAGAGATCGCCACCACCGATCGCCTTTCGCGAGGACACTACGGTGCTCCGCCCGGATTACATGCTTGAGGTGTTAAGTGTGTGTTATGTAATTACCTACTATTAGTTATAAAAAAATACTTAAGCCAAAAGGCTCTCAGATCAGAATAATGTCAGATACCAACACTAGTTACTACCTACCACCTAACGTTAACATTAGATGTCATACGCTCGAATACATTAAAACTTTTTTTTTTGATGAACATAGTTAGAAAGGAGAATGCCAAAGTGTCCCACAAGACTCGGCCAGAACCGACAAAGATGAACTATATGTCCAAAAAAAGGAAAATAATTATAGAATTAGATGGTATAATTAGTTTTATATTAGAAGTACACCAAAAAAAGTTAAAGATCTGCAAAGTTGACCACTTAATACTTCTGATTTTATTATTACATTATTGTAAAATATATGTTTAAAAATGTAAATAAATGCTATTTATTGATATAATAATATGTTAAGTGACATAAGTAAGTAATTAATTCACTTACATAGTCACATATTGATATTTTTGCAATCGATTTGCAAGAGCAGTTTCGTTTCGATATAAATATTTTGGTATTGGCAACATTTCTAATTGAATTTGTAGGATTGTAGATTAGGAAATGTGTTGATATATTGAATAACTATTTAAAATTAGTTTTCAACGGTGGGCTTCTACAGATTTTATTTATATTGTATAATTCTTACTGCTTTTTATTATCAATTATCATTTTTATAGTAAGTCTGTCGGACGCTACACATGTTTCGAGCCTAATCTTGGCATTGTCCTTTGCTTTAAACTATAATCATGAAGTAAAGGAAAGGGTTGGTAACGAATAAAATCTTTGCTTGTCGAACTTCAAAGCCATGTGTCCGAGACGTCAAGCACATCACATTAACCCCCACACAATACATTGTGCAGCAGGAAATTGATTGATCAATCGAATTAATTCCGCGAACTGACGGCAGCAGATCAATTCTACGATTCTTTAATCGTTTGGTAATTGTGGATGATTAAGGGAAACGGATGAAGGGAACGCAAATTGGTTGTTATTGTTGAAAAATTCACGGAATTATTCTTTGAACTGGATTTAAAGCGCGTAAGTAGCAAATTTTTTGGTAATTGACAATAGCGCATCGCGGCAACGTTTGAAACTGGTTGAATCGAATGACCACTTGCTGATTATTAGTAATTGTTCTGAATTGAATAGAGCATGCTTATATGGGTTGGTCATGTTGAGAGGATGAATGAAAGGAGAATAACAAAAAGGTACTTGCAAGGCAGATGTGAGGTGAAACGCCGGGAGGGGAAGCCCTAGAAGGATATAATGTGAACTAATTGGTGATATCTTCTGTTCTTCAGAAAGGTCAGGTGTGTAGTAACCGACGCGCGTGTTTGACCACAGATGTATGAATTTAACAAGGCAAAAGGAGTATGAAAGGATCGTAGCAGGTGGCGTTCTGCGGTTTCTGGCTACCCCCATGGGAAGAAGTCGTGACTTTATGTATGTACGTATGTATTTTTTTTATTATTGTATTGTAGTACTTCGATGGTCCTAGTTTATCAATTGTGACTTCGAGTTACAGCTATTTTGATTTCGTTTTATTTATTTGGGAAAACAAACAATTATACAATACAACCTTTTTGTTTATTTTGTGTTACAATGAAATATGTCTAACGTACTAAGTACTACAATAATATACTTTTTTTTATTTTTAGTCTTTTAAAATAAATATCAAGGTTACAATTGAACCTCACTTGTTGATTTATTGATTGACAAAAACCATCCACAGTGGCCGTAAATAATCGAGAAAATCTGAAGGCGCCCCAACTAGAGTTGGGGTGCCTCACTTTGAGGAAGCTTGTGTCCCAGCAGTGGTAACATTATAGGCTTATTATGTACGGCAAGACGATGTAGGTATGCACCCGATGGTGTTTATTGGCCAATACCTAAGTTTATACTTTTGACTTTATCCTTTAAGGAGCTGTCCAAACGTAGAATGCCGTAAATGCTCAGTTTTTTGTCGCACAGTTAGGCGTTTTGGTACATATTGCAAGCCTGTTTAATTAAAAGACTTATTTTAAAAAAAGTACCATGATCAAACAATCGTAAAAAAGCAAAAAATATAAAATATATTTTTAACAAAATTTAGAGAGTACACTATAATATTTTATGTGACGCTAATGAAGGAAACTGAGCTGTGTATTTTTAATTTAAATAAAACTGCAAAGTTTGGTGGTCATTCGATTCAAGTAACATCAATCGCATCGCTGTTTTGAACCTTATTTATTGCCGCGATGCGCTATTGTCAATTACTAGATATTTGCTTCTTACCGCGCCTTAATCATCTGTTCGCCTTAAATAGTACATTGTGATACAAGTGTGCTCTTTTGGTCATTATCCCCGAGGCGGTTTTATTCGGTAAGGGAGCCGAGTAGGTAATCTCATCTCAGCGACAATTAACTTGACAAATACCTAGGTAATTTGATTTTATTTTTGACAGTTTGTGACTGACATTAGAATGCGAACCTTTTTAAAAATACGGTAATTGCTCATCTGTGTAGCTAAGCATCAATGTGTAGCTAAGATTCACACAAAAAAACAATGCAATCAATGCACACGCGTGTCACACGACGTTTTTCAACAGGAAGGAAAAAAACAGACACGTATTGTTATTTTCTTTAAATATTGAAACAATTAGTGAAAGTGCAATTCTCAAAATGAAACCGAACAGTTTTTGTTGGCATTTTTACAGTTTTTGTTATGGTATTGGTATTATTAATAATTTCGTTGGTTTGATTTTCTTGGGAGATGATAAAAATATTCATTGTATTTAGACATAAAAACTCTTTACGGAGATGAAAGAAAAATAAAAAGTTAAATATTAAACACGGAATGCGATAATGTAAAGTAAAAAGCACGCGCATTTAATACACTGCATTATGAACCAAAAAGCTGTGTAATAAGAGCCACTGTATAAGCAACTGTGTTTAACAATTTTCTTTTTAATCATCTGTTCCAAAAGTATCCGCTTGAAATGTTAAACAATTAATCAGGAAACGTTGTTGTTCGTATTGTTTTTATTATTTTATGATTTCGCGGTTCTACATCAAAACTTCTATAAAGATGTTTTTCATTTGACAATTAAATTGAGGATAACCTTGGTTAGTTTTAAATCCTAAACCATCGATGATACAGAAAAATGTGTCACTAATTCCCTTTTCATTTGCGTAAAATTTTAAGCTCAACAGGTTACGTTTACACTTTCGTCTTGTATATTTGAAACTCACACATATTACAATATTCCATCTAGAAAAAAATCATATGTAACTATTTGTATTGTATTATCTTTAATTCAAGAGATTTTATCCTATCTTCAGGTCAGTATTTAATAAAATAACTTCGAGAATAATGCAAGTACTTAAGCTCAGAAAATCCTTGAAGGTGCCAGAAATAGGTGCTTATGATTAAAGTGCACTAGAAGAAGTTTTCTTTGAGAGTTTTTCAGTCCACACTTTAGAAGTCGATGAATATTTATTTAGACGACTCAATCCTATTTTGCAAAGAGAATTCTTTATCAAAATTTCCGTTTTTATTGAATTAGATAGGCACAGTGACCCTCAAATTGATTTATACACAGGCAATACACATTGGGTAATAAATCTTAGCTACAAATTGATACAGATGGGCAATTACCGTATTTTTAAAAAGGTTCGCATTCTAATCTCAGTCACAATCTGTCAAAAATAAAATAAATTACACAGGTATTTGGCAAGTTGATTGTCGCAGAGATGAGATTGCGACTTGAATTTAAACGTTTCTTAAGTACAATAAGTGGCCTTCTGTAATAAGGAACACAAATTCTAGACCATCAAATGAATTCTTGTCGATGTCCAGTAAGCGTTCAAAAGTGGATAGGCACGTTAAGAGTCGTATATATTGCTGAGACTTCGCGGTACGACTGTATGTGTTTAAACGACACACACCACAAAGATCGCAGTTATGGACGGCACACACTGACGTATCGTCGCATACCGGCATCGCACTACACGAAACAATGATATATTTCCGACGTTTTTGTTAGACACGCATCATGCGCGTGACCTGACCAGTTTATGGCATTGCCAAAATTTGAGTTAGTCTAATATAAGCTGGCAGCAGTAGGCACAAAGCGTTGGACTAAGAAGCATTAGGTTCTGATCTCATACGAGGCAGCGCAGTTTTATTGCCATTTTTTACTTTGGTTTGCAATATTAATCATATTTAAAAATAAATGCCTCTGTTTTTGTTGTTATTGCAATAAAGGGTTTTGAATAAAAAAATGCGCTACAAATGCTAACAAAAATAAAATAAAAACATATTTATTTGTTACAATATTTTACAAAAAGTTATCAAACCGCTACGATAACAAATAATAACTTCTTCACCCAAATAGGTTGTGCGAGGAACTTAGAAGCAATTTGTTTTATTTGACCTAGGAATCACGCTAGACGAGAAGTTACAATGGGGACCCCATATAACATCTCTCGCGGGGCAATTAAGCTAGGCAGCGTATGGTGTTAGAAAGATAAGACAGTTAACAGACGTAGAAACCGCACGTTTGGTTTTTTTTTTTTGCAAAAGAGAGCTGTCAGAGCCATTTACAATCTACGTCGCCGCGAATCTCTTAGGGAACTATTTAAGAAGATTAATATAATGACTGTACCTTGCCAGTTAATTTATGAAAATATTATGTATGTTACAAAAAATCTGCATCTATTTAATAAAATAAGTGATAGACATAATATTAACACTAGAAATAAAAATAAAATAGATCAACCATTTTTCAGACTATCTAAAGTACATACATCTTTTATGGGGTACTGTGTTAAATGTTACAACAAAATACCTTGTGAAATATTGCAATTAAATGAAAGAAGTTTAAAACTCATGTTAAAAAAACACTTTGTAAACAAGCATATTATAATTTAGAAGATTATATCCTAGATAAGAATGCTTGGAAACATGCTGGTCCTGCTCCATACGACAATCTAGAGACTAGACAAAATTATACTATTTGCTTATTGTATTGTATAATTTGTTATTTTAACTTTACTCACACACTGACTTATTCCTAGTTAGTACTTTAGGAAAATCATATATTTTTACAATTGTTTGTAAATATGTGAGCACAATGTACCTATCACGTGATTAATTTATATTCCTTTGCTTTATTTTTAATTCTTTTTTTACCAATTGTGGTATAGTATTTTTATTCTTGGTGCATCGTCTTCACGTATAGAAATATAATTAATGTATACAAAATATTGTAAAACATTTTAAAAGAGTAACGGTGGAGTTTCTTTCCACTTCTTCTCCATACGAAACTACTTTTTGGAAGTCGCCTAGAATCAGTTCTATTTTTAATGTAAATTTTGACGTTCAAAAGTGCCTTTTTATGGGCCTATTTGAAATAAATGCTTTGATTTTGACACTAGCACTTTGCTCGCGACTTCCTCCGCGTGGTTTTCGAAAAAAATAAAGAGTAGCCTATGATCATCAGACATAATTTCGGCTTCTAATGACAAAACAATTTTTCAAATCGGTCCATTAGTTTTGGAGCCTATTCAATACAAACAAACAATATAATATTTCCTCTTCCTAATATTAGTATATATGTGAAATGTAAAAAAAAAATGATAATTAGATATATTTCACCATAAACATTATCAACTACATCGTGAGGAAACATGTCTTTTTTACCAAAAATTCGAAGAAATGTGACATCTACCAACCCGCACTGGGCCCGCGTGTTGGATCACAGCCCACGCCCTCTCACAGAGAGGAGGCATGTGTCCTAGCAGTGGGAACATAATAGGCTGATTATGTAAACATTAAGCTTCGATCATGAATTTCGAAAATAAGCGATTTTAATAAGTAATTATGTAGGTCAGTTTGTTTATATTAAGTATTTCACATTTAATTGGCTTTAGTGAATAAAGGTTACATATTGAGCATAACTTAAGTATTCATTTTCTTCAAGAAAATAAGGTTGAAACTAAACACCAATTTAATTTAATTAAATAATCACGGATATAGCGTAACATAGAAGTTATAATATTCCGAAACTTAAACTTTCTTGTTTATTACGTTAGTTTTTGCTGAGCGTCGGTGATGCAACCTTTTCAGCGTGGAGTACACGGCGAACAATTTTTAATGACTTGTTGAAAAATTCAACAAAATGTCCGGTTGGTATGAAACCATTTGTTTCATATTCATTCACAATGTGAAGGATTATTACCACTTCATAAATAAGCGCTCCGACGAACAAGGATTCCCTCTTCCACACATCTCTTAACCCACAGACTCACAGTACTTCTATAGAACAAAAAATGTAATACTATTACACATCTATATACAAAAACTAAAAACTATAATAATTAAGAAAAAAATATTATAAATAACATTAGATTTATAACAAATTACTCATCATTCACTAAAGTAAACAAAATAATAAAATTAAATTTAGTTAAATTTGAAATATTTTAGTAACAACACTTAGTCCGGTTTCATTAGATATTAGTGTTATCACATCATTTACATTCACTTTTACGCAGCGCAATAATATTTGCCAACGCTTCAATATTCATATTTTACGTAAAAAAGTGAGGTGTAATTATGTGTATAGTTAGCAGGTAAATTCTCATTTCACTTGTTATGTTTAAGTTCCACATAACAGGGGCGAGCCAATTGCCATCATCTGGGCACAAATCCTAACTACAAGTTGTAACTACAAACAAAAATAGCTTAATGGAAAATCCCAATATCACTTTGGTCCACCTGTGGATTTAAATTAAGACATGTCAATGAGAAATCAATCAGTGCTTAAGTTCAACCTCACTGAAAAGAGAAACGATGATTTATGTACGTTGTCACTAACACTAAGTGACACCTACTCGCGCTGTTGGATATTCTCATCCTCAAACTGTAATGTAACCTCTACAACTTTGTATAATTCGTACTCCAGAAACAATAAACTTTATTATTATTTCCTTTATTAAATTTTAAACTGATAAATTAAGTTTATTTTTATTATCTCCTTTATTTCATTTAAAACAAAAACTTATCAATAAAAATTTTTACATTCAAAAAACATTTAATAATATAATAAATAGTATCCCGCCGGTATCGGGAACAGGGTCCAAACTCTGTTCCCGATACCGGCGGGATACTATTTATTATATTATTAAAAGTTTTGGTGGTATACTATTCTAGGTCCTACGTCCAGGTCAAGGCTCCAGAGAGAGGAACCTCCTGACAGTGCGAGCCGTGTCCAGAAGTACTTGATCCAGCTGCCCAACGGAAGCCTCCTCAGGTCTTTGTTGGTCGAGGCTCTTGGCTATTGAGGTGGCCCTCAACAAGTCGGAGGCCATGGTGTTTCATGGCCCCGGCGGGCGCCGCCGGCCGGATCACATATTGTGGTCGGGGGGGTCCGGATCGCTGTCGAGCCCACCATGAAATATCTGGGATTGGTGCTCGACAGCCGGTGGGACTTCGGACCCCACTTCCGGCGGCTGGCGCCCAAGTTGTTGGGCGCGGCCGGGGCGCTGTCAACGCTGCTTCCCAATCTGGGGGGCCCGTGCGCCGCTTGTAGGCGGCTCTACGTGTGGATCGTGCGATCCATGGCGCTCTACGGAGCGCCGATCTGGGCGTCTGACCTGACGGCCGGCAGCATAGCTGTCCTGCGCAAGCCGCAGCGGGCGATGGCCGTCAGAGTCATTCGGGGGTATCGCACGATCTCCTTCGAGGCGGGTTGTGCACTGGCCGGATCACCGCCCTGGGACCTGGAGGCGAAGGTGCTCGCGTCACTGTACCGGTGGCGCGAGGCAGCGCGGGAGCGGGGCGAGCGACCGATGCAGCAACAAATCGAGCAGCATCGGTTGCAGCTCCGCGAGGTCCTGGTGGCGGAATGGCGGGTGAGGCTGTCACGCCCTACCGCCGGCCTCAGCACCATCGAGGCGATCCGGCCAGTGCTCGACCGCTGGCTCGGGAGAAGGCACGGCTCCCTGACGTTTCGGGCGACGCAGGTGCTCTCGGGGCATGGTTGCTTCGGGAAGTACCTGTGTCGCATAAACAGGGAGCCGGACGCCCGGTGTCACCACTGCGTCGAATGCCGGGAGGACACGGCGCGGCACACGCTGGCAGAGTGTGCCGCTTGGGAGGAGCCGCGCCGTGCCCTCATCACCGAAGTAGGCAACGACCTGTCGCTGCCGGCCGTCGTGAACGCGATGGTCGGCGGCGCAGAGTCCTGGGACGCAGTGGTCTCCTTTTGCGAAACGGTCATCTCGCAGAAGGAGGCTGCGGAAAGGGAGAGAGAGATCTCGACTCTCGACCCGGCCCGCAGCAGACGCACCGGGCGTCGGAGGAGGGCGGACAACGCCCTCTTCCGGCCCCCCTAAATGGGTCCAGGGGCGACGGATTCGGGGACATCCGTCACCCCCAACATCAGGACCCGAGAAGGCGGCGCGCGTAGTGTTCCGCGTGCGCCGCTCACAGACGTTGCGGGGGGAGTACACCTCACTCCCCCCGCCCGAGACGGGGCCCGCGCAAGCGGGCCGGCACCAGCCGGGGTTGTGGAAGAATAATGTGTTCCCGCGACCCTGGCGTAGGTGTGAGATGGAACACCGGGGTGGTTTTTAGTCAGTAAGAGTCTGACAGACCCCTCCGCCCGCCCCAGGGCGGAGGACATCCATGAGGAATTTCCACCCCGGGAACAAAAAAAAAAAAAAAAAAGGCTCTTGGCTATTAATCCATTAGCTGTCACGACTATCGGCACAATGATTGCTGAGTCCACATCCCACATGTCAACAATCTCGAAAGCCAGGTCAAGATAATTAATTTGTTTATCTTTCTCGGGTTTTACGAGGTTACCGTCAACAGTCATTGTGCGCCGCTCTACTCGATCCACCACCACTATATCAGGCTTATTGGCAACAATAGCCCTGTCAGTGATGATGGATCGATCCCCGTACAACGTGATATTACCATTTTCGAGAACTGAGTCGGGCACGTACCTGTAGTACGGCACTTCCGATTCCACAAGGCTGTATTTCAGAGCAAGTTGCTGATGGATAATCCTGGCTACAAGGTTGTGTCTTTGCTAGTACTCTTAGCTAGCGTGCGTTAGCTAGACGAGAACACCCGGAGATAATGTGTCCTATTGATTCCCCCGGAGGGTGAAATGCTCTACAGATGTCACACGTGCCGTTATTTGTGGCGCTGAGTTGAGCATTGAAAATTTTGCAGCACGCTTTTATCTAGGCATATAGGTGTCGTCTACTGTCACTACCGTTAGTGAACATAGGTATTAATCTATTCTATCTCAGTGACAAGTATCTGAATATCAACAAGGAAATCTACAACTTAAAAATGTATGTCGTCATCAGAAATTCAGGTTTAAGATGTTCATGCAAGCGCATGCAATACTGGGCCGTGTCAGAATATTGCTCGCAAATTGAATTCTCTTGTTACAGTATTGATGAGGCCTGTTTCTCGGTCAGCCCTCGCAATTCCGTGTGACTTTAGAATTGTAAACATATGGGTATATATGCATACATTTTAACTAGGAATAAATCGTCGAATAGACTCAAGCACGCATGCACAAGCTTGCGAAATTGGGTATTATTGATCCAACAGACACCCAGTGCGAATGCAGTGCTCCTGACGAAACCATGCCCCATAAGTAGATTTGTTGTTGCTGTTGGTTTTAATTTTTAGAATAAAACGTTTGCACACCACATAGAATGTAAAGAGACCATTATAGTTTTATGATCATACAAATCCATGTAAACCTATATTCTAGCACATAAATGTTTTTATTTTTTATTTTGTGTCTAAAGTGCTAATACACCTGTAGTCCTGCATAATCATCATCCATCATTACGCGGTCTATAAAACTCCGTTATTTGTCTGATGTCGAAACAGCTCATTTAACATTTTAGCTATTTCTATGGAAATAGATAATAGATAATAGCTTAAGTTTTTTGAGGTGGGGAAATGCACATTCAGGCTATATTTGTGCTGCAGAAACGGGCCATTCAAGCCTAAATCCTCCGCCCCCGCTAGCCCGGCCACAAAGAAACAGGTCACGTCTACATCGTCCAGCACTACTTCCGCCCCTAGTCCGCGGGGCAGTCGCCCCGCCAGCCCTATGGCTTGCCCACCCGCTCCTACCGCGAGGAAGCAGAAGCCCCCTCCCCCAATATACGTCCAGGAAAAGTCCAAATGGACTGAAATATCAAAAATGTGTGTTGATCGCAAGATCAACAATACTAACGCCCGATCCACCCTCCGGGGGATCAAAGTTACGGTCCCCACGTCTGCGGACTTTAGGGATCTCTCCCGCGCCCTGCGTGAAAGGAACTACTCCTTTCACACATACTCCCTTCCGTAGGAAACCCCTACTCGCGTCGTAATAAGGCGCGTACCTTTAGAAATCTCCACCGAGGAGATTAAGAGCGACCTCATCGCTCAAGGAATCCCAGTGTCCGAAGTGTCTAGGTGAGCATGGCACCGCCGACTGCTCTCGCCCTAAAGATAGGGAGCTATGTGCAGAGCCGCCGAGCTGCGTCCTCTGCGGCCAATCCGGTCACCCGGCAAATTACCGGGGCTGTCCGAAAGCGCCAAAGTCCTCCTCTCCGAAACTCGCGAAACGCGCGAGTGACCGCCAGCACAGGGAAAGCCCCTGGGGGAAGCTTCCCTCCGCGCAAATGCCGGAGCGGCTAAGCCCTCAAAGGCCCTCTCCCTGGGCAAACCTTACGCACCTAAAAGCTCCCGCAGCTTCGGTGCCCTCCAAACCCGCTCAACCCGCTGAAGTTCCAGCGCTGATGGCTACCGCCATCCCAGCGCCTGCGGCAACCACCACGGCCCCTACGGCTCCACCGGTTGCACCGCAAAGAGCCCCGGGCCGCGACAGCGCCCAAATCATAATCAGTACATACGCGGCCCTCTATTCCTCCGCCGCGGACAAAATGGCCGAAGAAAACGTTGTTGCAAACGGCAACCCTCGTCGTCTTCTAGAAATCCTCAACGCGTATCCCGAGATCTCGTTAGTCCTGAAATCCTTAAAATTCTAATTCTCAATGGATAACACAAGGTTAAATTCCACCAAACCCCGATCCCTCAAACTAGGCTTTTTCAACGCAAATGGCGTTTCAGGTCAACGCGTTGAGATCGCCGCTTTCCTCCGCGACCATCAGCTTGACATCCTCCTCATACAGGAAACCTTTTTAAAACCTCACCATCGAAACCCGAACATTGCAAACTATAAACTAGTTCGTAATGACAGGTCTCGATGCCACTGGGCACGCCACAATAGCGGCGGTAAGTCCCCTCTTTGAGGAGTGGTTGGAGAGGCGCCACGGCGTCCTCACCTTCCGCCTGACACAGGTCCTCACCGGACACGGTTGTTTCGGGAGGTTCCTGTTTCGCATAAGGCGGGAGGAAACGCCCGGGTGTCACCATTGTGTGGATCGCCCGGAGGACACGGTGTAGCATACGGTGGAGGTATGCCCAGCTTGGGCGGAGCACCGCAGTGTCCTCAGGGAGGCGATTGGCGGCGGCGATCTCTCGCGTCCGGCCCTGGTCCAGGCCATGGTACGGAGCGAGAGAGAATGGAAAGCCGTCACCTCCTCTTGCGAAGCAGTAATGCTCGCGAAGGAGGAGTCGGAGCGGGTGAGGGAGAGAGCCTTGCGCCCTCACGCCCCCACTAGCCGCCGCAGGAGACGCCCTGGGCGTCGGGAGTCGCCTGCAGATTCCCGGCCACCGTAGGCGCGGGCTTGCGGACGGCGAGCAATGGGTAGCTCGCCGCCGGTAAGGACCAGGCCCGGGTCGACGGCGCGTTGTGTTCCACGCGCGCCTCAAAGAGATGTCAGCACAAAGTGACGGGGTCCGATAGGGCCGACGCCTCAGGGTCGCGGGTTATTCTACAGAGAAAACCGTGGCCCTGGCACAGGCAACTGAAGGAACACGGATGGGTTTTAGTCAGTAAAAGTCTGACACGCCCTCCCGCTCCACCCAGAGCGGGAGAAGACATTTGATGATTTCCCACCAAAAAAAAAAAAAAAAAAGGTCTCGATGCCACAAGGGTGGCACCCTAATCTACTATAGAAAATCCTTATACTGCATCCCTATTGACCCAACTCCTCTCCTCTCTCATCTGGAGAGCTCTATCTGTCGGCTCGGCATGACCGGCCACCAAACGATCACCATCATCTCCGCTTATATCCCACCCGACAATGGTCCAGAGGATCCCATCTCGCTCCAAAAGGACTTCACTGCCCTCTTCGGTATGAGTGACTCCGTCATCTTGGCGGGGGATCTTAATGCCAAGCACCCGGCGTGGAATGGTAGCACAACTTCAACCAGAGGTAGGATAGTTTTCAAGTTAGGCGAATCTCTTAACTTTGACGTCATCGCTCCAATGAGCCCTACTCATTTCCCAGGAAATCCTAATCACCTTCCCGATGTTCTCGATGTAGCGCTGCTCAAGAATGTGAACCTTCGTTTGCATTCGATAGAGACGTTCCACGAGCTTAACTCTGACCACCGCCCAGTAGTCATGTATCTTGCACCCTACTCGGGCCCTACCGACCCCAACTGCCCCCCTTAGACCCAGATGATAACCGACTGGAGGAAAGTAAGCGAATGACTGAAATCCACCACATCGCCTCACTTGGACACCATTCCCGATCACTTAGTGTCAGTCGCCGATACGACGGCCGCAATCGACTCGTTTACAGAGCACGTACAATCCGTATTGACGGATTGTTCACGGGAAGTTCCGGTGATGGAAGACCATCGCTGGAAACTACCTACTGACGTACGTGACCTGATAACCGAGAAGAACGCGGCCATTCGTGCCTACGACTCCTTCCCTTGTGACGCGAACAAAGCCCACATGCGCCTTTTACAGCGCGCTGTAAAGAAACGCATAGGGGAGGTTCACTCTGAGGGCTGGAACAAGATGCTCAGCGAACTCTAGCCCACTCATCAAGCCTTCTGGCAATTACAGAGGAAATTGCGTTCCTCAGAAGAGGTCTCTATGCCTCCTCTCATCCGCCCCGACAATAGTGTCGCTTTCGACAGTCCCGATAACGCTGAATGTCTTGCTGACAGCCTAGAGTCCCAATGTTCTCCCAGCTCAACCAGTAGACCAAGTTCACCTAAACAAGGTCGACGCTGAAGTCGAACGGAGAGCCTCCCTCCCTCCGTCGAAGATCCTGATGATCCTCTGCCTCCCGTCACTCCAGACGAAGTGCACGACATCATTAAAGGGCTCCACGCTCGTAAGGCCCCCGGTTCTGATGGTATTACTAATAAGGTATACAAACTCCTTCCTGCCCCGCTAATAATGCTTATGGCCGCCATCTTCAATGGCGCCTTGAGCAACAACATCTTCCCACAAGCATGGAAAGAAGCCACCGTCATCGGTATCCCAAAGCCAGGCAAGCCAAAGTCTGAGCCCTCCAGCTACCGCCTTATTAGCTTACTCAATGTTCTCGGCAAAATCTACGAGAGGCTTATTTATAAGCGTCTCAAAGACTACGCCGAAGAAAAGAGCCTCATACCCAACGAGCAGTTTGGTTTCCGAAGCCAACACTCGGGCACCCAACAGGTCCACCGCATCGTAGAACACTTAAGCGCTGGTCTGCAGCGTAACGCGACGACGGGTGTGCTATTCTTCGACATAGCGAAAGCCTTCGACAAAGTCTGGCATAAAGGCTTGATATACAAGCTTTACCAACTAGGAGTGCCAGATCGTCTCGTGCTCATCTTACGAGACTTTTTGTCGAATCGCACCTTTCGCTATCGCATCGAGGGAGCACTCTCGTCCCCTCATCCTATTCGCGCTGGTGTCCCTCGCGGTTCCGTACTATCTCCTCTCGTCTTCACGCTGTTCACCAGCGATATCCCAAAAAGTAAAAATACTCAGTTGGCTCTCTTCGCCGACGACACTGCCGTTTACTATACCGGTCACTGTCCCAACGCTAAAGCTAGTACTCTCCAAACCTCCGCAAACGTTTTAGGCGCTTGGTTCCGGAAATGGAGAATCGAGGTCAACCCCGATAAGAGTCAGGCGGTTCTCTTCTCGAGACGTCGTCGATTCCCTCCCCCACTTCCCAGCCCGATCACTATGTACGGTAAGCCAATCCCCTGGGAGAAGCAAGCCAAATACCTAGGAGTGATCATCGATGAAAACCTTACCTTTAAGGCTCATATTAAGGCGGTTCGCGCGCGCGCCTCCTTCGCTCTTAGCAGGCTCCACTTTGTATTGACAGCCCGCAGTAAACTGTCACTTAAATGCAAGCTGCGCATCTACACCGCAGTCATCCGTCCCATCATGACCTATGCCTGCGTAGTATTTGCGCACGCTCACCCACGTCATCTCCATAAGATGCAGACCCTCCAGAACCGTTTCCTCAGAAGGGTTACGGGTGCCCCTTACTATGTCCGAAACATAGATCTTCACGTCGACCTAAAAATGCCAACCATAAACCAGTTCATGAAACGCTTATCTAAGCGTTTCTTCGACTGTGGCACCAAACATTCAAACCCTCTGATTTCAGCGGCCGATTGCTATACTCCCTCCCGCATTAGTAGTATTCGCCGACCAAGGCATATCTTAATCGCCCCCGACGACGCCACTACCCACCTCCAGGAGAGTAGTAAAGCCACCAGCATGCTACATAAGCCCAAAACCCGATCGACGTCCTACCGTCCTCGCCGCCGAGGCCCGCCGCGACGCTCAAATCCACGCCCCTGGCTCGAGCAAGGGTCGGACCCTTGCTCGAGCCAGCCCGCGCCGCTGAGCCTGTAGCTTTAAATTCGTCCCAAAATAATATCAATCCTGATCCAGCTAGTCATTTGTTACCCTCTTCCAGCGATGCCCTAAGCCGAGGTTCGTACCCCACAGGGGGTGCCCTTGGCGTTGTCGCTTAGTTTTAGTTAGTATTTAAGTTTAAGTCCTGGCTGGAGGCCTTAATTTATTAGGGCAACCACAGGCAAGTCCGCTTAAGCAGACGACAACCTCATAGGTTGACCTGCGAGATGCCAAACAAACAAACAAAAGGCCATTCAAGCAATTTATAACCTTAGTTCTAGGTGTTTATTGAGGGATAAACATAAGAAAATAAACATAATGCCAGTCGCATCTCAACATGTAAATGAGAAACTGATTTATGTACAAAAGAATATTTATCTATATTTGAACCACGGCGACATTCATAGCATAAATACCAAAAACAAAGATTTACTTATTGTGTCCACGGAGGGGCTCCATTTTTTTTTAAAATGAATTAAAGTTCCAAAGTATACGTTTTACAACAAACTCCCAAGCCATTTTAAAGAACTTGGCCTCAATAAATTTTTATAATCATTCGTTAAACAGAAAGTATCTCAAAAAAAATCTATGAAGTTTAAACTGTGGTTAAAGGTTAATTGAATGACAAAAAGGCTTGGTATTAATTAAGCTTGGAAGCATGTTGCATGTTGTATTATCTTGCCTAAGCTAGGCGCGAAAACCCTATTCAATAGTTTTCTAGATTCTTAGTTGATTAGCATAATATGTAACAGCGATGTATTTTTTGTAATAACCATCTACCTACGCCTTTTGACATGTGTTTTTTGATGTACTATACATATACTACAAATCAATTTTATTTACTTGAAGAAAACAAGAAAATCATTCATCATCAGCCTATAGGCCTCTCCAATTGCACGCCATTTAGCTCCACTCTAGGCAGCTCTCATCCAGCTGCTACCAGTCACCCTGCGAAGATCGTCGCTCCATCTAGCCTGAGGACGTCCTACCTTTCGTTTGCCTATTCGCGGTCTCCAGTCAAGAATACGCCTACCCCACGGTCATTGGTTCTACGGTTAATATGGCCAGCCCATAGCCACTTCAGCTTGCTTATTCTGTGAGCTATGTCGACAACTTTGTTTCTCTGCCAGATCACCGCGTTCCGGATTCTATCCCTCAGAGAGACTACAAGCATAGCACGTTCCATAGCTCGCTGAGCGGCCTAGAATTAATGGACCAGCCGTACCGTGAGTGTCCACGTTTCGGCTCCGTTGGCCATTACAGGCAGGACGCACTGATTGAAAACTTGAGTATTTAGGCTATGTGGAATACGCGACGAGAAGACTCGACGAAGCTTCCCGAACGCTGCCCAGCCCAGCTGAATTCTTCTGTTAGCCTCCTTCTCAAAGTTGTTCTTACCAAACTGCAGAGTTTGCCCGAGGTAAACATATTCTCGAGCATCTTCGAGAGCACCGCCATTGACAGCAATTGGTCCCGGAGTAGCGTGGTCGTTTAACATTACTTGTATTTTGTTCAAGTTCATCCGGAGACCAATGTGTGCAAAAGAATCAACTAGGTCGTCCAGCGTATGCTGCAGGTCATGCAGCAATTCAGCCAGTATGACAATGTCATCTGGAAATCTCAAGCGTGAGATGAGAAAATCATTACCTAATGTTAAAACAGTCATAGCTACTCATCGGGATACATTTAAAAGAGTGTTATTTCATATTTGCTAACTACAATGAATGCCCTTACAAGTTAAACCCACTTAAGTTTTATTTTCTATCTACTCGTTTTGTTTTTCTATCCTTTTTTTTGCTTTCTCTCTCTCATTTGAATTTATTTTCGAGAGCTATTCATATAACTAAGCATTTTACATTCATAACATAAAATAACCTCACGCCTTGTTTATCCGATGGGTTGGGAAGAGGTGTACCTATAGTACACCAACATTTCGCCAGTTATGTTTAAGTCCCATGTAATAGGGGGTGAGCCTATTGCCATCAACCGGGCACAAATCCAGACTCCGGGCTGCAACTGAGAAATTCCAGATAGAAAAACCCAATAACACGTTCCCCGACCTGGGAATAGAAACCAGGACCTCATGCTCAGCAATAGTGATTGCGACCACTAGACCAACAAGGCATTTTACATTCAGTATTTACAAATAACTATTATTGTTTAGAATACATCGAAATTAATTTAAAAGACAATTATTCCTTGCTTATTTCTAAATATTTCAATCAAATATCAAATGAAATGATTTTGTTTAATCAAACAAATTAAACTATTATAACTTTCATGATTCGGAGTAATTCTATAAAATAAATGTTGAAAAATTATAGCAGCTAAAGTAAATCAGCTTTTTTAATAATTATGATCTGTTTCTAAAGTATTTGATGAAAATGTAAAAAATAGATCACAAATCGTAACTGTAGATTTGTCAACCCATTTGTAGTGCCACTTACAAATTGATTGTATTGATTTGATTATTTCGACAAGTAGGTACTTGAACCCAAAATTTTAGTTTACAACCATCTTTTACAACCTCATTTTTCGTCGATGACTCATTCAATTACCACTTAATCATGTTATTCTACAATAATTGTTAAAAAGAGTGGTGAGAAATACTAATTTACAAATTCCCTTTAGTGTTAGAGTAAAATTTATACCTAAACAGGGTTTGTTTACATTTTTTATGATAGTTTTGGAACAGACTATGCAGGCTGTAAGAATATCTTAGCGGCCGCGGTGGGTGATGGGGTCTGTTCATGCGGGCCAACACCTAGCCGGGGGGTGTGACGAAATGCGCAAGCATTCCAGCACCCCGGCTAAAGGTAGCAGCAGAACACCATGTGGTTTTAGTCAGTAAGAGTCTGACGGATCCCTCCACCTACTCCAGGGTGGATGACATTCATGAGAATTTCCACACGTTAAAAAAATAGGCTGTAAAAATATCCACCACATAGCCATCAACTACGCAGTCTATATATCAAACTAAGTAACGTTGCACAAAAATAATTGCTGACAAACGTCTGGGAAACATATGAAGTGAGCAAGTGGCAGTTTTTATCCACTTTGCTGATAAACGACGTTTATTTTTGGCTTTTGCACTAGTGCGCAACGTAACGCACACAACACATTGTGATTATGGGTGCATGCAACGGTACCGGGGTCGTAAGGGTGTTAAAAGATGTGTTATTACATAAAAAATGGTTTTCGTCAAACAACGTCAGTAAAAGTTTGAGTTTTGACCTTCAATTACAACAACATAGCCAACCCCTTCAAGGGAACCGTCCGGTTACGGAGATAACATAATATTTTTTATCAAAATCAATCTGACATTAGAATGATGATGGTCTTATTCCATTTGAATGGCTAAAATAACTTTTTTGAAGTTGTAACCATTGTTGACCTCATTTTGTATTTTGCGTTCAGTTTATAAAGCGAGAATTAATTTCAAACACCAAATCGCTTAACAAAATGGCCGCTAAAGTACTGAGGATGCCAAGAAAATATTTCATCCGAATAGATGGGACTGTGGCAAAGACCAGCAAATGCAGACGGTTCCATTGCATAATCAGTCTTTAATGTTCCCTCTGCCACAGGACACATGCCTCCTCTCGGTGAGAGGGACTGGGCCGTTATCCACCACACGCGCCTAGTGCGGGTTAGTAGATGTCACATGTCTTCGAGTTTCTGGTTCTAAGACATGCCTCACTATGGTTTCCTTCACCGTTTTGAGTGCAGTGTTTACGAATAATTTACACAAAGCAAGTCTCCTTTCTGGGTTCGAACCTACGATATACAACACGTAAGTGGCGGCCGTTACCACTGGGCCACCACTGCTCTCCATTGCACTAACGTAACGGTTCCATTGAACTGTTCCTGAATTGTAAAATAAAAAAAACAAACAAAGGTCGGGCAAAATGTGTAGGAATTTTCCAATAGTAGTTGCCCAGAATCTGGATTAGCAAAAAGGCTAGCATTGAAGTTATACATAACTGACGAAATGTGGATGTACTAAACACTGCCTTATCTTTCATTAAATATAATAATAATAATAAATCTTTATTTCTAGGTTTACAATTTAATATTTACCACTTGGTATAATAGGATAAATTTGTCATATACATTGTAGGTCAGACACCCAAGAGCTTATGTTGTGTATTAACACCAGTCAGACAAATAAAAATACTTTCGGAAGTTCACAGTGTAGATACTATATACAGAAAATAAAGATTGTAAACACAAACAATTAACAAACTATGTAATTTAAAAAAAATGCATTTGAATAGTATGTTGTTTGCGTGTTGTGAGTGTGTGTGTGTGTGTGTTTGTGTGTTGCGTAGTGTTACGTAGTGTTGTGTTGTGTTGTGTCGGTATGTGGATGTATACGAGGATGTGTCGGACGGGGTACTGTTTGGGTGAAATCTACGTATCGAGAAGTTTTTTAACCTCGTCATAGCGAGGGTGAGGGTAATTCATCCATTTACGGACCTTACCTTTACAGTTAAATTTATTAAACGTGCAGATGTTACATTGTTTGTTCACAAAGTTGTATAAACGATGACCAAGGATTCTGAAATGACGTTGTGCAAGTTTTGTTCTGTGCCTCTCTATGGGACATACGTCCGTGGTCTTATGTTTTGTCAAGCGATCGAGATCCAACTGTAAAGAACCGTTAAGCACAAAGAGCTGCCTCAAGCTCAAAACCTGACATTCCTTATACAATTTAGCCGTACTATAACGATAGTGTTTGAAGGTTACCCCGGAAACCTTGAGGACAGCTCTCTGCACCCTCTCCAGCTGTATCATACTTGTCTTTGAAGCACCACCCAAGACTGTTATGCCATATGTTAATATTGACTGGCAAAGTGAGAAATAAACCGTAACGTAAGGTATCTGCGTCTGGACTGTACGGCAGGATTTTACACAAGGGAATTAGTTTTCTAACTTTGCCAGACAATATCCGAATCTGAGCATTCCAGCATATGAGGTTGTTTATTAGTATGCCAAGGTATTTTACACAGGTTTTTCTTCTCAGGGAAAAGCAGGAGCGTTGGTGTGGGTAAACATTACAATTTGTATGTGCTTTAACTGATACTAACACTATTATGTCAGGTTGCGAAGTAGATTTGAAGGAGAAAGTGGGTTTTATCCACATTTAAAGTTAGACTATTCGCTGATAGCCAAGACATAACCATACCAAGAATGGATTCTGCCCTCTCACGGGCTTCGTTCCAAATTTCAGGATGTACCAGAGGTATGTACTAATATTGGCGTGATGGTATTATAAGTTAAAAGATTTTCTTATTTTATTTTTTAGCTTATTGTGTTATATTAAAAACAAACAAAACATTTATTGAGACCACACTGAAATGAATGTCACATCTGTAAAATAAATCTTAGTCTATGCGAATGAAATTCACTAAGCGTCGACCTTGGGGAAGCGACCCGCATCCCGTTTCCTTGCACAGGAAATGAGCAGTGCTTTGACGGCCAGACGGCCCGACCGAAGTATGGAGGCACACCACCACAGCTGTATAGAGTATATAGGTTTTGGAACAATATGTATGGGTTCTGGATTGAAACTGACGGAAATTGTTTGAGCTAAATATGCGACATGGTAAACTATTTATTTATTTATTAAATCGTTTTTCATGTCGAACAAGGTGCCATAAAAAGTTGACTGGCCGAAAATGGTTCAGGCACGAGGTCCGTCTTTGTACAGTATTGTTTTACTTGCGCATAAAGTTTTAGTGCGTAAATAAATAAATAAATGCATCAATTCGGCTATCTGCAATAGAAGTTGGAGGAATCGCAGAATCGTTGTTCCACTGAACACTTCAAAGCCGTATTCTCGGCCGCGTTAAATTTTTTTTTTTTTGGAAATGGCATCTCGCAGGTCAACCTATGCGGTTGTCGTCTGCTTAGACGGACTTGCCTGTGGTTGCCCTAATAAATTAAGGCCTCCAGCCAGGACTTAAACTTATGTACTAACTTAAAAACTAAGCGACAACGCTAAGGGCACCCCCTGTGGGGTACGAACCTCGGCTTAGGGCGTCGCTGGAAGAGGGCAGCAAGGGACTAGCTGGATCAGGATTGATATTAATTAGGGACGAATTTAAAGCTACAGGCTCAGCGTCGCGGGCTGGCTCGAGCAAGGGTCGGGAGGGGCGTGGATTTGGGCGTCGCGGCGGGCCTCGGCGGCGAGGACGGTAGGACGGCGATCGGGTTTTGGGCTTGTGTAGTGTGCTGGTGGTCTTACCACTCTCCTGGAGGAGGGTAGTGGCGTCGTCGGGGGCGATTAAAGTATGCCTTGGTCGGCGAATACTGCTAATGCGGGGGGGAGTGTAGCGGGCGGCCGCTGAGATCAAGGGGTTGGAGTGTTTAATGCCACAGTCAAAGAAGCGCTTCGATAAGCGTTTCATGAACTGGTTTATGGTAGGCATTTTAAGATCGATGTGGAGATTTATATTACGGACATAGAAGGGGGCACCCGTGACCTTTCTGAGGAAACGGTTCTGGAGGGTCTGCATCTTATGGTGATGTCGAGGGTGAGCGTGCGCAAATACAACGCAGGCATAGGTCATGATGGGACGGATGACTGCGGTGTAGATGCGCAGCTTGCATTTAAGTGACAGATTACTACGGGCTGTCAGTAAAAAGTGGAGCCTGTTAAGAGCGAAGGAGGCGCGCGCGCGAACTGCCTTAATATGAGCCTTAAACGTAAGGTTTTCATCGAGGATCACGCCTAGGTATTTGGCTTGCTTCTCCCAGGGGATCGGCTTACCGTACATAGTGATCGGGCTGGGAAGTGGGGGAGGGAGTCGACGACGTCTCGAGAAGAGAACCGCCTGACACTTATCGGGGTTGACCTCGATTCTCCATTTCCGGAACCAAGCGCCTAAGACGTTTGCGGAGGTTTGGAGAGTACGAGCTATAGCATTGGGACAATGACCGGTATAGTAAACGGCAGTGTCGTCGGCGAAGAGAGCCAACTGAGTCTTTTTACTCAGTGGGATATCGCTGGTGAACAGCGTGAAAGCTAGAGGAGATATGACGGAACCCTGAGGGACACCGTCGCGAATAGGGTGAGGGAACGAGAGTGCACCCTCGATGCGATAGCGGAAGGTGCGATTCGACAAAAAGTCTCGTAAGATGAGCACGAGACGATCTGGCACTCCTAGTTGGTAAAGCTTGTATAACAAGCCGTTGTGCCAGACTTTGTCGAAGGCTTTCGCTATGTCGAAGAATAGCACACCCGTCGTCGCGTTACGCTGCATACCGGCGCACAAGTGCTCTACGATACGGTGGACCTGGTGGATGCTCGAGTATTGGCTACGGAAACCAAACTGCTCGTTGGGAATGAGGCTCTTTGCTTCGGCGTAGTCTTTGAGACGCTTATAAATAAGCCTCTCGTATATTTTGCCGAGAACGTTGAGTAAGTTAATGGGACGGTAGCTGGAGGGCTCAGACTTTGGCTTGCCTGGCTTTGGTATACCGATGACTGTTGCTTCTTTCTACGCTTGTGGGAAGATGTTGTTGCTCAAGGCACCATTGAAGATGGCGGTCATGAGCATTATTAGAGGGGCAGGTAGGAGTTTGTACACCTTGTTGGTAATACCGTCCGAACCGGGGGCTTTACGAGCTTGGAGCCCTTTTATGATGTCGTGCACTTCGTCTGGAGTGACGGGAGGCAGAGGATCATCAGGGTCTTCAACGGGTGGAAGGGAGGCTCTCCGTTCGACTTCAGCGTCGACCTTGTTCAGGTGAGCTTGGTCTACTGGTTGAGAGCTGGGAGAACACTGGGACTCTAGGCTGTCAGCAAGGCATTCGGCCTTGTCGGTGCTGTCGAACGCGACGCTCTTGTCGGGGCGGATGAGGGGAGGCATAGAGACCTCCTCGGAGGAGCGCAATTTCCTCTGAAGGTGCCAGAAGGCTTGGTGAGTGGGCTCGAGTTCACTGAGCATCTTGTTCCAACCCTCTGAGCGAACCTCCCCTATGCATTTCTTTACAGCACGCTGTAAATGGCGCATGTGGGCTTTGTTCGCGTCACAAGGGAAGGAGTCGTAGGCACGAATAGCCGCATTCTTCTCGGTTATCAAGTCACGTACGTCAGAAGGTAGTTTCCAGCGATGGTCTTCCATCACCGGAACTTCCCTTGAACAATCCGTCAAAACGGATTGAACGTGCTCACTAAACGAGTCGATTGCGGCCGTCGTGTCGGCGACTGACACTATGTGATCGGGGATGGTGTCCAATTGAGGCGACGTGGTGGATTTCAGTCTTTCACTTACTTTCCTCCAGTCGGTTATCATCTGGGTCTGAGGGGGGCGGTTGGGATCGCTTGGGCCAGAGTAGGGGCAAGATGCATGACTACTGGGCGGTGGTCAGAGTTAAGCTCGTGGAACGTCACTATCGATTGCAAACGGAGGTTCACATTCTTGAGCAGCGCTACATCGAGTATATCAGGAAGATGGTTGGGATTTCCGGGGAAATGAGTCGGACTCATTGGAGCGATGACGTCAAAGTTAAGGGATTCGCCTAACTTGGAAATGATCCGACCTCTGGTAGAAATCGTGCTACTATTCCACGCGGGGTGTTTGGCATTAAGATCCCCCGCCAATATGACGGAGTCACTCATACCGAAGAGGGCGGTGAAGTCCTTTAGGAGAGAGATGGGATCCTCCGGACCATTGTCTGGTGGAATATAGGCAGAAATGATGGTGATTGGTTGATGACCAGTCATGCCGAGCCGACAGATAGAGGTCTCCAGATGGGAGAAGAGAGAAGGTGGGTCGATAGGGATGCAATAGAAAGATTTCCTAAAGTATATTAGTGTGCCACCCTTGTGGCATCGAGACCTGTCATTGCGAACTAGTTTATAGTTGGCAATATTCGGGTTTCGGTGATGCGGTTTTAAAAAGGTTTCCTGTATGAGGAGGATGTCAAGCTGATGGTCGCGGAGGAAAGCGGCGATCTCATCGCGTTGACCTGAAACGCCATTTGCGTTGAAAAAGCCTAATTTAACGGATCGGGGTTTGTTACTGTTTACTCTCGTAATCCATTGAGAATTAATATTTGAGTGAGTGTAGAACTTGCGCGATCTCGGGATACGCGCTGAGGATTTCCATAAGGCGAAGTGCGTTGCCGTTTGCAGCAACGATTTCTTTCGCCATTTTGTCCGCGGCGGTGGTGAAGAGAGCCGCGTATGTACTTAGTATAATTTGGGCGCTGTTTCGGCCCTGGGTTCCCTGAGGCCTTGCTGGAGAGGCCGTAGGGGCCGCGGGGGCTACCAAAGGCGCTGGGATGACGGAAGCCATCAGCGCTGGAAGTTGAGCGGGTTGCGCTGGTTGCGCTGGTAGCGCGGGGATAGAGGGCACCGAAGCTGCGGGAGCCTTCAGGTGATTTAGGTTAACCCAGGGAGACGGCCTCTACATCCGTCGCCCCCCAACATCAGGACCCGAGAAGGCGGCGCACGTAGTGTTCCTCGCGCGCCGACCACAGACGTTGCGGGGGGAGTACACCTCACTCCCCCCGCCCTAGACGGGGCACGCGCAAGCGGGCCGGCACAAGCCGGGGTTGTGGAAGAATAATGTGTTCCCGCGACCCCGGCGTAGGTGTGAGATGGAACACCGGGGTGGTTTTTAGTCAGTTAGAGTCTGACAGACCCCTCCGCCCGCCCCAGGGCGGAGGACATCCATGAGGATTTTCCACTAAAAAGCTCACAACTCTGCTCACAGCTCTGTAAGGCTTCTCTATTGAGATGCCTGAGAGCGAACACACCGACTTCACCTTGAAGATCGGGTGGTGACCTTCCGTGGGGTCACAGATGACTAGGACCATGTCGTACACAAGGCCCTGTCTCGCTTTATGCAAGCGATGGACGGCGGATACGGGAACGCCTTGTGCGATAAGGTCGCTCTTAATCTCCTCGGTGGAGATTTCCTGGGGTACGCGCCTAACGACGACGCGAGTGGGGGTTTCCTCCGGAAGGGAGTACGTGTGAAAGGAATAGTTCCTTTCACGCAGGGCGCGGGAGAGATCCCTAAAGTCCGTAGACGTGGGGACGGGAACTTTGATCCCCTGGAGGGTGGATCGGGCGTTTGTGTAGTTGATCTTGAGATCAACACACATCCTAGAGATTTCTGTCCATTTTGATTTGTCTTGGACGTAGATCTGGGGAGGGGGCTTTTGTTTCTTCGTGGTAGGAGCGGGTAGGCAAGCCATCGGACTGGCGGGGCGACTGGCGCGCGGACTGGGGGCGGAAGTAGAGTTGGACGACAAGGTATTGGTGTCCTGTTTCTGGGCCTTGGTGTCCGGGCCAGCGGGGGCGGAGGATTGTGCCTTCCTCTTGCCTCCTTTAACGACGACTTGGAAGTCGTCGTCGCTGGAGGAGGAGGTGCGGGCTTCGTCCGCGGAGCATGGGACTGACGTTTCCAAGTTCTCCATCGTATTTGTTACTGCGGTTCGCAGCTGCATTGTCCCTGAGACAATGGTGGCCGGAACAATAGAGGCCGTGACAATGGCGGCAGGGACAAAGGCGGGCGAGACAATAGGGGCCGGATTAGCGGTCGGAGTATTATCTACCGGAAAAAGGCGGGTGTAACAATGGGGGCCGAATTAGCGGTCGGAACATTGTTTGCCGGAACAAAAGGCGGAATGCCTTGTTCGCATGCAGGTGGCGATAGCGGGCTTTCAAGCGCGTCACTGAAGTTAGCGAGTGCGCCTTGAGACGGAGTGGGACTGGAACATTGGCTTATTTTGGCGCCATATTTCGCCAAAAACTCGGGGTCCTTTAATAGGACCTCTTTGAGGAACGCCAAAAGGATGGCGTTCTCCATGGTCGGAGGAGGGGGAGCTACTTCGGGGACGGAATGGTGGAAAGAAATTTCCACGATAACCTAACCCTATACCTATCTCCCCGGGTGGATGGGCCCGGGGATGTGTGACCCTCTCTGTCGGGTGTAGACAGAGAGGTGAGTACCTATTGGTGAGCCCTAAGCTTGTAACCCGTCGCCAGTCTTATTGTGCGAACGGGGCCCTGACCAGTCTAGCGCGAAGGGTGTAGACACACCCTAAAGACACTAGGTGAGTAGCTGAAAAGCAATACTGTCGCCAGAGCCGACTAGGAGATCCCCCAAGGCCGGTTATCTGGGACCCGTACAATTGACTGCCTCTCGCTGAAGGGGTTCGGCGGGTGTGATTGGGACAACACCCCACTCGGCTTCGTTGGCACCGTAAGGTTTCAACCGAGGACCACGAAACTGTGGTTTTACCCAGAAGGGGCCTAGTGAAGCTACTCACGAAAGTATGTTTAAGAAAAGAGATTTGCCTTGAAAAAGGCACTTTTTGATTGATTGAAATCAAATCAATTACTTGATTTGATTTTAAGTCGGAGTAGTCGGGGCGACTACGATGACGTCACGTGGTAGCGACGAGTATAAACACGAAACACAACACTGGGCCGGGAGCAGGAGAGCGCACAGACACGTCCGTCCGCGGCGAGAGTCGAGCGTCGAGTGGCCGCGTTCAATTTGTTTGTTTGTTTGGCATCTCGCAGGTCAACCTATGAGGTTGTCGTCTGCTTAAGCGGACTTGCCTGTGGATTCCCTATTAAATTAAGGCCTCCAGCCAGGACTTAAACTTATATACTAACTAAAACTAAGCGACAACGCTAAGGGCACCCCCTGTGGGGTCCGAACCTCGGCTTAGGGCGTCGCTGGAAGAGGGCAGCAAATGACTAGCTGGATCAGGATTGATATTATTTAGGGACGAATTTGAAGCTACAGGCTCAGCGTCGCGGGCTGGCTCGAGCAAGGGTCGGGAGGGGCGTGGATTTGGGCGTCGCGGCGGGCCTCGGCGGCGAGGACGGTAGGACGTCGATCGGGTTTTGGGCTTTTGTAGCGTGCTGGTGGCCTTACTACTCTCCTGGAGGAGGGTATTGGCATCGTCGGGGGCGATTAAAGTATGCCTTGGTCGGCGAATACTACTAATGCGAGAGGGAGTGTAGCGGGCGGCCGCTGTAATCAGGGGGTTAGAATGTTTGATGCCGCAGTCCAAGAAACGCTTAGATAAGCGTTTCATGAACTGTTTTATGGTTGGCATTTTAAGGTCGACGTGAAGATCTATGTTTCGGACATAGTAAGGGGCACCCGTAGCCCTTCTGAGGAAACGGTTTTGGAGGGTCTGCATCTTATGGAGATGACGTGGGTGAGCGTGCGCAAATACAACGCAGGCATAGGTCATGATGGGACGGATGACTGCGGTGTAAATGCGGAGCTTGCATTTAAGGGACAGTTTACTACGGGCTGTCAGTACGAAGTGGAGCCTGCTAAGAGCGAAGGAGGCGCGCGCGGGAACCGCCTTAATATGAGCCTTAAAGGTAAGGTTTTCATCGAGGATCACGCCTAGGTATATGGCTTGCTTCTCCCAGGGGATCGGCTTACCGTACATAGTGATCGGGCTGGGGGCCGCGTTCAATTGCATCGGTTTTAATTTAACTGTTCTCGATGGCAGCAGCGCTGGAAGCGATGCGCTCTAGTAGAGCAGTGTCTGTGCGCTGGTACATTTCGCTCTTGAAAAAATATTACAACACTCGCTAAACAACACTACGCTTTTGCAACACCACGCGAGCTGCCCGCTATCATCGAGTACGGTTCAACGTCGTCGCTTCGTTCCTCGCGCGGCAACTGCCGCCAACCCGCCGCCGAGAATACGGCCTACGTGTTGAAATACGGATCTTTCGATGCCCATAACTTTGCTTGTTTAAATTTTGCATGGTTAAATTTGAACGCATGATGTGAAACAGTGGAGTAAAACTCCACGTCACGTCACATCACGTCGAAATAAATATGGTCGTAGTAGGTACTACCCTGACTCTTCCACAACGGGACATGCGCTTTTCTTATGATGAATTAGTTTACAAACACGCTGTGAATGTGTGTGTACGCGCTGAAGCTCAGATTACTTAATACTCTAACTAAATCGAGTGTACCCCATTCCTAAGAGTTGTAAATCACCGAAGGTTTAACGTACGAATAGTTTTCTATTAAATGTTCAACAACTAATAACTATTCGTTTCATTGTTGAACAATTTCGGTGGGTTTGTCTTAGTTTTGAATAATGGACGACATGAATTGAAATAAAAGTTTTAATGTGTTTGTATTGGGACTTGTTACGAGTTGCGGAAACGAGTCTGATGCCAAAAATGAAGTTTTTCTGGATGTATGTTCAGGATTGGCGCAAAAACGTATGAATGGCTGTTTCATCCAAATGAATAACCTCGGTACGGTTACGGTAGTATGTTCTCGTGGGATATTTCCCGAAATCCACTAATAAATTAAGATGAAGAGAAACAAGAAAAAGAATTTAGGTGCTCTCAGAAACGGCATTTCAAAGTTTCAGAGCAACGCTTTACACCATCCCAAAGAGCCTAATTAAGTTTCAGGAGGACTGTTTAACTTGTGTTAAATACCTATGCTCCGTATTACGTAACACAAGTTTGACTCCTAAGTAAGTTTTAAGTACTGTCAAAGTAGCTTGCTTTGAGTTAATGTCAGTTAGCTGGAGTAAATACTTGGAATTTGACTTAAAAATTATAATTACTTCTTAAAATAGTTTAATACGGGCAGTTGGTACAGATAGGTAGTTTAGGTGGATTTTTTCTGTTGATTCCAAACACACAATCCCTTTTTTATCTTCGATGTTTTATCACAAGGTGTTAAAAGGAAACAATAAACCGTACCGCACAGTCCTATAACAGTATATATTTGATCTTCATTCTCTTTACAATAAGGTTACTTTGGTTGAAATTAAATGAAATGATGATGTATGTTCCACCTAATGTTTGTTTTGCATTCATATTTAACAGAAAACAGGTCAAGATTTGACAAGAAAGTGAGGAATTAAGCGATTTATGAGCGGTGCAACTACACTGGTCTTCAAGACTTAGTTTCACAGTTTTAAAATTGCAATTTTTCCTAAAGTACAGAAGTCTGAGTCTTGAATTAAAAAACTTTTTATTGCTAATATAAATCAACATTCTTTGAAATTATGGTTTATTATTATACATAAGTAACGGTTTTAATTTTGCTACTCGATGCCCTCTCTCGAGTTTGGGGCCACTTGCTGGACTTTGGAACTTCAGGTTTGCTTCAGCAAGTCTTCTTCTCCCTGTACTATCACTAATGTAGTCTCCTCGGGTCTAAAGAAGTTGTTGCTGCACTGAAAATGCATTGAGGTGGCGATTTCTCAACACATTGGTGACAATATAGCGGTATTCTCGGTTACTAGTGCACCTGGGTCTGCCATTACAAGGTCTGTGCTGCACACATTGTGGCTTTTAAATAGAAATTAATCGATCAAGAAATAAATATCGTCACTGGAAAAGCACAATTACTTAACCGCCTAATTGGGCATATTGAGTTATATACATATTCGGAATCAGCAAATTTTTCTGTGTCGATCTGTTTATGTAGCATTGCAATCGGAGCACTTTTATGGCGCTTCAGTAACCCGTAAAAAATGGTAATTTTTGTTTTCGATTGCTTATCCGATACAATTTTCGGTCTTTTTTATACGAGTTTCGCATAAGTCATGTTTACTTACTGTATAAACATACAAATTTAAATTAAAGTAAATTTGACTTTCTGCTGTCTGGAAAACAATGCTGTATTAGTAGTTGTGCTCTTCTTGGAATTTAAGAATAACTCGGTTTAAGTAATTTTGACTTATGTAACTTGGAATGAGGTATGGCGTATAAGAAAAAATGCCTTGTAATTTTTATCTAGTGAATGGCGTTTAAGCTATATTGATTTCTGTAAATTGGAATGAGGTATGGCGTATGTGAAAAAAATTATAATTTTATCGAGTGAATGGCGTTTAAGTTGTTTTGATTTAATTAAGTTGAAATAAGGTATGGCGTATAAGAAAAACACTCATATATTTTTTACGAGTGAATGAGCGTTTAAGTAATTTATTCTGACTGTTGGTAAGCAGTTTGCGGGTTATCAGCAAAGATGCTTTGCAGTCGAATTTCTGCAAAATTAACAAAAGCAATTTACCCTCTCCGTTTTATTAAATAATACATGTTATAAGTTAAATTTCTAGTCATAAAAATGTTATTATTGTTGAATAAAAATCGATTTGATAGTACTAAATGATACGCGAACGCGCCCACGCAGGCGGTTAAGCCAGTCTGTTAGACAGAGCTATAGCGAGAGGTGTTGCCGCTTCTGCGTACAAATTGATCGGAAATTAAGTTACTACGTGTGGACATTGGTGTGACAGTGCAATAACGTTGTTTCAAATAGCTAAGTACTTAAGACAATTATTTGATTGATTATAGGAATATAAAACATTTTAAGTTGATAGAAAGTGACCGTTTTATCTCGACAGTTTTAAGACATCAACATCTGATAAGACCTGCAGCGCGTGCCCACAGACGATATCAGCCCATATTTTACAGTAAAAATAGTGATTTGCGAAGCGAGTAGCTTACATGTATGCCGCTGCCGGCCGCTTTGTCTTGATTTTTATTTGGTCTGTGATTACCTTATAACCCGGTTCTTTAGATTTGTGGCCTTCTATTTCATCATAAAATCTCCAAATCAATTATCTTTTGCACCTATTCATCTCTCAAATAGTTAAAGTTAAAGCCTTCTAAACTTCAAAAGTAAACAAGATGGCGTCGTCGCGTGTACTTATTAATAGCCCTAGGTCGTATTGTTTATTTAAAATTAGTTTAATTTTATTTCAGGACATCATGAATAGTAAGAGGAGAACTTATTTAAAAAGTTACATGAGAAGCTCAGACTCGACTGATAATGAGGAGCCTCAAGCCGGAACCTCGAAAAAGAATTATCCAAGGATGAGCGTGGTAAAAAAACTGACTTTCAAAACTCCACAAAAACAAAAGAATACTCAAAGAACTAAGTCTACACTAAAGTCTGAACCTGTTGTATTAAGTCATGCAGATGAACAAATTACACCTATAGATAACAATACTATTCAAAAAAATTATGATTTGACAAATGAAAGTGAAAAGAGAGAAGAGGAAACACCTTATATAATTTAAAAAAAAATAGAAATTTTTAGAAAAATCGCAAGACAACATGAAATAGAAGAGGCTTGCCATCAAATACAACAGGAACACTCTAGTAAGTGTGATGGCCAAAATGAAATGTATATTGATGAATATAATTTAGAAACAAAAAGTATTTCGCCAAACGAAATATTTACCGAAATAAGTTCAAAAGAGATTAATCCGATAGATTCGAATAAGTTACAGGTAGTTAATTTTACTGGTAATGAATGTAAGAATCAGTTGACCGAAACCGAAGTACAAGTTCTGAATAATGACAAACACATTTGCCTCCAAAATAAATTAGAAAGTACGGATGAGAAAATTGGTTTACATATACATGCAATGTACCTAAAATGTACAGAAGATTTTAAAGAAATAGATAATATTGATTTTCATGAAAATGAATATACAAAAAATATAGCAGCTTTCAAAATTGACAAAACTAATGATTGTGTAACAATAAGTACAACAAATTTGGAAAAAGGAGAAGAAAATCAGATGGATAATGAAAATAAGTGTAAGACTTTTGAAAACAGCATAAAATATGCCATAGTATCGGAAGAAAATGATAGTGTACAATCGCTTTTGACAATGCCTAATTTAGACAAGAACAGTCAAGATGTAAATAATTCTTATATGAGAGATTCAAACAGTAAGTCCGATTTAAACCAGCAACCAGGTGAAAAAATTGGTAACTCTAATAGTGACCATAGTCATGCCAAAAATGAAATTCAGATGCTTACAAAAATAAAACGTGATGAATATTTAAAAAATAAACATATAAGACAGCAGAAGCGGCAAAAATATGTCGATTTTTTGTCAGACAAAGATTTTATATGGAGCTCTTCATCATGGGATGAAAGTGGATCAGAATCATCAGAATCTGAAGTCGTTAAGAAAAAAATTTAAAATACAAAATAGAAAAAAAAAAACAACGGATACGATTGCTAAGTTAGATTGCTGTGAAAGTGTTGTGGCCGGTGTGGCAGAAAAAAAGAAACAAAAGAATATTAGAAAAGAAACCAAAAGAAAGAGAGAAACTGGTCAAGAGTACAAAGAAAGGTAAAATTGTACCAGCTAAATACATGAAACCGAATCCGTGTTCCTGGAATAATTGTACAAATAAATGCTACGAAATCACTGAAGAGAGAAGAAAAACTTTGTTTTTACATTCTTGGGGTCTAGATAGCATAAGGCGTAAAGATTGGATGGTAAGCCACTCAAAAAAGCTAACCATAAAACGACATCGATCATCGGATAAAAGTAGACGTACTATCACTTTTAATTACTGGAGGATTGGCTTCGTGGTGCCTACGCGAGTCTAATCTTTTAGTATCCATAGTCTCGTACCGCGCGGACCGCTTATCGTCTACTGTTTCCTTTGTGTTTGCACAGGTTCCAGCCGGTTCCGGTGCGAACACAGAGAGGGCCACCGTGCTGCTCGGTGTTAATTCACCGCAGCGGTCGCGGACCCACCCGCCCCTGGGATGCCGAAGTCCCGCAAACGCAGCTCTCTGGGCCGCGATGCCGAGCAACAGGAGACCCACCCGGCGATGGACCGGACGACGTCGATGCCGATCATCGACGACGCGTCGTCTGATGCACCGCCCGCTGGACCACCCCGAAGCGAAGAAAGAAGAAGAGAAGCAACATCGAGAGAGGGCACGGTTACCACCGTAGGGACCGGCCCACCGACGACATCAGCGCCTGCTCACGTCGCACCGTCGCCGTCGACGAACCGCCAACATGCGGTAGTAATCCGCCCCGCCGCGTTTCGCCCGGTGCCAACTCAGGCTCCGGGGCCGACCGCAAACCAGGGCCGCGCGCCGCCCGTGCGCGCGCCTGCGCCCGCCCGCGCACCTGCGCCCGCTGCGCACGCCGTATCGGCCGCGCGCTCCGCCGCGCCGCACG
This sequence comes from Dasypolia templi, assembly GCA_963555695.1. Lineage (NCBI taxonomy): Eukaryota > Metazoa > Arthropoda > Insecta > Lepidoptera > Noctuidae > Dasypolia > Dasypolia templi. The sequence goes on from OY743158.1 coordinate 7,391,787, forward strand.
CGCACTCCGCGCCACCCGCGCACGCACGCACGTCCACTGCTCGTACCGCCGCGCCGCCGCGCCCCGCGTCGCCGCCCGGGCCAAACGAGACCAGAGCTGTGCAAACTCCGCGCACCGCCGCAACCGGCCCCCGCCTCTAGCTGACGGGACCGGCGTTGGCTGAGCGTGAACGGCCAGCACAACCCACACCACAGGCGCCCGACTCACCGGCGCCCCCACGTGGCTCCGCCTACGACTCGCCGGCCGTGCTGTCGGCATGCTCGTCACGAGCCGGGTCGAGCATGTCGCTGGCATCAGCGGGCTCGGCCGTATCCGGTCGCGGATCAACTGACACGACGCCGCGATCCGCGCAACGGCCCACCGTGGAAGGGGCCGATGCCCACATGACGTCGCCTTCATCGACGCAATTGCTGGGTTTCGGGTTTGAATTTCCAAAGAAGGAGGAGCTCCGGGGACGTGGAGGAGAGCAAGCGACTGTGCCCCGACCCGCCGCGCGAAAGCGTGCCGCGGGGTCCGGGCTCGCCTGCGTCGCCTACATTCGCCGATGCGGCGCGCCACCTACCAGCCGCCAAAACACCGACACCGAGACCAACGAAGGCCACAGGGGTAAGTGCCCAAAATTTATCCCCCGCCCCCTCGACATCTACCGCCACCCCCGGCGCCGCGAAGAAGACGCAGCCGGGGGCAAAACAACAAAGGAAGCTGCGCTACCCGCCGCTGGTGTTTGAGAGGCTACCTGACTGGGCCGCACACTTCCGGGCCATCGCCGCCAAACTGGGCCGGCCTCCGAACGCTCGTCCATACGGGGGTGGAGTTCGCTTCACCCCAGACAGCGAGGAGGAGTACAGGCTGGTCCAGAGGTACCTGACTGGCCTAGAAAAGGACAGCGGCGTGTCATGGTTCGCCTACTCGCTGCCAGCAGAGAAGTCACTGAAGATCGCCATACGGGGCCTACCGGCGGACACGGACCCCAAGGAGATCGAGGAGGAACTTCGGACGCTGGGTTACCAGCCGGAGTATGTGCGCCACATAAAGGGCGCGCAAGGACGACCCGGCTGTGTTTTCCACGCCATCCTGAAGAAGACCCCAGACGTCCGGGCTATCTACGACACCACCGTTTTTATGTACATGCGGGGTGTCAAGATAGAGGCTTGGCGAGGCAAGCGTGGGCCTGCCCAGTGCCACCGGTGCCAACAGTTCAGGCACAGCTCACACCAGTGCCACCGCCCGCTCGCTTGCGTGCGATGCGGGGACGAACACGCGGCACGTGACTGTCCGCGCCCGCGGGAGGAGCCGGCCACATGCATCAACTGCGGTGGCCCGCACCCCGCGTGCAACATAAAGTGCCCCGTATTCCAGAAAGAGATCCGGAATAAGCGAGCGGGGACCGCCGCCATCACGGCCAACACGCGCCGTGCACAAGCGGCCACAGAAAGGCCGCAAGTGGTACAGACAGAGGCCCAAGGCACGGCTGATGGCGGCGGCCAACGGGCCCACAGACAGAGAAGCCACCTCCTCGAGGCGGAGGAAGAAGAGACGCGGGGGGAAAGGAAGAGGTAAGAAACCAAACCCCCCCCCAACAACGACCCAGGAGAACGCTAAGGCCGCCCCTGTCACAAACAAGGCGCAGGTTGTGGAAACACAACCTACCGCTGGCGCCGGCATAGCGCCGCGGACGGCAAGGGAACCAACAAGAAAAGAGTTCCCCAAAGAAACTAGTGGCGGCGCTAACGGCGTCAAAACTGCCACAACAAAACAGGAATTCACAACTTGCGCCATCAAACTGTTGATGGACCTAATTAAGGCCATCAGGCAGGGGCAAGACATAGAGACGGTCATCCTGGATGGCCTGGCCACACTATTGACCTTGTACCATGGCTAGGCCGCTCAGGGTGATCCATTGGAACGCCCGCGGCCTGCAAAACAAGGTCGCACCCCTCCGCCACCTCCTAAGGGAACAAGACATCGACGTGGCGCTCATAAGCGAGACGCACCTGGGACCCGAAGATAGGGTAAGGTTCCCGGGATACCTCGTTTACAGGAAGGATGAAAGGTTGGCTCACAGAACATACCATGGTCTGGCAGTATTGGTGAGGCGAAGAGTCGTCCATCAGGAAATCCCCTCGACGACACCCAGCACATTTTACGCGTTGGGTGTGCAGCTACATGTAGCCGGCGAGAACATAAGCATCTACAGCTGCTACAAGCCGCCCGTGGCTCACCTAGACGTTACAGAGCTGCGGGCGCTTCTCTACTCATCGACGCACGCCACTATCCTCGCCGGTGATTTCAACTGCAAACACCCAGCGTGGAACTCGTCCACAATGAACACCGAGGGGAGGCGGCTCTTCGCGGACGCGGAAGCCTTCGACTATACGGTGTCCGGCCCAGAAACGCCGACCCACTACCCAGACGCTGCACAGCACATGCCGGACGTACTGGACATCGTAGTCCACCGAGGGCTACAATGCCAGACCACACAGCAAGTCATAGACGACGAGTTACAGTCGGATCATCAACCTGTACTCGTCGTCATATCGGGTATGCCGACCCGACTGAAGCCCATAGCGCCACGTCGCAAAACAGATTGGCCAACCTTCGCGGAGAAAGTAGAGACCGCCGCGCCGACTCGGCCTATCGTTACCTCCGCGGACGTAGATCAGACGGCGGACGATGTCACTGCTTGCATTCAAAGCGCCTACGAATCGGCGACAAGCACACAGCCGCAGGGGAGAGGGCTATGGCCGCCCCTGCCGGCTCGCCTGAATGCGATGATCGCCGCGAAGAGGCGCCTCCACAAGCAGTGGCAACAACACAGATGCCCGACGCTGAAGACGAAGCTCAACCGTCTCGCGGAGAAGGTGAAGGCCGAGCTCCAGGCGCACACCGCCGCGGGCTGGGAGGACCGACTAGACGCCACGACAGAGAACTGGCCGTCACTGCACAAACTGTGCAACCAGCTGACGAACACCCCAGTCCCGGTGCGACCGCTGCTTAACAGCGACGGGGCGCTTACATACGTAGCAGAGGACCGGGCGGAGGTCTTCGCCGAACACCTGGAGCGTCAGTTCCAACCGAACCCGACCAGCGACACCGCTCATGTCGCAGCAGTCGAGAAACACCTGGGAGACTACTTCGCCTCGCCGATAGCTCCCGAGGAGGACCCTATCTTCTTCTCGCCTGGGGCAGTCAGACGCGCCATCCTTAGGACGAGGCCTAGGAAGGCCCCCGGTGCTGACGGTATCACGAATACAGCGCTGCGCCACCTGCCGTACCGTATGGTGCTGGCGCGCCTGTTCACGGCGATACTGCGCACCGGGACCTTTCCCGCCTCGTGGAAGGAAGGGCGCGTCATTATGCTGCCTAAGGCGGGGAAAAACATCCAGAAGCCGGAGAGCTATCGGCCGATCACTCTGCTGCCGACAGTCTCCAAGGTGTTCGAAGCACTCCTGCTGCGACATCTCCAACCACACATCGCGCCTCGACCGGAACAGTTCGGGTTTCGGGCGGAGCACAGCACGACGCTCCAGCTGTCGAGGGTACTGCACCACCTCGCAGCCGCGATCAACAAGAAGGAGTACTCGGTGGCAGTATTCCTCGACATGGAGAAGGCCTTCGACCGTGTATAGCACGACGGCCTGAGGTACAAGCTGGCCACATCGGACGCGCCCCGTCGCGTTGTGAAGGTGGTCTCTGACTTTCTCTCCAACAGGACTTTCAGGGTGGTGGTCGACGGAACGCTGTCCAGCGCCCGCCCGGTGCTCGCGGGTATGCCGCAGGGTAGCTGCGTCTCGCCGGCGTGTTACTCGCGCTACACGGACGACATCCCCACTACGCCACACACAACACTCGCGCTGTATGCAGATGACGCCGCGTACATTACTACATCGCTCAATGCGAAGTACGCGGCGGTCAAAATGCAGCGCGCCCTCGAACTGCTTCCGGAGTGGTTGTCCAAGTGGCGGCTGTCCGTGAACGTGGGTAAGACGCAGGCCATGGTCACCGGGTCCGCGCCTCTCCCACCACCCTTGAAACTACAAGGAGCCGACATCGAGTGGACGCCCCGGGTCAAATACCTAGGGGTCACCATCGACCGTCGGCTCACGATGGGGACGCATGTCCACAATGTCGCCGCGCAGGGTAAGGTCGTTCGCCACCTCCTTAAACCGGTACTCTCGTCCCGCATCCCGGCGCGCGTCAAGCTGGGCGTGTACAAGCTGTACATTCGCCCAATTCTGACGTACGCCGCTCCCGCTTGGTTCGCCCTCACGAGCGAGACGAACCGCAAACAGCTCCGCACGCAGCAGAACCAGGCGTTGCGGACAATAGTAGATGCCCCTCGCTTCGTGAGGAACGATGTCATCCAGCGGGACCTCGGGATTGAGAGCCTGGATGAGTTTGTGCGACGACTCGCGAAGGGTATGTTCGCGCGTGCCGACGCCTCGGACCTCACGCATGTCAAGGACATCGCGCCCTGGCACGCGCGCCCCCCCCGACGCGAGACCCCTGCCCCGCGACCTGATAGCGGACCATGCCCCCATCGCACCGGATTGACGCCCGGGTAAGCTGTACTCAGGTTACACGCAGCTTACCTGTGACACTTTGACTCCACACACATAACACACATCTGTTGCGTAACGTGTCCTAGGTTAATATAGGCGCGTTACGTAAACAAACACAGACATCCGCCACTATACAGGCACCTAAACTCACACGCCGAGGCGCGGTGCGGACCGCGATCCGCGTAGACACTGGGCGGTGTGACACACTACAATACCGCTCACACACTCATAACGACGGTCCCTTAGCCCGGACAGTGAACGGCTAGCTCTGTGATCTGGACGGGCGGGGACCACTCACCTACTCTGTAGGCGCGTCGAGTCGGCATCTCCGTCGCTGGGCCTCCCCTAGGTAACTAGGGGTCTCACCTGGCGGCGACAGACCGCCGGGATGTCGTGAAGAAAGCGACGCTTCACTATAAGCGTCGCGACGCTCCTACAGAAACAAAATAGCAATCACTCACATGGGCGCGCGTTGCCCGCGCGCCCAATCATCCTGCCGGCCACTGTAGCCCACAAAATGAGGGGCCCGTTTTTACGGGCCAACGTAAAGCCTCTGCGGCCGGGGGGCATAGCCCCGGATCCGCTCGCCGCGCCCCCTTACGGGGACGTAGCGACTTCCCACGAAGTTTTAATTACTGACTCGACGCTCGACTCTCGCCGCGGACGGACGTGTCTGTGCGCTCTACCGCTCCCGGCCTAGTGTTGTGTTTCGTGTTTATACTCGTCGCTACCACGTGACGTCATCGTAGTCGCCCCGACTACTCCGACTTAAAATCAAATCAAGTAATTGATTTGATTTCAATCAAACAAAAAGTGCCTTTTTCAAGGCAAATCTCTTTTCTTAAACATACTTTCGTGAGTGGCTTCACTAGGCCCCTTCTGGGTAAAACCACAGTTTCGTGGTCCTCGGTTGAAACCTTACGGTGCCAACGAAGCCGAGTGGGGTGTTGTCCCAATCACACCCGCCGAACCCCTTCAGCGAGAGGCAGTCAATTGGACGGGTCCCAGATAACCGGCCTTGGGGGATCTCCTAGTCGGCTCTGGCGACAGTATTGCTTTTCAGCTACTCACCTAGTGTATTTAGGGTGTGTCTACACCCTTCACGCTAGACTGGTCAGGGCCCCGTTCGCACAATAAGACTGGCGACGGGTTACAAGCTTAGGGCTCACCAATAGGTACTCACCTCTCTGTCTACACCCGACAGAGAGGGTCACACATCCCCGGGCCCTCCACCCGGGGAGATAGGTATAGGGTTAGGTTATCGTGGAAATTTCTTTCCACCATTCCGTCCCCGAAGTAGCTCCCCCTCCTCCGACCATGGAGGACTCCATCCTTTTGGCGTTCCTCAAAGAGGTCCTATTAAAGGACCCCATATTTGGCGAAATATGGCGCCAAAATAAGCCAATGTTCCAGTCCAACTCCGTCTCAAGGCGCACTCGCTAACTTCAGTGACGCGCTTGAAAGCCCGCTATCGCCACCTTCATGCGAACAAGGCATTCCGCCTTTTGTTCCGGCAGTCAATGATCCGGCCGTTAATTCGGCCCCCATTGTTGCACCCGCTTTTGTCCCGGCAGATAATACCCCGGCCGCTAATCCGGCCCCTATTGTCTCGCCCGCTACTGCCCCGGCAGTAATTAAGTCAGCCGCTAATGCGGCTCCCTTTGTCGCGCCCGCCATTGTCCCGGCCGCCATTGTCTCGGAGACAATAAACCCGACGCAGCTGCGCACCGAAACTAACTCGACTCGCCCAGAGAGTATGGACACGTCAGTCCCACTCTCCGCGGACGAAGCCCGCACCTCCTCCTCCAGCGACGACGACTTCCAAGTCGTCGTTAAAGGAGGCAAGAAGAAGGCTAAATCCTCCGCCCCCGCTGGGCCGGCCACAAAGAAACAGGTCACGGCTACATCGTCCAGCACTACTTCCGCCCCTAGTCCGCGGGCCAGTCGCCCCGCCAGCCCTATGGCTTGCCCACCCGCTCCTACCGCGAGGAAGCAGAAGCCCCCTCGCCCGATATACGTCCAGGAAAACTCCAAATGGACTGAAATATCTAAAATGTGTGTTGATCGCAAGATCAACTACACTAACGCCCGATCCACCCTCCAGGGGATCAAAGTTACGGTGCCCACGTCTGTGGACTTAAGGGATCTCTCCCGCGCCCTGCGTGAAAGGAACTACTCCTTTCACACATACTCCCTTCCGGAGGAAACCCCTACTCGCGTCGTAATAAGGCGCGTACCTTTAGAAGTCTCCACCGAGGAGATTAAGCGCGACCTCATCGCTCAAGGAATTCCTGTATCCGCCGTCCATCGCTTGCATAAAGCGAGGCAGGGCCTTGTCTACGACATGTTCCTAGTCATCTATGACCCCACTGAAGGTCACCACCCGATTTTTTAAGTGAAAACGGTATGTTCGCTCTCGGGCATTTCTAGTGAGAAGCCCTACCGAGCCAACTTGATTGGCCAGTGTCATCGCTGCCAATTGTACGGACACTCGCAGTCCAACTGCTATGCGACCCCTAGATGCGTCAAGTGTCTAGGTGAGCATGGCACCGCCGACTGCTCTCGCCCTAAAGATAGGGAGCTATGTGCAGAGCCGCCGAGCTGCGTCCTCTGCGGCCAATCCGGTCACCTGGCAAATTACCGGGGCTGTCCGAAAGCGCCAAAGTCCTCCTCTACGAAACTCGCGAAACGCGCGAGTGACCGCCAGCACAGGGAAAGCCCCTGGGGGAAGCTTCTCTCCGCGCAAATGCCGGAGCGGCTAAGCCCTCAAAGGCCCTCTCCTTGGGCAAACCTTACGCACCTTAAACCTCCCGCAGCTTCGGTGCCCTCCAAACCTGCTCAACCCGCTGAAGTTCCAGCGCCGATGGCTACCGCCATCCCAGCGCCTGCGGCAACCACCGCGGCCCCTACGGCTCCACCGGTTGCACCGCAAAGAGTCCCGGGCCGCGACAGCGCCCAAATCATAATCAGTACATACGCGGCCCTCTATTCCTCCGCCGCGGACAAAATGGCCGACGAAATCGTTGCTGCAAACGGCAACCCTCGTCGTCTTCTAGAAATCCTCAACGCGTATCCCGAGATCGCCGCTTTCCTCCGCGACCATCAGCTTGACATCCTCCTCATACAGGAAACCTTTTTAAAACCTCACCATCGAAACCCGAACATTGCAAACTATAAACTAGTTCGCAATGACAGGTCTCGATGCCACAAGGGTGGCACCCTAATCTACTATAGAAAATCCTTATACTGCATCCCTATTGACCCACCTCCTCTCCTCTCTCATCTGGAGAGCTCTATCTGTCGGCTCGGCATGACCGGCCACCAAACGATCACCATCATCTCCGCTTAAATCCCACCCGACAATGGTCCGGAGGATCCCATCTCGCTCCAAAAGGACTTCACTGCCCTCTTCGGTATAAGTGACTCCGTCATCTTGGCGGGGTATCTTAATGCCAAGCACACGGCGTGGAATAGTAGCACAACTTCAACCAGAGGTAGGATAGTTTTCAAGTTAGGCGAATCCCTTAACTTTGACGTCATCGCTCCAATGAGCCCGACTCATTTCCCAGGAAATCCTAATCACCTTCCCGATGTTTTCGATGTAGCGGTGCTCAAGAATGTGAACCTTCGTTTGCATTCGATAGAGACGTTCCACGAGCTTAACTCTGACTACCGCCCAGTAGTCATGCATCTTGCCCTCTACTCTGGCCCAAGCGATCCCAACCGCCCCCCTCAGACCCGACTGATAATCGACTGGAGGAAAGTAAGTCAAAGACTGAAATCCACCACGTTGCCTCAATTGGACACCATCCCCGATCACATAGTGTCAGTCGCCGACACGACGGCCGCAATCGACTCGTTTATTGAGCACGTTCAATCCGTTTTGACGGATTGTTCAAGGGAAGTTCCGGTGATGGAAGACCATCGCTGGAAACTACCTTCTGACGTACGTGACTTGATAACCGAGAAGAATGCGGCTATTCGTGCCTACGACTCCTTCCCTTGTGACGCGAACAAAGCCCACATGCGCCATTTACAGCGTGCTGTAAAGAAACGCATAGGGGAGGTTCGCTCAGAGGGTTGGAACAAGATGCTCAGTGAACTCGAGCCCACTCACCAAGCCTTCTGGCACATTCAGAGGACATTGCGCTCCTCCGAGGAGGTCTCTATGCCTCCCCTCACCCGCCCCGACAAGAGCGTCTCGTTCGACAGCACCGACAAGGCCGAATGCCTTGCTGACAGCCTAGAGTCCCAGTGTTCTCCCAGCTCTCAACCAGTAGACCAAGCTCACCTGAACAAGGTCGATGCTGAAGTCGAACGGAGAGCCTCCCTTCCACCCGTTGAAGACCCTGATGATCCTCTGCCTCCCGTCACTCCAGACGAAGTGCACGGCATCATAAAAGGGCTCCAAGCTCGTAAAGCCCCCGGTTCGGACGGTATTACCAACAAGGTATACAAACTCCTACTTGCCCCTCTATTAATGCTCATGACCGCCATCTTCAATGGCGCCTTGAGCAACAACATCTTCCCACAAGCGTGGAAAGAAGCAACAGTCATCGGTATCCCAAAGCCAGGCAAGCCAAAGTCTGAGCCCTCCAGCTACCGTCCCATTAGCTTACTCAACGTTCTCGGCAAAATCTACGAGAGGCTTATTTGTAAGCGTCTCAAAGACTAAAGTTACTGCAATTTTTAAAGTATAGTACTAAGTTTTGAAGGCTGGTGTATTCCTGATAATGTCCCCGTAAAGTTAAAAAAATAAAGACTACTTAAATATTTTCACAATAGTTTTTACGACGGCCGGCGTCCGTCACAAACTCCTACCAAAAATTACCCAAAAGACATCTACCGCGGGAATACATCATTAGTTCATTACCATTTCTAAAGCACTGCCCCACAAGTCTAGTGAACCGTTAACGTTAGTACCAGGCTCACATAAACACATAGTGATATACTGAACACATAGCAGATTTCCGACAGCCTGTCGAAGCGCATGACACGGCCGAAAGCACAAGAACACACGCGCACCTGATGTGTTCACGTCACTCTCGATAGATGTCGCTGTCCGCGTGTTATCCGAATGTGTACCGAACTACGATTTGATTAGTTCTATGGATAGATGGATTTTCGTGTCGCTTTTGTTTGTTTCTGAGATGTTCGTAATTTATTTTTAACGAGCGACGTGCCCCTGGTTGGCATAGTTTTTACAACATCACACAAACACCGAAATTTCTTTAGTATAATTATGTAAGTTTAATATTTACGTATTATAAAAATAAACCTTCCAGAATGTATAATCTGCCGATTATGTTCCAACTGCTGGGACAAAGGCCTCCTCTCTGTGAAATGTTTGTTTCTAAACCATGCCGGTTTCCTCACGATGTTTTCCTTCACCATTTTGAGAGCATTGGTGATGAAATTATTTACACAAAGAAAAGCGCTAGTCTGGGTTCGAACCTATGACCCACAACTCGTGAGTCGCGGCCGTTACCACTGGGCCACCACTGCACTTCCAGAATAAATTCTCAAAATTATAGTAAGAACTGCATCGAAATCAGTGGCGTGGTTTCGAAGAACAACGCGGGAACCAGACTAACATGAAAAGCTTCTTTATTTTATACATTTAATAAATATTCGGGTGATATTATAGTCATAATAATTAACACAAAAATGTAAAAAAAAAATCTGCTATGTATTTTACTCCTGTTACTAAAAATTAAAATTATTTTTGTTTTTTAAATTTGGCATTATGTCACAATCATAAACATCTAGAAGATAATGACAGTGGCTGTTTGTTTTGACACGTTTATAAAAATAAGAAATAAAACAATTTAAATATGTTCAGACAAAGCTCAAAAATACAACTTTCCATTTAGCAGACACTTTTACTAAACAGTATTTGATTACTAAAAGCTGTTCAAAGCAAAACAAACTAAATTCTCATATGGTTCGCGATAATAAAGACCATGTTGGACTGGATTGGCAGCCCTGGGGACGGGCAAACATGCGACTGTGGTTCGGTCAAATGAAAGGATTCAATGGTAGCTACTATATTATTATGTTGTGAGTTGGGTTATTATGAAATGGGAGATTGTATCTTCGTCATGAGATGTCATAAAGGCTGCATAATAGATATAAAGTTTTTGAATAAAATGAAGTAGGAAGAGAATATTTATTCACTTTTTATAAAATGGATTTCGGAATTATTGATGAAAATAATAAATACATTTACGTAGAAGCCAAATAGGGATGATAACAATTTTGTTTCCAAATAGTGCAAACAATATTACAAAGTGTAAATAAAAGCTTAAAAAATAGCTAAGATAACAAGGTTTAAAAATAAGGGTTAGACAAAGACAGCAATATCGTAGAAGTGACATCACGACTATGAAACTTTTAAAGCGTGAATCTTCTTCATATTTACATCGTAAATATGAAGAAGATTCACGCTTTAAAAGTACTTAAACTTATCATATTTTTTTCGGTTATCTCATTTATCTATGCCTTCTTTGAAATTTTATTATTTTTACGAACATCTTTAGTTAATAATATTTTCAAGAGAAACGATTTGATTGATTATTTGTATTGAAAAGGCTCCGAAACTACTGGACCGATTTGAAAAATTGTTTTACCATTATAAGCCAAAATTATGTCTCATGAACATAGGCTGCTACCTTGTTTTTTTTTCTCAAAATGCACGCGGTCGAACTCACGGGCGAAGTGCTAGTTTTTAATAAAAGTCATAATCAATTGCAGTAAAGATAGCAAATTTTTGTTCCTTACCTTTGTGCATAATCCATAATACCTAATTCTGATTTAAGGCTCCTTCAACAGGCGCGACACGAATCGCACGCAACAAAAAGACACCGCTCGTCACACCACACGCGGTGCCGTTGTGCCGCGTTCGATTCGCGTCGCTTGTCGCACCAGTCCAGCGAGACTAAAGTAGTTATACTGTTTAAGGAACTGTCCTTGTTTAAGGAGAAGGATACCATTTTCATTATATACGGGGTCAATGGTTACGGTTCCTGTTGCGTATAGCACGACGGGTCCTGAGATGAGGGTCCTGCAACAAGATAAGGCCTCCGCAGTAGCTTAAAGTGTACTCTAATAGACTTAGAGTTTGGGTGGTTACCTATATTTTCAGCCACATTATTTATTTGAAGGTGGATGATCTTGTAGGGTCCATTGAAGACAGGCTTAGTTTTGTCACTGTGTGCTGACTTTGCTACCTGTTTATAAACGGTCTTACCTACCTTGAACTTGATTTCTTTTGCCTCTTGGTTTCGTTTAGAAATCACCTGCTCCTTATTCTTAGACATAAGTGCTGCGATAAATTCTCTAGCTGCCGCAGCGTTCGGCGCGGTGCTTAAGAACGTATTACTGATAGAATTCTTTTGGATAGTACAATTCTAGTGGGTTTATGGATGCTGTGTATCCGAATAATATCCGCCCATTAGGAGTATAATCTGTTGCCGAATGAATAGAGTTATTATAAGCAATAATAGAATACTTCATGATAAGCTGCATGGGATCGTCTTTATGGGTCAATCGTTTTATTCTAATTATCTCAGCTAATGTAGAATGTAAACCTTCAACGGTCGAATTAGAGTTAGGTTTATACGGTGTCGTGAAATGTATATGAATATTATGTAAGGCACAAATGTCGTTTATGACGTCATTTTCAAACTTAGTATCTGAGTCCGGGGTTATTTTGTTTGGTAAAACTAACACCGAGAAAACGGTTAACAATGCTTCCGCTACATATACACTACTACACCCGTTTAACGGAACTACCTGAGCATATTTAGAGAAATTATCAATGATTGTGAGGAATGTTACTCCGCCTGTTAAGTAATATCCATAAATATGTGCTCATTGGCTTCCGCGGTGTATCAGTAATAGCTAAAAGTGGTCTTAGAGGATTGCGCTCATATTTAGACTGCAAACAGATCTCGCACTGTTTAACAAGTCTCTGAATGGTAAGTAACATGTAAAGCCAGTGATAATTTCTATGCAAATGTTTATACGTCTCTTGAATACCGCGACGTACTGCCTTTCCTTCTTGATATTTTTTAATTAAGTCTTATTGTTCAGTCTTGTTTTCTACTAGGGACACACGCGTAGTGCATTTAAGTAACTTTGGGCCACGCTCATTAAATATAGTGGTATAGACTCTGGAGAAAGCATGATAGAATTCTTCAGTAAAGAAATAACAATGAAACACTCGGTCGGCAATTGTGTGCCCTGGTTCCGTATAATTGACTGGAATAAAAACTTCTTTAATAACAACTTTAGATTTAGTGGATTTGTTATCTACTTACTCTATTAGTTGAGCCAGGTGTTGATCGTGAAATTGTTTCAGCTGCCTATCTATAGCGTCTGATAGTATAAGTATGCCCTGGTTTTCACTATCTGGTTGGCCGTGTTGAGACTAATTCAGGTTCGGCTGACACTATGCTAATACTATCTGATTCTGTTCCTATATGAGATTGAGGTATGCTAGGGTTTAGTAAAAATAGACCGACGGTCACAAAATCTGGACGACGTGAATAAGTCGTTAATTTTAAAAGTCGTAATTCTTCAAGTCCGAAATTGATTTACGGTAAATAATTTGGTACTGAATGAAAAAAAATAAACAAATGCATTCGATATAAATTACGAGTACCTAATGTTAGAAGTAGCGAATGCGACATCATATTGAATGGAGAAAAACTGGAATTTATTAATCAGATGATTTTCCTACGAATCACGCTGGACAAGAAATTACAATGGGGACCACATATAACATTTCTTGTGCGGCGGTTAAGCTCGGCCACTTATGCTGTTACAAAGATAAGACAGTTAACAGATGTAGAAACCGCGCGTTTGGTCTATTTTACGGCATTTTACTGTGGGGTCGGGCTGCTGACATTGAGTCCATTATTTTGCAAAATAGAGCTGTCAGAGCCATTTACAATCTTCCTCGTCGCGAATCTCTCAGGGAACTATTTAAAGGCATTAATATTATGACAGTACCTTCCCAATTCATTTATGAAAATATTATGTATGTAAGAAAAAATCTACATCTTTGTAATAAAATAAGTCATAGACATAATTTTAATACTAAAAATAAAGATAAAATAGATCAACCATTTTTCAGATTAGCTAAAGTATATTTATGGGATACTGTGTTAAATGTTATAACAAAATACCTTGTGAAATATTCCAATTAAAAAAAAGAAAATTTAAAATTCATATAAAAAGAACACTTTGTGAACAAGCATATTACAAATTAGATGGTTATATACAAGATACGAATGCTTGTAAACATGATGGTCCCGCTCCATAGGACAATCCAGTCTAGACAAAATCATACGGGCTGCTAATTTAATTGTATAGTTTGTTATTTTTACTCAACTCACACACTGACTTATTCCTAGTTAAATATTTTAGGAAAATCATATATTTTACAATGTTTGTAGATAAGTGAGCTCCATGTACCTATCACGTCTTTGCTTTATTTTAAATTCTTTTTACCAATTGTGGTACTCATAGTATTTTTATTCTTGGTGCATCGTCTTCACATATAAAAATATTAATAATGTATGTACAAAATATTGTAAAACAGTTTAAATGAGTAACGGTGGAGTTTCTTGCCACTTCTTCTCCATACGAAACTACTTTTTGGAAGTGGCGCCTAGAATCAGATATATTTTTAATGTAATTTTTATATGAAGAATACTTCGATTCTATGTCTGATAGTGTCCGAGATGCGTACGCTATCGGTTTATCGGAACCTGCAATGCTACATTCGATGCACTGGTGGTAAGCACGAAAGGTTCATCAAAATTAGAAAATTGTAGTATTGGGGCATTTGTTAGGATTTGCTTGCACTTATTAAAAGCTAATAAAAAGTCTGGGGAATGGACAACTTCGCTATTTTTCTTTGGACATAAAGTCATTGGTTTAGTTAACTTCGCGAAATCGATGGCGGCCTTTCACTTAACACGCCTACTAGTTATAGCTTCCAAATCCTTAATAAATTTCCTGTAGTAACCTACTAGGCATAGGAAAGGCTTTATGTCCTTCTGGGTCTTAGGCAAAGGGAAATTTAATGCTGCCTTAATTTTGTCCTTATTAGGTTTCAAACCCTCATTTGTTCGTGTCCTAAGAAATTAACCTGTCTCTGTAAAAACTCTGATTTATCTTATTGAATTAACAATTGTGAGTTTTAAACCGATCAAATACTTGCTTCAACTTTTCCATGTGTTGTTGTAAAGATGTAGAAATAGGACGTCATCCAAATATGTATAGACGTTATCTATTCCTCTTGGAATGTGATCCATTAAGAGTTGAAATGTATGTAGGCATTCTTAAGAACTCGTTTTGCCCTCGTTCAGTTGTAAACGCAGTTTTTTCAATATCGTTGGGGTGCATCTGTACTTGGTGGTAACCGCTGGCAAGGTCCAGGGTCGTAAAAGACTGGGCACCTAGTCTATCTAAGATATCATGAATGTTAGGTAATGGACATGACCACGGGGATATACGAGTACTCTCTCTAAAAATGCCTTCCTGTAAAAGTTTATCTACTTGCTTATGAATGTCATCGCGTTATAGAGGAGTTTGTCTGTAACTACGTACAAAAACCGGTGTATTCTCGTTTAGTCTGAGTTCGTTTTTAACTGCGTGTGTAAAGGTCAGTGGAATATCTACTGAATAGAATAGGTCCCTATGCTGATAATATAACCTAGTAGCTTCACGCTTTTCTTCTTCATTCATATGTCCTGTAAGAATTTTCTTTAGGTTTTCATTTAATATACGATCGATGTCTGAGTGCACTTGTAATGTATTAATGTTATGACTTTGAATGTTATTAGCCTCATTATACAACTCTAACTCAATTGATTTCTTATCAGGAATGTATTTCTTATCATCACTATAACTAATAACTGAAGTTTTAAAACAACCATTAGTTACATTAATTGTACCTGCCGGTGATTTCAAGTTTTCTGACCAATAAAAATCATCGTGTAAATATTGCCTATCCATGTAACCTTTAATCAGTATCTTTTCACACCCAGGGTAAATTTTTATCTTTTGCGGTGAATAGGTATTTGTGCTGTTGATGTCCGTAGCACGTTATTGTCTAAAACAATATTGCTTTTTATTGGTATGGTATTGAAACCCTACTTAAATTAAAATTAGGCAAATTAATATTATGTGCATTGCCATATTGGGGTAGTTTAAATGATGAACAAAATGATTACATTTATAGTTTAAACAACTTAATGCATATTTTGACATGTCGTCATAGTGACCGCTTATTGTATTTTGATACTAACAATTTTGTTAGAGATTTTGTTTTAATTCGGGAACATATGTATCTCCCTAAGAAAAGTCGACATATATTAGCTACTTTGTTAGCGTTCCATATACACGCAGTTATTGATAATTTAACTGAGAATAGGTTAAGTGACGAAACGGTATTATATAGTACTACTAATAATACTGTAATTAATTCTTTAAACATTTAGAGTCGACAAAAGAGAACCAAAATAATATTATTTTACTATATCACCAAAATATAAATCGCTTCGCTGGCGAAATCTTAGACGTGGAAATGTTATTAGATAAATATCATATGGATATTTTATGTTTTTGTGAAACTTGGTTAAAACCGGATAGGATGTTGTTTCATGTAAATATTTTTTCAGTTGCCAGTGCATACAACAGGACCTCAATAGGGGGTGGTACCTTGATATTGTGTAATAGTCGTTTTAGATATAGGGAAAGGACTCACTGCCTGCTCTGTTGATCGCTTATGTGAGGTAGCATGTGCGGAGGTTGAGTGTCATACTTTCTTATGTGTTTATAGACCACCAGTCACAAACTTGTCATCATTTTTGATAATTATGGAAGGAATACTAAGTAAACTTTTTAAAGATAATAAATTAGTTTTTGTTTGTGGTGATCTAAATGTTGATCTGCTAGTTAATTCACCCGAAAAATTTAAGTTAATCTCATTGTTTAAATCATTCAATTTAAAATGTATATTTAATGAAGCGACTAGAATAACAGCAACCTCAGCTTCGTGCAGAGACAATGTATTTACTAACTGTAAAATAAAAGACTCCACCTTAATTAGTGGCGTCAGGTCAGACCATACTGGTCAACTTGTATCATTTGACTTAGATAAAAAGTTAAACTCAAATAAAACCATTGAAATAAGATTTCAACAGCTAGTTTTGATTCACAAGACCCCAATTTAAACTATGGTACACTTTTTTCTACAGTATGCCAAGAATACAATAAAGCATGTCCTGTAAAAAAAGTAACTATCAATACTAAACCAAAATTTTGTGAATGGGCCACTGCTGGCATTAGAAAAAGCAGAAATATTTTATATAGGTTGTATCACGAGAAATCATTGACGTCTGATCAGACTCTTCATGATTATGTAAGAAATTATTCTAAAATATTCAAAAGAGTCTGCGCTCATGCTAAGTCTAAATTAATAAGTAACAAAATTGGTATTTCCCATAATAAAACAAAAGCTGTGTGGCAGGTAATTAACAAAGAAACTGGAAACACAAAACAGCGAGATCAGAATGACTTGTCGTTAAAAATTGATAATGAAACCATTTCAGATAAGTTGAAGGTTGCTGAGTCACTAGAAAATTTCTTCACCAACATCCCAATTGAGGTTACGAAATCTCTTCCCTCATCATCTGTATTAGCTGAATCTTTACTCAAAGAAAACTTCAGTAAGGACATTCCTAGTTTTAAATTCGAGCCTATTTCTATTGTCACAATTAAAAAAGCGTTCAAAAGTCTTAACATTAAAAACACTGAAGACTTATGGGGGATTTCCGTTAAGGTTCTTGGAGATATTATTGACACAATTGCCCCTGTCCTAACAGGCATATTTAATCAATGTTTAGGCAGCGGTACGTTTCCTGATTTAATGAAACATAGTAAAGTAGTACCAATTTTCAAATCGGGTAGTAAGAGTGATACTTCTAATTATAGACCTATATCTGTGCTACCAGCATTGAGTAAAATCTATGAAAAAATCATGCTAGACCAGATGTTGTCACATTTTAATTCAAATGGAATTTTACATAGTCGCCAGTTTGGTTTCAGGAAAGGCAGGTCAATTGCATCCTGGGAGAAGTCCCAGGATGCAATTGGCATTTTCTGTGACCTCTCAAAAGCGTTTGACTGCGTTGACCACAATACACTGATCTGTAAATTACACCACTACGTAATTCGTGGACAAGCCGCTAATCTTGTTCTTTCCTGTTTATCAAACAGGCAACAGAAAGTGAACGTTAACGGGGCGACGTCCTCGGGATCCTTAGTTAAGATAGGCGTGCCTCAAGGTTCAATTCTAGGCCCTTTCTTATTTCTAGTTTATATGAATGACCTTCCTTACATGATGGCTAACTTATCAGATATAATTTTATTCGCTTATGACACTTCTCTTATTTTTTAAATAGATAGAAAAGATACGGATGTCTTACATGTAAATGATAGTCTGGCTGTTCTTTCGAAATGGTTTGCAGCTAATAATCTTTTACTCAATGCGAAAAAAACTAAATGTCTTAAGTTCTCATTACCAAATGTACCCCAAGTGGGTTTAAATTTATAACTTGATGGCAAGAAAGTAGATGCTACTAATGAAACTGTATTTCTAGGAATTACTTTAGATTCAAAATTTCAATGGGGTGCTCACATTAGAGCTCTTTCAGGTAAGTTAAGTTCAGCTGCATATGCAGTAAGAAAAATAAGGCAGTTGACCGATATAGCCACAGCTAGGTTAGTATACTTTGCTTATTTCCACAGTATTATGTCTTATGGCGTTCTGCTGTGGGGATCAGCAGCTGACGTAGATTCAATTTTCATTTTTACAAAAGAGGGCAATCCGCGCGATCTATGAAATGGTTCCTCGCGAATCTCTTAGAAACAAATTCAAAGGAATTGATATACTAACTCTGCCTTCTCTATATATCTTAGAAAGTATTTTGTATGTTCGCAAAAACTTAGGGCTTTTTAAAATAAGAAGCGATTTCCATAATATAAATACAAAGAAGAATGCCCATTTTTCACCTGACTATGTATAGTAATGAAATAAATCTTAAAATATAGCAAATCAAATTATATATTCATTACGGTTATCACAATGTTAAAAGAAACGCAGGATTTTTTTAAATTTAAATTTTCTTTTTGTTTATTCTACGTCAATGGTAAACATATTAGCATGTTTTGAACGCACCTCAACTACCCTTTTTAACAACGTTCCGTTTTACACACTGCTACTTGACTTTATTCAACTCTGTTTCTGAGCTTCATACATTATTGTACGTTTTATTTACTTATGTAAGTGTTTCTTTTTTTGTCAATGTATATTACAGATTAATTAAAAATAAATGAATTATTAAATTTATTAATTATGCAGTATGTAATTGAGTTAGGATGATTGAAACATATTTTTTGACGTTTGACATTATATGCTCGACACTCAATTTATAGTGACAATCATCGAGAGTCTAAGCAGTGACATAAGGGCAGCTGGTTTTAAGGAACTCACAAAGTAAAAAAGACCTTTTAGAACATAGATATGTATTATTAAGTACTTATTACTATTTTAGACTAAACTTCGAGTGTTAAATAATTCGTTCCAGCACATTTATTTCTTTATAACGGCAAATCCTAACCTAAAAAGTAACTTTAATATTTTTTGGACTTCGTAGCGTTTCAATTGTAAAAATTGCCATTTGACATTATTTTCTAAACTAACAGGTAGTGTTTCTACTATATCTTATAACTATACATACACTTTCATTATCAGGTTTTCAAATGTATGGGAAGTGGGCATTGTTCTTTAGATTAACTAAAACAAGTAAATCATTTTTGATAAACAGTTTCCGCTTTTATAACAAGTTGCCAAAGTCGGTTACAGAGCTTAGCGATGGAAAGTTCAAAACCCACATCAAACGTGTCCTTATCAAAAAAAGCGTACTATAAGATTAAAGACTACGTCGAAGACAAGAAAGTTTGGCAATAATTCCCTCTGCACATGTGGCTTCCCTGGTACCTCATAAACGGCATCACTATGTAAATTTCTAATAACTGCTCCCAAATAATGGTGTTTAATTTTTATTTTTTATTATTTGATATTGACTTATAAATAACTGTGACATAATATTTTCATTATTTGACATTATATACCTACAATTTTTAATTAGTTTTGATTTTATTCTATTAGATTATTTCAATATTTTGTAAATGTGAGAACGTCGTAGGCCTTGTGGATTGTAAATTTATATACCATTGTCTATTTGTTTAACATATGGTACTTTTTGACAGGCCTACACTGTCCTCCCATACCTATTAACACTGTAACTAAAAAATATTGTAAAAGACAAATATTTTTAAAAGAGTAACCATGGAGTTTCTTGCCGGCTCTTCTCCATAGGAAACGGCCAATTGGAACCGTGCACCTAGAATCTGACGTTTCATGAGTGCCCATGTAGGTTTATGTGAAATAAAATATTTTGATTTTGATTTTATTTAGAAGATAGAATCCTATTAAACCCTTGTATTTCGTATCGAAATCAAATTACAAATATATGGCTTACATCGCTATTAAAAGCAGGAGGCAAGGTTAAGTATACTACTTTGTCGTGAACTGATGAGCTATGAGCCGTAAATATTTGATATGGCTCTGTTTCTACGCACTATTCAAAAATGGTAGCAAAAATTTCATCAGTCGCAATAACAGAATGACTGGCTCCTGTATCTTAAAAACTTACCGTTGAATTCTGGCAACTCAATATAGGGTAAAAATTGTTTAGTTTGTAGGTTAATGGATTTTCTTGGTCGGGGTTTAACGTAAAATCCTGTTCTTGGCTCACCTCTTGTTCGTCGATACCTATGTTAGACTCGGAGGTGTCGCTACTGGTGTCTATGAGTTGGCCGAGATACTCACTACCAATGGGTATTGGTTGCATCTGACCTTCCATTTGGCTCGAGATATAGAATAACTGACCCGATACGACCTGTGCTTTTTCTGGCTTTCCTGCCGTACGCATGGTGACGTCCGATGATACCTCAGCTACATTCACCTGCTGTTTTGGAACGTTAGGTTGGTTCCTAAAGTTTGCACTTCTAACATCACCTGAGCTACCAGGTCTGAAGTTACCTGATGATGAAGGTTTTTTCCATGGCAACAAAGATTGTGTCCATTGTTGACGCTGTTCTGGGTTCATGTTATTGGGGTGGGTTTTATATGGCGACATTGATGTGTTTACTAGGTTTGGATAAAAAGGACTATTGTTAGGCTGTTGCTTAGGCAACTCCTTTGGTTTCGCATGGGATGTTGAAGGGCTATAAATGTTATTAGACCTATTATATGCAAGCCTAGTCTCTTCTTGCCTAGCCGCAATAATAGCTTTTTCAAATGTTTCAGGTTTCACAATTCCAACACCTAATGACACATGGAAGTCTAACTGGTTTACGAACTTTTCAATTACCATCTTTTCACAATTAGATTTATTACCATGTTCCCCTACAGAGTATAATGTGTCAACAGTTAACGGAGCCGTTTGCCAAAGGTTTCTGAATCCTAATTCTTTGACTTACGTACTCGTGTGAGCTCCTGCATAACTTGTATATCATTGCGTGGTTCTCCATGGCACCTAATCAAAGCTCTTTTAAGTGACTCCCAGGAACTAAGATACTCTTCGTATGCTATAGCATCGATAGCTGGACCACTTAGCCTACTCTTAAGACAGATAAATGCCAGATGCGAACGATCTGCTACGCTAGTTAAAGTTAATAAACTTTCTACCTCTCTAATATAATATCTAAGTAATTCAAAAACAATCATATTATCTCAAGTTAGCTTCATAATTTCTGAGCGACATTGTTTTTGTTTTAGTTGCCTGTCTAGTGGCAATTAAACAGTACAATACAAATGTAGTATTTAACGTGATATTTCAAGGAATAACTTAACGCTATTGTAAGTGGGTGCCTAACGCGGTTTCAGCTTATAGACAGACACATATACTAGAAATAAAATAAACAAATTTTAGTAAGGCAGGAAATAGAGCAAGGACACT
Organism: Dasypolia templi; assembly: GCA_963555695.1. Lineage (NCBI taxonomy): Eukaryota > Metazoa > Arthropoda > Insecta > Lepidoptera > Noctuidae > Dasypolia > Dasypolia templi. The sequence continues at coordinate 7,413,451 of OY743158.1, forward strand.
TGGTAATACGAGAGCACTTACAAAAGCAGTCACGGCATCTCCTGTCGAGTCTTGTCTCTGCCAACATCTTCCTCCGATTTTCCGGAGATACTCCTTCCTACTCCTACAGGTGCCCGACCGCACGTTAGGTTCGTTGCGGATCGCAAAGGAACGATTTGAGAACCGCCACTCTTATGCCGAAGAGTGGAGTCTCGACGCTCGACTCTCGCAGCGGACGGTTGTGTGCGTGCGCTCTCCTGCTCCCGGCTCAGTGTTCTGTTTCGCGTATCTATTCGTCGCAACCACGTGACGTCATCGTAGTCGCCCCGACCGCTCCGATTTAAAATCAAATCAAGAAATTGATTTTACATTTTAATCAATTAAAAAGTGCCTTTGTCAAGGCAAATCTATTGTTTCTTTTACGCGCATTTTGTGAGTAGCTTCACTAGGCCCCTTCTGAGTAAAACCACAGTTTCGTGGTCCTCGGTTGAAACCTTACGGTGCCAACGAAGCCGAGTGGAGTGTTGTCCCAATCACACCCGCCAATCCCCTTCAACCGAAGGCCTTGGGGGTCTTCTAGTCGGCTCTGGTGACAGTCTTCCTTTTCAGCTACTCACCTAGTGTCTTTAGGGTGTGTCTACACCCTTCGCGCTAGACTGGTCAGGGCCCCGTTCGCAAAATAAGACTGGCGACGGGTTACAAGATTAGGGCTCACCAATAGTTACTCACCTCTCTGTCTACACCCAACAGAGAGGGTCACACATCCCCGGGCTCATACACCCGGGGAGATAGGAATAGGGTTTAGGCTACGTGAGAACAAATTTCCACCATTCCCTCCCTAAATTAGATTCTCCTCCGACCATGGAGGACGCCTTTATTTTGGCGTTCCTCAGAGAGGTCCTTCTTAATGACCCCGATTTTCTTGCGAGATATGGCGACAAGCTATGTCATCGCTCCTCCCCCACTCCGTCCCAGGGCGCACTCGCAAGCCCGATGTCGCCACCTGTTGCTCAATAAGGCATTCCAGCCATTATTCCGACAGACAATGTTCCGGCCGCTATTTCATCCCCCATTGTCTAGCCCGCCATTATCCCGGCAGTAAATACTCCAGCCGCTAATCCGGCCCCTATTGTCTCGCCCGCTTTTATCCCTGCCGCCATTGTCACGGCCTCTATTGTTCCGGCCGCCATTGGCTCAGAGACAACGGAGCTGCGCACCGCAGTTGTAAACACGACTCACCCGGAGAGCATGGACACGTCAGTCCCGCTCTCCGAGAACGAAGCCCTCTCCTCCTCCTCCAACGAAGACGACTTCGAAGTCGTCGGAAAGGGAGGCAAGAAGAGGAAGGTAAAATCCTCCTCCTCCGCTGGCCCGGCCAAGGCCCAGAAACAGGACACGGATACCCTACCGTCTCGTCCAACTCTCCTCCCATCCCTCCTCCGCGGGCCAGTCGCCCCGCAAGCCTCATTAATTGTCCTCCCGCTCCTACCGCGAGGAAGCAAAAGCCCCCTACCCCGATCTACGTCCAGGATAAGTCCAAATGGACAGAAATATCTAAAATTTGTGTTGATCGCAAGATCAACTACAGTTACAGTTCCCACGTCTTCGGACTTTAGGGATCTCTCCCGTGCCCTGCGTGAAAGGAACTACTCCTTTCACACTTACTCCCTTCCGGTGGAAACCCCCACTCGCGTCGTCAGCGCGTACTCCAGGATTTAAGGTAAAGTCGGTATGCTCTCTGTCGGGCATATCAATCGAGAAACCTTACAGAACGCACATGATTGGGCAGTGTCATCGCTGCCAAATGTACGGCCAAATGTATGACAGGGAAAGCCTCCTTCCGCGCTGATTAGTCCGCAGAGGCCCGCTCTCTTTTTTTTTTGTTACGCGGCGGAAAATCGTCATGGATGTCCTCCAGGGAGAGGGGTCTGTCAGACTCTTAGTGACTAAAAACCACCCCGGTGTTCCATCTCACACCTACCTCGGGGTCGCGGGAACATATGATTCTTCCGCAACCCCGACTCGTGCTTGCCTGCCTCGGCGGGCCTCTTCGTGTTGGGAGGGGGAGTGAGGTGTTACACTTCTCCCGTAACGTCTAAGAGGGGCGCGCGTGGAACACGAGGCGCCGCCACCTAGGGTTCTGATGTATGGGGGGCGGTGGACGTCCCCGAGTCCGCCGTCTTTGGACCCATTTAGAGGTGCTGGAAGAGGGCGTTGTCCGCCCTCCACCTACGATCAACCCCTTGACCCTTGCGACGGGTCTGATGAATGGCCCCGTCGCCTACCATTTTTCGGCCGCAGAGGATAGGGAGAGCGGCCAACGACATACCGACACTTCTCTTTCCCTGCGGCCCCACCGCGTCCGCCATCATACGTTGGCGACCCCTTAAAGCCGCGGAAGGTAGAGAGAGCGGCGCACCGCAATACCGTCACCCCTCTCCCGCCGCGGCCCCACCATAGTTGCGATGTCGCCCAACAACACCGCAACCTTGACGTCGTCGGCTTGTCAGCAAAAGCCCTGACGAGCGGCCCCTCCTCTGGTTCATCTTAGCTTCACCTTGGGGCCCAAACCACGGCTACTGAGCCCCCCCGCTCGTCAATGCGGGAACCCATTGGGGGGGAGAGGCCCTCTCCCTGGGCTAACCTAAATCACCTTAAGGCTCCGGCAGTCTCGGTGCCCTCTAAAAACGCGCAACCCGTGCAACCCGCTCAACTACCAGCGCTGAAAGCTTCCGCCATCCAAGCGCCTTTTTTTTTTTTTTGTTCCCGGGGTGGAAAATCCTCATGGATGTCCTCCGCCCTGGGGCGGGCGGAGGGGTCTGTCAGACTCTTACTGACTAAAAACCACCCCGGTGTTCCATCTCACACCTACGCCGGGGTCGTGGGTGTGACACAAAATTCTTCCGCAACCCCGGCTGGGAACACTACGCGCGCCGCCTTCTCGGGTCCTGATGTTGGGGGGCGACGGATGTCCCCGAATCCGTCGCTCCTGGACCCATTTAGGGGGGCCGGAAGAGGGCGTTGTCCTCCTCCGTCACCCGGTGCGTCTGCTGCGGGCCGGGTCGAGAGTTGAAATATCTCTGTCCCTTTCCGCAGCCTCCTTCTGCGAGATGACCGTTTCGTAAAAGGAGACCACTGCGTCCCAGGACTCTGCGCCGCCGACCATCGCGTTCACGACGGCCGGCAGCGACAGGTCGTTGCCTACTTCGGTGATGAGGGCACGGCGCGGCTCCTCCCAAGCGGCACACTCTGCCAGCGTGTGCCACGCCGTGTCGTCCCGGCAGTCGACGCAGTGGTGACACCGGGCGTCCGGCTCCCTGTTTATGCGACACAGGTACTTCCCGAAGCAACCATGCCCGGAGAGCACCTGCGTCGCCTGAAACGTCAGGGAGCCGTGCCTTCTCCCGAGCCAGCGGTCGAGCACTGGCTGGATCGCCTTGATGGTGCTGAGGCCGGCGGTAGGGCGTGAAAGCCTCACCCGCCATTCCGCCACCAGGACCTCGCGGAGCTGCAACCGATGCTGCTCGATATGTTGCTGCATCGGTCCATCCAAGCGCCTACGGGAGCCCCCGCGGCCCCTACGGCCTCTCCAGCGGCACTTCAGGGAACCCAGGGCCGAAACAGCGCCCAAATAATATTTAGTAAAAACGCGGCCCTCTTCACCACCGCCCCGGATAAAATGGCGGAAGAAATCGTTGCTGCAAATGGCAACGCACGTCGCATTTTGGAAACCCTCAGCACGTATCCCGAGATCTCGCAAGTACTAAATTCACTCAAATATTAATCCGTTATGGATAATACGAGAGCACACTGCTCCAAACCTCGGTCCTTTAAATTAGGCTTTTTCAACGCAAATGGCGTTTCAGGTCAACTATGAACTAGTTCGAAATGACAGGTCTCGCAATGAAATCTTTGTATTGCATCCCTATAGACCCACCTCCTCTCTTCTCCCATCTAGAGACCTCCATCTGTTGGCTCGGCATGACCGGTCACCAACCGATCACCATTATCTCCGCCTATATCCAACCAGACAATGATCCGGAGGATCCCATCTCTCTACATAAGAACATCACTGCCCTCTTCGGTATGAGTGACACCGTCATCTTTACGGGGGATCTTAATGACAAACACCCGGCGTCGAGTAGTAGCACGACTTCTACCAGAGGTAGGTTTTCAAGTTAGACAAATCTCTTAACTTTATTCGATGTAGCGCTGCTCAAGAATGTGAACCTCCGTTTGCAATCTATAGAGACGTTCCACAAGCTTAACTCTGACCACCGCCCAGTAGTCATGAATCTTGCTCCTTACTCGGGCCCGATCGATCCCAACCGCCCCCCTCAGACCCAGATGATAACCTTGAATGATGGAGGAAAGTAAGCGAAAGACTGAAATCCAGCACGTCAGCTCACTTGGACATCATCTCCGATTACATAGTGTCAGTCGCCGATACGACGGCCGCAATCGACTCGTTTCAGAGCACGTCCAATTCGTATTGACGGATTGTTCACGGGAACTTCCGGTGATGGAAGACCATCGCTGGAAACTACCTACTGACGTACGTGACTTGATAACCGAGAAGAACGCGGCTATTCGTGCCTACGACTCCTTCCCTTGTGACGCGAACAAAGCCCACATGCGCCATTTACAGCGTGCTGTAAAGAAACGTGGGAGGGTAGGGGAGGTTCTCTGAGGGCTGGAACAAAATGCTAAGTGTACTCGAGCCCACCCATCAAGCCTTCTGGCACTTGCAGGGGAAATTGCGTTCCTCTGAAGGGGTTCACTATGCCTCCTCTCATCCGCCTCGACAAGAGCGTCGCTTTTGACAGTACCTACAAGGCCGAATGTCTTGCCGACAGGCTAGAGTCCCAATGTTCTCCCAGCTCTCAACCAGTAGACCAAGCCCACCTGAACAGGAGTGGAGTAAGGCCACCAGCACTTTACATAAGCGCAAAACCCGATCGCCGTCCTACCGTCCTCGCCGCCGAGGCCCGCCGCGACGCCCAAATCCACGCCCCTCCCAACCCTTGCTCGAGCCAGCCCGCGCCGCTGAGCCTGTAGCTTTATATTCGTCCCAAAATCACTCATATCCTGATCCGGCTAGTCCCTTGCTGCCCTCTTCTAGCGACGCCCTAAGCCGAGGTTCGTACCCCACAGGGGGTGCCCTTAGCGTGCAGTCGCTTAGTTTTTAGTTAGTATTTAAGTTTAAACCTGTCTGGAGGCCTTAATTTATTAGGGCAACCACAGGCGAGTCCGCTTAAGCAGACGACAACCTCATTGGTTGACCTGCCAGATGCCATTCCCAAAAAAAAAAAAAAGGCCAAAGAGTTGTATTCGAACTTAGAGCGTCGCGATCCTACCGCCGCGAATGCGCCAGTTATGTTTCGACGATCGGGAATTTGGTTTTAAAAAAACTTTATTTAACACAAATTATTTTAATTGCAGGAAAACAGTGTATTAACTTGAAGGCTGATATAAAGACTGACCTTCTTCAAATATCTCTCTATCATCTTGTCAACTCATCCAACTAGTAAATAAGCCGTCATTTTAACTCCGCCTCTAGTTGGACCGGGGACAAAGTGAAATTGTTAATTGATTAGAGGATTAGATTAGTCCGATTGTACTGGTCAATGGACCAAAGTTACCGAAACGAGGTAGATTTATTTCGGTCATGGTCGATTTGGCATATAAAGCCAAGGGGCGAAACGGTATTTGTCAACACTTTTCAGAGAATTTGAAGTACAGGTTGGGCAAATAACAGGTATACGCTTTTATTATTATTCATTTTATTCTTTATATTTAAATATACTATTTAGGTCCGGCAATTAAGTATGGACAAAAATGTCAGACAAATGTACACCGCTAGCATGGCAGATGTGCACCATTTTCTTTGCGTTTTTAATTACATTTTCACACATTTACTGCGTTATCTCAGTGAGTGTGTCTCGGATAATTTGTATTAATAATTAAAAGGTTCATTATCATTAGCTTGTTAGCATAGCCCCACAGAAAAGTCAGGAGCTGTTAAATCCGAGAATCTTGGGGGTCAGTCAATGTCACCGTTTCTCGAAACCCGGAAACGTTATTTTCAATTTGTCGATTCGGTTGAGCAGAATGTTTTTTTTTAAACATAATGTTCAGTTGTAAAACGCTCCATATCAAATTTGCCGTATCTATCATGAAACAGCTGTCATATATGCCACCTAAACAAAATTGCGGTAAAAAAAGTTGTATACCTCCAAGTTGTCCACCCTGTATATTGTTTTCTTCGGGTGTCTTCGAGAGTTTTCGTCGACTATTTCGGTATCTTGTTTACATTAATTTGAGTTGTTCATCATCTGCCTAGCCTTTTCCGCAATGAGTCGGGGTCGACAACCTGTCTAATTAAATGCAACTGGACACCAGTATTTTACATGGAGCGACTGCCTATGCCTGACTGATTTATTTATTTATTTATTTATATATACTTTATTGTACACCACAAAATGACATAATAAAAAAATATATATCATACTAAAAACATACAATGGGCGGCCTTATCTCTTTCTTTCTTTCTTCTTTCTTTCTTTCTGATCTTCGCAACCCAGTTATGAGAGTATGATACTCCTTAGTAAGACTTTCGGGCCTCTGATTTCTCGTAGCGACTGTCAAAGATCTACAAATGTCAGTCGAGGTCGACGGTTTAACGTGCTTTCCCAGGCACGGGAGGTTTCAATATGTAATGGATTGTGGAGTCACCCATCTACGGACAGACCTCAGCAAGCTTAGCTTATCCTTAGACCCGTGTGGCTGTTATTATTTAGCCACCAACCCCTCAAGTTAATTTGAGTACTTCGTAAATCATAATCAGCCTATAATGTTCCCACTAATGGGATATGACAGGTCTCCTCTCGGTGAGATAGAGTAGACAGTAGCACCACGCAGGCCCAGTGCGAGTTGGTAGATGTCACGTGTTTTTGAATTTTTGGTTCTAGGACATGCCGGTTTCTTCACGATGTTTTCCTTCGCCGTTTTGAGAGCAGTGGTGATGAAATAGTTGACGCAAAGTATAGCTATCGCCTCTCAGGGTTCGATCCTACGACCTACTACTCGAAAGTTGCGGCTGGTACCACTGGGCCACCACCGCTCTCTGTAATTTGAGTAGGTATTTAACTTATTGTAGCGTTATTTGCTTGTTTAAAAACTACAAGTAACCCTTAAGTAAACTTTATTGTGTAATAGAATTTGTAATCTTAACGTCATCATTGACCTTTGCCTATCCTAATATTTTATGGAGGAAAGATTTGATTGTTTGTTTGTATTGACTAGGCTCCGAAACTACTGAACTGATTTGAAAAATTGTTTTACCATTAGAAGCCGAAATTATGTCTGATGAATATAGGCTACTTTTTTTTCGAAATCCACGCGGACGAGGTCGCGGGTGAAGTGCTAGTCTAAAATAAATTATGAGCAATATCAGCTTTCAAAATCTAGTCTAAAATAAATTATGAGCAATCCAGGTTTTAAACCATCTGTGTGCAAAACATGCGCCAATTCATCCAGACAAACAGACAAAGATTCTTCGTTACAATCTATTAAATGTATAGATGCTAGAAATATTTGCTTATCAGAAATTCTGAGATCAGAATTTGAATAGTAATTTTACTTCACACTGAAGTCTACTTGTCATTCTATTTTATTTTGTTTAAGATTTCACCCTCAGGCCAAATCTGGGCTTCTCAACGTTTGTGATAACGCCCCCTCGTGGGCGTTTGAGACTTTCAGAGGGCATTAGAAGACCTAGAAAAAATCAGGGGGCGTTTAGACGACCATATTATGTATAATATTACACGTTTAAATATAGGTGTTGAAGACTGTAAGTAAAAAACCGGAGGGTGTAGAAAAAAAATACTCAAAGTGGCGGTGGGCAAAACAATATTGAGAACCTATGGGCTAGACGTCCTTAAATATTCATTGAAGTTGATAAAAATTTAAATTTCATATTTATGAAATGACATTGCGGGCTTAATTCTGATTGGCTTTCTCGGACTCTTTTTTTGCATTCTAGGTCGTTATAGAGGTATGAGGAACAAGGACTAAACTACAACATTCTCTAAGCAAATGGCAGGATCTTCCGACCAGACGGGTGTTGTGTGGTGGGCTACTGCTTGATGATTGATGTCGAGATTTTGTATACCTATCTTCTGGTCGCGCGAATAACTCTGCTTGCGCGATGCAGGATGCAGCATTTTGCGTGACGTGTTTTTGGTGCTCGGTTTGCGTGTGGCGTTGTAGAAGCCGCCACTGAATTAAAGGGTGGCTATGAAGCAGGGTCGTTGATCACTTACCATCAAGACAGTTTTTTAGTTACCTCTTCCGGACTTCCGCAAAAGCACCCACATCGCATGGGCATAGCCAACTAGTTATCATCAGCTGCATAGTTTTCCCAACTACTTTGGGGTCGGCTTTCAGTCGTATAGGATGCTGCTGAATACCAGTTTTTTACATAGAGCGACTTCCTATCTGAGCTCGACAAACCAGCGACTGGTAACACGATAACACTTGGTGAGACTACGTATCTTTTTATTTATTTAATACTTATGCACAAGGATGTACAGAGGCGGACTTAATGCCATAGGCATTTTCTACCAGTCAACCTTTGGGTGATGCAGAGGCAAACAGTGGTAGGTGCAATTTATAAAAAAAAAACATTTGATAATAAATATTTAAACATAAAGATACCTAAACTATAAATATGACACATGTAAATACCTAATTATATATAAATATAAGCACAAATAAAAATACATAATTAATGAATATACTAATAAACAAAAAAAAAACAATAAGAAAACTATACCGTTATGATGATGCTGCCAGCTTGATGCGAATGTGCTTATGAACTTTAATTTTAAAGGCTAATCGGTCGCCTGACTACCCGTAACGACAATCAAAGATCAGAAAATATGACAGCCGTTATCAACGGCTTAGAGTGCTTTGTGTCAGGGCTTTCGATATGTAGTGGATGGTCACCTATCTACGGATCGACCTATGCAAGCGTTACTTATCGTCGCGTTAGCTTTAGCGTTAGCTTCATTGCCATCGATGACAATTAGCTGAAATGTTACCTTTACACCCATTCCTACCCTTTATTCCGAAACATACGAACTTACTCCACAATTTCATAGTCTCGTAACCAGAAAGTTTTGCCCAAAAATAACTCGACTCAAAGGCGTCATTATTCAAATAAAAGTTTGCGACCTACGTGAGGAACGGAGTTGGTTTTGGATTTCTCTTCATAAATGTCTTGATTGACAGTATTCAGACGATTCGGATACTTTCGGCGTACGAAAACTTTTAGGATGGTTACAGGAAGTAGGACAGATTGTCCTAAGCTTACTGGTTATGAATATACGTTTTTGATGTAATTTAAACCATGGTAATTTTTTGCAGACTTCAAAAATTAGGACACTCTCAATATTTTTAAAACGGAATTTTCAGTAATAAGAGGGTGCAGCAAGACATAAAACAATATTGTTTCACCCGCGCTTCCTTGCCTACCCCTCTCATTAAACACGACGAAAACAAAAAACAATCCCTTCCCGCCAGCAGAAACTTTTCGCCCATCGTATATCGGTAGGTATTTGAATTTAAATATTCTGTAATTAGTATACGCAAAATAATCAGATGATACCGTTTTATTTAATGTACCTAAGTACATATGATCGCTGTGTACAAGTAGGTATATTATTCAATTATTATTTCCGTGAATCTGTTACCGATGCTGGTGGTTTGTTAGATTTGAGAGTAGACCAACTTCAATAAAATGAAGATTTAAATGTTACCTCACGAGATACGTTCTATAAATTTTCGATTCCGAATTGAAGGACAAACATAACGTTGTAATTGAAAAAATATTGTATCATACTTGTTGGAATCAATTGAACCAAAATATCAATAATCTAAGACGTTTCTTGAACCGTAGTGATCAGCAACCCTATTCCTCGAATGGTTTTTCAATTACAATAATTAAATGAAATATGATCATTGTCCATAATTTTCAATTAAATTCTTCAGTACGTATTATTAAACATCTCTGTTTATTTTGCCTCTACTATACTTTAAGCTTAAACTCAAAAATTATGATTATAGTCATGTTTTGGAACTAGAAACTCAATGGTGACGTGACAAAGTTCAAATTCCAATGTATCCAAATTTTATTTAGGACCTTGTACAAGTCGGACTTCACGACGTCTTCGTGGAAAACGGTGTTATCCAAGTAAAAAAATTAATGGTATAGCGTGGATTTTTGCGGGATCCTGCAAAGTCCATTAGCAACAGTGTCACTATATAAATAATAATAGATTTTCACTGCATTGTGCAAAGTCAAATGACATGTGTTATGAATACCTATCCTGAGTGAAGCGTGAGTAGAAAAAAGTCACCTCCGAAAACATTTGTAAAAAAGAGGCCAAGTTCTGAACGAATAGTACAGGATAGTCTACTTCACCGATAAAATTATTGGCATCTATGTAAGTGCGTGCCAAAGGTATATAAGTCGAAAGTTTATTAAGAAACCCAGGGGAGCAAATCACGAGAAAACTATCCGAATGAAAATTTTCATGACCCGTGCTCACCTTTCGTATTTCTGTCCGCAATAAACCCATTACCTTTTTTAGTTTACAGATTTTGTGTAATCTCCAATAATATTGTTATACCAATAAACTACTTATAAGCTGAATTTCGAGTTACAATTTGATTTGGGGGTTGGTCAAAAGTTGCTCGAAATGGTTCGTCTAAGGTTACCCTTAAACGGAGTTTGTTAACAAAACAATTTGGATCCTAAGTTATGAGATCTAAAATCTTCTGCATGAACTTTATAACTAATTGGCTAGCTGGCTATTTCGTTTTCTCCACAAGAAAATTTTCGGAAATGCAGAGCAATGGCGCTAGTTATACTTTATCAGTCAATAATCTGTCAAATAAAATGTATGTCTTTTCGATTTTCAAATTTCAACATTGAATTATTATATCATTTTTATTTTATGGTTTAACCTCGGTATTTATCCAGTTTATCAATTCTTAATGATTTGAATAATCGTTTTGGAAGTGGTATTTGCATGTTTTCTATTTCACAGTTTCTTTCCTACAGTGTGATAAATTACCTAAATATTATTTACGTAAATAAATTACATCCCAGAGCAGCCGAAAATTTGATCACAGACCTCTCGTCTCAATAGAGCGACGGCGACTGACATATTGTTAGTATACTCTTTGGCGACTGATTTGTGAAACAAAAATATGCTTAAAATTCCCGCAACGTGCGACGGAAGATGACTTCTACCACGAACTAAAAACGTCATCAGTGCTAAAAGCTTGTGGTCGTCTTAAAAACAAAAAAAAGGAATTAAAAAAAAAACTCCACAGTATTTTTGCTTTGTATTTATACAAATAATCATAAAATTTTCATTAGCATTTAATTTAAATTATAAAGTACAAATAGAAAATACGTTAAAATTAGAGGTAATTACGTGATGTTCTTTATCGAGAAAATTTCAATCTAATATGTGATGTGTTGCTGTTCCACAAATATGTAGTTAGGAAATATCATGTAGAGTTATATTATTTTTATTTTATACCCTAATCTATAAATATCATGAAAAATCAAATTGGAGATAGGCAATTTTGGTTAATACCCCCTCTTAACCATCAGAAACATAATTATTGTGTTGAATGCTTCTGCCAACTAACTAAAATTATTTAGATTAAAATTCGCGACATTCGCACTCAAACAATAATACGTGAACATTTGTAAAGTTCCAATTATAAGTCGTATTCAAATCATCTACTATCTTGAATTGAAATAAGTAATTTAGCATCACAATGGCATGCATATCAATATCATCGCTAAAATACACTGGGCCGCAAAGAAATCGAGTCGTTAACAATAAATCTCAATAACTTCCAAAATAATTGAGTTAGCTACATGAAATAAAGATTGTACTATAGACAAGTTGATAGTGCTTAAATCAATGTCATAAAACTTTATGATCATACTCGTAAAGTTGATTTGGAATAAAAGTAATTTAGGCAAAAGTTACCAATTTCACTAGATTTCAAAAAGTTTTACGTTATCAAAAATTCAATTTATACACATTTCGTATTTCCTCCACTAGCTGTTAAAATAGCCTTTCCACCTGATTTCTGACCTGATTCTGAGGAATATTCGGAAGACGTATGTAGTCAGCGTTAGACAGTGAGAACTGTTGGTGTGTCGCTATCAACCGTTTAAAGAGTGCTTCAACTATTTAAAGACAAGTATCCTCTAATCTAATATTCGCAGACCAAGAACAGGCCGAACAAGGTGCACTCCAAGGGCTGTCCCGCACTGTCGCGGGAGGATCGATATAAGGTGTCAACAATGTTGGGTAATCGATTTCAAACGTCTGGTGAAGTAAAAAAACACCTTCTACGTACTGGAGGAAGCAATCCAAACACGTGTACAGTAAGGCTGCATCTTGCGACCTGCAAATGATCCAAAAATCGAAAGGCAGCATCGAAAATCCAAGGCTGAGTTACGAAAGAGAACACATGACGTGGACTCTGGATGACTGTCAAGAGTAATGTTTTCGAACGAGTCAAGGTTCATGATATGCAAGCACGATGAAAGTCAAAGAGTTTACAGAGGCGCTAGAACCAAACTTGCATGGAAGAGAAATTTTAATACGCGGAGGCTCCATAAACGTATGGGCTGGAGTTTCTTCCGAAAGCCGCACCGTGCTAGTGATGATATAAAATGGCACTTTATCTGCAGAAATATGCGTGAGTGAAATCTTAAATTAGTATGTGTGCCAATTTTTTTATAAAATGGGCGAGATTGCCATCTTTATGCAAAATAACGCTCGTCCCCATACACCTCGGATAGTGTTTGACTACCTAAGATGTCGCTATTAGATTTGAACCCTATCGAGCATGCCTGGGACGAACTGGCACGACGTGTATGCCAGCGAACCTCCCCTGCAATCACGCTTCCGGAACTTAAAGAATCACTAATAGCGGAGTGGGAAAGTTTTCTTCGAGCATTCGTATAACAGCTATATTATCAGCTCGTGGTGGCAAAATAGAATAGTGATTTGTGTAATAATTGCAAATTTGACACCATAGCACATATTTCGAAATCTTGTGAAAATAGTAATTTTTACTTAACTTACTTTTATCCATAACAAACTTTCATCATCTTGAAGTTTCATGACATTGATTTAAGCACTATGAGTGTCTCTATTACAGTCTTTATTTCATAAAGCTAGCTCCAATATTTATTGAGGTGTTTTTTATTAACGACACGCTTTCTTTGCGGCCTAGTGTACCTACATTCTGTCAAAAAAGTATCGGGAATTAATGATTTGTTGTTGTTAGATTGACACAACTGTTTTCCATTTGGGCACGGAGTTTGAGTTGTATCTGTTATTTAGATTAAATACGAAGTGTGTATTGCTAATTTCATTATACACAAAAACATCGAACAGAGAGTTTCAAGTCTAACATTTTGCATCGCCAATGGAATTTCGTGTTCGGAGTCACTGAAAATGTTCCATAAGGCTTACGGTCAATCGACTTTATCAAAAAATACGGGTACAAAGCATTCAAAATGGGTCGTGATGTGATGTAATATTTGCCTCGCTCTGGTAGGCTTTCAACGTCTTCAACTGAAGTTAGCATCGCAAAAGTGAAGGAAATAGAGTTGAAAATCCTCATGCAAGTTTGAGAGAGATATAGCCGCTTAACTTTCTGTGTCTCACGAGTCGATCCGTACCATTTTAAATAATCACTTGGGTATAAAACATGTTGCCGCTCGACTAGTCCCAAGATACCTGATTTTTCTCTAAAAACTCAATCGCAAAAGAGAGCGACTCTTATGCGATTGAGTTTTTAGAGAAAATTGGATGACATGCTAAAACGAGCCAATTCCGACCCAACATTCATAAATCGCATTGTTACTAGTGACGAGACGTAGGTTTACGAGTTTGACAAGCAAACTAATCAACAAGCATAGGAGTGGTGCCTTCCAACGGAACCGAAAACGAACACGCCAAAGTCGATCAAAAGTCAAAGTCATGTTGACTGTTTTCTTTCACTATCGCGGAGTTGTGCACTCGGATTTTTTTTCTTTCCGGAAGGTCAAACGGTTAATAAAAACTATTATTTGAGCATTATGCGGCATTTACGAGAGCAAATTAGACGAAAAAGACCAGAAATGGGTAAAGATAATTCTTGGATTTTGCATCACGATAATGCGCCTTTGCAAAAGGCCATCATTGTGTACGAATTTTAGACCAAAAACTCAACAAATACCATCGAGCAAGCTCCTTATTCGCCAGATATGTCTCCAGCCGACTTCTTTCTTTTTCCTGAACTCAAATTACCACTTCGTGGCACCCGTTTCCGTTCGGTAGAAGACATAAAGGAGAATTCGCGTCGAGAACTGAACACAATTCCGGAAAAAGCGTTTAAACAAGGTTTTAGGCATCTTTTCTGAAAGTGCATACTTTGAAGGCGATTTAAATATTGTTTTATGAATAACTAACATTTTGTGTATTATTGATCTTTTCTCGGTACTTTCTTGACAAAGTAGTTTATCAAAACAAGTTCCTTTAATCCGAATCTCATGAATCCTCAGCAATCTAAACAGCATCTAATTTAATTAAATACAACCCATAAACCAACGTAAAAGGTACTTCTCCTTTTCATTTAACTAGTCCCCTACCCAAATAGTTAATCCCGTGAGCAATCTCTGCTTCCGAAGTAGAAAGAATCATACAATTACACACAACATTAGCCATAGTTTGCAATTTGTGATTCAAATGTGTGGGGGGCGACATTGCAAGGGGGCGACAGATGTGTTCGTTACTTCGTGTAAATCTGGGCCGGGTTTATTAGTAGGGGGTCGTGGTTCCGTGTCCTCTTGTTTGCGGTTCCTCTTGGGGAGGAAAATGCTAAGTAGTTACGCGGTAATGGCGCTACTTAGATCCTTATGTAAATGAGCAACTTAAAGGTTTCTTCGGCAGAATTCGTAAAAACTATCATTTCCGAAGTAGAGCGATTTCGATGTCTAAACGAACTCAGGCAAGCATTGACAAAGTCTAGAACGTTTAATAGCACGTGAGTTATCAGTAAGTTCAAGTGTCTCAGCGGACGTAAAATATCGCTGTGTTTTTTTTTCGCGCACTGTATCTTTAACGCACTGCTAGTCGCCGAGAGTTGAAAAGCTCTACTCTATTGGATTCCCAATACTTCCGTTCAACACCGAGAGTTGAAAATACAGTGCAAGAAAAAATCCCGGCGCGATATTTTCTGGTCCTTGCGAACGTGGTCTACAAAGAGAATATTTTTATCTCTCTTACTTTCTTTTTTACCCAATGCGACAAATGCCAATTATGAACAATGCATTCCTTGTGGATTCATCCAGAGAACAAAGGAATAAGCGGCACCCCAAAAGTTTAAGGTCTTAGGCCTCCCATATACTCTGCGATATACTTGCGCAAATTTAGACTTGCGTAAGTACAGTAACATAAAATATGTTGGAAGATTTTTGTGAAAGTTTCTAGACTTGTGTGATTTTAAATACTGGTGCAAGTCTAAGCTTGCGCAATTATATCGTCACATGTATGGCTTCTATTAAATTTCTTCAGTTCACGTCACTTTTACATTTTTTATCAGAAACTCAAGAAAAATTGCATACACGAGCGAAAACCATTAGATTTATTGACTTTCGGAACCGACCGTCCACCGAAAAATTCCACTCGGGTCCCCCACGTTGCAACATCGCGAAAAATGTCGCCCCTACTCTGATTAACGATTAGGTCTACCCTGCTGTGCGGTGAACATAACATCACGTTTGTAATCCCTCTTGAGGTAGGTGACGTCTATAATATGTTGTACAGTCAGCCACAAAAAGATGACCAGAGGAGCAATTCCCGTATTTTTAAGAACGTTCGCATGCTGATCTAAGTCTCAATCTCTGTCTCTGTCGCTGAAATCGGATTGCGACTTGCATTTTAACGTTTTTTAGTACGAGAATTGGCCTGCAGAATTTATTTAATTGTTTCCAAATTTTTGCTTCATAATATTTTTGTAGCTTGAACTATGTGTGGCCACAAATAGACGCTCACAAGAGGTAAAGCGCGGTCACTATTGGCCTGCATAAGAGAAGCAATGACACAACTCTTGTAATTTTGTGCAAAATATGAAGTAATTATCTATTTACTCGAAAATCTGTTCAGTAATTGAAAATAAAAAAACACCAAGTTCTGTATTTAAATGTGGTACGCTATTATTTTTTTACCAACAATTTGTTATTAATTTTACCAACGCGACGTACGTTGATAAGTAACACGGATAATTTTGTTGGAAGATCATTCAAGTTTAGTTTACCATTTTTTTTGTATCAATAAATCTTTTCAAAACATGTTTGGAATACAAGAGAGTCAGCGCCTTATTCGTAGCTATTGGTTGATACAGTATTATGGAACTCAAAATCGTAGACATCTTTGTGTAGTGTATTATACAGGGTCAAGCTACTAGCAAAACTAGCTAGGGAAACTCCGCAGACTGATTACGTAACGATGAAAACAAAAAAAAAAACAAACAAAAAAAAGTTTTTTTTTTGTGATGGGGTCGCGTTAGTGTGTTCATTTGGAATGTCAATTAAAAATAAAAATAAAACTTGTGTAAACTTAGCAGACTTAGTATCGACATCTTAACATGATAAAAAATATTTTCTCAACTCAAACTTTAAGTAACAACAATACCAGCGCGGCAGCGGTCGCAGATCCCCAAAAAATAAAAAAAACTTTTTTATTTTTATTTTATCGTGTTTATATGTTTATATCGAGAGACTATACAGAGAGACTGAATGTACAACCACATTTCGTCAGCTTTATATTTAAGTCACAATAATTGGGCGAGACTATTGCCGTTAATCGGGCTACTACTGCGACATTCCTCATGGAGAAACCCAATAATACTTTGCCTGATCCGAGGATTGCCAACGAGTTTGAACTACAGCACCTTGTCTCAATCTAAGCGATCGTAACGCGAAGGAAGGCCAATTCTCGTAATTATAAAACATTCAAATTCAAGTTGCAATCTTATCACAGCGACAATCTTCGTCAAAAACTTGTCAAAAATTCGTGTTAGTTGAGATTAGAATGCGAACGTTCGTCGCGTTCATTGTCTTCGGCGAACATTGAACGTGTCGTCATGTTGAAACAGGAGCCTTGCGATTTCCCGAAAAAAAACTGACATTGAAAGCGACGATCGTTGACATTTTACATCATTGAAAAAGGTCAGCTTCGTAAAGGCTCCCGCAGACTGGCGCGACGCGACAGCGCGACCCGACTCTTGCAAAACAATTCATATGAAAATTCACGCTAATTGTTCTACAAACCTCGCGTTGCGCTGTCGCGTCGCGCCTGACTTTTGGAGCCTTAAAGCGTCACGCGTCGTCTCTCTCTCACTCTTAGCAGTGTGACAGCCTCTTCCTAAAGCTACAGTCCACCTGTCAGAGCGACAACTCTAGTAACTAATAAAGATCGAATTCGCAAAACACGTATTCGTTTGTATGATCCTCGTCGAAAGTCGCGTCCGGGTACTATACTACTACGTATATGAACTAGTTCGTAGTGATTTTCATGAATGGCCTCATTTGTCTGCAAGCCACCACAATTAGCTCGATGTGTTGTGGTATTCAGCTCACTAACTCCTCATTTCGCTAAATTTACTTGCGCTTTGTAAGGGACGTTGCATACAGTTACTTGTTCAATATAGACGTAGTTGTTCTGTTGTTGTTTTAAAGAGTAAATTACCTACACAACTAAAAATATTGTTTGAAAAGAAAAAGGGAGTTTTGTTAGTGACGATACTTCTAAAACTTTAATTTTGGTTATAAGATTGCTACAGTAACGAACCAGTCGTTATATTCGATCATGACTTTTCCACATCCACAGCTCGTATTTTCTCCTAACACAAAAAACAATCGACTTATTGTCAGAACAGTTACAATATTACAACTATTACTCCGTACAGTTCGTGCAAAACTTTATGAGCCCTGAACGTAGGCCCGGCTATGAAACCGCGCATGGTACAGCTGAGTGCACAAACAATATTGTAGATGAGAAACATTTTTTATATTACCCACTAGTATATGCCTACCTACAGCATTGATTTGTTCATCACAAAAATAATTAGCTTTTAGGTACTTTTGCAGCCACTCGCGTGCAACTTCCGAGAGCTCATAAAGTTTTGGCAGCCATTACTCCTACAATATAATACAATCATAGTGTACGCGACCTAATATAGAATCTCTGCAGCCTGTTATCGGTGTTCACACTTCACATAGCTCTTCGCTCAGACTTAGCGCGCCTTACATTGTGGTGGTATTATTATATTGCAACGTCTAGCTTCAGCAGAAATATGAGGAGAAATTCGTTGTTCTGGATGTTTTGAAAAATAGCTTTCAGTGGTGTGATTTATGCTATGAATGTTAAAGGAAAATAAAGTACGGAAGGCCTAGAGAAAGTGGTATTCTATCAGCGATAACTATGATAGAAAAGTCAAAAATGTAAGGGACTGACATGTGCTACAGGAAATTTCATATTAACTTGTTGAAAGTCGTTGTAGAAATACGAAACGCAGTCATAGCGATTACCGCTCGTCTAGGCTTTTTTTCCTTTTTGAAATTTCAACATTCCATCATTATCATGTCATGCTAAATCAACTCAATTCAGTTTCCTTTAAAGTGAGCATTAATAATAGGTACATTCATAATCAGCCTATTACGTTTCTACTGCTTGGACACAGGCCTCCTCTCATTTATGTTTAAGTGTCGCAGCATTATGCTTAGTTAATGGGCCCTTTATCCTCGTACAGGACTTTGTTTTATTTACAATTTATTTTGTTTCAGTTATTTTAGTTCAGTTTGTAATACTGCATATCACACTACGTACTGCTTTCTTTTCTTTCTCTCTGTGATAGGGAATGGGCCGTAATCAACCACGCGGGCCCAGTGCGGGTTGGTAAATGTCACATGCCTTCGAATTTTTGCTTCTAGGATATGCCGGTTTCCTCACGATGTTTTCCTTCACAGTTTTGACAGCAGTGGTGATGAAATAAATTACACAAAGTAAAGCGCCTGCCTAGGTTCGTACCCACGACCTACAACTCGTAAGTCGGGGCCGCTACCAGTGGGCCACCACTGCGCGGAAAATAAGTAAGCTCAATATTCAGAACAAAAAATTCAATACCCAGCATTTTCATGACGAATAAACTTGGCTTTTCGATAAACCGGTCATATTTCCTTACAATCCTTACGTCTACAGTTATAGGAGTTACAAATGCTGACCTAAAGTGCTTCATATAGTAATCTATATCCTACATTATGACCGGCCCACTTCAGTCTCGAATAAAAAATATATTTTTACTGAATCATAATAATTTTTATGAGTTTTTATGGTGATATCAAATCTTTATAGCTGCGGTATGCGTTTATGAACCTTTCAAGTGATAAAAACTGTTGGTGTCTTCTTCCAAGTCGTATTTATTAATGAAGAAATGCATTATTGGAACGAATTTTAATTCTCCTGGCCATTTGGGTTGTATAATTTATTGCTGGGTGGTTTGGAAATGTCTGCAGACTAGAAGAAAATTTTGAGGTAATAAAATTTTAATATTGATGGTGCTTCTTGTGAGATATTTTTTTTTGGATTATGTAACGAATAATGGTTATAACTTACAGTGTCTGGATGAAAATGTGGGTGTTCAATAGGGTCACTTCTGCCTAACCCTTTGGGATTACAGTCATGATGTTATGCTAGTCAATTTGTTGAGCGGAGCCGAAACTGAATATTACTGAGAGACGGTAGGTGGAGTGTAATTGGTCATCCACCCATCGGGCTGCTAGTCTGCCTACAAAAGACCGTAGGACTCGTAGTGACCAGGGAAGCATAGCACCACAGGATACCTATTGATTATCAGCAGCGGGTTGAACAAGGCCGCCAGTGATATATGATAAACTATTTTATTTCTGTTAGTAGGTTAGTACAAACACTTTTACACGTCAATTATATTTTAAAAACTAGATGATATCGGCATTTCCTATTCAACTACTATGAGAAGAAAGGCCGAAACAAACTAAGAGGTCACAGTCTCTTTTAAAGCCCAGATATAATCTTGATCAGATCATGTTAAGACCAACTAGATTATTGTCTGAAATGGTCTTTTGAGGAAAGTACCACACATATTATATTAGTTATTGAGTGGACCTGTCCAGTCAGTGCAGATGATGATCCTTTTTGAAATTCATAATTTACGTAACTATGACGAAAATATAGTATGTTCTGCTGGCTAATAAAATCTTTTTATCACATCATGCATGATAGGAAGGTATTTCAATTAAACCAGGGATCAAAAAAGCTAGACAAATAAAACAAACAGTTGCTCCAAGTCCATGAAACATCGCATAACTTATGAAAGTACTAAAAGCAAGCTTACTAAGACGGTTCATGCGCTCTAGTGATTTAGATTTATTCACAACGTTAAGTCTCAGATTTACCACCGATTTTTGGCTCAGCGTTATTCCTGTTATACGAGATTCCTGATATTATTATAAAATGTGTGCTTACAAGTTTGTGGCGGACAATAAATGTTGGTTTAGGACTCGTTCACGAGATCGCGCGTTGCAACCCGTTACGTCGCATTTCTATAAACAACTTCTTTCATTTGTTTTCTTCGCAGTCGCTGTCGCAAGACGCGTGTCGCCTTGAGCGTGTAGCTCATGGCAAAGGGGTTAGGTCTTACAGAATGTTGCTTTTTTGTAGTTTGGGCAGGTTTCCAAGTCATCCGTGTAGTTACAGGAAAGAATGAGGCTGTTAATAGAAATGATATTGCAAGGAGTTTTGTAGTAGAATCAAATCTTATAGTGATGTAAGGTTGCCGATGTACACTTTCAGCTGTTATCATTTCCAACAGACATGATACAAATGACGAGACAGCATTATATGTATCCAAATGGCTGAAGGGAATGAGTAATGAATTTTTTTGTTGTCTCATATTTTAGTTGAATATAATGTATATATACTTACACCATACAAAAAAAACAAGTAACCTTTGGTTAAAACCGATAATACACAGGAAAGTTGTAAAGAACGGGCCCAACCCAATTTTATGTTCACAATAATTCTTTCACGTAAAGTTTTATGAGATTGTACTCATACGCGGGGTTTTCGTTGACACGACATACTGACATGGTTCCGTGTTTATACTCTTAATAAAAAATATTTTTGTGACCTGCCCCCAATTTGTTTTATGTTTATGACTGTCGCTGGAGAGATGAAGAATCATCTGGTATTTATTGTAATTGGAAGTATTCTACATTGGATTGTTCTTGGGCCAATGCGTTTTCTGGTTTCTGGTGGTATTGAATTGGATTAGGTCTATATGGAGGTAATCTTATGGTGTTATTGTAATGCGAGCTTTGCACGGTATTTACGACTTTACAAATCAGCTAGTTTTATTCCATAGTTATCGTAGGTGTGGGGAATCCAAATGACAAGGCACGGGCTACTTAAATAGCTGAACAGACAACTGCTGCTGGGGAGTTTGTGATGCCACTTCTTTCCTGCTAAAGCATTAGGTAGTGGTGAAGGGCAGGTGTTTTGGGGGACTGGCTTATGTAATTTTTATGGTCAAATAGTGCAGAAATAGATTCTCAGCCTAGTTAGAATAAAATGCTTTTGATTTTGATAATATTATATCGGTTCATTTACACGGTTACAGTTTGGGCACAAGCATACAGTAATTGAAAGAGAAAGTGTCAACAGATAGATTATTGTACAGTAGATAAGCAAGCTACTCTCACGCAAGGAAGTTACAAATGCAATGGCGCCAGACGGCAAATAACAAGCGCTCGCCAGTTGAGATATGTATTTAAGTTTAACATGACTGCATTATTACTGAATATTTACAGAATAACTTTTATAAATGTCGAAAAACCCTATCAAAATCCATAAAAAGAATTACGTGGTCATACAAACAGAATATATAAAAACGACTTTGTTTTATAGGTACTAAAGTAAAAATGTAATTGTTATACACAAATTTAGATAAACTAAAATAACGAGGTGACTTCTGATAAACAGTATCCGCTTTTATAACAAGTTGCCAAAGACGGTTACAGAACTTAGCGATGGAAAGTTCAAAACCCATATCAAACGTGTGCTTATCAAAAAAGCACATTATAAGATTAAAGACTACGTCGCAGACAAAGAAGCTTGGAAATAACTCTTTCTGCACGTGTGACTTCCCTGATACCTCATAAACGGTATCACTATGTAAATTTCTAATAACAGCTCCCAAATAACGGTGTCTAATTTTGATTTTTATATTTATTACATGAATTTTTACAAAACTCTTAGACTTAATATTATCATTTTTTGACATTATATACCTACAATTTAAATTTCATCTCTTCATTAGTGGCTCTTGTGGACAGCATGTTAATTCAAATTTGTGTTACAGTTGAAATGGCAATCATGTCATTTGGTTTAAATTGGTTTTTAATTTTTATAGCATAATCAGCCTACAATGTTCCCACTGCTGGGACACAGGCCATCTTTCTGTGAGAGGGAGTGGGCCGTAATCCACCACGCGGGCCCAGTGCGGGTTGGTAGATGTCACATGTCTTCGAATTTTTGGTTCTAAGACATGCCGGTTTCCTCACGATGTTTTCCTTCACAGTTTTGAGAGCAGTGGTGATGAAATAATTTACACAAAGTAAAGCGTTTGTCTGGGTTCGAAACTACGGCCTACAACTCGTAAGTCGGAGCCGTTACCACTGGGCCACCACTGCTATCTTTTATTTTTCTACAATAGATTCTTTTATATTTTGTAAATGAACGTTGTAGTCCTTGTAGATTGTAAATTTATAGACCATTGTCTATTTGTTAAACATATGGCACTTGTTGACAGGCCTACAGTGTCCTCCCATACATATTAACACTGTTATCTGAAAACATTGAAAAAGTCAAATATTTTTAAAAGATTAACCATGGAGTTTCTTGCCGGCTCTTCTCCATAGGAAACGACCAATTGGCTCTAGATCTAGATTCTGACGTTTCGTGCCCTAAAAACCTACATGGTTTATGTAAAATAAAATATTTTGAATTGATTTGATTTGAAAGACTGTCAATATGGTTAATCATTTCTATTTTATTCTGCACGCGTAGCATGACAACCGTAGAAACCGGTTTTGTCGACATAAGAATAGACAACATGACAATAGAAAAAGACAAATTGACAGATTTCTTTCAAGACATGTAAACAATCTGTCATTTTGTCTATTCTTCCGTCGACAAAACCTGTTTCTATGCTCGTAATGATTATTTGTATTCCAAATTCAGTTTTCTTTGACGAGGAATAAAATGAAAGATATTAAACAAAATATTTAAGTTGTCATCCGGAATTGTGAATTTATTAAATAACAGTAAGTTTTTGTCAGAAAAGATTTAATTAAATAAATCAACCATAAAAAAAACAAATAAACCTAAGTATTACGTTATGAGGCGAGATTCTATAATCTTTATAGGTAAGAGATGCAATTAAAATGATTTTATGACGTTTGAAACATTATTACATGTACTAAAATTATTGTAACACCTTTTGAATACGAAGATACCCTGAGTATCTTCGTAAGCAAGTTACATAATAAAATGCCTATCAATATTATCTATAATATAGATAGAAGTTTTATTAGGTCACTAGCATCTGCTCGCGACTTCAACAGCGTTAAACCCTCGACCCACCCGTCGCATCGCATCGCCTGCCCACGCTATTATTTGGTTTTCCTTAGCGTTCCTTCTAACTTATTTTCTTTTTCTTTTAAAACCAAAGCGTTTGACTCTGTCTCCTGAACCTACACTGATCAACTTCGATAAGATGGAAACCATTGGAATCCGCGGTATGGCAATTAAAATCTTCTCAGACTATTTGTCAAATCGATCACAATGTGTGAAAATCGACTCATGGTATAGTGATGATGAAGACATCCGTTTTCGTCAGCCTCAGGGAAGCATTTTGGGACCCACACTCTTCCACATAAACAATTTGTGCCGCTTATCAATTACTAACTGCGATATATTCACATATGCTGATGATACGGCACTGGTTATATATGACGATAACTGGGATAATGCTATCACTTCAACGTAGGGCGGAGCTATCACTTCAACGAGTGATGACATGGCTTTCGGCGAATTTGTTGAATCTCAATATTGACAAAACCAAGATTGTCCGCTTCTCTCTACCTTACACGAGCGCCCCTC
Source organism: Dasypolia templi (assembly GCA_963555695.1). Lineage (NCBI taxonomy): Eukaryota > Metazoa > Arthropoda > Insecta > Lepidoptera > Noctuidae > Dasypolia > Dasypolia templi. The sequence continues at coordinate 7,437,780 of OY743158.1, forward strand.
CCATAGAGTCTAGTATAATCAGAGCCCATACCTGCCTGAATTTTCTGGATCACAGTAACAACGCTTGCACTTGTCTCACCCTGTCACTAGTTACAAGCACCTTGGAGTGGTAATTGATGAGCATCTTAGCTGGCGCCCCCACACTGATGCACTAGGCTCGCGAATCAGAAAATTAATTTATATTTACAAAGAACTGAGACACTCAGCTGATCGTGAAACCCTGTTTCTTGTTTATCAGATCCTGTGTGTCTCTGTTCTTACCTACTGTATTTCTTCTTGGGGAGGAACCTGCAAGACTCACCTGATTCAGGTTGAACGAGCGCAGAGGGCCATTCTTAAAGTTATGCAGTTCAAGCACAGATATTACCCAACTGCCCTGCTCTATTCGGAATCAGACTCTTCATTCTACGTGCGGTTTTATGCCATCATTCTTTGCTTCCTCTTGACAATAAACTTTTAAAAAAACGTAAAGGTTACCCAGTTTGTAGTATTTCTCGGTGTCGTACTTCTTTTGCAAGCAGACACTTCAACGTACTCAGTGTCCGAATTAATAATAAGATCCATCGTCTTCTTGACATATACACTTTGCCTTCCTACATTTGAATGCATTACGTCTCACTATTGCTGTCAAAATTAAAATGCTACGGTTTTGACGATAATGCCATTCAATGGTTCCACAGCTACCTCAGTAACAGAAAGCAACTTGTAAAATTGCGTCTTTCGGATGATACTACCCTGACTTCAGCCCTTACTTCCATAGAACGAGGCGTTCCTCAGGGGTCAATTTTGGACCCGATTCTTTTTATTCTCTATTGTTCAGACATAATAAAGTGTCTTCAGAAATGCAAGTTTCATATTTATGCCTATGACGTCCAACTGTATTTGACTTTTAGACCAGATGAATATGAATCGGCCATTAGAGACCTAAACGACGACCTAGAAAGAATTGCCGCCTGGTCAGATAATAATTGTTTGGCACTAAACCCATTAAAAACCAAGTATATGTTATTTGTTGCGAGGCAACAGTTGAAGAAGATACCATTAGGCCTTAATTTAACTGTAATGGGTGAGCCTATTTACCGTGTGAATGAAGCGCAGAACCTTGGGTAATGTATGGAAAACAGCCTTAGATTTGAGAAACACGTTGGTAGCTCCGTTAGAAACTGCTTTTATCGTCTGAAACTCCTATACAAAATGAGGCCATTCTTGTCTGAAAAGCTTCGCGAACAGTTAGTCGAAACCCTTGTTCTGTCTAAATTAAACTACGCTGATACGGTTTACGGCCCACGCTTGCTTGCTCGTACCGATCGACTGATACAAAGAGTCCAAAATGCATGTGCCCGCTTCTGTTACTCTGTTCCCCCTAGAAGTCATGTCACCCCCTATCTTAACAAACACTTTATTCTCAAGATGAAGTCGAGACGAAAGTGACACCTAGCGTACCTGCTTTTTGGTGTAATCAAGTTTAAGAAACTGAAGTACTTGTACGACAAGCTTAGTTGGATGGCTAGCAGGCGAGATTGCGCGCCCAGGCAATGTGCACAACAACTTTCAACACAGTCTCATAGGACAGCGGAATTCAGAGGCACTTTCCGATACGCTGCATCTAAGGTGTGGAATAATATCCCACCTCCACTGAGGCTTATGGTCACTATCCATTCGTTCAGAACACGTCTACGGCAGTATCTGATAGATTCCTTATTCCTTCCTTGCCTTAAATGTTTCACTTTTAAGAAATGCCTGTAGTACTTAAACTGTTGTGACAAATATATATTGGATATGCGGATGGTTGGACGTTCGGTGAATTTCCGTTCTTTGCTGCATCAAATGTTCCTGGCACGATGGAGCTACAGTAAAACAACGGGTTTTACTGAGACAGTTCTTGTTGTTTTCGTTTCTTTATGTTTCAATTCCTAGTTTATTTATTTATTTATTAATATAACATTTTATTAGATATGTTGAAACTGTTTGTACTCCCTGTCACTTGTCCCTAAAGGTTCATTAGAAAACCAGCGTCAGACAGCATCTGTTTGGCATTAATGCTGAAATTAACCCTTTTGGCGCAGTCGGGAGGCACACTCTAATGTTGTTTTTTTTTTTAATTTGTATATTGTGCTTCACGACCTGCGTGCAAATAAATAATTTTTCTTTCTTTAATTATTTTACTTTTTATCAATAGCAAAAGGCTCACCCCCTATTACATGGGACTTAATCATAACTGGAGAAATGCGGGTGTACTATAGTTACACCTCTGCCCAACCCTTCGGGGAAACAAGGCGTGATGTTATGTTATGTACTTTTTATCCCGGCAGTAAGTTCCCGTTGGATAATTCAGACCTCCACGCGAACATAACGAACGAATAAGAGCAGTGGTGGCCCAGTGGTAACGGCCGCGACTTGCAGACAGGCGCTTTACTTTGTGTAAATTATTTCATCACCACTGCTCTCAAAACGGTGAAGGAAAACATCGTGAGGAAACCGGCATGTCTTCCACCAAAAATTCGAAGACATGGTGATGTGACATCTACCAACCCGCACTGGGCCCGCGTGGTGGATTACGGCCCACTCCGTCTAACAGAAAGGAGGCCTGTGTCCCAGCAGTGGGAACATAATAGGCTGATTATGCTATGCTATGCTATGCCACGCGAACTAAAGCTAGTGGGTTATATTTATGTCGTGTACTCGTGTCGTGGCTTACACGATTGTGACATGTGACGACATTGCACTACCGTAAGTGTAGGTTGTCAAGTGTAAGTAATTTCGTTTTATGTGCGGTTTTGTTATTGATTGCAGTAGTAAGTGTTTCTAGTAATGCATGCAATGTTTGTAGTATACTTTCTTCCTTGTATAAGATCGACTTGAAGATTCTCCTGCGGGGATGATATAGAAAGATAAATAGAATAGTCTAGTACACCTTACAAATTACAGATATAGAAGTAGAAATTTTACTTTGGGTGACACAATGGGCGGTCTTATCCATAAAAGCGATCTTTTATATCTATTGATTAAAGGTAGAAGGAGAGATAGTACTGCAGGTAGTCAGTGGTGTACCATTAACATATTCAATAAATACATACACACATAAAACATATACTTATTTACACATATATATACAATCATAAACACGAAACAAGAGCAAGGAAACTATATGTGATAACTATATGAATCGTAACAAATTCTTTGGTACAATAAGCCGCATGTCAGTGGATATACTTTGACCTTGAGCTGGCCTAGTGTAGTTGAATTTTTTAATAGAACAAGACGCCAGCTTATACTAGTTTTGTTTCCACGATCAGTCACGTCAAAAAAATATTAACTAGTTACGTAGAAGTTGTAGAACGTTAGCTACAAACATTATTCACTTCACTACCGGCGCGTATCAGTCGACGTCGTAATTTTGACTGATTACTTCAAACCGTACTGGGCTTGCGTGGTGGATAACGGCCCACTCCCTCTCACCGAGAGGAGGCCTGTGTCACAGGCAGCGGTGGGAACATTATAGGCTGGTGATGTATGACTGTAACTCGTCAATTGTTATAGCTGTCTATATCACTTGTGTCTAAAAAGTGGCAAAAAAAATCTGAGAATGCAGCTTGCAATTTTACAAAAATTTAGGAACAGTCAACTAAGTGCTATTTTCACCAATGAAATTGAACGCAATCAGCACATATTAACAGCGTTCAAGAGCTGTCAGTATCAATATTCCACAGTCAATAATGAAACTGACAGCCCTTAAACGTGGTTAATGTGCTGAACGCGTAATTTCGTAGGTAATTTTCGGACTAAGAACGTTTTCCTGTAGCTACAACGGTAAAGGTACCTGCTCTTACTGCCCTGTTTCATCAAGTTCGTTATCGCGACTTTTTTGTAGTCGAAATTTGTATCGTTTAACATGATAAGGTTCTAAGTATGCTCAAGGTTTTCATAAATCCACATCACATTCAATGATAATATAAATCGTCTTATTGCTACATTTCGTTTTCAAAGCGCAACTTGTATACAACGAACGAAAACAGGCGCACGCACACATAGACGCATACGTACGGCGATCTCAAACAAATGCCAGTCGCGACTCGAGTGCGCACAGGCTGTAAAAAGACGCATCAAATAGCAGTCAACGACGCATTCTGTACATCAAACTAAGTAACATGGCACAAAAATAATTGCGGGTAAACGACTTTTATATTTGATGTGAAAGTTTGCTGTTTGCGATACGCAATGTTACACGCAAAACATTGTGCTTATCGGTGCATGCAACTGTATATGGGCGTGGTGTTTAAAAGTTGTGTTATAAGTATATAACATTAAAAACTGGTTTTCGACGCACCGTTAACAAACGCCAGAAAAAGTTTGAATTTTGACCTCATGGTAAAAAATCTTCTCCGAATCCGAAAGATTCCCAGGTATGGTAAAGTACAAAAAAATTAAAACAATGAGAGTGAGGGAGTACAAGTTGCTCTCGGCTTTGTTGAGAGTCTTCTGACACCCGTTAATAAAATAGTAAAGAAGAATCTTTGTCCGTTTGTATGTTCCGGATTTTCGCAAAACTGCTGAACGGATTTGGAAGAAATTTGGCACACAGATAGTATATAACCTGGATATACACATAGGGTACTTTTAATAGTGGGATATTTCCCGGGCAAAAACAAGTCCATAAATAAAGACAAAGAAACAAAACGAAAACAACTTCATACTTGTTACGTTTATCGACTAAACGTCGCTCCACTAATTCAATTAGTCGCTCCGTGTTACCTCCACACAATGCGCTGTAGATCAATTTATAACAATAATGAGCGACAGCTCCAACTAATAACGATTAATTGTATCACTTCTCACCTTTATTGTTTCGTATTTCTCATAATAAGTAAATTGTATTCTTTTTGTGAAATAAATGTCTAAACCGTGTAAACTTTCAGTGTTTTTTTATTCAATTATATGGATAAACACTTTGACTGTAGAATGTGTAGGGTTATGTATATAAAATATTTTCATTAATAACTATCAGTGCGTGTCGAATGTAGATGACGGCTAATCTGGATGGACCCCCTTTCTAGCCATATCATCTCACACAGTACATCCATCGTTTATATGGTGTTCTTCTAATCTCTGTCTGACCTGCTCCAATTTTACATACTGAGTATGGTTTTTTGTTTGGTACCTAACTTTTGTTTTATTTAATATACACTTTGACATTTCATGGGTATTATATACACAATGACATGAATATTTACTTTGTATAATATTATTATTATTGGGTACTATTTTTATATATTTTATCTAACTCAGTTATTTTTTTAATTTTTTTATATCTGTCAGTTTGAATACTTAAAGCGACTTACCCAAATGTCCTTTCTTTGGTGTTGTTCGTCGAGTCGTTGATCTCCTTATGTTTTGAGTTGAGCTTCACGATTAATGACAAATGCGTGCACTGACTGGACAGGCCCAATCAAATCTGTATGGTTCTTTCCTCAAAATACAATTTCAGACACCTACCTACTTGGTCTTCTTATGATCTGAAAAATAAACAATGACACATGAATATTTACTTACCTAGGTATTATTTTATTGTTATTATTGTGAATGTTAAGACTATGTGGGTCATTGATTTTTACTTTTGTTTTTATTTTATTTTATTATCTCAGTTAGTTTTAATCGTAATCTTGGTCTGACGGTTTGAGTAATTATGCGGCCTACCCAATGGCCTTTCTTTGGTATTGTTCGTCGAATCGTTGAGCTCCTTATGTTTTGAGTTGAACTGCACGATTACTGACAAATACGTGCACTGACTGGACAGGTCCACTCATTATGTGTGGTTCTTTCCTCAAAAGACCATTTCAGACATCAATCCACATGGTCTTCACATGATCTGATCAAGATTATATCTGGACTTTAAAAGAGACTGTGACCTCTGAGTTTCTTTCAGCCTTTCTTATCAGAGTAGTCAGATAGGAAACGCCGACCTCATCTAGTAAAAAAAAAATGTTTGACGTGTTAAAGTGTTTGTACAAAGCCACTTACAGAAATAAATCATTTATCGTTTATCTCATAGTGGCCTCGATTATTATTAAGTTTAATCAGTAACAACTTTAATGTGCAATAATACGATTTATGTTTTTGTAGCACACGACTAAAATAAATAACAAAATAGTTAACACATTATTTACTCTAAACATTCGGGAAACTCGAAGCTACGTCCCGAGTTCGTCCGTTTGTTCCGGTTCCAAACAAAAACTCGGATGTTGACAGAATTACTGTGTTGGAAACTGCAGGTCCAAAGTTGAAAAATAAAATGTATAAAATTTGTACGCGAAGTAGAGATTTTAATGCATTTTATTAGTACATTCAATACGCGTATAATGATAATGCCAATGCTCGTCATTTGGCACCATATAGACTGTTGTAGTGCTATTAATTCTGTAACCATCTTACTGTGAAAATTAAGGTGAAGTGAGCGTGGAGTGAGCTACCAGTGCCATTGATGCTAGGGATTAACCAAGACGGGATGACAATGACAGCTCACTCCACGCAAGTCTTCAAGTTGAGATTTTTAAAGAACCGACATCCTGTTCTATTGTATACAAATCTCACAGTGGAAACTAAGTGCTTGAAGGGAGTTGAAATTCCACCTGATGCTGGGGATTAACACTATTGACAGCTGGCTTTAAGCTTAGTTTTCACCTAAGTTTTAACGGTGAGATTTTCACAGACTAATAAATATATTTATTTAAGGGCTTAGAAATTAACACAATAATAAACTAAATGAACTAACAAACTTTTAAAATATAATATCTAACCTAAATAAAACTATCAATGCTTAGCCTCTGGTCAAGATAAAAGCCAGCCCTTGGGTCACGGGAAGTGTCAACCAGGCGTTTGGAGATTTCGTTGAAAAGAGAGAGAGAGAAAGTACTTGTTTCACCCTCTTATTTTTTTTAAAATATGAAGTTTCAGTCCAGTGTAGAGCAGTGGTGGCCCAGCGGTAACGGCCGTGACTTACGAGTTGTAGGTTCGAACCCAGACAGGCGCTTTATTTTGTGTAAATTATTACATCACCAATGCTCTCAAAACGGTAAGGAAAAATTCGTAAGGAAACAGGCGCATGTCTTGTAACCAAAAATTAGAAGACATGTGACATCTACCAACCCGCACTGGGCCCGCGTGGTGCATTACGGCCCACTCGCAATCACAGAGAGGAGGCCTGTGTCCCAGCAGTGGGATGATTATTATGTATTTTCGTAAAATGTTGTTTTGCCCTATTAAAAGCAAGTGATTTCGCGGCAGGCCCAGAAAAAGATGGTTCGATGAACAGGACTCATTTAACAAGAACTGGTCATTAACAGCTATAAACAGAGAGAAGTGGAAAGTGAGTAGAGAGGCTTTGTTTGTCTTACTCGTAATAATCCCAATTTCCTAGCTAATATTATACATTAGAAAGTAATCCAAAACGGCTGAACGGATTCGGATGAAATTTGGCACACAGAAAAACCATGACCTGAGTAAGGACATAAGGTACATTTTATTCTGGATCGGAGACAATGTTGCAGGAAACAGGTAGTAATTTAATAATAATTTGTTGTGCGCCTGAATGATTATGTATGTGAGATTAGTATTTATAAACGAACTCACCTTTTCGTTAGAAGAACTCTTTGTGAAGGAGGTCGTCTGGGGAAGTTATACACATTATTTACTCTAATACATACTACCACCATAACTATCTCTGCCTCCAGAGTTGCAACATCAATCTGTTGCAGTTTGAAGGTATAGACAGATGCCGAAGCCGTCTGCTTTTACAGGCCATCATGATTCAAAAGCATGTCCTTATGAATCATGAGGTGTGAATCACTTGGCAATACTCATCTGCTGATCTTCAAGGTTGATAATTGCGTCAATACTTGATTCTGAGCTCCATACCGAAGACTCTTGGAAATCGAATGGTCAGCAACAGATATTTCCGGTCATCATTTCAATAAAAGCATATTGTCAACAAATCCGTGTGTATTCAGGACTAAATATACGCATACTTCCTCTATTGTCATTGATAAGCAGAGGACACAAAATGACGCATAACAAATAATTGGGATCTCAGACATTGTGGGAGCATATCTATGCAAAATAAGACTAGTCTGAGGCAGTAGCCCTGGGAGGAATATTCACGTTCAGCGGAGCATAAATCAGTTCACGGTCGATTTATGTTACGTGGTTAGGGTCACGGGGTTTTGACGGCTTCATGATACAGGATAAGTAGTAAAAGTTTTGAGATTTGTATGTATGCTGTGATGTCCGTTATTTACATTTATTTCTGGACCCTTTTTTACTGTTGTAGTGCAAGGCAAGGCTCTCTCCCTCACGCGCTCCGCCTCCTACTTCGCGAGCATTACTGCTTCGCGGAAGGAGGTGACGGCGTTCCATTCCAAGTCAGGGCCGGACGCGGGATAACGCCGCCGCCGATCGCCTCCGCGAGGACACTGCGGTGCTCCACCCAAGCTGGGCAGACCTCCACCGTATGCTCCACCGGGTCTTCCGGGCGATCCACACAATGGTGACACCCGGGCGTTTCATCCCGCCTTATGCGAAACAGGAACCTCCCAAAGCAACCATGTCCGGTGAGGACCTGTGTCAGGCGGAAGGTGAGGACGCTGTGGCGCCTCTGCAATCACTCCTCAAAGAGGGGACTTATCGGCGCTATTGTGGCTTGCCCGGCACTGGGTTGCGACAATCGCACCCTCCATGTCGACAGATGATGTCCTGCTGGCTGGCTTTTCGCAGTATGATATTAAAAAAAAACATGTTCATGCATCGACATACGTCACGGTCAATTCGCCAACTGCAAATGTAAGTTTGTAATCGCAAATCGTTTTTTTTTTGGGGACGATACAAAAAATTAACTATTTTAGGAACTTTTCCCGTACTTGTGCTGTGAGACCTTGCTTCTTGCCTAATTTCATGATTCTAGGTCACTGGGAAGTACCCTACAGGTTTTGAATTATTTGCGAGTATCAAAATATCGCCGTATTTGTTATTTACTTAGAAGCTTGATTGAGCTCCAAGAGACCGTAGACTTTCGTGTTTGATACTGATCTCAACCTGATACGTCCACGCGTTCCTAAGAAAAACAACCTTGACAGACTGACATACAGGGTCACGGACAGAAGAGGGACAACGAAGTCATCCTATAAGGGTTCAGTTTTTTTTTCCTTTTGAGGCACGGAACCCTTAAAACGATACGATACCGAAGAAAAACAATTTGAGAATGGGTTGTTACTATCCACAACAGTACACATATCCCCAAAAACTGCTAACACAAAAACATATACTTTCTAACCAGGACAAATCTCCAACAAAATACATGGTGTAATTCCACCTATCTGAGGCAATAAATTTTATCCAGGACCCGTTTGTTTCTCCATATCTTCTACCAAATGGCTTGTTTAGGTACAGATTGAAAAACATCAAGGGCGTTTTCGTCGCAGATTTCTAACTGTCCCACACTTGGTCCATTCCACAGACCACGGAACCGCCGCACTGGGAGCGTCTAGTGACGAATGTAATACTACTATACATTAATGCTTTTCTTTGCGGGGTAGGCTGACGGTATCGAGCTCCATAAATTAGTAGGATCCCATTAATAGAAAATTATATATCACATATTTTCCGGAAACGAGTACAACCTGTCGACCCAAGTCTTGCCCGTTTTTTCTAAGTTATTTAAACCACCAACCCCCACAGTATGTTTTTATTTTATCGCGCACTGGATTTTCTTCTCTCTGTGGTGAACCGAGCATTGAGAAAAAACACATTGTGTTGGCAATGCCGCCTATAGCTCCGGCTGTCGAGGCGCCTGCCTGTTCTCAGGTCCACCCTGATCGTTGACTATTTTGATCTGTGGTTTAATGTTTTTGCCTGTAATCTCTCCCTCTCTATATTTAAATTCTCAACTACCATTTGCTTTGTTTAATTCTAGGAACTCCTAGAATTTGTTTATATAGATCAGTGGTTTAGTGGTTGCATGTGTCACTGCAACGCCTGGGGTTATGGGTTCGGTCGGGCAAAGTGATATAGGGCTTTATTATTTAATGACCACTTTATACATTTATTTATAAGCAGTAAATATATTGAAACTATTTGTTCTCCCCGCACTTGTACCTAAAAGTGTATTGGAAAATCAGCATCAGACAGCATCTGTCTGGCATTAATGTACAAATAAACCGTGATGCACACACTATTGTTGTTAAAACACTACTTTTCTTTTGTTATTTTTATATCACCCGACTGCGCGACGCAAAGGAGAGTAATTTGTTTATAAGCCTCTGTATGTATGTATGTAATTTGTTCCATTTTGGCATTCTAGAGATGAAACGTCACTCGATTTGATTTATCTTGCGAGTGTCATAAAATTGTAAATCAAAATTCAATATGCCATCAATCAGATATTGTAACCAGAAAAAAAAATATGTCGACGATATATGTCGAGTCGTATACGTAACTATGTCGTATCGTTGAATAGGTCTGATAATTATCTTTTCTGTATTTTGTGTTTCATGAAGTTTCTTTGTCAATATTATGAATGAATGAAATGCATCGACCCTAGCATGGTTAGACCAGACTCGATTAATTGAATGAACCTCAAGTTTTGCACTAGCCCCTGAACCTCATGTTGATATGCAATGATCTCTGTAGAATCCTACAGAGATCATTGCATATCAAGAAGTAGACCGGGTGGCACTGTAATGGTAGGGAATACGTGCCCTTAGGATAGGAAAGGATTGCAAGCCGTACCGGATATGCATCTTAGAGTAGGCATTGGACTAGTGGAGAGAAGGGTAATATTTATCTTTTTACGGCGTCACAGCCGGGTTTATCAAGTCGAGCTTCGCCAGTGAATCTTTTGGCGGGGTTTGACTGCTTACTCGGCTCTTTCCCATGTCATTGCTCTGCTTTAACATTTCATTTTATAACAAAATACACTGAGCACTTAACATGAGCAATAGTTGTAGTCTCAATTGTTTAAAATACTGCGACTACATCTGGCGCCAAAGGGTACGACTACCTGAGTCGCCGACTGGAGACTTGAAATACCTAAAAATGTCACACAAAAAAACACTTTTGATTTGATCACAAAATGTTTGTAGCAGTTTTGGACTTGAAAAAAAAATTTGAACTCTAATTAAATTTAGAAATTTTGTTAAATGCAGCTTCAAGTTAACAAACTAAAACTTAGCCTGATACAACATCGAAGGAAAATGCTTGCGATATAAGGAACGATCTCAAAATATATTTTTCGGGGTTTCCATGCTCCTCGGCCGCAGTCTGAAACGCATGTATGACACTTTTGCACCGATTTAAATTATTTTAATTTATGACACAGAGGCACTGACACACAACAAACAAATGTAACAAGAATCAAATGAAATTCCGTTAAACTTGAACCACTTGACCACATGTTGACGAAGACACCACAAGGGTGAACGCGACCATCTTGCTGTTAGTGAGAAATTCTTGTATATTATTTTAAAGCGCTAGACGAATTATTTCGTCACCTCAGAACATAAATGAAGCGTCCCATGCATTTATTTTGTAGACTGTTGCTCTAAACAGACAAGCGCACATGGGTATTTAGTGCACATAGGTTTCCGAACCTGATTTGCTTAACAGTCAGGTAATAGACGGGTTGTACGAGATAGTTTTGGGGTTTCGGAACAATGTTGCATAGCAAAACTTTCTAATAAAGCATGAGGTATTCAGTCTGGATAGATACCGCCCTTATTGATGGAATAATTGTGTATTTTATTAAATCCCGACATATTATTACATGAATCTGAAAACGCTGTCCTGAATGATCACCTAAAAAAGAAAAAGGAAAAAACCCAGCCTGATTCAGCATAATAAGCCAATCCCTGAAGTATCAGCAACCTCACCAAATTGGCACTCCTCGGCCGGCTACCCGTCTCAGCTGCAGGCTGGATGGAACGCACGACACAACACCGAGTCACACGCCACTGAGATATCGGAATTATTCAGGGGCAGCGCGTACCTAAGAGTTTACGTAACATATACAGCTTCGAAGGCAAATGCCTGAAATATAACACGATCTCACCAGGTAAGGTTAGCTAGCTCGGGGACGTCTCCGTGCTCCTCAACCACAGGCTGGAATTTTTTTTTAATTTGCGACCCAGAGGCACAGACACACAACCAACAAATGAAACACTGTTTAAAAAACTCGCACCACTTGACCACATGTTGATTAACCACCACCGAGAGCGGAGAAGGCCGTCTCGGCGACGGTTCGAATAGAACCTAACGAACTGTGTCAAAATATACTTTATAATTTCTTCTTTCTTATTACCGAAGAGGGTAGGCACTAGGCAACGCACCTGTAGTAAAAGCACGATTCAAACTTTGTGGCGGCTCAGTATATGCTGCGAGTCGCTGCACAGTACCCAGTTCACGTGTCAGCGCCGGTGAGGTTTGAGGTACTGCGTAGCGAGTAGCGCACTTCACAGACGCCATTAAGTTTTATTCGTATTATACCTTAGAGAACCTTAAACTATACCCTAGATATTGCAGATGATCATAGGAGGCGGTAACCACTATCAGCTGGGCTGCCAGTTTGTTTGTAATACATACATAAACTCACTCCTTTTTCCCATGAAGGTAGGCAGAAACTACAGAACGTCAGTTACTACAATCCTAACATACAGGGAGTACGGAGTTGACTTGTTTACGTTCATACATCTGAAAGCCAATAAAAGCCTCGTTATTAATTACGTTCAAAATCTAGTCACAATCCCATCTCAACGACAATCAGTGTGCGTTACGCCATCACGACAGTATCTCCTAAAATGAATGTAGCCTGACAAAGAGTTAGTGCTTCGTCTGCAAGCAATGTGCGCCAAATATAGCGTTTGTCCGCCTTATTTTTTTTGTAATAAAACGGGAGAAACACTTCCTGCTGGCAAAACGTTGTTTTTAAGGAAAATTCTAAAGAGTCAGATAGCTTAAGTTTGAACTTGAATGTGCGCAAAAAATGTAGTTTGTGCGTCATAAGGTTTTAGACATGTATCAATTCCTGTTGGGGTAACGTTTTGCAGAACCTAGTTTCTCGGAAACTATTCAATGTGCAACCGTAGAAAAAAGAACGGCTACGTTATTAGTTATCCGACCAAATTCGAATGACTACAAAAAGGCGGAATTTTCATACATGTGGATGACATTCTTAACTTTGCTCATGGTCGGATTTAAACGTATCGTGTTTGGGTACTCTGAAGAATAAAAGTAGTTTTTTGAAGTTACTCAACTTACTTAATTTATGTTAATATAAATTCGAGTACGAATAAGTACCTATCTATTTATTTAGATAAAAACAACAGTTACAGTAAAAGTTATTAATATACCAGGGATACCACTTATGTGCAATTAATAAAACCACAAGTAATACCAGTCCATAGAATAATGCCAAAATTAAATATTAAAATAAAAACCGTAACTTAAAAAAAGTTAAATTTTCAAACAATATAAATTCAGTAAAAGTAAACACTATGTTTAGATACCGTACCTTGACCTCTTGGAAGAGCGGAAACATTCCGGTCGCGGGCAGCGTGGCGGCTTTAGGTATTGTTGGCGTCTGCTTTGATCCGTTTGACAATATCCGACGAAATAAAATTCACCAAGTTCGTTATTACCGCCTCGTTTTTATTTCGCGATAACAAACTGAACTTAATAAATTCAATATTGCACATAAATTCAAAAATTAATGGAAACCTACATTTTAAAATGTTCAAACAGTTCACCACGTTGTTGAATGCACCAGTTATATCACCGCTCAATGTTGTCCCGAAGCCTGCTTAGCAAATTTCGTTCAGGAACCAGAGCCATAGCTTTTAATTTGTCAAAGGCGACGACGGACGATACCATTGCGCAATTCATCTCCGGTTTCGGAGATCCGTAAGTACACTTCATTTATAAAAAAGCCCTAAAAAAGAAGTCGAGGGGAGTGACGTCGGACGACCTAGCTGGCCACCTGCTGGTGCCATAGCGCCTAACGCATTGTTCACCGAACATGGTGTTAAGACGCTCTCTCGCGAGGAGTACAGAGTGAGGAGATGCTCCATCTAACTGGAACCATACCCGCCTGTAAGCTAACACAGACAATTCTTCTAAATATTCTGTAATTGGGCCGTTATGAAGATCTAAAATGTTTTGTGCATTCAGGTTTCCGTTGATAAAAACAGGGCTGATTATTTGATCTCCGTGAATGCCTGCCCAAACATTCACGGAAAAGCGGTATTGATGAGGTGGATCCCGAAATAAATGGGGATTTGTATGGCTCCAGTGACGCATGGTTTGTCGGTTCCATAAGCCGTTTCGAGTAAAAGGGCTTTCATCTGTCCAAAACACATCTGAAAGGAAACGTTGGTCTTGAGAATATTTTTCCCGTAGCAGTAAAACTCTCTAATCGGCTTGTCACGGGGCAGAAGCGAATCAAAATCAAAATATTTTTTTTCACATAAACCTACATGGGCACTTATGAAACGTCAGATTCTAGGTGCACGGTTCCAATTGGTCGTTTCCTATGGAGAAGAGCCGGCAAGAAACTCCATGGTTACTCTTTTAAAAGTATTTGTCTTTTACAATGTTTTTTAATTACAGTGTTAATTAGGTATGGGAGGACAGTGTAGGCCTGTCAACAAGTACCATATGTTAAACAAATAGACAATGGTATATAAATTTACAATCCACAAGGCCTACGACGTTCTCACATTTACAAAATAATCTAATAAAGTATAATCAAAAATTAATTAAAAATTGTAGGTATAAATAAATAAAATATTATGTCAGAGTTATGTAAAAGTCAATATCTAATAATAAAAAATAAAAATTAAACACCATTATTTGGGAGCAGTTATTAGAAATTTACATAGTGATGCCGTTTATGAGGTACCAGGGAAGCCACATGTGCAAAGGGAATTATTGCCAAACTTTCTTGTCTTCGACGTAGTCTTTAATCTTATAGTACGCTTTTTTGATAAGGACACGTTTGATGTGGGTTTTGAACTTTCCATCGCTAAGTTCTGTAACCGACTTTGGCAACTTGTTATAAAAGCGGATACTGTTTATCAGAAATGATTTGCTTGTTTTAGTTAATCTAAATTTGGGTAAAATGATTTCATTTTTACTACGTGTATTTATATTATGGAAATCGCTTCTTATTTTAAAAAGTCCTAAGTTTTTGCGAACATACAATGCGAATGCAATTTTACATAATTTTATGGACGTAGTTTGTTCCTTTTTAGCACTCGTTTTTTTTTTATAAGGCTCACTCTAAACAAACGCCCAGCTTGTCTAAGGTTGCAGGTTGGGTTCCAATTGAAATGGTCTACGCAGCAATTCCTTCATGAGTGTTGGGCAATATGTGCCGATTTTCCCTGATCCTTTGGTCATCTCCTAGAATTGTCCGGAGGCTAGTAGGGCAGACGCGAGTTGCACCGTATCGCTCACGATAAGTTCGTACAGTTAACGCTGAATTTTGGTGGCATTCACCGTACATTAAACCATGTCTTTAAACTCTAAAGGGCTATTAGAATGCTGTTGTCTTCGTATTTTGTTCAAAAAATACACTTGTACACACAAAAGTCGAGCAGTGTCAAATTCACCGTAAAACAATATATCAAATAAACTTTAAACACAATTTACACACACAAAGTCAAGTAGCTAATACTTGCAATAGTATATTAATTTATTTCTAACAGCAGTGGTGGCCCAGTGATAACGGCCGTGACTTACGAGTTGTAGGTCGTAGGTTCGAACCAAGACAGGCGCTTTACTTTGTGTAAATTATTTCAACACCACTGCTCTCAAAACGGTGAAGGAAATCATCGCGAGGAAACAGGCATGTCTAAGAACCAAAAAATTCGAAGACATGTGACATTTACCAACCCGCACGGTGAATTACGGCCCACTCCTATAGGTTGCTTCCTATACGTAATATGTAAAACAATTTATTATCTGTAAATCTACTTGATAATATCTATTGATGCATCTCTTGAAAATATAAGAACACGCTTAAACAAAAAAGCTGTTTAGCTTTATACCCACAGGAAATGTGCGTGTCCCGGTGATAGGTTTTATTTATTTATTATTTTAAGGCTTTTCAACAATGAGTGTACTCATTGTTGAAAAGTGTGAGTTTAAAATTTGTACATAGCAAACTTTTCAAGGAAATTTCAATTACTAATGTACCAAAATAATCAACGATAACATTAAATTTGAACATTAAGTTGTTAGTGTTATTCACTTTAATCGGTAGTGGAAACTTGCAATTGGCCATCGTTTACACATTGAACAAGTTATTAAAAATGTATTAGCTGTAGGTTTTCCTAAAATTAATCAAATAAAATAAAATAATCTTAATAGCCAGCCTACGATGATACCTATCTGATCTCAACAGCCCAGTTCCTAAGTAATACGATACCCCTTGGTAAGACTGGTTGTCAGACTTTCAGGCTTCTGACGACCCGTAACGACTGTCAAAAATCCATGAATGACAAACGGCTCAACGTGCTTTTCGAGGCACGGAGGCGTAAAGATCCATCCATGGACCAAACGCGGCAAGTGTAGCTTAACCTGATCGATCGATCCATTTTATTGCAAAGTAATTAGCTCCCTTAACCACAAGCGCCCTTAACTAAAATACATTCAGGCTAGTACACACTAGCGCGAAGCGACAACGCGACTCAAACGTACCGCTCGTCGTGCGACACCTTTAAAGAACGTTCAAACCGGCGCGACGCGATAGACCCCTGATTTCAGCGGCCGCTCGCTATACTCCCTCCCGCATTAGTAGTATTCGCCGACCAAGGCATATCTTAATCGCCCCCGACGACGCCACTACCGGAGGGTAAGGAAGTGGAGGGAAAGTTGATTATTGTTATGATCACGGCAATAAACCAGTGCATAAATTATACAGTCCACTCTTTCATTGCTCATGATCAGCTCTCCGCGCTAACATTGATCATGTTAGCGCGGAGAGCTGATCATAACAATAATCAACTTTCCCGGTCAAACATGTAATTATTAAATTAGGAGTATTGTCCGGCGCGGTGGAGTCCGTTGAAGCGAGTGATCGTCGGGTCGAGCCATGTCGCCGCCGCGCCGCGCCTCAGCTTGCCGATGACGCGTGATCACGAAGCTTGCGCGTGCAGACCGCGTGCAAGGTGTTGTGTTAGGTTAGATTCCTAACAATTACTTCTTCTACATACTAATAAATAAACAGAAAATTAAAATATACGAAATAAGTATTTAAATTCGAATTTGCCGATAAACATTATGAACGCGACTGTACAGAAAATAGCTCGAGGTTATGGTATTCACTTGTGAGTTTCATCAATATTTATGAAAATTCCGCTCTTTTGTAGTCATTCCAATTTGGTAGGATAACCAATGACTAAGCCGTTGTTTTGGTTTTTTGTTTATGTCTTCTTTAATACGAGACATTTGAATATGAAATCAGGATTCATTCTTCTAGAAACACAATAACTTCAAGTTAGCCAAATATTGTGGGATGAATTGGGTTTCGAGCTCAAAGTTATGTCATTATTAATGTTGATTTCAAGTGCTATAATTTCAAAACGTAATGTACATTCTCATTATTCTTTCGAAGATATTAAGAACAGCAAGACGAACCGAAAACCGTTTTCAGTGAGTTTATATGCTGGCTCATTTAATAGCTGTTTTTTTTCAGTTTAAAAGAAAAACTCGATTACTTTAAACGGTAGATTTATTCGAAAATCTATGATTGCTCAAATTAAGCACGACCTTAGAGCTTCTCCTATTCTTTTTTCTACGGTCGCACACTGAATTTTATAGGTACTTTTGAACCCAGGAGCATGGTACCAAGCAATAGTATTTTTGGACGAGCTCAATTTGTGGTCCACTCACAATCCCCTTAAAATAACTTTGCTCTAAATAAATCACAAAATTTAAAATAAAATAAAGTTTTGTTTGTTAACTTCAGTAACGTGTAATTTCTAATCAAAATATTAGGCGTTGAAGTGGTTAGAGGCATCCAAAAATAACTTTCTTAAACCCGCATCATAAAGTAACGGTCTGGATTATAAATATAAGTGATAACACTAAAAGCTTTTATAACAGTATTTTGTTAATGTTTTTTTATAAACTGTTTTGAGTTAGAATAAAAAAAGGCCAAATCGCCCCTGTATTCCTCGAATTGTTTTCGACATTTCGCACATTTATAACAGTTCGTATTTTTATTTACTCTGATATCCTTATTCATTTTGTCTAGCCCATATCGATAAGGCGTGCTCAATCACTGTCCACTTTAAAAATTCTAGTTAACATGTTCCTTGCTCTTGTTTCGAGTTTATTATTGTATATTTATATATAATGTAGATAAATATATTTTCATGTATGGTTGTATTTATTGAGTATGTAAATGGTACACCACTACCTGCAGTATTGTATTTTTTTCTCCATCCAAAGGTGGACCCGCCCATTGTGTACCCAATGTAAAATTTCTACATTCATATCTGTAATTTGTAGGTGTACGTACATAAGAGTATTCTTTCTATCTATTTACTAATCTGATGATGGATTCTCATTTAAAATCAATCCACGAATCACCATCTCTAGCTGACATGAAGTGACTAGAGGCTTTCATATGAACCAGTGTTTAGTTACTGTAAGTACCTATTGTATCATATTAGTCACGCCGACAAAGTGGAATAAAAGTTTTTGGTTACCTCATTCTACACGTAAAGTAGGAATATTTTTGATGGTTCAATCCAATGGTAATCCAGTGGGAAATCCATTGGAACGATGCCCTCATGGTGTGGGGGGAGGGGCATCGCTGGATAGGTCTTTAAAAATATTGCAGGTTTGTTCGACCAATTTTACGATTAAGGGATCCGTTTGTGAAAAGTTATGCGTTGAAGTGCTAAATTTTGTTATTGGAAAGTTCCGCCCCCCTCCCTTGCCAGCTAAATGCTTGTTTTTGGAAATGTGATAAAAATCACGACAGTAATTAATAACGAAGGTTAAAGGAAAATTATTACAGGTACAATATAAGCTTTATAAAACTTACATTTGCAGTTGGAATGTATGTAGAAACGGGGTTGATGAGAGAAACACTTTTTTTAGATTAGAAACTAAACGTTAAATTTAAAATACAAAATTAACATTAGCAGTTACTTTTCAATAATCCGCCATTCTCTCCTGTCCCTCTCTCAAACGCTCCCCCTCATTCACCGTTTACGTTCCATTCTACCAATGAATTGAATGTTTCATTTCAAGGATAACTATAATTAAGTATTTCAATTTAAAATAAAACAGGGCCACATGTATGGGGGAACATGTTTTTCAACTATATTGTTAAGTTTGTTCTTGGAATAAATTCATCGCACCTTCATTGTGCGTTGTCAGACCCCACTGGGCCGGTTGTTTTTTTTTTTGTTTTAACATGACTGATCATGAAAAAAAAAAGTAAAAGACGAAGACGAACTAAAAAAAAAATGTGTTTATTATCTTAAATCTATACAATTAAGTTGCCGGGGCTTCCCAGAAAGTAATCCGAAGATACTTGTGATGGGATAACCTCGCTCTTCCTCGGGTAATTAACAATCGTTTCGTTGTGCTAATTAGGTATAAGTTACACATTTTTTCTATAAAACTAATAAACAGAAAAATTTAAATTAAAATCGTATAAAGCAAAAGTATATATACGAGATTGTTGGGATATCTAAATATCCCAACCATCTCGTCTATATACTTTTAGCAATTAACTGAATTTAACCTTGTATATACAGCTTAGTAAATGTTATTAACAATATTTCTAAATGAAACCTCTTCAGTAGAAAGCAGCATAAAGTCTGCAATAAAAAAAATCTAATTGGAAGCAGAAACTAAATCCAATAGTACCGTCAACTGGGTCCTCGTTACGAATCGGGTGAACGTTTTTCATTTCTATTTCTAAAAACGAGAACTACAATCAGCGTTCATGCCAGCTTCGGTTTGCGTTTAAACGAGACCGTGTATGTCACATAAAATTGTGAAGTGATTTATTAGCTATCTTGGTCTTGGTGTAGGCTCCAGGCTTGGTTAAATCATCGTCATCACCATCATGTAAAACATAACATAGACATCACGCCTTGTATCCCCGAAGGGTTGGGCAGAGGTGTACCTATAGTAAACCCAAATATCGCCAGTTATGTTTTTAAGTCCCATGTAATAGGGGGCAAGCCTATTGCCATCAACCGGGAACAAATCCAGACTCCGGGCTGCTACTGAGAAATTCCAGATAGAAAAACCCAATAACAATTTGCCCGACCTGGGAATCGAACCCAGGACCTCAAGCTAAGCAGTAGCGATTGCGACCACTAGACCAACGAGGCAGGCCATCATGTAATGTTATGCTATTTCGCAGACATGACCGTTACGGATATCTAATGACGATAAAAAAGAAAACCGGCCAAGTGCGTGTGGGAACACGCATAATGAAGAGTTCCATAGTTGGATGAAGTTCCAAGTCCCAAGAACAATGTTAATATTGTATATAGTTGAAAAACATATTCTCCTATATATTCCAACTACTAATGTAAGTTAGTCGACTATTACTCGTTAACTACATAGTAAAGCCTACTTACCTGTAACATTTTTCCTTCGATATAAATACTACTGCCATGAATTGTTTCACAAATCCAAATCCAACCAGTTAGCTGGTGGGTGAGGGGTGGGGGAGAAATGACTCGACAAAATTGGCAATTTAAAGCTTAACACTTTGCAACCGTATCTCTGAATCGAAAATGGTTTTCAATCACCGTCAATATTTTAATATTTCACACCATGGGACAGATGAGAAAAAAATAACTCAGCCCCACTTTACGCGTAGGGGAGGTAATCAACAACATATTTCTTTCACTATGGTCGGTTACCGGCCAGTGTGTATTTTATATTGCTCCGCAGCAATTAATAGTTTTTATACAGATTTAAGTTGTTCACGATTCAGTGTTGGTGAAAAACAAAAACGTCACAAGTAAGACTTATCATGTAAGAAATAATAAGTGAACTTTTTGTTAATATACCCAACCGCACCAGATTTTTAAAAGACCTATTTATTAACCAGAATTTTAAAAGTGGACAGTGATTGATCACGCCTTATCGACATGGGCTAGACAAATTAAATATGGATATCAGAGTAAATAAAAACATTAATTATTTTAACTGGCGAAATGTGGGTGGACCTATATAGTACACCTCTGCCTAACCATTCGTGGAATACAGGCGCGATGTTTTTTTTTTTTATTCTAACTCAAAACAGTTTACAAAAAACATTAACATTATTAGTGTTCCACTTTTATTTGTAATCCAGGCCGTTACTTTATGATGCGGGTTTAGGAAAGTTATTTTTGGATGCCTGTAACCACTTCAACACCTAATATTTTGATTTTTTAAAACATTGCTGAAGTTAATAAACAAAATTAACAACTATGTTTTTCTAAAATTTTGTGAGTTATTTAGAGCAAAGTTATTAAGAGGGAATTGTGAGTGGACAACAAATTGAGCTCGTCCAATAATACAATTGTTGCTTGCTTAAGTAAACTAAGAAAAACATTTTTTATAAGGCCGAATCATAGTCTTCACCTTAAGAAAACTCTAAAAGTATTGTGTCCCCCACCAGACCGGGAGAAAATGTTACTTCGCGTGCCCAAAAAAAAATGGCCTTGTCACCACCGATTCTAGTCGACTCGAACAACTCTAGTACGTTGACCAAGACTGACGTACTATCGAGGACAGTCATGCATGACCTTTTGCAAAACATTTTAGGTTGCACTATGAAATCGTAGTTTATCCCGCCCTTTTTTTGTTTGAACAATGAATAAAGGGTGACCGTTTTTTTAAACGCTAACTGTTTATTTGACAATGATGAACATTGTCTCTTAGGAAGATGACCCTATTTTCTTTTTTTTTCACGAAACGTCTCACTTTAAAGAGCCCCAACCGAGGTACTTTCGACTTGTGACTTTGTTTTGTTAAGTTTTTATTTATTTGATTATACTTATGATGTATTGTGCTTTGTTCTTTTATTTTTTAAACATTACCGCTTCTGACTGCTAAAATATAATGAATTTAGAGAAAATTTTGCAAAACATTTTAAAAGATTAACGGTGGAGTTTATTGCCCATTCTTCTCCATGCGAAACTACCTTTTGGATAGGGCGACTAGAATCAATTCTATTTCTGTTTTCTCGTTGTCATCATCATTAAAATTTGATATTTAAAGAATAAACGCAGTTTTAACTTACCTAATGGCTTTCTTTTGCCAATTATTAAAAAAAAAACAAAGACAATACTTTCACTACGTAATAAAAAACAACTAATACTTACACATCTTGTGTTTTCCCTACTACTTTCTTTCAATTTAATCAAACATCAAACTTAGAAAAGTTGCTCCACCTAAGAATTTTCATATGAAATATTCTGAAAAATTCTGCCACATTGAAATTTTAATTTGGGGGACTACAGTTGAGGATTCAACTTAAACAAATAAAACATTACAAATATTTTTAAGACAAAATTGTCTTACAAACTAGGTTATATAGATCCATTCTTGTTTCTTATTTATATTAATGACTTGCCTTACATCATAAAGGATAATCGTGATATAGTGTTGTTTGCTGATGATACTTCACTTTTGTATAAACTTAAACGTCAGCAGCTGGTTACTGACGATCTAAATAACGCAGTTTCAATAATAGTTCACTGGTTCAATGTTAATAATTGACTTCTTAATGAAAAGAAGACTAAATGCATTAAGTTTACGCTACCTCACGTTTGGCAGGTGAAAACGAATGTGTTGATAAAGGGCGAGGAATTGAAACTTGAAGACGGCACAGTATTCTTGGGCTTAACTTTGTAGCATCCAAGCTTCAGTGGAGCCTACATACCGATAAATTATCAAAAAGCTAAGCTCCGCAGCATACGCTGTTAGAAAAATTCGTAATTTAACAGATTTAGAGACAGCCCATTTAGTATACTTTAGTTATTTTCATAGTGTGATGTCGTACGGTATTCTTTTGTGGGCAAATGTCGCCGACATTTAGACTATATTTGTTTTGCAGAAAAGAGCTGTTAGATCAATTTATAAATTAAGTCCGAGACACACTCTCAGAGAAAAAATTAAGGAAATTAATGTAATGACTGTGCCTTCTCAGTATATTTATGAAAATCTTTTATATGCCCACAAAAACATAAAATTGTTTAAAAATAAAGTGAAATCCTTAGTATAAATACCAGGAAAAACACAAATTTATTGTACCTACAACAAGGCTCAAAAAAATAGGTGGCTCGTTCAGATGTCAATGTATACGCTTTTATAATAAACTTCCAAGCCACATTCAAGATCTAAGCCTAAATAAATTCAAACCATTTATTAAACGTAACTTGTGCCAGAAAGCTTTTTATACAGTCAAAAGACTGTATTGAGGACAAAAGGCTTGGGACTGACCTGCTCCAATTAATGCATACTGAGTATGTTTTTTTTTTGTTTGGTACCTAACTTTTGTTTTATGTTATATACACTTTGACATTTCATGATTATTATATATACAATGACAAGTTTTTTTTTTTTTGTGGGTAATATTTTACATGTTTTGTCTATCTCAGTTATTTCTTATTTTTTTATATCTGGCAGTATGAGTACTTGAAGCGGCCTACCCAATTGTCCTTTCTTTGATATTGTTCGTCGAATCGTTGAGCTCCTTATGTTTTGAGTTGAGCTGCACGATTAATGACAAATGCGTGCACTGACTGGACAGGCCCATTCAAATCTGTATGGTTCTTTCCTCAAAATACCATTTCAGACACCTACCTACATGGTCCTCATATGATCTGTAAAATAAACAATGACATGAATACTTACCTAGGTATTATTTTATTGTTATTATTGTGAATGTTAAGACTATGTGGGTATTTTTTTTTTACTTTTGTTTTTTTATTTTATTATCTCAGTTGGTTTTAATCGTAATCTTGTTCTGGCGGTTTGAGTAATTATGCGGCCTACCCTATGTCCTTTCTTTGGTATTGTTCGTCGAATCGTTGAGATCCTTATGTTTTGAGTTGAGCTGCACGATTACTGACAAATGCGTGCACTGACTGGACAGGTCCACTCAATCTGTGTGGTTCTTTCCTCAAAAGACCATTTCAGACATCAATCCACATGGTCATAACATGATCTGAACAATATTATGTCTGGACTTTAGAAGAGACTGTGACCTCTGAGTTTGTTTCGGCCTTTCTTCTCAGAGTAGTCATATTGGAAAAGCCGACCTCATCTAGTTTAAAAAAAATTTTTTGATGTCTAAAAGTGTTTGTATAAACCCACTTACAGAAATAAAATTAATTTTATCATTATAAACTATCTCGTTGATTTAGTGGTCGCAACAACTAATACTGGGCGTCAGGTCCTGGTTTCGATTCCCAGGTCAGGCAAAGTGTTATTGGGTTTTTCTATCTAGAATTTCTCAGTCTGGATTTGTTCCCGATTGATGACTAGAGGCTCACCCCATATTACATGGGATTTAAGCATATCTGGCGAAATGTGGGTGGACTATAGGTTCACCTCTGCCAAAGCCTTCTGGGATTACACGTGTGATGTTATACGTTATGTGTGTATAATAAAAAGAAAAGAGAAGTAAACATAATTTAACATCAAGCCTTTTCAACGAAGGGAGAGAGAGAGGGGGGCAGAGCCGAACCAGTGTACCATATTCTATCTATAGGTGAAGTAACGAACGTTTGCTACATTAGTCTATCGCTTTCCCAGTGCACCGTGGTAACGTTTTCACGCAAAGAACAAGTATTAATTACCAGGCTGACTCTTTCCAGATCATCATGTCTAAACTAAAAGCTCCCTGTGCAGTAGTCACACTCCACAACTCCATTTTTTCTGATCATTTGACACTCGGCATATTATGTTTTTCATCCCTTATTTAACCAAATATTCCTATTCGGTTAAAAGAGGGTATGCAAAGTTCGTCATTTTTGAAGTCAGGAAAACCTATCAGGCACTGATTGTCTACTTAGTATAAATCTTAAATTCATTGACACACAAAATACCACTTTATCGCTAGGTCCATAGAAATGTGCTATTTTGTAAAAGTTTTTCTTAAACATATGTGAACACTTAGAAGATTTTTTGAAAAATCATCCCCTAATAAACAAGGACAAACTCAAACTCAAACTCAAAGCATTTTTTTCAAATAAACCAATTACAAGACCTTTCAAATGTCAAGGAATCGGTCAGTCAGAAAGATGAAGCTAGTTGCCTATTTCAAAGCGTAGTAGTCCTATGGGGAAAAATAATTAAGAAACTCCACAGGCAACCTTTTAATACAAAACGATATTCGAAAAACTGTTCACACGTCATGTATAATTTTAACATGAGATATATGCATGTTGAAATTATACATGTGAGAACGATATAGAAAGACGTGCAGGGTAAAAGCGTCTGGATCAAAAAAGATCAAAACAAATGAATGAAAGTTCGTCATTTTCGAAGATGGGAACCTCGTCGCTTGTTTTGCAATAAAGCACAAGTACACCACAAAGCAACTGAATCAGCAGAATATCAGAGAACCCACAGGATCTAAGGTATGTAACGGTTGACCGCCATTCTGCGCTGTGGGCTAGTGGTTAGGCCCATTTCGACTCCGCATGGCACGGTGCGGTAAGCCAGTCGTAATGCCGGCAGCCGCAGCCCCGGTGAGCACTGCGGTTCACCGAGCCCTTCATTGTTATGAATGCTCCATTGGCCTGGCAATCATAAGGACAATGAAATTAGTAAACACCATAATCAATTCTAAATCTTGTAAAGGTACAGAAGTTAATCTCTTATTGCAGACCCTGTGCCTAAAACTAGATCCTAAGATTATTTGTAATATTTCTGTTACAAATAAATACAACTTTCTAACTGTCCTAACTGAAATTATAAATGCGAATGTAAGTTTGTTTGTTTGCTACGCTTAGACGCCAAAACGGCTGAACGGATTGGGATGAAATGTGGAACACAGATAGACCATGACCTGGGAAAGGACATAGGTTACTTTTGATTCTGGATCACAGATGAAGTCGCGGACAACAGCTAGTAATATTGCGAATATAAGTATCTTTGTTTCGAGAACGCTTTCACGCTAAAACGTCTGAACGGGTTTGAATGAAATATTTTCATCCTTATTTTCATTCTGGATCGCAGACACCATCTAGTTTATGATAATTAAGCAGTTTCCAGTTCAACTGAACTGAAAAAGCTTTTGTTAGTTATTGGTACGTACAATTGACCGCACGTCGGTAGTCATACTTTGACCTTGAGCCGGTCTAACGTAGTACGGAGTTTCATTACAGGCTAGCTTATACTGGTTTTCTTACCGCTGACGAGCGGTCTGCTACTGTAGGACTTCTAGGATAAACACAAAATAATGATGATTATCATTTGAAAAAGTGTACAAATCGACATCGCGTATGCATACGCGTAATCAGCGTATAATGTTCACACTAATAGGACACGCCTCTCTGTGAGAGGGAGTGGGCCGTATTCAAGCACGCGGGCCCAGTACGGGTTGATAGATGTCACAAGTTTCGAATTTTTTGGTTCTAGGACATGCCAGTTTCCCCACGATGTTTTCATTTGCCATTTGAAAGCTGTGGTGATGAAATAGTTTACACAAAGTAAAGCGCCTGTCTGCATTCGAACCAGCGACCATCTAGTATTCCGCATAAAGCACACATACAAAAAACGATTTCTAGTTCAGTTATAAGTTACTCGCAAAAATAATAATTTAAGGCTTAAATAGACAGAATATACAGACTATACTCGCACCCGCTTTTGTATGTTTTTGATCTAAAAATATTTTGTAGGGCTCAAACTTTATCTGCATTATCACAGCTATTCGCAATATGTGGCTTCCAAAATGGCGACGCGATATAAAAATAACGGTAAAAGAATATACAATACAATTTCGCGCATGCGGTTGCGGTGTAATAATTCTAGCCTGAATTATGAAAGTTGCCGAGTTTACCAAAAATAAGTGCCGATTTCACCGATAAAGTTCGAGTTCAGAATCAGCCCTTAGTGTTTTAGCGCAAACTAGGCTAAAGCCATTTCGCTTCTATGTGGGAGTTTAGTAACGCATTTAATGCCCATTTGCGCGTTCATGAGTTACCCTAAATGCTTGAGGTCCTGGGTTCGATTCCCAGGTCGGGCAAAGTGTTATTGGGTTTTTCTATCTGGAATTTCTCAGTAGCAGCCCGAAATCTGGATTTGTGCCCGGTAGATGGCAATAGGCTCGCCCCCTATTACATGGGACTTAAACATAACTGGCGAAATGTGGGTGTACAACCCTTCGGGGAAACAAGGCGTGATGTTATGTTATGTCAAGGTTAATCAAATAATTAATACTGCACTACCAAGAGTTAGAGGTAAACCTACAGTATTTTTTTAAATATTTTATTCACCGATGCATATCGGAGAGTTAAGTCGTTTAACTATGGGTTAGTGTTGGTAATTTCAAAATAAATTGACGTTAATTTTGTTAGGTTTTAGTGGTGTAACGAGTAAAAAGAGTTAAAATGTAAGTAGGCCTTAGAAATTAAAATCTTGAAAGTATGCTGTGATAACTACAAACAATTTCGTTTTTCTTAGTATTCAGGCCCTTGAGTTTATAGAAAATTAGTTTAGGCCATCATGTCACCTCAGAGCATTTTGGTTGCTTTGCAATGTTTGAAAGTTATTAAAAACAATTTAAAGAGACACAGAGAGAAAGTCGCTGGAATAACGCTTTTTCTACCAGTCAACTCCAACAGCAAGCCGCGTTAAAGAACTAAGTTCCAAAAAAAACAAAGTTGGTGTTTTTTTTTTGTGTGAAAAGGTCCTACCATCGATAAAAGAATAAGGTTGCTATGCTATAACTATCTCTGTTGCCGGTTTTGTACCAAAACCGGTTTTTATCTATTATTATACTAGTTAACCTCGTTCATGGCCCTTAAAGTTATTTTCAATGTCAGATAGATCATTGACAAACTCGGTTTCTGTTCATACGTATGCCCGCTAAACTCCTGGCCACATACAAAGTGGCGGATAGCCAAATCAGAACTCAAACAAATAACATTTATAGGAACATATTTCCGGATAAGCCTACACACCGAAATTGTTTGTATTTATGTTGTACAGTGCGCAATAGTCCATATACAAGATTAATCTTAGTTTTTATTTTTACTGTTTTTTCTCTTGTTACTTATTGGCCATGGAGCGTTCCACGATTGGCATAAGCAAATTTTAATATCTGGGTCACTGGGTTTCTGAAGATCTTAAGGATAATTGTGACATTGAAAGGGAACGTAGGTCGCTGGCTGTCCGTTGTAACATGCTGGCTCGCAGGTTTGCACTATGTACGAGGCCAGTTAAGGTAACGCTTTTCAAAGCTAACTGTCAGTCCTTCTACACGTGCAGCTTGTGGGTCAACTTCACTCAGCGGGCATACAGCCACCTACGCGTTCAATATATTAATGCACTGAGAGTACTGCTGAGGCTGCCGTGGGGTTGTAGTGCGTCAGGGATGTTTGCGGATAATAATATTAATGATTTTGCTGCGATAATTAGGAATAGATGCGCATCCCTGATGACGCGTGTTTGCGGCAGCACCAATTGTATTCTCAGTGTATTCGCAGATCGGTGGGATTCCCCGATGTTGCGTAGATGGATGCAGCTTCACGCTGAATTTTAATTGTATTTCGTTAAGTTGTGTCTGTAACCTACTAACACTAGAAGTTAAGTTAAATTGTTACTAACCCTATGGACTCCTGTCTGAAATAAAAGTTTTCTATTCTATTCTATTCTATAAGGCTTATAGACCGAGTTCCAAACATCGAGATCCGAAGACGTACGAAGGTTTTTGATATCGGAAAACGAGTTATAGAAGTAAAATGCAGTTGGGCAGGACATCAGCAGTGGTGGCCCAGTGGTAACGGTCCCGACTTACGAGTTGTAGGTCGTGAGTTCGAACCCAAGCAGGCGCTTTACTTTGTGTAAATATGTTAGTCACCACTGCTCTCAAAACGGTGAAGGTAAACATCGTGAGGAAACCGGCATGTCCTAAAACCAAAAATTCGAAGACATGTGACATCTACCAACCCGCGTGGTGGATTACGGCTCACTACCTCTCATAGAGAGGAGGCCTGTGTCCCAGCAGTGGGAACGTTAGAGGCTGATTATGCTATTATACTAGGACATCTGGCAAGGCACAGTGACGGCAGGTGGAGTAAGGCAGTGACTGAGTGGCGTCCAAGGACTGGGAGACGAAATGTCGGCGGCGAGATGGGCGGACGATATTGTTGCAATCACAGTAGAACCTGGATGATGCTGGCACGGGAACTTGGAGATTGGCACAAGAAAAGAGAGGCCTATGCTCAGCAGTGGGTGAAGTCGGGCAGTCCAACCGTGTGAAGCCGAGTACCAGTAGTTTACAAGGAGCGACTGCCTATCTGACCTCCACAACCCTGTTACTGGGTATCAAGATACCCTAACAAGACAGGCTTTCAAAAAAAAAATAGCTATACCTAAAATTTGCTTAATATTATCGACGAGGAGACGACGAGACGCGAGTTACGCGGGCAGTGGTTAGTAACTGACTGTTTTGTCGTCGATTACTGTTTATCATCTTAGCAAACGTGTGACGTCATAGGCACTTGAGTTAACAAGGTTGTGCATGCGTGGGTAACATCCCACTACAAAGGCATATCATGTACGTTTATAACTTATGAAACAGAATCCAATTTTCACTAAACATTTCAATACGTAAAACTATAACGAACACATAATTAATCACATTTTCCAATTCAACATACGTTGCCAAACAAAATGTTTGCAAGCAGAAAAAAGTAGCTAATGGTGTTGGTTTTTCACAATATTTTTCAGACTTACGTTTCAATTCAAGCTCCATTCAGAACAACACTTCAACGGCAACAAAATAAAGTTGAAATTACACTAGTGGCTACTCAGTATTAAATAATACTCTTGACGGTACTTCCACACGATTCGATTTTTCGTTAAGTATATTTGCAAAAGTATTATATTCTTGCGAGTATTTCTGTACTTATTTTGCTCAAAAGCTTCGTGTAATGGGAATACGCGTGAGTAATTCGGAAAAAGTTAAATATTTTTTATTTTATTTTCAGATAACAAAATAAATGGTATTGCAATTTTGTTTTAAACTTTAACGACCCTATTCGTTTACATTTTGTAACGGAGTCAACTCGGTATATTTTTATTTCCTTGGTAAATCTTAAAAACGAGTATCTCTTCATTTAGAGAAATCTACTTAACTGTCACTAAAATCAAATTTACAGCAGGAATATCTAAACGAAAACAAAATAAACTTTTTTAAACTGTGGTCACAATCTAATTTAGGCATTCAACAAGATGTTTAAAAACTTAAAAAAAATTGTACGCAAAATAGTTTAAAGTTTTAATTCGAAGTTCATAACTTACTTAAATGCACACCACAATTATATATCTACTACAAAATGTAAAGGAACAGAAGGCCCGCTTAATTTATACAACGAGCAAAAACAGGCGCACGCAAACATAGACGAGTACGTTCCATAAATGCCAAGTCGCGAGTGCGTTTGCACTTGCTGCACGTAAAGCAACTCAGCGTGTTCATGTGTACGTGCACGCTCTATCGTTGTATAGAGCCTTCTGTATTTACCTAGCTTGTGATAATACTGAGGTTCGTGCAACGATCCCTGTAGACATAACAATGTAGTTGTTTAATTTGTAATTTTGTCCAGAACAAAAGGATTCTCTTTTTAAGTGGTTTCACCGTGAACTTCTATTAAGAGTACATACAGGGGTGATGAAAGGTCAACAACAATTACTTGTTCACTAAATAGTGTTACCTGTTACCATGGATTTAGTACATGATACTGAAACTAACAACTTTCGCCGTTTATGTAATAACGAGCGTTCTTTGCTTGTCTAGATTTTAAGAACCTGTAAATAATGCTGAGATAATTGCTCAAAAACACTGATGACTGCGGAGGCAATTGAGCAATTACCTTTAAGGAACATATCAAGGCCGTTCGCGCTCGCGCCTCCTTCGCTCTTAGTAGACTCCAGTTTATACTGACAGCCCGAAGCAAACTGTCGTCAAAATGCAAACTGCGCATATATACCGCAGTCATCCGTCCCATCATGACCTATGTTGTATTTGCGCACGCTCACCCTCGTCATCTCCATAAGATGTAGACCCTCCAGAACCGTTTCCTCAGAAGGGTTAGGGGTGCCCCTTACTATGTCCGAAACATAGATTTTCACGTCGACCTTAAAATGCCAACCATAAACCAGTTCATGAGCTTATCTAAGCGTTTCTTCGACTGTGGCATCAAACATTCAAACCCCCTGATTTCAGCGGCCGCCCGTTATACTCCCTCCCGCATTAGTAGTATTAGCCGACCAAGGCATATCTTAATCGCCCCCGATGACGCCACTACCCTCCTCCAGGAGAGTAGTAAGGCCACCAGCACCCTAATTAAGCCCAAAACCCGATCGCCGTCCTATCGACCTCGCCGCTGAGGCCCGCCACGACGCCCTCCAAACACTGATGACTCCGCAGTCATCAGTGTTTTTGAGAAATTGAGCTTCTAAAAACTTAGTGACCTTTTTGATGTTTTCTTTTATCTGTTTTTGAATAAATGTGCCTCATTTTAACTTCTTGAAGTCCAGTTCTCATAATTAAAAACGTTCAAAATCTTGTCGCCATCAAATCTCGACGACAATCATTTTGCCAAAAACTTGTCAAAAATTTAGGGAACATAGAGGTATTTTTGACAGATTGTGACTATATCAGACTGTGAACGGTCTTAAAATTACGGGACTTATCCCACCAGCCTTTTCTCAAAGTTGATTGCAGTAACAAAATCAAGGCACCCCGACTAATTGGTAGGTTGTATGAACTGTGAACAACCGCTCCTTACATTCAAACTGGTCGCAGTTATTGAGGCGCACAAAAAGGGGCACATTTATTATAATATAGTGTCCATTCATACTTTTAGGACATAATAAGTTTTTTTTTAGGGTAAGCATAACATACCATTGCTGTGCTGTTCACTGTATAACCGGCTCACTCCTGGCGGTAAATTTTGCGAACCTTACTGATTATTTTGCTTTACCAGAATTTGCGATATGTATCTACCATATATTTCAAATAAACCAATTACAGGCACTTTTGAATTGTCAAAGGGTCGGTCGGTCATTCAGATCAACATAATTATGGAGAAGAACGGGCAAGAAACTCCGCGAAGACTTTTAAATCAAAACAAGGTTACAAAATATTGGTTACATCATTCATGTTGAAAGGACAATGCCAGAAACTCATAGAACTTAGCCCCACTCAAATCAAAATTTAATTTACAAGCCTGCAAAATGCAGCAACTTAAAGCTTATTTATTACTGTTAACTAAACATTTGTCCTAATGCCTGTAGAACTTGCGGTTTCTGTTAAAATCTTAATACAATAATGACGTTGCTTTTAGGTTAGTTGCAGTTTATAATTGTTAAAAAGCGATTTAAACAAAATCTAGGTTACGCATTATCATAATTTTTATAATGGAAATGTGAATTTTTGTTTTACAGGTATTTAGAACTTTTTTTGTTGTGTATCATGCGCAATAAGTACCGCATTATGAAATTCTGGGGTTGAATTCCTTTTATCATTAATTTGTAATCGGCAATTTCTACTGTAAAATAATGTATTATGAAAAGGTCCTTTAATCATTACAATTATTTCCATTGATTGACATTTCCTGTAAATAGCTGGGGCAGGATCTGGCATTGTCTCTTTTCATGTAAGAACGATGTAGAACGTTTAAAGCGTCCGTAATAAAAATATAAAAAAAGAATTCAAATTTAAAAATAAATTAAGATAAGCCGTTAATACAAATGTTATTAGTTATTAATCATGCAAGTTCTTTTGTAATTTGTCTTCAATCATGACTCCTCGGACCCAGAGACAAGTGACAACTGCTTTCAAAGCGTGTCGTTCTTCTGTAGCGGACTTCAACAAAATTGATATAGATAAAAAGAACGAAAATACGTGTATTAGCGGGAAACTTGACACACGGAAAGAACATAAAATATAAAACAAAAAAAAACAAAAAAACAACACGCTATTATCACGCACTAAAAATAATAAAATAATCAAATTGATTCTTCTTCTCTAAATCCAATGATTAAATCAAAAGGCGTGGAGCACTTTGTTGAAATTATCTTAGCAATTAAAAGTACATACAACTAAAAAGTCAATTACGTCAATTTACTTATTTAATATCGTCGATAAGATCGGATAATCGGGCGCTAATATTACTAAACTTCACTTTGATGCCCACGAAAGAATATTACGGACATGTCTTTCAGAATCCCGGATCCCGGAATCGTTTGAAATTCCTGAGATTGCAAAAAATGTTAGCTGCATAAAAAACATTAGAACTTTGAAAAAATTTCATTGAATAATGCTTACGTATTTACTCGTACTTTTTTCCTTGTTAAACTATCATTGTTTTATTTTTTCTAATTAAAATGTCGAATCTAATGGCACTTTTAAATTACAATGAAAGTTTTTTGAGAACTAGATTAGTAACAGGCCACCAGACTTAATTACTTATGGAATTGAAACAGTTGTAATCTTATGTGTGGCGCCATTTATTTTCGTACAAAACCTTTCACAATATTTATTGAAACCAGTAATAAAAATAAAAAAAATAAAAAAAAAATAAGAAATAAAAATTTACTTCACATGGTGTAAGGGACTGACTCGGGATGACATAAGGATTCTAACAATATTTTAACCGGTTCAGGCACATAGAAGTTATATACATACATAAAATATTACACTCCTTTTCTTGGACAGTTGTGTAATAAATACAAGTAAAATTTTATAGTCTTCTGTTCGTATAAAATACGATAAATAAATAGATAAATCAATTTCCAGTACTTGACCACATTGTGAACATTATCGTTTTTTTATTGATATTCCATTTGTTTTGAATAAAAAAAGATACTTAATTAAAATAACCAGTGCCATAATTTAATTAAGTTGGTTATAGTTGCTTTTACAAAACTGTTCAATCCCGGGAACCCGGGATTACTTATTTATTCAGAAAGGAATGTCCATATAATTCATTCGTGGGAATAAGTTTAGGTGTATAAGCGGCCGATTATCCGACCACTGGTGATAGAAGACGGTTTTTCAGTTTTTTTAATGTACTTATTTTTATCTTTTCCTTTTTAGTCTACTTCATTATTCATTCAGGTAATAAGTCTAAAGTTAAAGAAGTTATGACTTTAGCGGTTTACTAGGAGCCACTGAAAAGTTCCACTATCACCTCTTGGCTCCATCATCAGACCGTCAACAGTAAGTGTAATCAATTTGAATTAACAAAACAAATCGTATGACCCAAAAGTCGAAGTAATTATAAATTTTTGTAGCCACTGAAGAGTTCCACTATCCACCTCCTGGCTCCATCATAAAACCTTCCCCAAACTATTGTACTCGTCAAAACTAATCTTAAGAGCCCAAACTTGAAGGGTTTACTAGTAGCCACTGGAGAAATCCGGTATCAACCTCCTGGCTTTATATTCAGATCACTTTCAACACACCAAATTAAAATGTTGTCATCCGAACTACATAAAACTTACAAAGTTTTATTTAATTCGACAAATTAGAAGTAGGTTCGAACTTACTTCTAAGATTTTTCACATTGTTTGTTAGTTACAAGTGAAGCTAATAAAGAACAATAACCACGAGTGTCAAAAATAATAAGTTGGGGGTAAATATGCGTCACATCCACGCAAAACGGACATCGCTCCGCATAATGCTACGACCCTATGCCTCTGTCTCGCATAGGGTGCCCCAGCACTGGTTTACGGCAGCTTTTATTAGGCTCATACTCACTTTATCCATGCCATCAGGGCTCCGTTTAATTTCTCAGCTTAATCATCCTCCGAAACCTTATTTTATTATTTAGTTATTTAAAATCACATTGTTAAAACTTAATTCACATTCTCATCACAATTCGTCAACCCTACTAAGTGGGAACCCTCTTCAACTGAGCCAGAAAATTACAACTTTCAAAAGCGTGTTCTCTAAACTTATCAACAATGTGTATCGCACTTCGGGGCTAATTTCGTGCAGTTCAAAAGGCGTGTAATTGCCGTACTGTTGCATGATAATGAGTCTATAGAAACTAAAGTTGTTAGCGTCTTAGTGTATTGTGATCTCACTCCGCTTGCACGAGGTGTTTTAATTAGTAGTGAACATTTTCTATTAAAGCCTGGAAAGAGTTGTTTGGTGAAATTAATATTGAGTGGACGAGACATGGAGGTAAAAATATGATCTTTTGTTTGGTTGATAATATACATGGGCAGACATAGGTTAGACTTATATTTAATCCATAATAATTATATAGTAAAGAGTTTGTTTGATTGTTAGAACGCGCAAATTTTTGGAACTACTAGTCGAATAGAAAAAAAGCAGCAAAAAACTGCATTTGATAGCCCTTTTCTTGAGGAAGGCTATAGGCTACTTAAAATTACGCTAGGACCCTAAGAAGCTGAGTAAGAACAAAAAGTAAGACAGAACGCTGAGCTAAAACGAAGTTATAGCAAGGCCAGGTGATGCGATGCGACACACCCCGGTCGGACGAACAAGAAACAAGTGGATGACTTCGCGGGCATAATGAATGTTATCGAGAAATAAAACTATATAGACGGATCTGATACGATACGTTTGCCCATAGACATTTTTCAAACACATGAGGCAATGGATTACCAATATCCATAGGTTTTGATTGATAGTGTGTGACAGCACAGAAACAGCACACACAAACACACAGACAGACACACAGGAGAGCAGGAATCGCCGCACCGACCGCCAGCGTTACAGCACATACACGAACCGATTGAACTGTTTTTTTTTTTTTGATATGTCATCTCGTAGTTGACCTTGAGAGGTCGTGACTACTTAACCGGACTATCCTGTGGCTGCCTTAAGCAGACTCAAAGCCTCCCGCCAGGGGCGTAAAACTACTTACATTACTAAGCGAACGCTCGCTAAGGGCACCCCCTGTGGGGTACGGACCTCGGCTTAGGGCGTCGCTGACGGGAGGACAGCAAGATGGGACAGGCTGGATCTGGATTATGTTATTATTATCAGGGGAATTTAAAGCTACAGGCTCAGCTACGGCGCGGGCTGGCACTTCGTCGAGCAAGGGTCGGGGGGGACAATTACGTCGGGATCTTCGCGAGGAACCTCGGCG
This sequence comes from Dasypolia templi, assembly GCA_963555695.1. Classification (NCBI taxonomy): domain Eukaryota; kingdom Metazoa; phylum Arthropoda; class Insecta; order Lepidoptera; family Noctuidae; genus Dasypolia; species Dasypolia templi. The sequence goes on from OY743158.1 coordinate 7,474,154, forward strand.
GCGAGGTCGGAATGTCGGTCTGTGTTTGTGCACTGTACTGGTGGCCCTACTGCTCTCCTGAATGAGAGTTATGTGGTCATCTGGATCGGTGAGGACATGCTTGGGACGGTGGACATGACTAATGGAGGAGGGAATATAGCTAGCGGCCTTGACAACCAGAGGGTTGCGGTGATTCGCGGCGGTCTCGAAGAAACGCTTTGAAATGCGTTTCATGAACTGGCGGATAGTGGGAATCTTTAGGTCAACGTGAAGGATCTCGTTGCGAACGTACCAGGGGGAGCCTGTAATAAAACTCTGGAGGGTCTGCATTCTATTGAAGCGATAGGGCTTGGTGTGTGCAAAGACTGCACTGGCATATGTCATGATCGGGCGGAGAACTGTTTGTTTTCAATGATTTGCATTTATAGTTTCAGCCGTCGCTAAGACAAGTAACGTGAGGCCGTAATGGTGTATATTTTTTCACATCAAACGGATCTACCCAGATAGAACTGACCATGTATGGTTGTCCTAAGCCTCGTCATCCCAGAATAACACTTATTCACATAGAAGCAATTCTTACACTGCACACTAAATAATGCTGAGAATTTGTAATTTTAATTTCATACTTCGTGGTAGCTATAGTTTCACGTTTTTGGGTCAAACCCTAAAAATCCCCGGAGAAATGTTGACTTTAACTCGACTTCGCAATTAATTTGTGTGGATGGGAGTGCTGTTATAACTTTAAATTGTTCTCAAATTAGATTTTAGTCAACGCTGTTGGCGTTACTTAAAACGAGAACACGATACACGGCTGCTAGCATTCTACATGGAGTTTTACTAAGTTTGGCTTTGTAGTGCATCGTCTCTATACAAACAACAAGCAACTGAATGTTTTGAAATGAATCTTCTTGAAGACTTAAGCAAGAAGCGGTAAATGCTCAAAAGTCACCCAAAGCCTGTATGTATAAGCAGTTATACATACAACGATGCTAATCAGCTCTTCTGTACACGGAGTGACCAGGTTTTCAAGACTAAGTTTGGTTTTGCTAGTCATCAGAGAGCTCACTAAAGAAAAAACAAATTGTCTGGGTCACTGTCGCTGGATACGGTGAAGGAGACTATATCTATATAAATTCGCTTGCGAAGCGCCACTTGATGGGTAAAAGAAAAAAGTATTAATTTGATTTTTTTGCAGGGGTTTTCGACCACCACAGTTAGAGCATTTACTTGACATAATTATCAGTTTCAAAAATCTGTTTTTTTCTTGTATAAGCTTTCGATATCTTAACATGATTAAACATATTTTCATAGCAAATACCTCAAACAACAAAACTAACAGCGGTCGATGAATCCTAATACTTTTTTTATTAAATTTAGACCGTGTTTAGATTTCGCTAGCTAATTTATTTAAACCCTGTATGTCTTTCTAAAGTTCGATGCACCATCTACAAGATATGTCAGAGATTTTGATGGGTACTCCAAGGAAAGAGATAGGGTAATATGAAACGCTTACTGACTAAAACCCCCACGGTGTTCCGACTATTATCTTAGGACGGGGGTTCGCTCGAAAAGGAATTATCATCGCCCCAAGATCTCTCGTTGTTCTTTTCGGGGGATACACCTTTATCAGCAGACGTGTTTGGTATGGGGAACATGTGTGCGTGATAACGGATCCCCTTACCTTAAATGTTGTTGGCCCTTTATTGAACGTTTTTCATTTCTATTAATGGGTTACAGTTTTTGCAGCTCTATAGCAATATAGCGGCTATTCAATCAAAGTCAAATCATTTATTTTATAGAGGCACATACGTGGCACTTTTGAACGTCAACATTTACAAAAAAATTGAATTGATCTAGTTGCCTCTTCCAAAAGTAGTATGGAGAATGGGCAATAAACTCCACCGTTACTAATTTAAAATGTTTTACAATATTTTTACTTATACATTAATTACTTAATTAAATGTGAAGACGATGCACCTAGAACAAAATGACTATACCACAATAGTTAAAAATAATTAATATAAAGCAATGGCAGGTAAATATAACTAGGTATGTGATAGATACATGGTGCTCACATATTTACAAATATGGCAAAAGTAGATGATTTCCCTAAAATTTTCAACAAGTAATAATTTTGTGTGTGAGTTAAAGTAGTTACAGAATGTAAAATCAAAGTCTTATAAATTTAAAATTATACAATTAAATAAGCAACCAGTTTGATTTTGTCTAGCGTCTAGATTGTCTTATGGAGCAGGACTAGCATGTTTCCAAGCATTCTTATCTAGGACGTATAATCTTCTAATTTGTAATATGCTTATTTACAAAGTGTTCTTATTGCGAAATGGTTTTCAAACTGCAGTTGGTCTAAAAAACCACTTTATTTGCTTTGGTGGTAGCAATTTAGGCGCACAAACAGTGAGGAGACGTCTTGCTAAGGCAAACTTGAAACCATTAAGGCAAATGGCGCCAAACTGGAACGGCAACATCGAATTTCAAGACAGAGATACGTGCGCGAGCACCAACACTGGACACTGGACTATTGGTCTAGGGTAATGTTCACGGACGAATCGAAATTCATGCTTTACAAGCATGATGGTAGGCAGTTGGTGTACAGAAGACCAGGGGAACGCTTCCATCAAGACTGTGTGTAGGAAAAAGTGGCATACGGCGGAGGCTCAGTACTTGTTTGGGCTGGAATTTCTTCCAAGGCCCGCACCGAGCTCGTGCTAATTCAAAATGGCACTCTGAATGCAGAGAGGTACGTGGAGGAGATCCTGAATTAGCATGGGGAACCTTTCATGGCGAGGATGGACCGGGATGGCATATTAATGCATGATAATGCGCATCCCCATACCGCCGGAATTGTAAATGAATACCTAGGAGAGGTCGGTATCGAACTGATGCAGTGGCCAGCGCGAAGCCCAGAGCATGCATGGGAAGCGAAGCTTGAGCGTTGCGTAAACCGTCGTAACTCCCCACCAATCGCGCTACCCGAGCTCAGACAAGCACTGGTGGAGGAATGGGAAGCCATTCCTCAGACCGGCTCCGAAATTTGGTGTTCAGCATGCCGAATCGCCTGGAAGCTGCAAGAAGATCTCAGGGAGGCAATACGAAGTATTAAAATTATGCATCTAATAAAAAAAAGCAAAAAAAAAATATCTTACAAAAATTTTAAGTTTCAGAAAAAAAAATCTTACTTTATTTTTTATTTACTTTTAGGATAAGAATGAAGGTACACATAAGTTTCAATATATAATATTTTTTGTATCATTAAATGCCCAATCGAACTATTCGTTTCATTATGATAGCATACGTAGTTCGGGAGATATACGGACTTTTGTGACTGACCCGTTATTTTTGGGGCCGAGTGTAGATATATAAAATAAGAAGAAACTATAAGATTCCCTAAAGATAGTCTTTGTATCTTTAATCTTTGGATATTCATAATCATTGGCAGACTTTTTCAAACACTGCACTCATGAGTACAATCCTTTCACTTTTTTACTCTGAATTTTACCTCCGACATAAACCTTAGTGCGAAGAGAAAAAAGGTCACTGTGATGCAAAATCAGAGGTAATTAACTGTGAAAAGCCTTTTCAATGTGCAATTACAAGAATAAATAAATAAGTATTTGATAAGTGTCCTTTTATTATTTTTTATTGTCCTTTATTTAAACTCTTTTGTATTTAATGCATGTGAGATTATTGTAGGCCTTCTAGACGTGTAGACCATTTTCTATTTTATAAAGTACCTGGTACTAGTTGTCAGGCCTACACTGTCCTTCTTTACCAAAATGCCACACTGTGATTTGAAAACTTAAAAGATTTTTATATTTAAAAGTGTAACCGTATATTATGTGCACGGATTCGATCAGACCGATCGCAAAAATCTTCAGAAAAAAGTTTGTCACACATTTGAACAGTGTGTTCCACACGAGGCTCCTATGCTGCTAACACTAATCCGAGCTGGTTCATGGATGCAGTCTTAATTACCGTGTAATGAGGCACCTTCTCTTTAGCGACAGGTATTGTACAAGAAACACTAAGAATGCTTTTGATGAGACTATTACTATGAAGGTAATTTAGCAAGGTTGTGAGTGAGAACGAATTTTGTTTTGTTAATATTTAGTGATTTATTTCTTGGGATATAGATGCTATCTTTTTGAGATACTTATTTTATAAATTGAATGGTAGTACTCATGTTTTTTTATTTAAAAAACATGATGATTGTAAAATCATTTGGAAAATATTAACCCCGTTAAGAGACTGAAACCCTGTTGTTTGAGTAATCAAACTACAGGGTTTCAATCTCTTAACGGGGTTAATATTTTCCAAATTAAAGATATTGTTTAAAGGCTTCAGGCTGCCTAAGACTTCTATTATACATTTTTATATGAGTCATCCCTCTTATTGAGGAAAAAAAACGCGTGGAGGTATTAAATTATCCCACTGAAACGTACTACCAGGATAAAAAGTATCCATTTTCCTAACCCAAGTCATGGCGTCTATCATTAATTATCTATCCGTGTGTAAAGAGTGAAAACTTAACTAACAGACAGCCAGACAGACGGAGAGAGAGAAAAAAAACAGTTTTTTTTTTAATTTTATTTTTCGAATACATGTGACATCTACCAATCCGCAATGGGCCCGCATGGTGGATTACGGCCCACTGGATTACGGTTCCCAGCAGTGGGAACGTTATAGGCTGATTATGATTACGCTTATAGTTTGAATGACGATATATCTTTACATAAACCATATAAAGATGTATCGTCATTCCAACTGTCCTGGTAAACATACCATGTTGAGATGAATGACGATAAATCTGTCAAAGTCTACCTGCACGCCAAGTTTCATTAAATTCAGTATAGTCGCTTTTGCGTGATGAAGTAACAAACATAATATTCACACAATTATTATTAAGGAAAGTAGAACAATACTTGTATAGTCATAAAATCCTCCCTCGCCGCATCGTTTAGTTAAAAATGTTCGCTCATTACATGTAATTAAGTTGTTAGCTGTGCAGTGTTGTTTATTTTCATGTACAGGATGCCGTTAACGTTTATTACCAAGTATGGCGGGAAACATTTACATTTTTACACTAATTTCAAGTTTAACTGTATATTAATTGTTTTAAGGTATTGTGTTGTTGCTAGATTTTGGAATCTGGTGAGTTTTAAATCGTTTTTGTGGATTGACACTACGAGTATAAGAGCGCTCTTATTTATATAACCAAATACCCTGTGATATATTGCAAATCAATGAAAGAAAATTTAAAATTCATATAAAAAGTACACTCAGTAAACAAGCTTATTACAAATTGGAGGATTGGATACAAGATAGAAATGCTTGGAAACATGATGGTCCAGCTCCATAGGACAACCCAGTCTGGACGAAATCATTCTGTTTGCTAATTTAATTGTATAATTTGTTGTTTTTACTCAACTCACACAGTGACTTATTCCTAGTTAATATTTTGGGAAAATCAAATACTTTTACTGTTTGTAAATATGTGAGCACCATGTACCTATCACGTGATTGATTTATCTGTCTTTGCTTATTTTATATTATTTTTACTTATTGTGGTCTAGTATTTTTATTCTGGGTGCATCGTCTTCACATAAAAATATAATTAATGTATGAAAAATATTGTAAAACATTTTAAAAGAGTAACGGAGGAGTTTTTTGCCCCTTCTTCTCCATACGGAACTACCTTTTGGAACGGGCGCTTAGAATCAATCCTATTTTAATGTAAAATTTGACGTTCAAAAGTGCCTTTTAATGTGCCTATTTGAAATATGCTTTGACTTTGACTTTGATTTAGGAGATCTTTATCTATAAAGATGAATGTAGTGTGTAAATAGACCCATCACATAGCTCTTCGTATAGTAGTGGACGACTTCGCATTCTGTAAATCAAACTAAGTAACATTGCACAAAAATTATAGCAGGGAAACGACTTTTAAATTTGCTGTTTACTGCTGGTATGTAACGCACGAAAAACATTGTGCTTATGGGTGCATGCAACGATACAGGGATCGTGGGGGTATTTAAAGATGTGGTATAACATTAAAACCTTGTTTTCTTAAAATAAGAACAGTAAAAGTTGGAATTTTTACCTCCAATATATGTTTTTTTTAATACACAATCATTCATTTAACGTCAATTCTTCAAAAAATAATAAATTATCAAAATCAATGTTGTTTTTCACAATTTATTTTATACATTGCATAAAAATGCATAAAATCTATGTCGAAATTAAATGTTCTGTCAGATATTAAAAATTTCAGAATGCTTCAGACTGTATCTATCTTTATCTATACATACGTCTGTTTAACCGTTTCTTTCTTCCAAACTCCACTATAGATTTTTATGTGGTTTTCACCATTATTTAGAGCATTTATCCTGGATGTTTTATGTGTATAATACATTCGTATCTGACTTAAAAATAGAACAGAAATCTGGATGTCTTGACATGCCTCCAATGCAACCTTGCAATTGCAGATCGCTGGTCTTCTATACATACAGGGTTAATTTATAACCAGGGCGCAACATGTAACTATGAATTCAGTATACGATTCTAGACTCTCTCCCCTAGTGTATAAATGTTTCGTCGGTTATCAAAAAAAACAGCGGTTTCATAGAAAAGTGCAATACCTACGCGATCAAAATCTAAGAAACATGGTTTTTTTAAACCTACGATTATTTTTTACGCTATGATCAGGCTAATCTCCGAAACGGCAGGACTTTTACTGGCAGATAGCTGATGTTATAGTTAGTAGTTACTCCTTGCAACTAAGGTTTTGTTTGCGCTAGAAAATAAAGGTGCCGCGCAACAAAATTATTATCCAGGAAATCCAATATAGGTCCGATATACGTTTCGATAAAATTTGGCAGGGAGATAGATATATATGTATAGAGAGAAAAAAGAAGCCTAGATACGAGGGGGGATAACCTTCCCCAGGGGCATCCTGGGAAAGGACATAGTCTTTTTTTTTTTTCTCGGGAGCACTTTCCCGTGGGTCAAATTCCGACAAACGGTGAAGCCGGTGGCAGAAGCCAATTATAACTGAATAAAATGTATAGTGAAGATTTCAGATAAGGTATAATGGGTCGATTTTGCTTACATTTAGGCTTAATGGCTGCCTGGTTGGTCTAGTGGTCGCAATTGCTACTGCTGTGCATGAGGTCCTGGGTTCGATTCCCAGGTCGGGCAACGTGTTATTGGGTTTTTCTATCTGGAATTTCTCAGTAGCAGCCCGGAGTCTGGATTTGTGCCCGGTTGTTGGCAATAGGCTCGCCCCCTATTACATGGGACTTTAAAAAAAACACAACTGGCGAATTGTGGGTCTACTATAAGTTCACCTCTGCACACACACCTACCACACCCTTCGGGGAAACAAGACGTTGTGTTTATGTTATGTTTCGGCTTAATGAGGCCCCGTACAAGAGTCACCTACAATAAGTACCCACTAAGTTAAGACGAATTACGTACATAATGCAACCTTAGTTTTCTTGTTAACCTGCTCAACTAAGCCAATTTACGTTAAGTTACGTTAAAAGTGGATTTAGTACAATAGCTTTACAAACCGAGGATTATACGCTACAAGAAAATATGTTTGGCGAACTATTTAAATTCATTTTTGAGTTCTTACTTCATAATTCATACGAAGATTCGTTTATGAATGAGAAACGCACAAGTATTCCAATTTAGTTTTTTTTTAGTCTATGCTTTGTTCTACGGTTCTTTTAATAATTTGACGAAAAAGTAGAAGCATTCTTCACGAATGAGACGATAGTATTCACACTTAAAAGCCATTTCACCCCACTGTTAAAAGCTAGTATAAGTCTTATACTGGTTTTTTTTTAAACATTTTTAACAGTTTTACCATACTGGAACTGTCAGACGTCAATTTTATAAAATGTTTATTGTTTAATGTTAATTGTTTTTGTTTGTTTGTTTATTGTTTTTGTTAATGTTTATGTGTTTTTTTGTGTTTGAGTTTATTATTTAACTAAAACTTTTTGGCTTTCATTTTGACAGTTCAACAACATTAATTGCGTTAATAACGGTGATGAGTTTTTTTTTGAACATATGAAGCAACGGATTAGCAATATCCTTCAAAATGGCAAAATGGTTGAGAATGCGATTGATAGTCAACCACTAATAAAAAACTTTTTTTTTTGGTATGAAAATGCTCCTTTGTGGGAGAATTTTCATAAAAAAAGGTTTTTTCAAACTCAATTTCAATATCTTTTACTGGATAGATAAGGATTTTTTTAACGCGACGCGGTCCTCTCCAATCTGCGACAAAGCAACAAAACATTAACAGTGAAACACAACCTAGGCGGATTGATTTCGAGTTCACGAACTTTGGTTTTTTGCCATTTGACATTTTAACTCAAACATTACCTTCGTAGGTGTAACCTAATCATTATAAACCTTTTTCTCGAAGGAGAAAATGGATTTATTCAAAGAGTATTATTTAATTAGTAATACATATATTGGGAGTGTTGGCTTAGTGGTGACAGTCCCGAATTACTTGACGTAGACATAACATAACATTACGCCTTGTTTCCCCGAAGGGTTGGGCAGAGGTGTACCTATAGTACACCCACATTTCGCCAGTTATGCTTAAGTCCCATGTAATAGGGGGCGAGCCTATTGCCATCTACCGGGCACAAATCCAGTCTCCGGGATGCTACTGGGAAATTCCAAATAGAAAAACCCAATAACACGTTGCCCGACCTGGGAATCGAACCCAGGACCTACCATATAGGAAATTTACTTTGTATACTTCATTCCACCACCACGGCTCTCAAAACGGCAAAGGAAACATCTTGTGGATGGCCGTTTTCACATTAGATCTCAATATCGTCGGAGTTTCATACAATTACTACCAAACTGTGTCGATGTAGTCAACGTTATCGTGACCGACATTAATTGTCGTGCCCATACAGTGCGGGGTGAAGCAGAACGTGGTACGTTCAAAAGTTAAACAAATTTCTCTTAAATCGATTCTTCAGTATAAAAAAAAGATTTACAAAGCTATACAGCGAACCTTGGTCTCATTACTGAAACTTTATAAATATTTTACAACGAGACAATTCTGTTTACCTTGGATACTTAAAAATATCAAAAACTAATACCACATCCACCGCCGCACCGCATCGCTCACACCGTTAGTGTGTATGTATATAATGTTCTGTGGCCCGCACTACTCTGTTTAAATTTCATTACAACAAGACGTTATCGTTTAAATTTTAATTATGTAACATGTCAAACTTCCTTCTTCTATAAGGATTAAGAACTATATTAAATCACGTTTAACAACCGCAGGGCAAAAATATGAGCCCTCGCGCACGTATGGGAGTGGCGCGAGGAGGCAAAACGCCGGGGTGTAACTCCGCTGCCGCGAGAAATCACGGTACAGCGGACAGAGCTCCGGCGGGATCTCATGGCGACATGGAGGGTGCGTTTGTCGCAACCCAGTGCTGGGCACGCCACAATAGCGGCGGTAAGTCCCCTCTTTGAGGAGTGGTTGGAGAGGCGCCACGGCGTCCTCACCTTCCGCCTGACACAGGTCCTCACCGGACACGGTTGTTTCGGGAGGTTCCTGTTTCGCATAAGGCGGGAGGAAACGCCCGGGTGTCACCATTGTGTGGATCGCCCGGAGGACACGGTGGAGCATACGGTGGAGGTATGCCCAGCTTGGGCGGAGCACCGCAGTGTCCTCGCGGAGGCGATTGGCGGCGGCGATCTCTCGCGTCCGGCCCTGGTCCAGGCCATGGTACGGAGCGAGAGGGAATGGCAAGCCGTCACCTCCTTCTGCGAAGCAGTAATGCTCGCGAAGGAGGAGGCGGAGCGGGTGAGGGAGAGAGCATTGCGCCCTCACGCCCCCACTAGCCGCCGCAGGAGACGCCCTGGGCGTCGGGAGTCGCCTGCAGATTCCCGGCCACCGTAGGCGCGGGCTTGCGGATGGCGAGCAATGGGTAGCTCGCTGTCCGGTAAGGACCAGGCCCGGGTCGACGGCGCGTTGTGTTCCACGCGCGCCTCAAAGAGATGTCAGCACAAAGTGACGGGGTCCGATAGGGCCGACGCCTCAGGGTCGCGGGTTATTCCACAGAGAAAACCGTGGCCCTGGCACAGGCAACTGAAGGAACACGGGTGGGTTTTAGTCAGTAAAAGTCTGACACGCCCTCCCGCTCCACCCAGAGCGGGAGAAGTCATTTGATGATTTCCCACCCAAAAAAAAAAAAAAAAAAAAAAAAAAAAAAAAAAAAAAAAAAAAAAAAAAAAAAATATGGTTTTATGCCCTGCGATTTTAAATGGTTTAAAAAGTAACAGATAGAGCGAGTTACTTTCTTTGTTGTGGTGTTCGTTTCTCAATTCGTTTGTGGAAGTGATAGAAGCAGCCGCTCCATGTCAAATATTGGAATTCAGTTGCATCTGAAACTGGACCAACGTTTTTATAGGAAATGGCAAGGCAGATAATGACAGTGGTCGTCTCCCATATTACACTATTCAATGCATTCTATAACCGCATCGATTATTTCAATAATACAGGCCGCAATTTGACCTATTGTCGGCATGAAAGGAATACAAGTCCATATTATAACTATAATTTCAATATTTTCCTTAGTTTCTTAACTACTGTTTTGAATTATGGAACAATTGTAGTTTATTGTTTATCTAATCGATATGATGAATGAGATAGATCTTGAATATTAACTGTTTCAACAGCTATATATTGATAGAAAGTACCGTTTTAACACCATAACTACGAGCCGTGATTACTAGTTCGCACGTATAAAATTATGACAATGAGATTTATTTTCGGTTTGTCTTTGCTTCTTGTGTTTGAATTAACGAGGTCACAATACAGTGCGATGGATCGAAGATGGATGAAAATATTTCGAGATGGAAACCAAAGTAAGTTAAATCAAATGTTTCGCTTTTTTGTCTTCATTAGCATCAAACTACGTTTATGCCATAAAAGTTCCAAAAATGCTTTCGTTCAACCCACAATAACTTATTATTCTTAGATATGTTCCGATTATTTGTATGTCAGACACATTTTTGTGGAAAGTGTCAATCTGTCCGAAATTAATGAAATACGCCTGCACTGTTTTTCATGACTGTAGTAAGACCTGTCTGTTAGAGGGAGTGGGCCGTAATTATTTGGGTTGGTGGACGTCACATGTCTTCAAAGTTTTGATTCTAGGGCAAGCCGGTTTTCCAACGATATTTTCCTTCAATATTTCAAGAGCAGTTGTGATGAATGAAATTCACCAACTTACATGTTTTCCTATCTTTTTCAGTTTTCTCGCCGTTATTAGCAGCTGAAGTGATAAATAATCGACACGGCCCACTAGTGAAAAGATCGAACATCGCACCATCAACAACCCCGAAATCTATGAATTCAATTACTCCAAAACTAACAATTCGGAAACCAACAACTGTGAAACTAATATTTTATAAAACAAAAAAACCGTTTTCAACACACGATGAACCAAACAAGAGACATGGTTTCAAACAATCTATAAACAACGGAATAATCCACAACGAAACAATGTACATAATATCAACACAAAACGAAACCACAGCCAACATAACACTCAGCGGTAAAATATATACAAATTTTACATACAACAATAGCACAATAAGACCAACACACGACGGAAAAATCTATAAGAGACTAATACAAAACGAAACAACATACACAAGGCCTTTCCAAAACGGAACAAACGAAACAAATAACAAAATACGTACAATAATTGAAACCACAACAAAACCAATACACAACGAAACAAACGGATCCACATATAAAGTACCAACACAAAACGAAACCACAACACGACTAACATACAACGGAACAACAAACACAAGACTGACACAATATTTCGGAACAACGTACAAAATACCAACATATAAAAAACACCCATGCCGGACACCAACATGTAACGGCACATCATACATGGGGCCAACATACTACAGAGTACCAGACAAAAAAACAACATTCATAAGACAAGCATTACGGACACGAAAAGTATTTAATAGACCAGTGTTCAACGATAAAAAGCTACTGGGATTTGTGTAGGTTAACGAATGGTTTTTGGTGAGCATTAAATATTATTTTATTAAATGATGTTAATTTTTGTTAGTAGATCCTCTCAGACAGGTTCCACTTTTGTAAGGCAATATTGTAACGACAGATTAAACACAGGGCTTATAATAAATGAAATTCAAACAACCTTAGTTAATTAGTAATCATGTAAAGAAAACACAGCATACGTTATAATTTCGTCATACGAAAAGGAAATTAACAATCACTTATTACTTTAAATAAATATTGAACTACATTCATTTTACTAAGTACAATATGGAAACAAATATAAAGTTGGACGGAGGCAATACAAAAGGGAAACAAATATAAAGTTGGACGGAGGTTCGACCTGGTTAGTTGTCCTTGTTAAAAGAGAGCGATAACGTTTTTTTTTTTTTTGTATATGGCATCTCGTAGTTGACCTTCAGAGGTCGTGACTACCTGTGGCTTAAGCGGACTCAAAGCCTCCAGCCAGGGGCGTAAAACTACTTAAATTACTAAGCGAACGCTCGCTAAGGACACCCCCTGTGGGGTACGGACCTCGGCTTAGGGCGTCTGACGGGAGGACAGCAAGATGGGACAGGCTGGATCTGGATTATATTATTATTATTCGGGGAATTTAAAGCTACAGGCTCAGCTACGGCGCGGGCTGGCACTTCGTCGAGCAAGGGTCGGGGAGGACAGTTACGTCGGGGTCTTTGCGAGGGACCTCGGCGGCGAGGTCGGAATGTCGGTCTGTGTTTGTGCACTGTACTGGACCTACTGCTCTCCTGGATGAGAGTTATGTGGTCATCGGGATCGGTGAGGACATGCTTGGGACGGCGGACATGACTGATGGAGGAGGGAATATAGCTAGCGGCCTTGACAACCAGAGGGCATGATACTGATTTAAACTGATATTTTATTTGTGTCACTTTATACATTTAAGTGTGTTTTTGCTCATATTTGTCTTCTTTGGATACTCGTATTGACACCTTATTTATACGAATAACTGTAATTTGTTCTCATTTCGTTGTGGTTTTGTTTGTAGTATATCTATTGCCGTCAAATATCATGACTTCTCATCATACAAGGGGCCAACATACTACTAGTACCAGACAAAAAAAAAAACAACATTCATAAGACAAGCATTTAGGACATGAAAAGTATGTATTAGACCAGTGTTCAACGATAAAAAGCTACTGGCATTTGTGTAGATAAACGAAAGATTTTTGCTGAGTATTAAATGAAATGAAATAAAATTATGGTTATTTTTGTTAATAGATCCTCTTAGACTTCAATATACCCTTTTGCAAGTCAATATTTAATTGTTTTTATTAGGTTAGAATATATGCATATTTTTATATTATTTACATAGTTTGTTTGGTAATTTGGCATAAGATCCAGTGGTTATATTTTAATTGTATTCACTTTTGCAGTATGAAAACTACAATAAAAGGACACAGTTTGTTGTGCTTTCGTTTGTAGTACTGTGCTTTTTGTGTCCACTGAATAAATACTTTATCTATCTGTGTATCTATTGGCGTAAAATATCATGATTTTATTAAATAGTCATTCAATAGGGTAATATGAACTTACATGCCGAAGGCCAACATGTAACGACACATCATACAAGGGGCCAACCTACTGCGAAGTAACATATAAAAAATGACGGTCAGTAAGTTCCTATTACCCTATAATATGAACTTACTGTCCTGCAAGGCTCAAAAAACAGGAACATTATAATTTTGCGAAAGCAAATAGAGAGAGGATGAGAAGGAGGAAAATTGCTTACAAGTGTACAGTCTTTTGCATCATTTTATTATAGGTCAAAGTATTCCGGAAATGGTTTCAGTACTGTTATTAGGAAAGGAGCCTCGCCGCGACTTACTTACCTTGCGATCTTCTGTTACGTCCGGCGCATCCGGGGCAATCTACTTCTGTCGATTGGCTAATCCTTTCATCACGATGGCAATATAAGTTTTAATTGGCCCTTCTCTGGGCCAAATAGAACTTATATTTGTTGTTTTGTTAGTAGACTAATAACAAAACCAGCCATACTTGTAATCTCGATAAAGCAGAAATTCTCTGTCAATTATCTCGAAAGACATATTGTGATATTTTATGTGTTCAAGAGACCCAACGGGATTCCACTCAAAGCAGGCCTCACATCCCTGGACTGTCACTCGTCGCCGAGACCTGTCACTCAAAGCATGGTAACGCAGAGTTTGCTGCTCTCGGTGTAAGCATAATTTCTACAAAATGCTCTGATCATAATAACATCGAAATTATCAAACTAGACCTCTGTAATTGCATTGTTACATCCGTGTATAAACCCGTCGGCACTCCTTTCCAACTTGACATACCTGGTTTTAACCTTCAGGGTACAAAAAATTGTAGTTGGTGATTCAACAGCTATAGCACCAGCTGGGGCTATCGCTACACAAACACAGACGGTCGAACTGTCGAAGAATGGGCAGAAGCTAACGATCTGACTTAAGTCTACGACCGAAGATAACCTGAATCATTTAATAGCGGACGATGGAACCGCGGTTACAATCTAGACCTGATATTTGTCAGCTCAAATAAATATTAGTACCCAGAGCATAAATACGATTTGCCCAACAATCCCCCGAACCCAACATAGACCGATCATGTGCAATATTCAATCCGCTGTTCATTCAGTGATTATGCCATTCAAACGCCGCTTTGACCAGAAAGCTGATTGGGAACAATTTAAAAGTCTGTGTATGCTGAATTACTTACCATCCCGCCTACGCCACAAATTACAACAAATTCGTAACCGTAGTCTCAATGCATCTCCTGCGGATGCCGTTCACTATACATCCCTGGCGAACATACAAACATCTCTACAACAATGACCCTTTCTCAAAGGAGACTGTTGAATCCGGTGAGAAATTAATTTCACTTATTAGTGAGCGACGCCAAGAAAAATGGATGTGAAACGGTTACTAATATCGACATGACTCATAATAGAAAAAAGTATGCTAAGTAAGCTGGGTTCAGACCAGGAAAATCATGATGCAACCAGGCCCTTAACCTCCACATATCCAGGACGGGTTTGAAACAAGGAAAGTAATGGGCGCAGTATTCGTGGACTTGTCGGCAGCATATGACACAGTAAATATTAGACGCTTGTTGTGGAAACCCAACCTGACAGAGAATCTAGAGCTCACACGAATCCTAAGAGAACTGCTCCGTAACCGATAATTTCAGGGAAGCCTTCTTAAAGATAGAAATAGACGGCGAGCTCAAAAGAATGGACTCCCTTATGGTAGTGTACTGGCCCCGCTACTTTTCAACATAAACACTAACGACCAACCGGTTACCGCGAACACCACCCGCTTTCAATACGCTGACGACATGGCACTTACTTGTCAAGCTACTAACTTTGAGGAGATTGAAGCTAATCTTTACACAGCCGTTACCGATATTAGCCACTATTATGCTGATAACGTTGAAACCCAATCCCTCAAAAACGCCATTATGTGTCTTCCACCTCGGTAACAGACAAGCGGGTCGTAGACTGAACATCCTATAACAAGGCATACCAATCACTTACAGTGTGCACCCGAAATACCTCAGCATTACTCTGGACCGGCCACGTACCTACAAAAATAAGTGCCAAAATGTTAAACTGAAAGTTCATACCAGAAATAACTTGCTACGCCGCCAATCATCCACCAGATGGGGAGGGTCTCCCCAAGTCCTGCGGACAACTGGAATGGCGCTCTGCTTTTCCGCTGGTGAATTTGCCTACCCCGTATGAAACCATTCTGCCCACGGTGACCTAGTGTATACAGCTCTCAATTATTTGTGGTTGCCTGGGACCGACCCCAATACGAATGCTGTATCCACTGACTGACATTGCGCCTCCAAACATTCGCAGGACCATAGCCAACCGCATCGAAAGGGTGAAGCTACAAGCTGACCTACGTCACCCAATGCACCACTACGTCATAGTGCCTCAGAGGCTGAAGGGCCGAAAAAGTTTTCTTGGGTGCGTGGGTCTAGCTAGTCCAGCCAATAGTACACCTCCACAGCAAGATGTAGTCTATGATGGGAGTTTACACAACTCCCATCATAGACTACATCATAGATAATTTCATCGAACAATCTGAATGTCTACCGCCTGGGCGTGCGATACCGTGGCTGACTTGGAAAACTCTAAATAGACTTCGAACCCAAGTCGCCGGAGCAAAGACAGTCTCCACAGATAGGACTTCCCGGCGGCTCTGATCTCAAGTGCGTATGCGGCACCTCCCCACAGAAAATCGCCCACCTTCCATCCTGCGCCGCATGCCCTGTCACCTGTGCATTTGATGATCTCATGACAGCGTCAGTAAGCGCCGACCAGCCCGCCGGTTGAACGCGTCCCAAAGGGTCAATGCTATCCGGCTTGTCCGGGGATACCGCACGGTCTCCTGCGAGGCGGCGAGCCTCCTTGCCGGACTGCCGCCATGGATTTGGAGGCAAAAGCCCTCGTGCACGTATGGGAGTGGCGCGAGGAGGCAAAACGCCGGGGTGAAACTCCGCTGCCGCGAGAAATCACGGTACAGAGGACAGAGCTCCGGCGGGATCTCATGGCGACATGGAGGGTGCGATTGTCGCAACCCAGTGCTGGGCACGCCACAATAGTGGCGGTAAGTCCCCTCTTTGAGGAGTGGTTGGAGAGGCGCCACCGCGTCATCACCTTCCGCCTGACACAGATCCTCACCGGACATGGTTGTTTCGGGAGGTTCCTGTTTCGAATAAGGCGGGAGGAAACGACCGGGTATCACCATTGTGTGGATCGCCCGGAGGACACGGTGTAGCATACGGTGGAGGTCTGCCCAGCTTGTGCGGAGCACCGCAGTGTCCTCGCGGAGGCGATCGGTGGCGGCGATCTCTCGCTTGCTCGCTAGCTTGCCGTCCGGTAAAGACCAGGCCCGGGTCGATGGCGCGTCGTGTTATACGCGCGCCGCGTTACAATTAGTGTGGATCGAAGATTATTGAAAATATTTCGAGAGGGAAACCAAAGTAAGTTAAAACAGTTTTTTTTTGCTATGCTGACTTCACTACCATCAAACTACGTTTATGCCCTAAAAGTTCAAAAATTGCCTTGTTTTTAACACAACCACATACTATTTATTCAGTAGGTATATGTTTTTACTTATAAGTCTCCGCTTTTCGTTGTCTTGTCGATGTATAATAAATTATGCAAATGTATTACTAATGTAGGTAAATACCGATTATTTGTCTAGCAGAAGTTTCCGACATATTTTTGTAGAAAGTTTAAATCTGTACATAGAAATAGAATTTAATGAAATACAACTGCACTGTTTCTCATTGTTGTGGCATAGATCTCTCTGTGAGAGGGAGTGGGCCTTAGTGTCTGCTCAATCATTTTAATACTAATAAAATCCTTCACGAGCAACAGTATGGTTTCACCAAAGGGCGTTGTACGACCGACGCTGGTGTTACCTTATTAAAACATATTTTTAACGCGTGGGAAGAGGCTCAAGACGCCATAGGAATCTTTTGTGACCTCTCCAAGGCATTTGATTGCGTCGATCACGAAACCCTGCTTTTGAAACTTGAGCATTACGGACTTGGAAAACTTGCGCTCAGTTTAATAAAATCTTATTTAAATGATAGACAACAGCAAGTTCAAATAAATGGTGACAATTCACTTGGTTTAAAGGTAAAAATGGGTGTTCCACAAGGCTCGATATTGGGTCCTTTCCTCTTTTTAGTATATATTAATGACCTACTCCATTTATTAATAAATCAACCACAAATGGTGTTGTTTGCTGACGATACTTCCTTAATTTTTAAGGTAAATAGACGTGCTTCAAATTTTGACGACGTAAATAACGCCCTACTGCTGGTCCAAAATTGGTTCACGGCTAATAATTCAGTACTAAATGGAAATAAAACTAAGTGTATAAGATTTCCTTTACCAAACGTCAAGAGTAGTGATTGTGAGAAAGTATTGAATCAAGAGAAGCTAGAATTCGTCGATAAAACGGTTTTCTTGGGGATCACGCTCGACTCAAGGCTACAATGGGGTCATCATTTAACATCTCTAGCAGGACGGCTAAGTTCAGCAGCTTACGCTGTCAGAAAAATCCGTCAATTTACTGATGTAGATACCGCGAGGCTGGTCTATTTTAGTTATTTTCATAGTATCGGTCTTACGGTATTTTACTTTGGGGACGGGCTGCAGACATCGAGTCTATTTTTATTCTGCAGAAAAGAGCCATCAGAGCCATATATAATCTCCGCAGGCGCGATTCTCTAAGGGAATTGTTTAAGGATATTAACATCATGACTGTACCTTGTCAATACATCTATGAAAACATCATGTACGTAAGAAAAAATTTACATCTTTACAGTAAAAGAGGTGAAAGACATAATTATAGTACTAGAAATCGGGACCTATTAGTTCAACCAGGTTTCAGACTGGCTAAAGTAGACTCATCTTTCATGGGGTACTGTCTAAAATGTTATAATAAAATACCTCCCCACATACTTCAACTGAATGAGACAAAATTCAAATCCTTTGTCAAACGCACACTATTCAGGCAGGCATATTATAGGTTGGAGGATTACATAACTGATAAAAATGCCCGGCTTAATGCCGGTCCTGCTCCACACCACAACTAATTAATTGACATTTGAAACACTGTTGAAGCTGCTGAAGAGAGTAAGAATTTATTTGCATTATATAAACTCAATCTCCTTTTTATTATATAGATGCATTGCACAGATGTGAGTACTTTGTACTATAGCGCTACCATACCGGGTAATGTCATAGATTGACTTGAATGTGCCTTGGTGGCTGATAGTATGTCATGCTCACTCAAATGTCTCGTTGTCGGTGGCGCGTGTGTCGGATCATTTAGCTCCCTTCAAAATGGTTGAGCTGAATGGTGCTGATCCATGCGTCATGTTCGTGAACGGGCGCCGTCAGTTGGGACTGGTCATCTCTTAGCTGCCACGGCTTATTTTAATAATTAATTAGCTGGATTGTTTTTAATTATGTTTTGATGCACTCTGGACGCTTTTAACGTGTACGGTTTTTTGTACATCGTTCTCACTTATAGTGTCAACATTAATCGATGTAACTAAGATATATGTAAAAACATTATTATTTAAAAGAGTGTCCATGGAGTTTCTTGCCCGTTCTTCTCCATAGGTACCTACTACGCTTTGGAATGGGCAACTAGCTTCATATTTCTGACTGACCGACTCCTTGACAATTCAAAAGTGCCTGTAAATGGTTTAATTGAAATAAATGATTTGAGTTTGAGTTTGAGTAATTAGGATTGTTGGACGTCACATTTCTTCAAAGTTTTGATGCCGATGTTTTCCTGTAAACAGAAGCAATAAAAACAGAATTAGGACATACAGATTTTATAAATATTTACTAAACTGAAGATACGAATGTCACTATGAATGAACTAGTTACACTACTGTCACCAACTATAACAAAACATACAGAACAAACTAATGTAACAAGGAAACTAAGAACAATAAAACCATGGATAACTACTGGCCTATTGAAATGTATTAAGCATAGATATAAATTACAAACGAAATCTAAAAAATCACCAGACAATTTAATATAACACGCTATCGAAATTTCTGTAATGCGCTACTGCGTAAATTAAAGAGCGAACAAGAGAGGAGCGAACTTGAAAAGTCACACGGTAATCCAAAAATGTTATGGAAAACGATTAAGGAAATTACGAATACCTGTAAAATACACTCCATTGCAGATAAGCTATTAAAAATAACCGATAACCCTAAATACTCCCTAAAAAATGTCTGTTCCTTCTTTAGTAATATAGGTAAAAACATTTTATTTATTTATTTTTTATTTATTTATTTATTTGAATCACATACAACTATCATCACAGGCTTACCTAATACAATAGTGTAGTTATAGTTAATAAAGCTTACAATATGAGACTTACAATAATTATATCATTATGAACATCTACTTATGACTAATTATAAAATTTGCGGCCCGTGTAAATTCACTCAGAGTACAATTGAAGCAGTCAATCTGTTTTGACACCATATTGAGCGTATGCAGGGCGCGCGTCAGTGGCGCGAGCTGCAACAGGTTGGTTCGAGCGGGCGGCACCCACAGTAGCGGCGGTCGCCTCCGTCGCCCCACGTGCCCATCAGGTACATACAACCCCACCGTGCGTAGAACTCCTGGGTTATGTATTTTACCACGCATAATTTTAAACAAGTAAGCGGCGAGAGCTACTTCCCTTCTTACTTCCAGTTTATAATAGCCTACCATGCCCAGCACAAACAGAGTAGGATACATCAGTGGATACCCTGGATACACACCATACTGCTTTAAGTACAGGAATCTTACAAATTTGTTCTGGATCCGTTCTAGCATAAGTTTGTACTTGGCTTCATGTGGCGACCAGACGACAGCATTGCATTCCAAATGACTTTTTACAAGCGCTTCGTACAACGATCTCAGAGCACCGATGTTCGTGAACTGGTTTCCTAGCCGTAAGACCAACCCTAAATTGCGGTATGCTTTTTTACAAACATCAGTGGTATGCTTACGGAAATTTAAAACTGTTGTAAAGCGCACGCCCAAGTCCTTAACCTCTGAGACACGTTGCAGTTGGATTCCATCCATGCAATATTGATAATGATCTGGGTCGCGCGCACGGGTAAATGATAACACTGAACATTTGGCCACATTGAAATACAACCTATTACTACGACTCCATTCTACGACCCTATTAATATCCTGCTGCAGTAGGTCATGATCAGTTTCCTGTTTTATTTTAAGAACTAATTTCAAATCGTCAGCAAATAACAATGGTATGGAGTTATTGACTACTCTCGGCAGGTCGTTAACTGTTAAAATGAAGAGAAAAGGCCCTAAATTACTGCCCTGACTAACTCCTGATCTCGTGAAATAGGGCTCAGAGAGCTGCCCACTGCAGTCGACGTACTGACAACGGTCTCGTAAATAGCAGGCGAAAAACGATAAAGTGTGAGGTGTACAGCCTACACCAGCCAATTTAGCTAGAAGGACGTCGTTATCTACTGTGTCAAAAGCCTTCCGGAAATCGAAGTAGGCAACATCTACCTGCTGACCCGCATCCACCGTCGGTACTATTTGTGTCATAAGATCCAGTAAGTTTCCCGTTGTCCCCCGCCCAGGACGGAAACCGTGTTGCGCGTCGGACAACAGAGCGCTAATCTGTGGATACAGGCTACCGTGAACGGTCGACTCAAACACTTTAGCTGGAGTGCATAATACCGCTACAGGTCTATAATCGCAAGGTGCTGAACCTCTACTACCTTTTGGCACGGGTACTACCCGAGTAAGTTTCCAGCGCTCAGGAAAAGACGCGGTCTTGATACAGACGTTAAACAAGTGTAGCAACGGCTTAACCAACACCGCACGGCAATCCCTAAATATGTACGCCGGAATACCATCGGGCCCTGCTGAGCGCTTAGGCAGCAAGCGTGCGAGTGCGCGCTGTACGTCAGCGGAGCCTACGCTCGCTAGGTGCACACGCGAGCCCGGCGACGCGCCCGCCGCCTCGCCCGCACTAGCTGCAGCCATACTCAGTTCGGGAGGTTCCGGATTGTATACCGACTGAAAAAACCGAGCGAACTCATTGGCACATTCGTATTCCGATAATACCCGCCCGTCCTTAATTAACTTCCGCTGATTCGAATCGCCTTTCCTAGACCTAATATACCCCCAAAACGCTCGCGGATCCTTCGCCAGGTGCCCTTGCATGCGATTGCGGTACTGATCATGCGCTCGAGCAGTCTCGGTTTTCACTCTCGCCCTGTATCGTGAGAATTCCACATAATCACTGCGTGATTTACTTGATTTATATTTTTTATGTAATAAATATTTAACTTTTATGTCTCTAATAATTTCCGATGTATACCAAACTGGATAAACGTGTCTATTATTTAATGGATTAGTATGTTTCTTTTTTGGAGGAACGCACTTGTCGAAAACGTCATATATCTTATTATAAAATAAATCTAAAACCAAATCTGGATCGCATGAACCGTAAATCTTACTCCAATCTATTTTAGCTACCAAACTATACATTTGATTGAAGTCCGCTTTATTAAAATTCCAACATTTATGAGTTTGTCGCGAATGCGGCGATGCTGGAGACGTACGCGGCGCGGGGGGCGGTGGAGGCGGGCGCGTACGCGAGCCGCGCTCGATGCTCACGGCCAGCGGAGGATGGTACGCATCTACGGGCTGCAGGCCTTCGTCTGCCGCGCTCACCGACACGCCACCTCGCGCACTCAACACGAGGTCCAACTGCCTATCGTTACAATTAGGTACCGCGTTGCACTGAGCAAATTCACAGAAGGCCATGAAATATTCGTAATAGTTAGAAATGTTGTTGTTACACGAGTACATATTAAAGTCCCCTAATATAATTAAATTACTGGTGTATTTGACACATATTTTTTCTAATATACTAAACATCGATAAATATTCATTGTCAGCAGCCCCTGGCGGAATATAGACGACACAACAAGTCAATATAAAACAGTTTTGCATATAAACAGCCGCACACATCAGTTCAAACTTCTGACTATCTATATCAATGTTACCTGGCACCGGCACTCGTCGCAACTCGTACCTCGGTGTGGCCACTAAAAATACACCTCCTTGCTTGCGACCATCCGCCCGATCGCATCGTAGTATCTGATAGCCAGGAAGCACAAATTCCGCGTTCTGAATCGCTTCATTAAGGCCCGATTCGGTAATCGCAAATAAATCAGATCCTGATGACTCGAGTAGTGATAAAAAATGTGTTGTCTTAGTTCTGAGTCCTCTGACGTTTTGGTATAAAATGTTGAAATTACTACTGGTTTTCCGGTTGTTTTGGGTTAGTATTGGGACGAAACCAAATCCATTCACTGTATTCTACATTCACTGGCCATATCTCAGGGTCACAAAGTTTCTCAAAATTACTTAATGTAACACCAATCCTGAATGAGGCATAGTCTCGCTCCGTTTTTGGTTTTAATTTTTCAATTACGATTTCAGAGTCCGTTCCTAGTGTCTGCTTGATATGCTCCTTTAGATCGTCCTCTGAAGTGCTTTTATTCAGCCTCCAAACATGTAAAAATTTCCTGCGTTCCACTGCTTTTAAAGAACTAATTGAGTTATTACCACCTTTTCTTATTGCGTTACTTCGTCTGTTATTTTTTTTAACCTCTATCCAATCATTGTTACTAGTATCGTCCACTCTCATATCCGCTGCTTTCCTGGCCACCGCTGCGTAACTTGTCTCCACGGGCCTCTGGGACGGCGGCGGCGGCGGAGGCGTAGTTGCTTGCACTCCGTACTCCACGGCATTTGTTCGAGACGATGCAGCCAGGGCAGTAGTACACTTCGGAATTGTAGGTACTGGTACCCGTAGGGGTCGTTGGTTCTGGTAATTGGTATTGTTATTATAACCTTCTTTTTTCTCTCCAGATAGTCCTTCAGTTTTTAAGCTTTTAATTTGCCGCTCATAAGAACTACATTTCATATTAGCTTCCTTTAATTCCTGTCTTAGTTTCGTATTTTCTAGCGCCAGAACAGCCACACTGGCTTTAATCTCCTGTATAATATTGTTTTCAAAAACACTGATTTTAGCCAAGATTACACTATTAATTTGATCTACAATCTCGTCCGATGTCAACCACTGGGCTTTCTCCTGAGCAACATTTTCCTCAAACGACTGATTTGCTTGATCTACGAAACCAGCGGCATGACCACCACGTACCGGTGTATCATCTGTTACTCGTATACGCTGAGTTACGTTAGAACAGGAGGCACACATAAAAGTAGGCTTTATTTGTACCGCCGCCGCCGGGGTTATGTTCACACATCTATAATGGTATCCCTTCTTGCATCCGTTACATTCAATAGTCTCGCCTGCATTCATTTCTCTGTTACAAACCTCACAATCCATCTTAATTTCTAGAATTTTGTGATAAAACCGAGAGTGCGACAGAAACTAGCTAGTTTGCACAAGAGCGAAAGAGCGCGATGCGCCACTCTGTATTTCGCGCCACCCGCGAATTGTTTTTTATCACTTCACTGATTAGCACACAAAATATTGTTTGAAAACGTTAGAAATCCACCAATTTAAGACTGTTCTCCATATCGTAATGGTATATTATCTTATAGTGTTCAGTTGTACACATAATTTATAACTATAAAGTCCGTATTCACAATTTTATAGAAAATAAATCCCGAGAGCGACCCGCACGCTTTTAACTACAACTACCAATTTTCATGGCAGGGGCAATACTTAATGACTCTAATAAAACACCTCTTACTCAATTACTCACTCTGGTATTTTCTCGTCGCGTCTATACCGTCACTTTACTCGTTTTCTGATAGCACTGCCATACAAAATACATGACTTGTTCTGTCAAACTTGATGTTTTCTCGTTAAACCCTAACATGACCACCTAATTTATCTCGCATTTTGCCAATTCAACATGAGAAAATCGTGGTTTTCTCTAATTTAGTCGTCCTCGATTTTGACAACGAGAAGAGTAGACAAAATTATGATACACAAAAAAATAAAATAGAATATCCAAAATAACATGGCAAATTCATAATTATACTTATTTTCGTTCTAGTTCTATTAGACAACATGAAAAAACTTAATTGAAATACTGAATTGACATAATTGATTTGATTGAATTGAATGAAATACTTAGTTTTAAACAGCCTACTATACACATTGGAATGAAGTTCCTTTCGGCGGCCGCGAGAGAACGTTTGGCGCAGGGAAGCACTATTACGTAGATGAGCATCAAGTGCAGTAATAATCAGTCTAGTTTGTCAATTATGGTGATTATCGAAATCTAGGGAGTTATGGCTGTACCGGCCTACGCAACATAATTACGAAAATCGCCAGTTGAGTTCGCAAAGTTGGTGAGTAAAAGCAATATCATGTGTTTTATGGTGATTGTTACAATATCAACCTTCGCTTTGTCGAATAGTGACCTTCGGCCGATTTATCAGTAGTGGTGGATTATCTAGTGAGTATAATAAGTGCCACTAATAGTATATTGTAATTTCAGCATGCCAAAGAAAAACAGTAAAACAGTCGGTTTCATGGAACTAAACAAAAATTAAAAGAGGTGGACGTTAAATCAATACAGAACATACTTATTCGACCGATGTTGCAGTGATAAAAATGATTTGTTTTTATTAACTTGCTACATCGGTTTCTCGTCGCGAGATACAGAAGTGTAAAAGTGCTTTTTTCGAGTTTACTCGAGCTTGGCAGTCATGTTAGGTGTAAGGATGACGTCAAAATCGTCGCTTGTCATGTTAGCCCTGCTGGTCATAACCTTAAGTACAGCTCTTTGAGCTCTCTCTGCTCTCAGAATAAAAATCTTCGCTGCTCCACCCCACAAGGTTATGCAGTATACAAGGATTGATTGGCACAAAGTGAGGATACCATCTTGAGAATGTTAAAAGCAGCCGATTCTCGCAGAGATTTAAAGATGTGTATCAGACGGATAGTTCGAGTAGTAAGAGTATCAAGCTGCTTGTCCCATCTCAAGCCCTCATCTATGTGCAACCCCAGATACTTTACGTTATAAGTTCTAACAATGGCAGCACAAGAGCACGACATTAGCCGATTTTGTCATGATTGAGCTGTGATCGAAGACAGTATTCGGGATAGGGTGTTACGTCGGATCGCAAAGGGTATATAATAGGTTTTATCCAGGTTTAGCGTCAGCAAGTTCAGATTAAGCCTGGTCATAACGGAAGTCAGTGTAGATTCAGCCATAGTTTGCATATCCTACGTGGGAAGGCCCGTGAATTAAAAACGCCGTGTCATCGGCGTATGCATAGATCTTACTATCGGGTATTGACATTCTACAGAGGTCGTTCATATATATTTGAAAGAGCGTGGGTCCTAATATGCTTCCTTGACGCACGCCGAATGACACCGTTTCTTCCTCGCTATGTCTCGAGCCCATCCTAACTCACTGGGTACGATTTGTCAGGCAATCAGTAAACAGTTTCAAAGCCATGCCACGCACGCCCACAAACTCTAGCTTGTCTACTAGTTTGGGAACAAAAACTGTGTCGAAGGCCTTCGACAAGTCAAAAAATATGCCAAAGCACTTAGTTTTGCTGTCTAGTGTCTTTGCCATAGTTTGAGTTAGATCCAGTACAGCATCTTCAGTTGAGACACCAGACCTAAAGCCATATTGGTTTTCAGCAGTAATTTTATACCTGTCTAAAAATCTTCTAAGATTATTGTTTTAAAATCTTTTCTAGTATTTTTGAGCGAGGGTAGAACAAATATTGGCCTAAAATTATTGACACAGCTCCTGTTCCCATCGTTATAGATTGGAGCTGTGGCCTTCTAAAGAGCATCCGGAAAATCACTGGTACAAGAGTTTGGCAACATGTCTTGAGAAGCGATGATGGGATCCCATCCCAGCCTACTGCACAATCGCTTCGCAGCTGTAGTATAACAGAATTGACGTCACTGTTCACGGGCAGTTTCAGCGTCATGCTTATGAAACCGGGAGGTTTATCTCGAGTAAGAGGTGTTTTATTAGGGTCATTAAGTATTGCCCCTGCCATGTTTTTACCTATATTACTAAAGAAGGAACAGACATTTTTTAGGGAGTATTTAGGGTTATCGGTTATTTTTAATAGCTTATCTGCAATGGAGTGTATTTTACAGGTATTCGTAATTTCCTTAATCGTTTTCCATAACATTTTTGGATTACCGTGTGACTTTTCAAGTTCGCTCCTCTCTTATTCGCTCTTTAATTTACGCAGTAGCGCATTACAGAAATTTCGATAGCGTGTTATATTAAATTGTCTGGTGATTTTTTAGATTTCGTTTGTAATTTATCTCTATGCTTAATACATTTCAATAGGCCAGTAGTTATCCATGGTTTTATAATTCTTAGTTTCCTTGTTACATTAGTTTGTTCTGTATGTTTTGTTATAGTTGGTGACAGTAGTGTAACTAGTTCATTCATAGTGACATTCGTATTTTCAGTTTAGTAAATATTTGTAAAATCTGTATGTTCTAATTCTGTTTTTATTGCTTCTGTTTACAGGAAAACATCGGCATCAAAACTTTGAAGAAATGTGACGTCCAACAATCCTAATTACTAAGGCCCACTCCCTCTCACAGAGAGATCTATGCCACAACAATGAGAAACAGTGCAGTTGTATTTCATTAAGTTCTATTTCTATGTACAGATTTAAACTTTCTACAAAAATATGTCGGAAACTTCTGCTAGACAAATAATCGGAATTTACCTACCTTAGTAAAACATTTGCATAATTTATTATATATCGACAAGACAACGAAAAGCGGAGACTTATTGTAAAAATATATACCTACTGAATAAATAGTATGTGGTTGTGTTAGTAAAACAAAGCAATTTTTGAACTTTTATGGCATAAACGAAGTTTGATGCTAGTGAAGTCAGCATAGCAAAAAAAAACTGTTTTAACTTACTTTGGTTTCCATCTCGAAATATTTTCAATAATCTTCGATCCACACTAATTGTGACCTCGCCAATTCAAACACAAGAAGAAATGACCAACCGAAAATAAATTTCATGTTTATTACTTTTTTTGTGCACTAGTAATCACGATTCGTAGTTATGCTGTAAAAGCGATACTTTCCGTCAATATTTAGCTGTCGATACAAATAAGATTCAAGATCTATCTCATTCATCATTTTGATTCGATAAAAAAAAGTATTGTTGTATAATTCAAAGCAGTAGTTAAGAAATTAAAAATGAAATTGATATAAAAAGTTTATGAACCTTTTTTTCTTTTCATGCTGACAAAAGGTCAAATCACAGCCTGCATCATTATTGAAATAATCGTTGGGGATATGGAAAGCATCGAAATCATATTCCTATTATAACGTTTGTTCAGGTAAGTAAAACAGTATTAAAAAATACGAAGAAATTAGTTAACAAAATTGAAACACCCAAAAGCAAGACAAGAAGGCCAAGGTTTTAATAAACTGGTTACATTCAGATACGACCCTGCACATACAAAAATTATGTTAATTTAAAGTGTTATATACTATGAGTAAAACCACTTTAAAAATAAAAATAAATAAAGTAACAAAATTGAAAAACAAGGCAAAGAAGCTTTAACAAACCAATTTCATTCAAACACAAGACATGACATTATATTCAAAGAGGAATTACTATAAAACAACGGTATAAACATAGGCGTCTTAACTAGCAACGAAACGCCCAAGTTTCGAGGGTCTGTGGAACTTTCCCAGTAATTTGACAAGTTTTAACAAAGGTTAGGATCTTGCCTCAACTCACCTTGCATTTGCATTTATACGAGCTATCATTATAGCATCCCTCCCAAAATTAGGTAAATGTGCGCTGGAGATAGAAAATAAAACCCGGAAAGTGGGACTTGGGAGATGTAAATGTATTTAGGTTAAATAAGACGTAAGTCGATCTTTTAATTTTAATTCGGAAGAATGTAAGTATAATGAGTGTTGTGTAATCCTAAAGGATTCGAGTACCAATAAAACACTTTAAAATTTAAGACACGTAAACTCACGCCTTCTTCCCATGAAAGTAGGCAAAACCTACAGGACGCCACCTGATACGATCCTCACAAACTCCTTTTGCTTATTTTACATTAAAACATCTGGTCATACTTGCTCGCCTGTTGTGAGTACTACTCACCTGACC
The DNA here is from genome assembly GCA_963555695.1 of Dasypolia templi. NCBI lineage: Eukaryota > Metazoa > Arthropoda > Insecta > Lepidoptera > Noctuidae > Dasypolia > Dasypolia templi. The sequence goes on from OY743158.1 coordinate 7,502,982, forward strand.
TTTCTGACGAACAATACCTAATTGAATTGAATTTAACGGTGAATGATAAATGTAGAGATAACAACTTTTTTCGTATATGACAGAATACATGTGCTTCATCAAAATATTAATGGCTTGCTACGCAAAGCAGATGAATTAACCGTAAATTTAAATAATATAAACAATAACAGTAACGTTATTGATTTGGTGTGTGTTAAGGACCATAATATGATAACAGATGATACTCATTTTTTCCAATTTCCCAATTATACAATTGCGGCAAATTTCTCAATAGCAAATAGAAATTGTGGTTCATGTATCCTTGTACGGAAAAATCATAAATTCAAGGATCAACATGAAGCAAACCTTGTAAGTTTATCCAACTTTATAGAATGTTCGGGCATTGAATTGTTAGAGCATGGGTTAATTATCATATGTATTTACAGGCATCCAAAGAATGAAAAGGATTGTTTTGAAATATTTTAACCGTTTAACGGCTTCGCTTGCAAAATTATGTAATAAAAATAAGAAATTTGTTATTTGTGGTTATTTTATTATCGATTAACTAAAAGATACTCCTGTTTCAAGAGATTTTGAAGACTATTACGAAGCTTTAATTTAAAACTTGCAATAAATGAACCAACTCGATTGTTAAGTAAAACATTGCTCATAAAATAAGAGGCTGTAAACAAAGGGTCTTGGAATTAGCACTGTCTGATCATACAGACCAAATACTTTCATGTACTGTTAGAAAAACGTGCTCAATAACCCAATGGTATTCGCTTGCAAAATTATGTAATAAAAATAAGAAATTTGTTATTTTTGGTGATTTTAATATCGATTGACTAAAAGATACTCCTGTTTAAGAAGATTTATTATGGAGCTTTAATTTCAAACTTGCAATAAATGAACCAACTCGATTGCTAAGCAAAACATTGCTATTATAATATGAGAGATTGTAAACAAAGGGTCTTGGAATTAGCACTGTCTGATCATACAGCACAAATACTTTCATGTCCTGTTAGAAAAACGTACTCAATAACCAACTGGTAAAAATTTAGAAGAGACTATGGCAAAGAAAATGTTTAAAAAATTGTCGAATGTTTTAAAGCCCTTACTTTTAGGGATTGCTATGAGAAAAGTTATCCAAATGCTGCTTTTGAAGAATTCCATAACTTGTTTAAACTTTTTTATGACCTCTGCTTTCCAAACATAAAAATTAAGGTTTCAATTATACGAAATACTAAATGGCTCCGTAAAGGATTAAAAAAATGTTCCTTCCGCAAAATAACGTTATTTAAAAACAATCGACTAACAGGTAATAATTGAGATAGGAGTGATTTTAAGAAATATGAAAAAAAGTGCAAGAGAATCATAAAACTCACTCAAAGGTCGCAAAACAACTGTCATATATGTCTAAACAGCCACAAATAAATCAAAAACTGTTTAGCAAATCATCAATAAATACAAAAACAAAAACCCCCCGGAAACTACAGCTCATACTACTATACTCATACTCCTGATACTCGACTATAGCTCAAATATTCAACAACTTTTTTTGATGACATTTCAGACAAATACTAAGTAAAAATAATGAAATATAAACCACTGGCAGGTTTATAAATTCTGAGATAAATAGGTATTTTCTTTCTTCTTATTTCGCGTCGATAAGTATAATCACTCCCTTTTTTATGGGTGGGAAATCATCAAATGACTTCTCCCGCTCTGGGTGGAGCGGGAGGGCGTGTCAGACTTTTACTGACTTAAACCCACCCGTGTTCCTCGGGTCCCAGTGCCAGGGCCACGGAACTCCTTCGAACACCTCGCGACTCTGGCTGACATCTATTTGAGGCTCGCCGTCAGCAAGCCTGCGCTTACGGTGGGGAATCTGCAGGCGACTCCCGACACCCAGGGCGTCTCCCGCGGCGACTAGGGGCGTGAGGGCGCAAGGCTCTCTTCCTCACGCGCTCCGCCTCCTCCTTCGCAAGCATTACTGCTTCGCAGAAGGAGGTGACGTCTTCCCATTCCCTCGCTCCGTACCATAGCCTGGACCAGGGCCAGACCCAGGAGATCGCCGCAAGTATGATCACTTCCTAATGTGGCTTCTAAATAAATGATGAAAAATATAGGATGCCAGTTCCTCATCATCATCATCATAATCATCATCATCTGCCTAATCTTTGTCCAAGTATGTTGGGGTAGGATTCCATACATTTGGATGGCAAATCATACATTGTATTTTTGACTTACATCTAATTACAAATTAACACCGTGTAACAACATGCAGATATGGTGTGTGGGTACAAACGGTATGAGCAAAGTTACAGCGAAACACTAAGGTACATTTAGAGATAGCGTGGTATGTCAACAGTGCCATGTGTGTGTTAGATACGGGACGAACTTCAAACTTACATTAGCTGTGGTGTAAGGACTGCAGTCCTCCTTGAAGCTACAAAAACGACAGTGCAGAAGTGGTGGCCCAGTGGTATCGGCCCCAAGTTACGAGCTGTGGGTCCCAGGTAAACACTTCGTATTACAGGGTGTAAAAAGATCCATCACATAGCCGTCAACTACACATTATGTACATCAAACTAAGTAAAATTGCACCAAAATAATGTTTAGTCTGAAAAATTGCCGGTTGTGGTAGTGTTCAACGTAACACACGCAAACATTGTGCTTGCAATATATATGGTTGCTTGCAACGGTACAGGGTGTGTGGGGGTATTTGAAGTTGTGTAATAACATTGAAAACTTGGTTTCGTGAAAAACGTTAGTTTAGTTGGAATTTTGACATTCAATATCGTCGTTACTAGAAGGTTTCCAGGTAAGGTATACGAGTAGTAAAAAAAAAAAATACAGTGACCCCCGTCATTGTACTTTTTTTCACTAGCACAAGTAACTATCGGCGTTGTTAAGTGTCTTTGTACAACTATTAAATTGAATAAATTCCAGTAGTATATTATCTAAAGAAACGAGAAGGTACATCATGGGTAGGTTTCACACAAATTTTACTGATGACACGTTGAAGGACGCGTGATTAATCCTTATGTTTCTCTATGTCTGAGCCTTTTTTTTTGTTTTTAAAGTCTAAAATATTCAGTTTCATTTATTGTGTTCCATAATGTATATAACACGATTAGAAAGACTACGACAACGAAAACAACAACTTTAGTTTTAATATATATACCAAGCCACGCAGAAAGTATTGCAAAAAAGTTTTTATGTATGAGAGACTGGCCAGTTATAGGCTATTTTGAAAATATGATTATTTGTAAGTAAAAACAGGTATGTTCCAATTTCAAAATTTCCCTCTGCATTGTTTGCGAGCTAATTTAAATTATCGTGTCTCATAAAAAAATGGAATTGCTCCGGGAACATTTTCGCGCTATGATTTTTCACGACTTCAAGTGTCGCCTGAAACCGGACGAATCCTACGATAGACTTCAAATGGCATTCATGGATGAAGGCCTTCTAAGGCAACCGTTTATCATTGGTATAACGAATAGATGAAAGAAGAAAGAAGTCTGTTACGGAAGGAAAAACCTTCTGAGTGTCTTTAACACAAACGTTGATACATTATCTACATTAGGATCTAGCATATTAGCCAATAAGTAATTTAAATATTACTTACGCTGCTAAGTAACTATTAAATAAATCAATCGTCCAATAACGTCATTCTAATTCAATATGTTAAGGGGAAGACACTTGATTTACGTGTTCTTTATAATGGCTTACAACTAGATACAAATTACGGAGTCTGTCAGATCACAGCAACAAGACACAATAAATAAATAAAACAAGAAAAGTAAAACTTAGGTGATCGGTGATTAACAACAACAAAATGCGGCGTACGGGCAAGAAGTACCAACTTTCGGAAAAGACTCTGGAGCTTAAGACCGAACGACGTGAAAACCCACATATCACTTCGTCAGTACAACGAGCAGTCAACAAGAATATTAGGACATTGGTACGACGCGACCTCCGACGCTCCAAGTCGCTCAGCGAGCTATGCTTGGAGTCCTTCTGAGGGATAGAATCTAGAATGAGATGATCTGGCAGAGAACCTAAGTTGTTAACATGGCTTACAGAATAAGCAAGCGGAAGTGGCAATAGGCTGGCCATATTAACAGTAGAACCGATGACCGTTGGGGTAGACGTGTTCTTGAGCGGATACCGCGAATCGGCAAAAGTAAGGTAGGAACGACGATCTTCGCAGGGTGGCTGGTAGCAACTGGATGAGAGTTGCCGAGAGTAAAACTGAATGGCGTGCAATTGGAAAGGCTTATGTCCAGAAGTGGACTGCTGTGGGCTAATGATAAGATAGATAGACAAAACATTTATTTACTGCACACAAAAGAAATAGCATTATACATAAAGGCACAATTAAATGATAACAAATTACAATAATAAAAATAGAAAAGATGCGAAATCAAAAAAACAACAATAAAATAAAACATGCTTAAATTTATTTAGTGACACAAATAAGTATACTAATTTATGGCAAAAATTTTCAATAGTCCGCTAACTTTTATTTGAAGAACTAGATGACCCGGTGAACTTCGTACCACCCACAACTTATTTGATTGTAATTTAAGCTTCTAACTCCAAACCATTGATATAATATTGGCTGCGTCGTGTAGGGTTTTAATTTCGTTAGGTTATTAAATATAACTTGCTTGTAATACAAATAAATTCTATGTCTTGAAAAATAAAAAATAAACATGAAGACAAACGCCGCAATCTCGTCCGCACCATAGTCGATTTCCGTATCATAATGGAATGCCGCCCGTTCCAGCTTCACAGGAGCACTGCGTCGGCGCAATCGCTCATGTTCATTGTGTCGTTCTCGCTGTTGTTGTGTTTGATGTGCACGAACTCGTTGCATTCTAAATCTATCCACTCGTCGTTCATTTTCTTTCCCTCTTGAACGCGATTCGGACATACTAATATAACTATTATCATTATCTGTCGCTCGCTGGTCATCATTACGGTTTGCGCGTGAGGCAGCTCGTCGTACATTTGATTTGAGGGTGCACGATCGCTCGACACAGCTCGGTTTTTACCCGGCAAGGTCGAAACACACAGTGCTGAGCGCCGAATTGCCCTCTGACTTTGCTTTGATACACCCTAGAAGCCTAATAATCTACGCCTGCGAGGCGTACACGCATTCGAATATCGTTTGTCTCTTTATAACGGTTGAAGCTAGCGCGTTGTGCTCTTCTGTTACCTCAGTGTTATATAGTGTATTATCTATGTCTCAGTGGCCGATGGGAGCTAGAGGACGGTGCCCGTATCGTTAAGGTAAGTCCCGCCATTTTTGATTTATCGAAGTGTTGCACGCCTGCGAGACGTATGTTTAGGCTTTGTGTAACTTTTAACTAAGATTGAGTGATTTAACTTTTGTTTGTTTTTCGTATATTTTATATCTTTTTTCGGCGTTGTTTCAGGTATAAATATGTCACGTTCTAATATATTAGACGAAGACGATATTCTTGCAATTTTGAACGAGGAAGACAATCCTTCTCATGAAGATTCAGATTCCGAAGTTGAGGATGACCAGATTATCGACGACGTTCAAAGCGAGGACGAAAATAATGAAGTGTCTGACTACGTTTCATCTTTACAAGAATCTGGACCCTCCCGGGAAACGTAAATACTGCACCTTTTGCTCATATAAAAAAAGAGTGTCATAATTAGTGTGTAATAAATGTAAAAAATCTGTGTGTGGCGAGCACAATGTTGATATATGTGTAGACTGCTCCTAAAGGTAAGCTAGTCTTTTAAAGTCTGATTAGTTGTAATGTTTGCTCTAAGAATAAATAATTAGCGTAAAAAAGAGTTGCTATTCTAAAAAAAAAAATACGTATTAGTCGATTTTGAAGAAGTTAATTTTTGTTGTTCCAATTTATGCATTTTGTTTTTTTTTGTTGTAATAAATAAAAGTGATTATAGTTATAATTAATAACAGTGTTATTTTATTTTTAGTTTATATTCCAAATTCAAATTTCTGCTTAAAAAAATAAAAAATAAACAAATGGTATACTTTTAAATAGGGTTCTAGGGTTAGTTTGTCAAATCCAGAATGTCATTAGCTATTCGTGGGAGAACGTTGCGGTCTCTCTCACGCGCCAACGCATTACTCTAGTAATGCATTGGAACGGAACTGGGGTGGGACGTTTTGCAAGCCTAGCCACACCTAATCAATTCGCATTATCAATACTGAATTGGAAGAAATGGCGTTATACTGTAATCGAATTCAGAACAGCAGCAACAGTATTAATAATGCAACTTTGGAACTACATAAGCAAAGTATGAACAGGGCAAAGTTTTTCCAAATTCTAGTACACAATGCATTATGTAGCGTTAAGCTCACAATCCAGTGAGATAGCCAAAATAGTTAAGGCAAGCCCGTTGAGACAACTAAATTTAAATTTTCTTACGTTTTTTGCATTTTGCGGGTCTGTATGAGGTAGTATGTTAATCAGAATATGATTCACGACCGTAAAAAATATATAATTTAAGATTTTTAATCATTTAAATCATCAATACAACTGTGTAACTGTTAGTTTTACATTAATTTTACTTTGTACAAAAACATTTGTCACAACACCAATTTATCTTGTCTGCTTGACGTTCCTAAGTCACTGCAGGGATACAGCAGAATATCAGCGTCAGGTATATTTGCCGACACATGCTGAGCTTGACTTCCGTTTGATGCAACCTTGAGGCGCACACCGCACTTTGTTCGATATATCATTTAGGGCCGATTTTTATTAGTCTGATAACTTACTATCGAACTTTGTTATCTGAGGAATCAATATTGTGGTTTGACAGTTTTTTATAGACAATATGTCAAACTGTCTGACTTTTATCCATATTTATAAAATCAAATGCTGTTCGTTAGTCTCGCTAAAACTCAAAAACGCCTTAACAGATTTGAATGTTCTTTGTTTTGTTTTGTTCGCTGTGTGTGGATAGATTTAGAATGCAACGAGTTCGTGCACATCAAACACAACAACAGCGAGCACGACACAATGAACATGAGCGATTGCGCCGACGCAGTGCTCCTGTGAAGCTGGAACGGGCGGCATTCCATTATGATACGGAAATCGACTATGGTGCGGACGAGATTGCGGCGTTTGTCTTCATGTTTATTTTTTATTTTTCAAGACATAGAATTTATTTGTATTACAAGCAAGTTATATTTAATAACCTAACGAAATTCAAATCCTACACGATGCAGCCAATATTATATCAAAGGTTTGGAGTTAGAAGCTTATGTTATAATCAAATAAGTTGTAGGTGGTACGAAGTTCAACGGGTCATCTAGTTCTTCAAATAAAAGTTTAGACTATTGAAATTTTTTGTCATAAATTAGTATACTGATTTGTGTCACTAAATAAATTTAAGCATGTTTTACTTTTATTGTTGTTTTTTGGATTTCGCACCTTTTTTATATTTATTATTGTAATTTGTTATCATTTAATTATGCCTTTATGTATAATGCTATTTCTTTTGTGTGCAGTAAATAAATGTTTTGTCTATCTATCTTATCATTAGCCCACAGCAGTCCACTGCTGGACATAAGCCTTTCCAATTGCAGGCCATTCAGTTTTACTCTCGGCAACTCTCATCCAGCTGCTACCAGCCACCCTGCGAAGATCGTCGTTTCTACCTTACTTTTGCCGATTCGCGGTATTCGCTCAAGAACACGTCTACCCCAACGGTCATCGGTTCTACTGTTAATATGGCCAGCCTATTGCGACTTCCGCTTGCTTATTCTGTAAGCTATGTTGACACCTTAGGTTCTCTGCCAGATCATCTCATTCTGGATTCTATCCCTCAGAAAGACTCCAAGCATAGCTCGCTGAGCGACTTGGAGCGTCGGAGGTCGCGTCGTAACAATGTCCTAATATTCTTGTTGACTGCTCGTTGTACTGACGAAGTAATATGTGGGTTTTCACGTCGTTCCGTCGCTTTTCCGAAAGTTGGGACTTCTTGCCCGTACGCCGCATTTTGTTGTTGTTAATCACCGATCACCTAAGTTTTACTTTTCTTGTTTTATTTATTTATTGTGTCTTGTTGCTGTGATCTGACAGAGTCCGTAATTTGTATCTAGTTGTAAGCCATTATAAAGAACCCGTGAATCAAGTGTCTTCCCTTTAACATATTGAATTAGAATGACGTTATTGGACGATTGATTTATTTAATAGTTACTTAGCAGCGTAAGTAATATTTATATTACTTATTAGCTAATATGCTAGATTCTTATGTGGATAAAGTATCAACGTTTGTGTTATAGACACTCAGAAAGTTTTTCCTTCCGGCTGCATCCATGAATGCCATTTGAAGTCTATCGTAGGATTCGTACGGTTTCAGGCGACACTTGAAGTCATAAAAAATCATAGCGCGAAAATGTTCCCGGAGCAATTCCATTTTTTTATGAGACACAATATTTTAAATGAGCTCGCATACAATGTAGAGGGAAATTTTGAAATTGGAACATACCTGTTTTTACTTACAAATAATCATATTTTCAAAATAGACTATAACTAGCCAGTCTCTCATACACAAAAACTTTTTTCAATACTTTCTGTGTGGCTTGGAATATATAAAATAAAGTTGTTTTTTTCGTTGTCGTAGTCTTCCTAATCGTGTTATACACATTATGGAACACAATAAATGAAACTGAATATTTTAGACTTTAAAAACAAAAAAAAAATGCTCAGACATACAGAAACGTAAGGATTAATCATGCGTCCTTCAACATGTCATCAGTATAATTTGTGTGAAACCTACCCATGATGTACCTTCTCGTTTCTTTAGATACTATACTACTGGAATTTATTTAATTTAATAGTTGTACAAACAACGCCGATAGTTACTTGTGCTAGTGAAAAAAAAGTACAATGACGGGGGTCATTGTATTTTTTTTTGTACTACTCGTATACCACACCTGGAAACCTTCGAGTTGCGACGATATTGAAGGTCAAAATTCCAACTTACTCTAACGTTTTTCACGAAACCAAGTTTTCAATGTTATTACACAACTTCAAATACCCCCACGCACCCTGTACCGTTGCAAGCACCCATAAGCACAATGTTTGCGAGTGTTACGTTGAACACTACCACAAACGGAAATTTTTCACACTAAACATTATTTTTGTGCAATTTTACTTAGTTTGATGTACAGAATGTGTAGTTGACGGCTATGTGATGGATCTTTTTACACCCTGTAATACGAAGTTTTTACCTGGGACCCACAGCTCGTAACTTGGCAGCCGATATCACTGGGCCACCACTTCTGCAATGTCGTTTTCGTAGCTTCAAGGAGGACTGCAGTCCTTACACCGCAGCTAATGTCAGTTTGAAGTTCGTCCAGTATCTAACACATACATGGCCCTGTTGACATACCACGCTATCTCTAAATGTACCTTAGTGTTTCGCTGTAACTTTGCTCATACCGTTTGTACCCACACACCATATCTGCATGTTGTTACACGGTGTTAATTTGAAATTAGATGTAAGTCACAAATACAAGGTGGGCCAAAAGAAGTCATCCGATGTTGTTTGGCTCTCTTTTTTTTCTAAATGAAAAACTTCGATTCTGTGTTTTGATTATGTTTATTTGAACCTTTAGAATTTTATTGGTCAAGTCGAGAAGATTATATCGGCCAAATGGGCGCCATCACGATAGATTCTCGCACTCGTGTCCAATGTTGTCCTTGAGGGCTTCCAGACTCTCGGGCTTGTTCACGTAAACACGGGACTTCAAAAAACCCCACAAAAAAAGTCTGGAACGCTTAAATCGGGCGATCTTGCGGGCCAGTGCAAATCGCCAAAACGAGAGATGAGGCGGCCCGGGAACGCTGCCTTCAAAATAACGGTTGTGGCTCGCGCAGTGTGTGCCGTTGCTCCATCCTGTTGGAACAACATGTCCCTCAGTCCTAATTCGTCCAATTGCGGCAAAAAAAACTCGTTTCCGGCGACAGCTCGACATCCTGGGCAACAGCGGCGATATTCTCGGCAGAACGGGTGCTCCGGGGCTGGCCACTCTTGCCAACGTCCCGTGTGGTCCCATACTCTTCAAGGTTGGTGGCCAAACGGCGCAGTGTTTGCGCAGTGGGTGTCGGACGGCCGGGAAATCGGCGACGGAATTCGCGCTGCACCAACACCACAGACGAATTGTTACGCAAAAAAAATAGACACGATTATTCCGCGTTCTTGGGGAGTGTATCTCTCCATGGCTTGTTCACTTGTATTCTGCATCTGTCTAGTCCACAAATGTCAAAACAGATTTGACATTGGCGGCCATTTGCAAAAATGAGAGCATCTTCCAATTGGGTGATTACTTTTGGCCCAACTGTTACAATGTATGATTTGCCATCCAAATGTATGGAAGCCTACCCCAACATAGTTGGGCAAAGATTAGGCAGATGATGATGATTATAATGATGATGATGAGGAACTGCCATCCTATCATTTACTGAGAAGCCACATTAGGAAGTGATCATACTTGCGGCGATCTCCTGGGTCTGGCCCAGGTCCAGGCTATGGTACGGAGCGAGGGAATGGGGTTTTTGTTTTTGTATTTATTGATGATTTGCTAAACAGTTTTTGATTTATTTGTGGCTGTTTGGATATGACAGTTGTTTTACGACCTTTGAGTGAGTTTTATGATTCTCTTGCACTTTTTTGCATATTTCTTAAAATCACTCCTATCTCTATTATTACCTGTTAGTCGATTTGTTTTAAATAACGTTCTTTTGCGGAGGGAATTTTGTTTTAATCCTTTACGGAGCCATTTAGTATTTCGTATAATTGAAACCTTAATTTTTATGTTTGGAAAGCAGAGGTCATAAAAAATTCTTCAAAAGCAGCATTTGGATCACTTTTCTCATAGCAATCCCTAAAAGTAAGGGCCACATATTAAACATTCAACATTCAACAATTTTTTAAACATTTTCGTTGCCATAGTCTCTTCTAAATTTGTACCAGTGGGTTATTGAGTACATTTTTCTAACAGGACATGAAAGTATTTGTGCTGTATGATCAGACAGTGCTAATTCCAAGACCCTTTTGTTTACAGCCTCTCATATTATGAGCAATGTTTTGCTTAGCAATCGAGTTGGTTAATTTATTGCAAGTTTTAAATTAAAGCTCCGTAATAAGTCTTCAAAATCTCTTGGAACAGGAGTATCTTTTAGTCAATCGATATTAAAATCACCACAAATAAAAAAAACTTATTTTTATTACATAATTTTGCGAGCGAAGCCGATAAACGGTTAAAAATATTTCAAAACAATCCCTCTCATTCTTTGGAGGCCTGTAAATACATATGATAAGTAACCCATGCTCTAACAATTCAATGCCCGAACATTCTATAAAGTTGGATAAACTTACAAGCTTTGCTTCATGTAGAACCTTCAATTTATGATTTTTCCGTACAAGGATACATGAACCACAATTTCTATTTGCTATTGAGAAATTTGCCGCAATAGTATAATTGGGAAATTGGAAAAAATGAGTATCACCTGTTATCATATTATGGTCCTTAACACACACCACATCAACTACGTTACTGTTATTGTTTATATTATTTAAATTTACGGTTAATTCTAATGCTTTGCGTAGCAAGGCATTAATATTTTGATGAAGCACATGTATTCTGTCATATACGAAATAAGTTGTTATCTCTAAATTTATCATTCACCGTTAAATTCAATGTATTATCAGATTCTGTTAGTCATTTACAAGCGTCATCTACATTCATAATGTTCACATCAAGGATTAGGTCCTGTAAATCGTTTACAAAAATATTCAAGCCCATATCCTTTGAGCTTCCATATCTTTGGTTATAAGTTTCGTAGGTGTACGGAATATTTAAGTTCGAATCCAGAATTTCGCATATTTATATGTCTCAACATCCATGTTTAATAAATTATTAAACGTGTCGATTCCACTATTGAACATAAAATTTTTATTAACCATATAATTGAAAGTTGGCAGACATACATAAAGTTCGTGTGAGTTAAGGTTTGTAATTTATCGCGAATGAAAGTAACTAATTCTATATAATTTTGCGTCCTTCTAAACTCTTCTTCCCCTACATAAATAACACAGTACTCGGAGCAAGTGAAGTTTTGTATTTTTTTTTTAATACTAATAGTTGCCTTAAACAATTTGGCATGCGATAGTGACATATATCAAAATGACTGAAATTGGTCCTTTGACTGATTGTGTATAATCTATTAGACGTTTCAGTAATTAAAATACAAATATTATTATTTATAACCGGCAACGGTGGGTTAGTTTTAATTATGTTTACGTGTGATGTTTTGTTTTGCGAGTTTTCAGTAGGGTCTTTATCAGGGGATGTGCAGCAAACAGGAATTTCTGAGGTCTGTGGCTTACTGTTCTTCTTTTCTGTAGAATTAATTTTATTTCCCTTTGGTGTTAGCACATTTTTCTTGAGACTACTGGTGACCTTTTTATACATCTCATTTTTCTGTCACAAATCCGCGTTTGCTAGCTTCATGAAGTTATTTTCCAAAGATAGTATTTCTATTTCTTGATGCGCGCTTTTTAATTGAGACCTTAGGATCTCAATCTCTGTTTTAAGGATGTTTATCTGCATAATACATGACATCTGTTTCTTACGCCGCTGCGGGTGAATTATGATGCAGAACTTAAGCTTAAATTCTATTATGAACTTATAATAGAGGAATAATATTATTCGTAATTATATGATAATGAAAACAGTAATATTGGTATGCAGTATGTATCAAAAAGATCTGGTTATATTTTAGGTTGTCGTTCAGACCAACAAACTGAACCACTTTATCCGTGGGACCAATACCATACATATTTGAAAAAAAAAATACTGAATCAGTCAGTATGTAGGTAATTGTTTTTTTTTTCGCAATTACCATGTTGGTCCCATGAATAAGAAATTAATAAATGAATTAAAAAAACGTTTAGTTGCGGTGAACTTTACGCAGTGATCCAACACAAACACCAAAAACAACAATTTGGGAGAAAATATGCTTCACATCCACGAAAAACGGCCATCGCTCAGCTTAATGCTACGACCCTATGCGAGACATAGCCCCAGCGCTGGTTTTCAGCGAGAGCCGGCGTTGAATGATGTCAACCGGTGCAGCAGACGCTAAGATCAAAAATAAAATACATACACATAATAGATGGATACCTAAGTGTTCAACAAAAAAAATCAACAAAAAAATGCAACATACCGAGCATCGAATGCTCACGCGCCGTTAGCCTTTGATAACCTGTGCGCGCAGCTGTCATTTAAATATAGGTTTGACGTTTTTGACATACTGATAGTGTTATTGTTCTAACTGATACTGTAATAATTTCGAAATGGCGCATCTAAAACGACGATATTCCTCAACAATGATGACACTGACAGCTCTTGAACGCGGTCTAGATGTACTGTCCGCGTTCTCTTTCATTGGTGCAATTCACTCTAAGAAGTCGGTTAAAAATTAAAGTATCATTGGATTTACAAATGAATCCTCACCCTGTAAAAAAACCCACGTGCATCCGGTGCTTCCCACACCTGATACACTATTATTAAAAACGAATAAATCGACAAACCCAAGTGCATCCCACACCTGATACAATTATTAAAAACGAAGGCACCGCAGGCAACAGTTTTGACACAAACAGACCTTCAGAAACAAATAATATGAAATAATGAATAAAAAACAAGCCCTGTTTTAAATGTCCATAACAATTTCAGAAACTACTTATCCTCACAAGAGACTTTATTCTTTGACATTCGACCGAGGCCTACTAAGATTTTCTAGGAAATTCTTTTACTTAAATATTCTCCCTGTGGACTATTTTCATTAGCGTTGAATAAAGACAATTGCTTTTATACCAAGAGAATTAGAAGACAGAAATGGTTTTAAAAATCTGTACTATTGGGTCGTAAAACACTGTTCAGTGTGTCTCTAAAAGTTTTCTTAAGAAAGATTTTTAAAATTTTTGTGAGGTAATCTTAGTGGCTGGGACAAATCTATTACTTAAATTATCTAAATATCATTGTGCTTCAAGGTAGCAGTCTGGAGTCTGGATTTGTGTCCGTTCTCTGGTAATAGTCCCCTATTAAGTGCATAGCGAATGTGGGTGTTTTATGTAGTGTAGGTACTGTAGAAATTATACCCTGTTTGGTGCTTGAATGCAACCTTATGAATACGTTGTTGAGTAGATGGCTGAATAACGAGACAATCATCAATTTAGATACACAATATGTTGCAAGATAAACTAAGCATTTTACAGAACGAAAAGTTTACAAAAATAAAACGGTGATCTTAGACTTACTCACTGTTTCAGCCGAAATACATCCATACTAGATTAATTACTACTTATTAATAGATACGTATTTAGATACATAAATTATCTATGCATTAGTGTATCCTCAAACCTTTGACAGTCACCTTTAAAACAGATGCATGCAATCACTATTTTTAGTCACAACTTTACAATGAGATTTTATATGTATTTATAACAAATAAGAACCTACAATTTGATGATTGTTGACGTATAAAAAAAATTTAGACGTGTAAAAATGTTCGTACAAACCTACTTACAGCAATTAAATCATTTATCAATTATCAATCGATGGCCAATGAGGCCGAAAGGTTTTGGAGTGGCGAACGCGTACTGGAAGACCGCAGGAATCCGCTGGGTGCGGTAACCACAGAATCGGTCGAAATGCCGATGCTTGGCCTATGTCCAGTAGTGGGTGTCTTTCGGCTGAAACGATGAGTAAGTTTAAGATTGGATTCAATTGTTTCGAAGGCCTTTTGCTTTTTATAACTTTTTGTAAAGTTTTCGTTCTGTAAAAATGCTTAGTTGTAAAATCAAATTGACTAGTCGTTGACTCGCATGCGGCTTATCTGAATTCAGGCTACATCAAAAAGTTACATTATTCCTTGACATAAAAATAACATTACGCCCGTTTCTTTAAAGCTAGCAGATGTGTACCAGTCCATGTTCCCACAGAAGGACAACAAAGATTTAAATAAGGACTGCTTAGGACTATGTATAAGGTGCAAATCATTTGCCTAGCCTCTCTTCGCCGACGACACTGCCATTTACTATACCGGTCACTGTCTCAATGCTATATATAGCTCGTACTCTTCAAACCTCCGCAAACGTCTTAGACGCTTGGTTCCGGAAATGGAGAATCGAGGTCAAGCCCGATGAGAGTCAGGCCATTCTCTTCTCGAGACGTCGTCGAGTAAGCCCGATGGTATGTAAAGATGGTCACCCATCCAGGGACCAACCTCGGCAAGCGTAACTTAACCTGATCGACCTACCCGTGGGGTTGTCAAAACTTAGCTACAAATCCCTCCAACATACAAGGTGCAACGTACATATGTAAACTTATCCTAAGTGTGTGAAGTGTTAGCTTGTGTATGTGTTTTATGATGCAGGTGTGGCGTGTAAACGGAAGGGAAAGAGGATGAGTTTAGATAACAAATGCAACCTCGAAGCACAAAACTCCGTAGTCATTTGTTCGCCAAAGAAAAAAAAAACCTCAGTGTTTTGTGAAAAATCTTTTGTCTTTTAACAAAGAAGCTTAATAAACATTAACAAGACTATTCAGAAGCGAAAACTTGGGTACGACGTTAATTTGTTTCATAAAATGAATTGTAAAAGGCTTGTTCGTGGACTGTAGTTATATTTTGAAAGTATTCGGACTAACAATGATTGTAGAAGTTTGTTTGATTAATTAAAAGGGCTGTTATTAATTAGTATTTTAATTCGATTTTATTAAATTAGAGAAATGCAATGTGTGGTGTTATTGAGAAACATTCATGATAGTAATGGCTCATACCATTCAAGCCGTATTTTCTGAAGGGTTGAACAGGAGTGTAAAGCAGGTACTCCCATAATTCGCAAGTTGTGTGTAAATCCCATGTAATAGGATACGAGCCATTGCAATAAAATGGGAATTAATCTGGATTCCGAGCTGCTTCTGAAAAATTCCGAATGGACAAAGGCAATCATTCTGCTGTTTTTTCCAAAACTAGAATTATTTGTCGTAAAACATTTCTACTATAAAAAATACTCCACAAAAACAGAAAGAAAAAAAATACCGTAAAAAAATATGAGGATAAACTTGATAGGAAATACGCGTATATGTTTCCGGCATCTAAATCAAAAGCACCTTGGACATAGGTTTCCTCTAAAGGAATTCCCCTTAATCCCGGCTCGGCTGCGATAAGGAATAAAGTGTCGGCAACCAATGTGAGGTGCAAGTCAAAGTCTTTTTATCAGCGGATATTACATCTTCCAGAAAAAGGAAATCATAAAACTGATAATAATGCAGAACTTGGTAAATCCAATTTCGTAGATAAAGATAATGTTGTAACAATAAAACTAGAATCTTAACTAAAGCTTTGGTTTCCTAGGAAAGCAGTTTCTTTATATTGTAACGGCCGACATGAAAATCTGTCCTTTTTTCCAGTATTTGACGTTAACCGGTGCAGCATACGAAAAGATAAAAAACAAAATAAGAATTAAAATATAAATGTTCTAGATGTTTTATAAACATAAGTTATATAAAATGGTAAAATTCCGTAAGACACACGCGCCGCCTACCCCTTCCATAATCTGTGCGCGCAGCTGTCATAAAACTAAAGATTTTAAGGTTTGGCATAGGTAAGTAAGTAAGGTACTAATTGATGTAAGGGTAAGGTAATTACAGATAATAACAGATGATGAAAATGTCAACGCGTGCTCCAACCAACAGCAATGCTAGCTTACTATAATCGTTCCATTCCTTCACGTCGAGGCTGACAAATTACAAGAAACAAAACAAACCCCTTTGAAATCTGAAAGAATATAAATCACTCGCTGTCAACTCCAACCTTGCACAGTAGTATCACAAAAGAATAAACAAGCGAAACGATTAGAACGTCTGAGTGGCGTGAAAGTAATACATTGCAGAACTTGCAATCGGTTTTTTTCCTGCAGACTTGCGAAGTGTTGGCTCGAGAAACGAGTTGGTTTAAGCTGTGTATACTGTACAGATCTAAGACAAGAATGCCTTTAAAACTTCAAGCGGTAACAGGTTAAATGACCTTTTTTGTTAGCCTACTCTGGTCCACTGCTGGGCCAAGAGTGCGAAAATTCTTTCATCGGTACGCGTCTGGGTCGGGTCGCAACCTCTTCCTGGGCCGACCTTGGTGGTGCCGTCCATCCTCAGACACACATTATATACTTATATATATGTGTGTGTGTTTCGGCCTTGAGACTCGACGACTCGATGTTGAATATCTACAGTATTTCTATGCTATATCATCCACGGTACCTATCTATATTTAGAGTGAGTTAGCACGACCCATATCATAGGAATAAAGCGTATTTTTGAAACAAATTAGTAGTACTCCACATACACAAACACTTGATTGACATGAATATTACAAAACTTCCTCAAAAATCGCCCTCTAATCAGGCAAAAATACAAAAAATCTTACGTGACACGACCGAGAACAACGGTGTTATATTACTAGAAGGAATGAGACAGAAAATTAAACATGTCGCTGACATCCCGTTTGTTGGAGGGAGAACAAACATACGCCTGAAAGCGATGCCATAAATGGTCAGAGCGATCAACGACGACTTATAGAACTATTTCTATAAAACTAGCTTATTTTAGCACTTACCTCTGTTTTGAAATGTTGTAGGCACATAACTTAAAGATGTGTGTCTATGCATGCGACTGATGTCAATCGATTGCCAGAATAAAAATACTAACGCATTCAAAGTGCTTTTGTTATAGTTGTGGTTCCGCTTCACGTGGTAGGAGACGGTTAAGATGTTGAAAAATGCTCCAATTAGGGTAATTGAATGATCGGCTGACCCTTTGAAAGACTTTACTCTTAAGCAGGGTTCGGTCCCTGATCAAAATAGTCTGGTGAGGTCCAGTGCATCCTTTCACAATGCCGAGATTCTATTGGTCCTTATCCTAACATTCAATACGGGCTAAATATATAGATATTATCCTATCATTTTAGTCCTTCTGGACAAACATTTGTTTTCCCTTCAGTATGGCTAAAAAACCACTTTCATGTATGAGCTGGCTAATGAAAGAAAAATTGAAGGCCGTGTGCAACCAGTTTTTGTTCTCGTGTGATGAGTTTGATTTCGCAGTGCAATAGTTCGGAATAGATTGTGTGATCCGAACTGGATGGGAGCCAATTTTTCAACGCTGTGTGTTGTGATTGCGTTTTATTTAGTTTACTTTTTTCGGTTTTACACGCTCGCTTTGATTCGATTGGTAAGCGTTTTTGACCCGTGTCAAATTGCAATCTAGCAATGCTCAAAAAGTTACAAAATATTATTTTGAAAGACCAAAACCTGTCACTTTTGTCGCTTTTTTGAAACCGCTGTAGAATGAAGCTATCAATGGCTTTTTATTTACCTTCTGGTTTGGAAATGAGTTAGTGTAAGCCTGTGAACGAATTGTCTATTAACTGCTGCAAACAGTTATTTATGAAAAACCGAAAGAAATTAATATTTGCAACTGCACTGTATCTTTTAAACTACAAAACCGAGATAAAATAACTATAGGATAGAGTCAACTCTTTCACTAAGAAATAAAATCTAAAAGGAAAAACACTACAATCCGCAAACGGGCATTAAAAACCACAGCCAATTATATACAAAATCCTTCCAACACTGCAATTAGGCAGCGCTGCTCAAAGGCATGAAGCTGATTAAAAACGCTCCGGAAAACCGGTGGCGATGAAACGTCCGCAGTGAAGAACAGAAGGCCGGCTCCATTCAACGAGCGAAAACGCACACACACATAGACACGCTTCACGTACAGCGAGTGCAAGTGCACTGGCGACTGGCATTTGTTTGGGGTCGCCGTACGTATGCGTCTATGTGTGCGTGCGCCTGTTTTCGCTCGTTAAATGAAGCCTGTCTTCTGTACCTATCTATTTTGTGTCCCAAGCTCTGTTTACAAAATAATTAATCAGAAGAGTGTCTTTAGTTACGGAGGTATAAATAAAATGACAACATCCGGCAGCAATTCTTCGGACCAATGAAGCGAGTAACTCAACATGACTTCGCCAAGACTTAGATAGTTTTTTTTTTTTCTTGAAGCATTTTGTTAGACGTATAACATGTTGTGGAAAATTACTTTAAAAATGTTGTATCGTATTACCAATGACCTTTATACAACGTGCCGCTACAGGGGCAACATTTATTTAACTGACGGGAAGGGCTAATGGCCAGTATTTTTTTTTTTTAAAGATAATATTTATCGTAAATTGAAAACTACTAGGGCTCTCCTTATTCATCCGTTTGCCTACTCTTATTGAACGTTATTCGTTTTAATTTCACTGATGCGATATAATGATCCGTGACCCCAAAATGACTTGCTATAGTTCTTTAATTACAGGTTGCTCTAAGACGCTTGTCTAGAAAATTTTAAATGAAATATGTTTATAAAACGAAAACGCGAAACTGTATACGTGTCTAATTTATGCCGCCATTAAAGCGATGAGCAGCGGTGTCCCAGTGGTAACGGCCGTGACTTGTAGGTCGTAGTATCGAACCCAGACAGGCGCTTTACTTTGTGTAAATTATTTCATCACCACTGCTCTCAAAACGGTGAAGAAATACATCGTGAGAAAACCAAAAATTCAAATACATGTGACATCTACCAAGCCGCACTGAGCCCGCGTGGTGGATTACGGGCCACTCCCTCTCATAGAGAGGAGGCCTGTGTCCCAGCATTGGGAACATAATAGGCTGATTATGCATTAAAGCGCCACTCTGTACAATTGTTTTTTTTTTCAATCAGGCGTTGAACATGTAAAAAATATTAAGGCTTCCCATCCCACGTCTGGAATTCTTAAATACCTACCTACATTTTGCACTATAGTGATTCGTCATCATTATTTTGCTCTTATACCAGTTTATTTGGAGTCGGTGAAATGTTTCTTCTTCTTACATACTTAATTAGTCCAGTCATCATCTCAGAAGTCACCCCCTTTCTACCCGTATCATCTATTCACATCATAATTATTTTGCTCTGATAGCTCTAGATTAAGTATTAGGAACAAAAACACATCGCTCAAGTGGCCGCGATTGCAAATCACTTTCACTTTTATTTTAATCCTTAACACTCAAGCGTAAAGTGTAATATCGTATGTTTTTATTTTCCTATTCAAATGAAAGTTAACTTATTTTGTAATGGAAAAATAAAACTTAATTTTGAAGCATTTAGCTTAAATCTATGTTCCAAAAAAGGACCACAACATTACTTGTGGTGTATGTCTAACTTTTCCGACCGTCTTTGATGCGCTCATTCGGAAATCTAGTACTATTTTTGATCAAAGCTCTACAGTGAGTTACCGCCTAAAACTATCGGGTTACAGATTATCTATTACCTTTTCTATTAAGATAACCTAGTACATCCCCGCCATAAATTCATGCTTTCCCTAATGGTGCCATTGTAATAACCACCTGATTTACGATTAGTAGCACAGCACTACATGAAACTACATTTGCATACATCACGATTAAGGTACTTAGCTGTCCAGGTTATTCTGTTCTCGTGGGTAAATGGAATCAGTGGAAATCTGCAGACAGATCTGCACAAAGTTAAACTGGATTTGGCTCAATCATGAATGGGTGCCGTGGTTCTTTGCTTATACACAGATACCCTTCGGCTACGAGCTACACGCTCAAGCGACACGCGTCTTGCAACAGCGACGGAGAAAATAAATGAAATAAATTGTTTAGAGCACGATATAATAAAAAAAGAGGTTTAGAGCATGCCACGAGTCACCGCGACGCGACATGCGGAGCGACGGACCGAAACAGATGACGCGCGCGCGTACGCTTGAGGCCGTGGACGGGGTTTTAAACTTAGAGCTTATCTACTTTTGAATTGTCAAACATTGTCAGTCACAAAGTTTAAGCAAATTTCTGATAAAAAAGCTATATGCGCTTTACGTTAAATTCAAATTCAATTAAATATCTCTTTATTTATGGCAACAAGGCCCAATTGTTAGTAACATTGTTCTTATAAAGCTATTGTTAGTTAACAAACACAGAAACAAAAAAACAAAAAACAAAATAAGGTTAGTTGTGGGGTCTTCTGACCAGCACCTCCACAACGTGCGACAACCAAGGTGCGTCGTAATTATCTATCAACATACTTAGGGTGTCATTAGAACTAGACCGCGCTCTTGACTGAACTTGAACTTTCCAAACTTCTATCCAGCATCCAACACGCATACTGCTGAGCCCGGCGATCTGCCCGTTTATGTACAGGTTGAAGAGCTTTGGCAAGGTCAAACCACGTTGACTCACCCCGCACTCCAAACTGTACGTGCCGGACAGAGACCCTCCCCATCGAACACAATTAAGCTGATTAGTGTACCAGTATGTTAAAGATGTTTAGGAGTTCGATAAAAATTCCCGCTTCCCTCAGCTTCTCCCATAGGACATCAGAGGCCACAAGGTCAAACTTTAGTAGCTATTTAATATAATATGATATTTTTTTATTTTGTTTTACTCCACCAAAAAAATTTTAAAGTTTTAAATGTTGTCGGAACTTGTTCTACAATTGAAACATGCAGTTAAGGTACATACAACTTCAATATACTAAAGAAATAAGGGGAGAATAATGTTCAAAATTAATAAAAGAACGTTTTTCATCCCAGTCTGTATTCGTATGTAATAGTTTATCAACGTGCAAACTACGGTAAGTAAATTCAAAATTCCTTAGTGTCGTTTGTAGTATCTTTGTTGATTTAACGAGCAAAGTAGACATTCTAAAGCAATAGTGCTACTGTGGATGTTGTTGCAGTTTGCAATTTATCATCTTGAAAATCAAAAAGACAGTTCTGAGAAATGACATAAGTGATATCTTGCTGTAGTGTTTGTGTAGCGATTGCAACTTTGACTGCTGAGTCGTCATTAAGCTTTCGTCTGGACATTCGTACTACGAATGTCCAGACGAAAGCTTCGTCGGATAGGACTCAATATTTAGAGCCAGATTAATGGCTATAGACTCGTCCCATAACCCATATGACATGGCACTTAAAACTGGCGAAAGTCAGTGTAGTATTATATGGTCATCCTCTCGTCAGCAGTAACTATTAAACAACGAGAACCGCTAACCCTACGAGATATGGGCACTGTGAATGTGTAATTATCACCATAGACGTGCGGTTCACCATCCCTACCTACCTCTCCATTGATAACTAAGGCTTGATATAATCAATCAATCCGTCTAAATCAGTGCATATTTAACACTACAAAATCAATTTACTATACCGTTCAACAGACGCGAGCTCAATTGAATAGTTGCGTCAGTTATTAGATGCTGCGCTTAGTGCTAAGTGTTAATTACAGGAAGTTATCAGGCAGAACAGTCAGGTAAGCACGATGTAGGTACGTACAGAAGGCCAAAATCCTAATTGCGAAACACACTTACTAACACATTCCAAAGGATTTTCAAGGAAATTCAAAATCCATTGCTCATAAATGTTTGAAAAAATAACTTAGCTTCCAAAAACAAACACTAAAAAGTGAAAAATAACTTTCATTTAGGAAGTCGGTGTCTTTGGTTTTGTATTTTCATTGTTTTGGCACTGACTCTATTTAAGGAAATAAAAGTAATTTTTCACTCCGTAGTGTTTTTTTTTTTGGAAGTCTGTTGTATTTTTCTGGTACTTATAATAGTTTTACTTTTCAGTTTTTAGTTGTGGTACTTACCTACCCCACACAAATTCGTTGCCTTAACATGTCAAATAACACTCCGACAGACAGGATGTTATTTTAACACATACATCAAGTTTAAAAAAAAATATATTACTGCTTACTCAAAAACCACTAATCAGAACTTGACCAAATTTATATGGGACCACTCATAAACACATCCTTTAAACAAAACAAATCGGTTTTTAAATGACGGAGTTATAAGGTAACAAACATTAAATAATAATAATAAACGTTTATTTCAAACTTTCTGTCCATAGGTACACTTACAAAACATAGAATTGAAACATACAATAAAATACACATAACTAAATCTCAAAATACACAACACAAAAGATACAACACATTAAAAGATATAAAACAATAAACAATAAAATACCAGCGACAACACAGAAGCAAACAACACATTAAATTTGACGCGAAGGAAACTGTCAAAAATGCAACCGTATTGATAACCTTCTTCCTTGAAATCGGTAAAAATATCGTCTTCTTGACAACTATCAAACAGAACAAGGCGACTGAACACGGGTTTTATTACACAACAAGGTTTATTATCTTCAGACTTAGATTTAAACCATAGGTCATTTTTTTATTTTTTATTCCGTCCATTGAAGTTCTTAATATAAAACTGGCAATTTCGTACCTGACTAAGTTGTCAGTTTTGCCTAGAGAACTGTATTTCAACTATCTAGTCACGTTCTTATTACAATACTTATAAAACTGGCTTGGTGGATTTGATTTGTAATCAGTACCGATAGAAAACAATGTCAAACAAATGCCAGTCGACTTCCCAAAGGCGCTTCAATCAACTCAGCCTATCGCAGTACACTGCTGGCCATGATTCTCCCAGGCAAGTTCACTGACAAATATGGTCAGCCCACTGCCTCTGCAGTTGGCTCACATTGCAAGCTATGTAGGTAACTCCGGTTCTGGATAAATTCATTTCTGGTTTGATCCTTTAAAGGAACTCCTAGCATAGCCCGCTCCATAACGCGCTAAGCGACGTTGTATTTGTGGACCAGCACAAATTTCAGTGTCCACGTTAAGGCATCGTATTTCATAACGGGCAGGACGCACTGATTGGTCTTCAAACATTGCAGGATGACGGATGTGGTGACGAGAAGACTGACGAAGTTTCCCAAACGCTACCCTACCCCATCGGATCCTTCTGTTGGCTTCTTCCTCAAAGTTATTTCTATACCGAGCTGGATGACCTGCCCTAGGTAGACATACTCCTTCACAACTTCGGCAAGGCGCAAGGGCGCTTGCCCTCGCTGTAAAGTCGATTGTTGTCTAAACTGTCACATATGCAAATATACCGTTTTATGACGCTGTGCAATTAACAGATCAAAGTTTGGAAGTTGGCGATGTGATACCCCCCGTCCTCAGAAAGCATGTCAAGCCGTTGGTCCTGCGCTTCATTTCTCTTAGGTCGTGTCGGCCAGGGAAGAGAGAGTGCGCCTGTGTCTGCTACTTGCATTATTATATCTCCCACGCCAAAAACTATGCCGCCATGGCCGAAATACGGTCTGGAGGACTATAAATGTACAAGTGACACGCGTGTCTGTATGTTCGTGCGTTTTCGTTCGTTGTATGAAACCAACCTTCTGTACCTTTTGCTTTGTGCTGATAGTCTGAATATGTAAAAGCTTTAGTTACACAACTGTATTCTGTGCACGATAATAGCTATGGTATCGAGTTGGTGTCTTAGTTGTGTGTACCTACTGTTTTAGTGACGCGGATGGCGCGATTAAATATAGGCATGGTTTTGTAGCGTTGTGAGGAGTCTCAACGTTAAATAGTCTAGTGATGCTAAATATTTCATAATTAATAAGTTGCTTAGCACATCCCTAAAATCATGGAACAACACTAAAATTATCTAAGAACACTGACACTCGGCCATTTCGAGTTCTGAGCTATTCCTTGACCTCAGGATTAGTTGTACCCCAACCTAGAGGTTCTACTTCCCGGCTAAGGGCAGGGCATCTAATAACTAATTGGAGCGGCATGCTGCTCCGGATGGTGCACTTCATGTGGAGCTGTACTGTATGCTATCGGCGTCCTGCGACATTCGCGTCCGACGCACACTAACTGCGGCCCTTCGCAGGCCTTACCTGCCGCGTGCTGAGCGTCTGCTGCCACTGCTCCTATTACCTAAAATATAACGGTATGCGCAGCCTACCTGCAAAGCCCTAAGCCGTTACAGTTTAGATGAATAACGAATGGTGCAGCGGTATAATTTTATGTTATAGAGCATTGATCTGCCTAGCCAATCTTTTGGGTGACTTATGGGGCTGCGGATCATGAGGTAACGGGTACAAATTCCTGTTTGGGACAGACAAGGGAAAGAGTTTGAAATAAATTGTAATTGTAGATGGTCGGAGTTAGAAACTGTGTGAAGATTTGTGTCTGAACATTGCGCCCATAAATTCTAGATCTTTTAACCTTTAATACGTCTGCTTATAAAAAGCAACAGCCTTTCCAAAAATTAAAAAAAAAACACTTGAATAATGAATTTGCACCAAAGTTAAACCAGTCAAAACAAATTAACAAATGACTAACTTCACTCCACGGAACAGTTTCAAATAACACAGTTGTTGAGCTTTGATATATTACAGAAAATCTTGTATTACTAATTATGTACATTTATAATACCACCAAATTATTTTGGATAGGAAACTGCCACGAATTTGAATTAATTAATTCAGTTTTAGATTACACTGCGTGAATAATATGGAAATACAGGATGTTGGTGGTATAGAAAATGTAGTTTATGTTGAGGTAGAGATTGCCCTTGATTATTTTGTAGGTCACGCTGTACCAGTAGGAGCGTATGCAAAACTCAGGACTCTGGTATGATCTGAAGGGCAATTCTTGTATTTTAAAGGACGTTCGTTCGCATTCTTATCTTAGTCTCAATCTGCCAAAAATACCTCCTAATTTTCATAATTTTTTGACATTTGATTGTCGCTGAGGTGACACTGCGACTAGGATTTGAACATTTTTAATTACAGGAATTGGCCTTCTGGGGTGATACCAAAGACATTAGAAGGTGAAAAGGCCACATATGGCCGAAGTCTCGACGGCAAATTCGTCCCAAATTATATTATAAACGCGACGTTATCTGTCTTTGCTTATTTTAAATTATTTTTACCTATTTGTGGTATAGTATTTTTATTCTGGTTGCATACTTACACAAAATATTTTAAACATTTTAAATGAATTACGATGGAGTTTCTTGCCCCTTCTTCTCCATACGAAACTACCTTTTGGAAGGGGCGCCTAGAATCAATTCTATTTAAATGTAAATGTTGACGTTGTAAAGTGCCTTCTAGTGCCTATTTGTAATAAATGCTTTGACTTTGAAGTTTTGTTTTGAGTATAATGTGGCACAGGAACAGACCATTACATGGGTTAGGACACAGGATATTGTATTTTTATCCTGGTGGTATGTTCCCTTGGAATAGGCTCCTATATGCATGCGTGCGAAGTCGAGGGCAAAAGCTGGTGGAGCATAATGATACTAGAGAGGAGACAAAGAACTGGCTACAGAAGTGTAAGCAGGCCAAGAACCAGATGAACTGACGATTAGGTCTAAGTTATCATATGTCTAGAAAAACAAAAGATGCACTCAAAAGTCGACCAATCGACCTTTTCACTTTTAGTGCTGAAACTGTAGATAAGAACTTTAGTTATACATCAATCAATCAACTCAGCCTGTCGCAGTCCACTGGTGGACATAGGCTTCATTCTGGCTGCGTCACAACAATCTATCCTCCGCCTTTCGCATCCAGTCTGTCCCAGCCACTTTCTTAAAGTCGTCGATCCATCTAGCTGGGGTGCCTCCCACACTACGCTCGCCGATGCGCGATCTTCACTATAAGACTCGTCTGTCCCGTTTGCCGTAGGACAGATAGCCCACTACCAGTTCAGTTTGCTTACTCTGCAAGCTATGTCGTTAGGTTGGTTAATAATTCATACTTCCACACATTATTTTATATTTATTAATTTAAAATTATAAATTTAGAAGTCGCCTTTTTTTGCTTTATCATCGGCTGGCGATGTAATTTGGCACACACGTAGACCATGGAGAGAGCAGTGGTGGCCCAGTGGTAACGGCCGTGACATACGAGTTGTAGGTCGTGAGTTCGAATCCAGGCAGGCACTTTACTTTGTGTAAATAATTTCATCACCACTGCTCTCAAAACGGTGAAGGAAAACGGCATGTCCTAGAACCAAAAATTCGAAGATATGTGACATCTACCAACCCACACTGGGCCCGCGTGGTGGATTACGCTCACTCCCTCTCATAGAAAGGAGGCCTGTGTCCCAGCAGTGGGAATGTTATAGGCTGATTATGGTATGGTTATGGATTATGGTAGACCATGACCTGGGAAATGACAAGGTCGTATGACACTCGTTTCATTCCAGCAGTTCGTTCGCAAAGGATAATTTCAGACCTGTACAGAAAAAGCTAGTAATAAATCTTCCAGACAACCGCGAGAGGATTACTCAATCAACCCGTGAGCAATACTTATATTACAGAAAAAAGCTTGTGACGGAAAAGTTTGTACAGCTCTATTTGTTTGCAGAATCTCATACTTTAGGCGCTAGTTTCTTCTTAATTTACCAATATTATAATCCCTGAAGGGTAAGGCAGAGGTGGTCTATAGTACATTCACATTTTGCCTATGCAATTATAGGGGGCGAGCCTGTTGCCATCAACCGGTCACAAATACGGACTCCGGGCTGCTCCTGGGAAATTCCTGGTGGAAAAACTCAAAAACACTTTGCGCGACCTGGGAATCAAACACAGGACCTTGTGTTCAGCTGTAGTACTAGCGATTACTAGATCAAAGAGGGATCGTAAATATTTTATTAGAAACATTAACTTATTTGAAGGGCAAATGTTTGAATCGTAATGAAAAACAAGGAAAATGTTTATTTAAGTAGGTAACACAGAAGAAAAAATCACATTACGTTTACTATATTTCATGTGTAAACGTAATGTGATTTTTTGTGACTATTATTTTACTCGTCTTTCGGAGTTAAATTTCATATGAAATCAACGTACACCGTGAAATGCTAAAACGAAATGTTATCAAATTGAGACACAGAGAAAATTTGGAATTCATTTTGCGTTGGTAGAGGTGCGTTTCCACTAGAAAGACTGTCTGAGTAAACTTGCTTAAAATGAACTTAAGTCTATTCATAATAGAACTGTAGTGCTATTCTGTAACCATCGCACCGTGAAAAATAAGGTGAAGTGTGAGCTGTCAGTGCCACTGATGCTAGGGATTGACCAAGACGGGATGACACTGACAGCTCACTCCACGGAAGTCTACACGGTGAGATTTTTACAGAATCGACATGCTGTTGCCGAGTCCCAGCTCTCAATGAAAAACCCTCCTAAGCTCGTTCACTCGATAAATAACCGCAAAGTCGCCACAGTGAAACCGTACCATTAATCACACGAACCGTCTCACCCGCTCAGGAACGAGATTTGAGTTACTTATGTATTGAACACTCCCAAATCAAGTACTTAGGTACTCTCAAGAGAACGTAGAATGGAATAATTATTCAAACAAGGTACCCACAAAGAAGCTAATTTTAATGAGAATATTATAACGAACCAATAGGAATTTCAAATTTTTATATTACGTGTTTCCTTGAGTATTCCTTTATGATTGAATGTAAATGGATTCCGTACCTTATACATTTGGTTTTTATTGGAATGCGTTTTGACTGCTTTAGTAGTTTCTTTAAAGTTCTAAACGTTTTTTTTTTCTAGAAAATGCCTTGAAGGAAATGCGTGTTACAAATAATTATGTAATTCTGTTGACTTCTAAACAGATCCGCATTTGATTCTAGAAAAATGAGTGCGATTTTCTCCACTAACTTTAACACTCCAGTTGCACTTCTTTAGGGGTTAAAATGTATAAGTAGGCGCTTATTATGTTCATCCTCAAGGTGCCAGTTTTCTTTATAGTGTAACTCTTACAAAAAGACTAAATGCCGATTTTACCAATGAAACTGAACGCGATCAGAACTATTAAAACCAGTTCAAGAGCTGTCAGTGTCAATATTCCATAATACTTTTGACACTGACAACTCTTAGAAGCATTTTACATGTACTGAACGTGTTCAGTTTCATTTGTGCAATCCGCTTTAAGTGTCAATTTCACCAATGAAATAGTCTGCATTCAACAGCTGTCAGTATCTCGACGGCAAACAATGACACTGACATAACTAACATCTCTCGCGGGGCGACTAAGCTCGGCCGCGTATGCTGTTAGAAAGATAAGACAGTTAACAGACGTAGAAACCACGCGTTTGGTTTATTTTAGCTACTTCCACAGCATTATGTCATACGGCATTTTACTGTGGGGTCGGGCTGCTGACATTGAATCCATTTTTATTTTGCAAAAGAGAGATGTCAGAGCCATTTACAATCTACATCGCCGCGAATCTCTTAGGGAACTATTTAAGCAGATTATATAATGACTGTACCTTGCCAGTTCATTTATGAAAATAATATGTATCTTAGAAAAAAACTGCATCTATTTAATAAAATAAGTGATAGATATAACTTTAACACTAGAAATAACAACAAAATAGATCAACCATTTTTCAGACTATCTAAAGTACAAGATGTACTTTTAGGCGGTACTGTATTAAATGTTACAACAAAATACCTTGTGAAATATTGCAATCAAATGAAAGGACTCATGTTAAAAAAAACACTTTGTAAACAAGCATATTACAAATTAGAGGATTACATCCTAGATAAGAATGCTTGGAAACATGCTTGTCCTGCTCCATAGGACCATCGAGAGGCTAGACAAAATCATACTATTTGCTTATTGTATTGTATAATTTGTTATTTTTACTTAACTCACACACTGACTTATTCCTAGTTAATATTTTAGGAAAATCATATATTTTTACAATTTTTTGTAAATATGTGAGCACAATGTACCTATCACGTGATTAATTTATATGCCTTTGCTTTATTTTTAATTCTTTTTACCAATTGTAAAACGAATTGCCATTGACGTTCAAAAGTGCCTTTTTATGGGCCTATTTGAAATAAATGCTTTGACTTTGACAGCTCTTAAAAGCAGTTTATGTACTGATCGCGTTCAGTTTCATTGGTGATATTCGCCCTTAGTTTCACACTTATATTGTAAGGATGATTATTACCAAAAAATCTACGTAGGTATATGAAATAATCTAAAACTTGAATCATTCCATAATAATCCTCCTACATGTAATTTTCCATTGCCTGTGCTTTATTATATAATATATTAACGCACTATTCCGCTCCGTTGAACCGAAGTTCTAAATCAAAATTGAATATTTAAGTTTTGTGCAAAGCTACAAAACTTAAATATTCTATTTTGATTTGCGTGACTTCACAAGGATTCCTAGTATTAACTACAATACTAACCTGATTATATAGGCTGATTGGATAAACAAGAGACATAATATAACATAACATCACGCCTGTAATCCTAGAAGGGTTAGGCAGAGGTGTACGAGGGCTGCACTAAAAGTATCGGGAATGGAATATTTCCACTGTTCCTGTTATATTAAAATATGTTTAATTGAAAACTCCTAGGTTTTAAAAATCGAATATCATTTATTTATTTAAAAAAAGATTCTCGGTATTGTCACAAGGTTTTGTCAAACTTGTTTAGTCGTTGAGAAAATGGAATTGACTCGAGAAAATTCAAGAGCGATGATTTATTATGATTTTCGAAGTGGTTTAACACAAAAGCAGTGTGTTGACCGGATGATTTCTGCATTTGGTGGTGAAGCCCCATCCAAAACCACAATTTATCGCTGGTTTGCTGAATTTCAACGTGGACGTGTCAAGCTCAGTGATGATCCCAGCTCAGTGATGATCCCCGTCAAGGTCGTCCAAAAACTGCAGTCACCCAAGAAAACGTTGATGCTGTGCGTAAGCTGATTGAGGAAGATCGACATGTGACATACCGCGAAATTCAGGCAACTTCAGACATTGGCATTAGTCAAATACAAATAATCTTGCATGAACAATTAGGTGTAAAAAAGTTGTTTTCCCGATGGATACTGCATTCGCTCTGTGAAGAGCAAAAAGCGGCTCGCGTTACTTGGTGCATCAGAACTCTCGAAAGATTCCCCGCAGGATCCTCAAACGTATCAGGTGACGAATCCTGGATATACGCGTACGAACCCGAAACAAAAAACCAGTCACGAGTTTGGGTGTTCGAAAATGAGTTAAAGCCAACAAAAATTATTCGTTCACGGAATGTTGCAAAAAAAATTGTGGCCACGTTTGTCTCCAAAACCGGCCATGTTACGACTATTCCTCTTGAGGGACAAAGAACGGTTAATGCAGAATGGTATGCCAGCATTTGTTTGCCACTGAGAACTGCAACCGCCGCATCATCCTCCATCACGACAATGCGAGTTCTCACACCGCACACAGAACAAAAGAGTTTTTAGAGCAAGAAAACATAGAATTATTAGACCATCCGTCGTACAGCCCCGACCTAAGCCCTAATGATTTCTATACTTTCCCTAAAATAAAGAATAAATTGCGTGGACAGAGATTTTCATCACCTGAAGAAGCTGTGGACGCCTACAAAACGGCCATTTTGGAGACCCCAACTTCCGAATGGAATGGTTGCTTCAATGATTGGTTCCATCGTATGGAAAAATGTGTCAAATTTTGCGGAGAATACTTCGAAAAGCAATAAATACATTTTTAAATAGTAATGTTGTGTCACTTCCTTGATTCTCGAAATGTTCACACACAAAACCAGACTCCAGGCTGTTACTGAGAAATTCTAGATAGAAAACCCTAATAACACTTTGCCCGACCTGGGAATCGAACCCAGGACCTCATGTTCAGCAGTAGCTCATGCGACCACTAGACCAACGAGGCAGTCAAACAAACAAGCAAGAGAAATTATTACTTATTTATTTGCTAATTAACGACCCACTTATAGATACAGTTTGCACCACAGATCATTATCATAATCATTATCATTATCATAATTATCAGCCTAGCCTTTTACCAATTATGTTGGGGTCAGCTTCCAGTCTTACCGGATACAGCTGAGTACCAGTATTTTACATGGAGCGACTGCCTATCTGACCTCCACAACCCAGTTACTAGGCATTACGAAACCCCTTGGTAAGACTGGTTGTGACGCTGGACTTTCATATAACGAATGAATAACGCTCTCGTATGTGTGTGTGATACGAGAGCGTTATTCAGATATTAGAATGGTACCTCGATACCTTGATCTAATTATTTTATAGGATCAAGTTTTTCTTACTGAACAGACAGCTGTGCTGCTGGGGAGTTTGTTGCACCACTCCTTCTTCCCAGCTAATGCACTAGGAAGTGGTGGAAGGCGGGCGTTTTGGGGGACTGTCTTATGTAATAAAAGTGCTGATTCTCAGCCTAATTTAAATAAACTACTTTTGATTTTGATTCTATTCAATACATCAATTGTGGATAATTGCATACTTACTCACGTCTTTGCTTGTCCTTAGCCCTAATTGAAGTACGAACATGAAAAAGGTTAAATTTGACACATTTACACATGCATGCAAAATATAATTAACTCGAATGATAAAATACATCTAAAATTACAAGCACAAAATATAAATAGTCGGCAACTGCAAGTCGTGACTGACAAGAAGGCTTCCACTTAGCATGATGCTGTGCTATACCCCACCCACAGCGAAGGCCAAATTTTGGAGGTTCCGAAAAGGATATACGGAAACCAAGTCAGGTTTAATAATTGGTACTCTAGGTTACAAAATTAAATATAATAAAATAAAAACAGTAAAGTACTTGAATAGAAGTTGGACGTAAAACCCCTTCGTAATAATAGCTAATTTGCTCATCGTTGCGACTGTCCAAGTATAGGAAAAATAGGGCGTACACGTGTTTTATTATCTTTACCTCACATGACATGTTTCTCTGAGGGTGTCAAATGTCTTCAAGTTTGAAGAATACATTTCTAAATATTTTACTTTACCATAGTCAAAATTAAATGTAAGTAGGTATCTGTGGAGTTTCGATGATTATTTTCCAAATCTATAAATTGTAATTCTTAGAGTGCGAAAACTTTTGTTCGCTTTTGTACTTCATGATAACATATTTATTATGTAGATTATTGTAGATAATCATTAGATAATTATTGGATTGATCAAAAGTAGTATTAGTTGCGTTCATTTGCGGTTATGTAAATTATGTTCGTTTTTACAGGGAGACGACTGACTATCCACAGAGAGCTTTTTGAAAAGTTGTAAGATTCATACAATACTTCCAGGCGGATTAGATCTAAGGTTGAAGGTGTGCTTCTGGAGTTTTTCAATAACAGATTCAGTGTTCAGTTTTGTTCAATATCAACATTGAATGAACTAAACCGAACAATACATTTATTTGTAATCGGTTTATCAAACGACGGAAACAGTGTCAAGGCAACAAGTTTCTATCAGTGGCTGAACAGTATAGTAATTAACAACCAAGATTTACCCGGTACCAGTACAGAGCAGAGTACAAAGAAAGCTGGAAGTTAAAAATGTTTACGTAGGTTATAATTTTTTTTTGCTCCTATTGAGAAAATGTCGGAAGAAGCACAAGCTACCAGGCACAAATAATACCGAAAATTTCTACTGGAACACTCGTAAACCTTCGAGAATGCAAACAAAACCTGAATCTATTTCATAACCTTCTCATTTCTTCCGACCCACTTATAACTAGTCTGAAACTAGTGGAGTCAAAGAAAACGAATGCAGCTCTTCATCCTGAAGTTCTTAAATTAATAACAGAACCTACAAGCTCCACCAGGCCTGAATAAAATAATGATAGTGACGGCGATGACGATACCCACGAAAGGGGTAGTGCAAAAATCTGTGATTCTGGTGATTAAATAACGATTTACCGTCATTGATAGCTAAAATGAATAAAAAATAAGTAACTAATAGTTATTTCAAGACAGAACAATTGTTTTATTTTCATCATATCCGGGCAGATTTGCAAAATCTTATACTGTGGTGGCGGCGCACGAATCCTGTGAGGTCACATGACGTGTCACGAACAGTGAGTACCGCTAAACGATACACTGACAGTGTACAACCGGCAGACGCAGTGAATTCTGTCAAAAAAGCATCGGGAATGGATAAATTGGTTTTCTTTACACATACTTCTTTTTTTTTTTGGATTGTCACAACTGTTTTCCATTTTATTACTGATTATTATTTAGATCGAATACAGTGTTTTTTTCAGAATCATATCTAGTGTGTATTGCGAATTTTATAATGGACAAAATCATCGAAAAAAGAGTTTGTCTAAAATTTTGCATCTCCAATAGAATTGCGTGTTCGGAGTCACTGAAAATGTTACAGAAGGCTAACGGTGAATGTTGTGGCGATTTTATTAAAAACGTGTACTTATGAGCGGTACAAAGCGTTCGAAAGCGGTCGGGATGTGGTGGAGGATATGCCTCTGGTAGGCCATCAACGTCTTCAACTGACGTCAACATAACAAAAGTGAAGGAAATAGTGACTGAAAATCATTATCCAAGTTTGAGAGATATAGCCGCTGAACTTGCTGTGCCTCATGAGTTGATCCGTACCATTTCAAATAATCAATTGGGTATGAAACATGTTGCCCCTCGGCTAGGCCCAAAACACGTGAACTTTCGCCAAAAACTTAATCGTATAAGATTCGTGGGTTTACGAGTTTGACATGCAAACTAGTCAACCAGTTTCAGAGTGGCGCCTTCCAACTGAACCGAAACTGAAAAAACCAGCCAAAGTCGATCAAAAGTCAAAGTCATGTTGATTATTTTCTTTGACAATCGCGGTGTTGCTCACTCGGAATTCTCGCTGGAAGGTCTCAAAGAATATTATTTGAGCGTTATGCGGCGTTTAAGAGAGCGAAATCGACGAAAAAGGCCAGATTTGTAGAAAGAAAATTTGTGGATTGATTTTGCATCACCATAATGCGCCTTCGTACAAGGCCATCACTGTGAGCGAATTTTTGCCCAAAAACTCAACTAATACCATCGAGCCTTACTCACCAGATATGTCTCCAGCCGACTTCTTTCTTTTTTCTAAACTCAAATTAACACTTCGTGGCAAACTTTTTGATTCTGCTTCTGAACTGAACACAGCTCCGGAAAAGGCGTTTAAAAAATGTTTTGATGATTGGATTATACGAGTAGGTTGGCGTATGTGTATCGTTTCTGAAGGAGCACACTTTGAAGGCGATAAAATAAAATTTGGATTTATAACTAACATTTTGTGTATTATTGACCTTTTCCCGGTTCTTTCTTGACAGAGTAGTATGATCGTTAAGGCCGCTGGTAGGTGTACTCTATTCCGGTAATAACAAAGCTGAATGGGCTCCCGTTAAA
Organism: Dasypolia templi; assembly: GCA_963555695.1. NCBI lineage: Eukaryota > Metazoa > Arthropoda > Insecta > Lepidoptera > Noctuidae > Dasypolia > Dasypolia templi. The sequence continues at coordinate 7,538,171 of OY743158.1, forward strand.
AAGGATGGCAAAATTGAAGTAACTTGGGCATTTAACCACCGACCTTAGGAATGATATAGACATTGAGAGGGAGCGTATGACACTAGCAGTCAGAGATAACATGTTGGCCCGTAGACTAGCTCGATGCTCTGACAAAATAAAAATTACTCTCTTCAAGGCCTACTGTCAGAACTTTTACACGAGGAATCTATGGGTCAACTACACTACACGCGCAATATAATATTGCTTTCAGGATGTTGTTGCGACTGCCCCGTTTCTGCAGCGCCTCGTAAATGTTTGCTGAGGCTCACACAAATGGCTTTCACGCCATAGTTCGCAAAAAAACGGTGTCGCTGCTGAGCAGAGTGCGGGGTAATTATATCCTGAGAGCTGTGGCGGAGAGCTATAATTCAAATGTAAGGCAGTTTATGCGAAGGTTGCTCAGGTATGAAGTAGGTATGTTTAATTGTCTGGTCGTCCTTTGTTAGGCTTTTTAAATTGTTAATTAAATACGACAATATCACATTCTTGCGTAATTCCATTTTAACTAGTATTGGAAGTATGTATTTACGTAGGTACACAATAAGTCTCGCATCGTTATTATTGTATGATACAAAACATGATTACAAGAATTACATTAATATTTATAGAGAGAACAGTGTGAATTTGTTTTGGAAACTTTGCCAATATGAGTTCTGTGGATTCAGCGAGACAGTACGTGATCAGACTAGACAAATAGAACTGAAAACTAGATAAATAAATAAATCGAAGCTGTAGGCGGGAGGTATTTTAGATTAGGTGTTCGTTCGCTTATAGCGAAAGACATACCAAGCTGGTTTGAAATTTAAATAAGATGGTCTATTTCAAATCGAAGCATATGAACACAAGGCAAATTCTAGTACTTAAAAATGTTCAAACTCCAGTCGCAATCTCATCTCAGCGACAAGCAATGTCAAAATGGAAATAGATTGTAGTTTTGCCAGATTAAGACTGAGATTAGAATGCCAACGTTCTTAAAAACGGGAATTGCCGCTCTGGTCATGTAAAGATGTAATTTTGATTATGGTTGTGTGTTGCACACACTTGCACTGCACAGCGTACTGGAAGTGATCTTTTGAGATGGCTTCTTTTCCAAACTGACCGACCTCAATGGATCAGCCTATTTATGTTTATTTCGAATCTGCAGTTTTAGAATAAGCATTATTTGCATTTCATTGCTTACAGTCGTACAAAGCGATACGTTGAAAGGGATCCTTTTCCATACATCACGACTGATCACCTGTTGATACTGTAGAGATCTCAAACTGTTTGTTTTGCAACGCAACCTTTTCGAATAATCATAAGATAATGGCATACGATTATATAAATACCTTCAAGTTCACATGCATTTTCATTGCCGTGAAAAACTACGGTTCTTTCGCCGTATCTATGCACGGTCGTCAGTGTTGTATGGATAAACGCTATTACGAATTTAAAAGGCAGTAAAAACAAGGGTCAGCTCTAACTAGCCCCAAATCGTTTTTACTGCCCAGTTACTTAGTGAGCTTTTCTAAGAACTGACTAGTGAATGTTTTGATGTAAAACTTTATTACGAAAAACATACTTTAAACTTCGGAAGTCGGTGTGTTTGGTTTTTATTTTCGTATTTTGCCACGGACGTTCGAAATGAAAACAATGTTTCACTTTGTTGTAGTGTTTTTTTTTTGGTAGTCGTTTACTTTTTTAACTTTTAAGTTGTAATACCTACTTACGGCGCACAAATTCGTATCCAGTTTTTAAATGACGGAGTTATGAGGAAACAAACATAAAAAATGCAACTGAATTGAGAACGTCCTCCATTTTTTAACTCTGTTAAAAACGTGTATAACATTTAAAAACGTCATCTGCTGCTAACTTTTTCTATTTCACATACATCGACTGTAGGGTCTGTGCCTCCTAGTTTCCATTTAATCGTAACTTCACACGAAACTTTTTCATACAAAATGGAAATCCTGAAGTAAAGTTTAATCCCTTCAGAGGCCGGTTTGTTTATCATTAGTTACTCATCGGTTATCGTATGCTTAGTTAACTTGTATGTACGTATTTTCTGTTCCTTTCTTCTTGTCGGTTTAGATGTGTGTGCATAAATGGTTAAATAAAAAATGTGTACTCTATACTTACTTAAACTCCTGCAAAGTTTTCGTGATTTATCTTACCGATATTCAGAATGTTCTTATCTTTGACAAGAAAAATAAATAAAATCGGGCTATTACAGTTCTAAGATGAAAAGAAGTAAACCAATATTCTGGAAAGTAATTCTTATTGATTTTGTTGGCGTAGCAGTAAAGAACATCTATAATAATACCAGCCGGTTTTTGGCCCACTGCAGGGCAATGGCCTCTTCTCATACAGAGAAGGCACGAGCATTGATCACCACGCTTGCTCAAAGCGGATTGGCGATTTCAGATTTACATTTAATTATAGCTCCAGGTTTCCTCACGACGTTTTCCCCCCGACGACGCCACTACCCTCCTCCAGGAGAGTAGTAAGGCCACCAGCACACTACATAAGCCCAAAACCCGATCGCCGTCCTACCGTCCTCGCCGCCGAAGCCCGCCGCGACGCCCAAATCCACGCCCCTCCCGACCCTTGCTCGAGCCAGCCCGCGCCGCTGAGCCTGTAGCTTTAAATTCGTCCGTTAATAATACCAATCCTGATCCAGCTAGTCAATTGCTACCCTCTTCCAGCGACGCCCTAAGCCGAGGTTCGTAACCCACAGGGGGTGCCCTTAGCGTTGTCGCTTAGTTTTTAAGTTAGTACATAAGTTTAAGTCCTGGCTGGAGGCCTTAATTTATTAGGGCAACCACAGGCAAGTCCGTCTAAGCAGACGACAACCTCATAGGTTGACCTGCGAGATACCATTCCCAAAAAAAAAAACGACGTTTTCCTTCACCGATATCAGTATGTCCAAGATAAACTCAGAAAGTACATATGAATTGAAAAAGTTAAATTGGTACTTGCCCGGATTTAAATCCACAACATTGTGCATGAGACGCAAGCAACATCTGAAAATATCAAAATACATAAAAATATTATCTTTTACTCTCGTGTAAAAGAGAGAGAGAGAGTGAAGAGTTTTAATGTATTTTTCGTCAAAGGAGAAGCACCAGGGTAGACCGCTAAAAAAAAAAACCTTGGGGATTAAATATACTTAGAGGGATGTATTGATGATTTTAATGAATATGATTCTGATTATACGTACTTGTTACGGTCGCGAATCATATTTTGTTCACCACACAACCTGACACTGATCTGCAAATTACAAGAAACGAAAAAATAAAAACACATACTTTGTAATTCCAAAAGAAACCATGCATGCATGCATTCCAAAACAGACCACAATTTTATCTCCCGATAACGTCACTCGATTATCAAGTTATGTTCCCTCAAAGGTCAAAGAAGCTTCGAGATAAATAAAGTTCTTTTTCCAAAAGGAAAATAATGAATTTTTATCTTTCCAATGAGTCGCGAACCACACGAGAGAACAAAAACTGGACCGTCTTCTGTCTTCGGCAGACCGTGTACTGTCGAGGACAGAATTGTCAATGTAATAAAAGTAAGGTGGATTTTATTACGCAGGAATTACTTTTCGTCTCGTTGTTACAACAAAACCGTTTTTAGCTATACATAGGGGTATTATCGTTTTACACGGTTATTGGGTTGTGGATGAGAAGGTCAAATAAGCAGTCGCTAATCTGCTAATGTTAACATATATATATTTGTTACCTATATTAATGAGTTCTAACCTATGTTTACTTATTATTACACTGATGTATGATGTCCCTAAGTAAATAAATAAATAAATACCGGAAACCGACTGCAACATAGTTGAGAAGAGGCTAGGCAGCTCCTTGATAAATTTCGTCTAAAATCGTGACATCGAATAATTCAAGCCCATTGATCAGCAATTTGGTAGACTGGTTAAGAAATTATAAATTTTCGATCGAAATCGTCGTCAATGATTCGTGTCAAATCAATATTAGGCTTATGTTATAAATAACAACTATCGTCGCGTAGTTTTCCCGATTCGACAGATAAAATATCGAGATTTCTTGGATTAATGTAAGTTCATTATGAATGTATTGTACACAATAAAAAACCTTGGATAATAAATTTTATAAATAATGGTGAAAACTACATCAAAATCCGTTGCGTAGTTTAGACGAACAACGCCATCACACATACAGACAAGTTAAAAGAATTTTATTAATAGGCAAGTTACTAAAACTAATTAAAACCGTGCCAGCCGTTGTGGCCACGGAACGCCGACTTTACCGTTTCACTACAATAATATTTACACAAAACTTCCAACAAAAATCGCCTTCAATTTTTTGACCGAACCAACCGAACGTCATAACAAAATACTTGCGATTCAACTCGAAGCTCTCTGAAAATTTCATTGTAAGACTTTTTCTTGTAACTGTCCATATTTTTTGTAGTATCTCGAGGGAGGGACGTACGTGATATTTCTTGTGTCCCTGATAGACTGTACGATATTTTCTCGGTTCGAAAGGAACTTTATTTCCTGTCCTTGTCTCTGAATTTTGTTTTATTGTTCCTGTGTTTTAGAGGTTGAAAAATTGTAAGGTGTTAGTAAAGTATCGTGTGTCTGGATTAAATCATGAGTGAGACTGACCAACAGCTTAATTAAAAAAAAATGTCATATTTAAGAAATCAAAATTGATGAGCCAACATTTTTCCATGTTTTGGTGCCGGTGTTCAGCATGGTAACATGACAGCTTTTCTTTTTGAGGATGGCTAGAGTCCGACCGGGTTTTGTTTTCGGTTTTCGGCAATTTTCGACCGAAATATCGCATTTCCGATAATTTTTGCATGTCTGAAAAAAAAAAGATGAATGAATGGAAAGCAAAGTAACTGCGATGCCTCTGGTATTTCAAATGTCAATTGGCCTTAGCGGTGGGGCCGCCAGCTTATTGACCTTATTATCTTTGGTAATATTATGAAAGAGGTAAAACTTGTGAGTTTGTATGCAGGGGTAATCTTTGGAACAACTGATCAGCGGGGTAATTGTGTAACGCATTATAAGTAGGCATAGCTTTAATTTTGACAGTTCAAAAACATTAATTGCATTGTTTACGTTGCAATTTTTTCGAACATATTAAGCAATGGATTGATTCTTTTACTAATAGGAAGCTACAGTATTGCCGAGTGTCCTATGCTACGAGTACTTTGTCCTACGCGGACAAAGTCGCGGGCAGAAGCAAGGAATGTAAAAAAAACAAAAGCGGCCAAGTGCGATTCGGACTCGCCCATGAAGGGTTCCGTAGCAGCAAGTAACATATAAAACTTCTTGTAGTTCGTTGTAACTTTGATCGATGTTTTAATAAAAGTGTATTTTTTTTAAATTGCTTTTTTACGATTTATGACGTATTAAAAAAAAAACTACTTACTAAATCTCGTTCAAAACAAATTCGGTGGAAGTTTGCATGGTAATTTCCATCATGTGTTTTTTTAGTTTTATCATTCTCTTATTTTAGAAGTTACAGGGGGGGGACACATTTTACCACTTTGGAAGTGTAACTCGCGCAAACTATTCAGTTTAGAAAAAAATGATATTAGAAACCTCAATATAATTTTTGAAGAACCTATCCATAGATACCCCACACATATGGGATTGATGAAAAAAAAAATTGTGTTTCAATTCTAAGTATGGGAAATCCCAAACTTAATTTTTTATTTTTATTTTTGTGTGAAAATCTTAATGCGGTTCACAGAATAAATTCATCTACTTACCAAGTTTCAACAGTATAATTGTTATAGTTTCGGAAAAAAGTGGCTGTGACATACGGACGGATACACAGTCATGTCGAATCCATAAGGGTTCCGTTTTTTGCCATTTGGCTACGGAACCCTAACTAGGTATAATAATCTTCCTTCTTCCAAGAAGCATTTCATAAATCCTTTCCAACATGCTTGTCTGAACATTTTCTATAGTCAGTGGTTTTCTTACCCAATGATAATTTTATGTTCTAGAGGTTTAACTTAATGTAGTGTTAAATCATTATTATTCCAGGCATCAGGGGTACAAAACTTTCTACGTATTTTATATTTATGTAAGTATTTACCTATTTACAGAATTAAACGGTTTTTAAGTATAGGACAGAATTGGAATTTAATTACGATGAGTTTTTTTTTATCGTTGGGTTTGGGTGTCTAAAATTATAATTATGTTTGAGCTTAAAAGAATGTTTAAATTTGTATGTTATTCTTAAGTTACTTAAAAATAACCTTTATTAAAAAGGACAAGGTTCTTAATAATTAGTTCCAGTTAATGACCACGTAAAAAATTTAAGTAGAATAAAATTGCACATTAGTCTCATAGATCTTATAAACGTGGAACACTCAGAAAGTTTTGCGATAATAAAAATAAATATTCTATGGCAAAATATTAATAATTTATACAAAGTTTCATGCGTCTCAACCGGTTTTCGAAACACTTTTTCCAGTCCACCGTAGACACCTCGTTTACAGTCTGCTCGAACGCTGACAGCGCATCTTCCGGCGACGAAAATTGTATCCCTTTAAGCTGATTTTTTATTTTTGGGAATGAAAAGAAGTCACACGGTGTTAGGTATGGTCTATAAGGGGGTAACCCCCCTTACAGACCAGACCTAGCACCCAGGAGTTTGACCGGCGTGCTGTCCAGGAAGTCCCTCGTTTTGAGCGCGGTGTGCGAAGGCGCATTGTCGTGGTGGAGCAGTAGCCCCCTGTGTTTGGTCGCTTGTTGCTCGCAACAGAGAAAACTTCTGCCAAGTATTTGGTAGTATACCATTCAGCATTTATGCTTCTTTGGATCCGTTAAATATATTTCACGGCACCATTCCACCAGGGCTTGCTTCTGAGCATCGGTGAGATTGTAAGGCACCCAGCTTGTAAATATCCTCGCGCGAATATGCACGTGTAGAATTTCGTGAAGGCTTTCCAATCCAACCTTCAGTATGTGCTGAATCTCTTAATACTCCTCCTATCACTCATATTTCTACACTTTTTGCACTACACTAACTCTGAAATGCCTCGATGTTCACATGTCGGTGGAGTCGGTGTTCATGGGCTTCGGCAAATTTTTTGTCGATGTTGGTGAAGGCACAAATCGATAAAAATTCGGGATTTTTTACGGTCGATTCATTCTTACTGGCCGATTAACACCTCTTGAATTACTGCAACACAACTTCTGGTTTCTGCAAGTCTTCTCAGCACACAAAATATGCAAGTAGGCACGAGAATCGATACAGCTTCTTGTCGCGCATAAGCCAAACCGTCCAGCCACCAAAGGAAGATTATGTTAAATAAAACTGAAATGAGAGAATAAGCAGACATTTTATCTTGTCAAACAGGCAAGTATTCTGAGAAGCTTTTAAATTAAAGCTTGAAATGTGTGATAGCATTTAGTTCAAAAGTAAAATATGTAAATAAAGTAGGAATCTTCACGTCTAGTCTCGGAATTTTACCTCTTGTGAGTTAACTTGTGTTGGCTTGCTTGTTTTGCAAAATGGTTGAGACAGGCAAGTCGTTTTATTTCTTGTGTAACCAACATCAGCACGAGTAGCATAACCACCATAGAAACGAGTTTTGTCGACAGAAGATTAGACAAATGACAGATGAATATCAGAAATCAACTGTGATTTTGTCTATTTTATCAGTCTATTTGTCTATTTTATCAGTCATTTTGTCTTTTTATCAGTCATTTTGAATCTTTTATAAGTTATTTTGTATATTTTATCAGTCTATTTGTCAATTTTATTAGTCCTTCTGTCCTTTTTATCAGTCATTTTGTCTATTTATTCAGTAATGTTGTCTATTTTATCAGTCCCTTTGTCCTTTTTATCTTTTTTTTTTTTTTTTTTTTTTTGTGTATGGCATCTCGTAGTTGACCTTGAGAGGTCGTGACTACTTAACCGGACTATCCTGTGGCTGCCTTAAGCGGACTCAAAGCCTCCAGCCAGGGGCGTAAAACTACTTATATTATTAAGCGAACGCTCGCTAAGGGCACCCCCTGTGGGGTACGGACCTCGGCTTAGGGCGTCGCTGACAGGAGGAGGCGGAGCGGGTGAGGGAGAGAGCCTTGCGCCCTCACGCCCCCACTAGCCGCCGCAGGAGACGCCCTGGGCGTCGGGAGTCGCCTGCAGATTCCCGGCCACCGTAGGCGCGGGCTTGCGGACGGCGAGCACTGGGTAGCTCGCCGCCGGTAAGGACCAGGCCCGGGTCGACGGCGCGTTGTGTTCCACGCGCGCCTCAAAGAGATGTCAGCACAAAGTGACGGGGTCCGACAGGGCCGACGCCTCAGGGTCGCGGGTTATTCCACAGAGAAAACCGTGGCCCTGGCACAGGCAACTGAAGGAACACGGTGGGTTTTAGTCAGTAAAAGTCTGACACGCCCTCTCGCTCCACCCAGAGCGGGAGAAGTCATTTGATGATTTCCCACCCAAAAAAAAAAAAAAAAAAAAAAGGGCGTCGCTGACGGGAGGACAGCAAGATGGGACAGGCTGGATCAAGTTTTGATTATTATTAATCGGGGAATTTAAAGCTACAGGCTCAGCTACGGCGCGGGCTGGCACTTCGTCGAGCAAGGGTCGGGGGGGACAATTACGTCGGGATCTTCGCGAGGAACCTCGGCGGCGAGGTCGGAATGTCGGTCTGTGTTTGTGCACTGTACTGGTGGCCCTACTGCTCTCCTGAATGAGAGTTATGTGGTCATCGGGATCGGTGAGGACATGCTTGGGACGGCGGACATGACTAATGGAGGAGGGAATATAACTAGCGGCTTTCACAACCAGAGGGTTGCGGTGATTCGCGGCGGTCTCGAAGAAACGCTTTGAAATGCGTTTCATGAACTGACGGATAGTGGGAATCCTGAGGTCTACGTGGAGGATTTCGTTACGAACGTACCAGGGGGAGCCTGTTATCCTACGGAGGAACTTGTTCTGGAGGGTCTGCATTCTGTTGAAGCGAACGGGCTTGGCGTGTGCGAAGACTGCACTGGCATAGGTCATGATCGGGCGGATGCACGCTGTGTAGATACGCATTTTGCACTTCAGTGACAATTTGCTACGTGCATTGAGGACAAAGTGAAGTCTACCTAGAGCGAAGGCGGCGCGCGAACGAGCCGCCTTAATGTGCTCTGAAAAAGAGAGGTGTTCGTCAAGTACGACACGCAGGTATTTGGCTCGCTTCTCCCAAGGGATCGGCTTGCCGAACATGGTGATCGGTCGAGGGGGTGAGGGGTTGCGACGCGGCTTTGAGAAAAGAACCGCTTGACTTTTGTCGGGATTGACTTCGATTCGCCATTTTCTAAACCAAGCGCCAAGCTTGTTCACTTGGGTTTGGAGAATGCGAGCTATCGAATTTTCATCACGGCCGGTGTAGTAGATGGCCGTGTCGTCTGCGAACAGAGCCAGCTGTGCCTTGCTGCACTTGGGCATGTCGCTGGTGAATAGCGTGAATGCTAGGGGAGAGATCACAGAGCCCTGAGGGACTCCTGCGCGAATAGGGTGGGGGGAGGATAGCGCTGCTTCGATGCGATAACGGAAGGTGCGATTCGACAAAAAGTCCCGTAAGATGAGCACGAGACGATCTGGCACACCGAGTTGATACAGCTTATATAATAAGCCGTTGTGCCAGACTTTGTCGAACGCTTTCGCTATGTCGAAGAAAACAGCACCGGTCATCAAACCTCGTTGGAAACCGAAGTTGATGTGTTCGACTATACGGTGGACCTGTTGTACGCACGAGTGTTGGGTTCTAAAACCAAACTGTTCGTTGGGGATGAGGCCCTTTGTCTCGGCGTAGTCTCTGAGGCGCTTATAAATAAGCCTCTCATAGATTTTGCCGAGGACATTGAGCAGACTGATGGGGCGGTAACTACTAGGCTCTGACTTTGGCTTGCCGAGCTTCGGGATACCGATGACGGTGGCTTCTTTGAATGCCTGTGGGAAGATGTTGTTGCTCAGAGCACCATTGAAGATGGTGGTCAGTAGCATTATCAGGTGGGCAGGGAAAAGTTGGAATACCCTATTGGTGATTCCATCTGAGCCGGGGGCTTTACGAGCCTTAAGACCTTTGATGAGGTCGTGCACTTCGTCGGGCGTGACTGGGGCAGTGGATACTCTGGGTCTTCGACGGGAGGGAGGGAGGCTCTATGTTCGACTTCAGCGTCGACCTCAGAGAGGTGAGCTTGGTCTACTGGTTGAGAGCTAGGCGAGCATTGGACTTCTAGAGTGTCGGCTAGAAGCTCAGCCTTGTCGACATCATCGAAGGCGATGGTCTTGTCGGGACGGATCAGGGGGGGCATGGAGACTATTTCTCCGGATCTGAGCTTCCTCTGGAGTTGCCAGAAGGCTAGGTGGGTGGGCTCTAGTTCGCTCAACATCTTGTCCCAGCCGGCGGTACGCAGCTCCTCTATGCGTGTTCTTACAGTACGCTGTAAGTAACGCATATGGGCTTTGTTCGCGTCGCAGGGGAAGTTGCTGTAGGCACGGACAGCCGCGTTCTTCTCATTCAACAGTTCGCGTACATCGTCCGGCAACTTCCAGCGACGGTCATCCGTCGCTGGAATTTCCCTTGAACAATCGTTCAGGACTGATTGTACGTGAGCTGTGAATGAGTCGATCGCGGCCGTCGTGTCAGCGATAGAGTCAAAATGATCGGGGATTGGGTCCAAGTGGGGGGACGTGGTGGATTTTAAGCGATCGCTTACTCTCCTCCAGTCCGTTACCACTTTGTTGGGAAGGGGTTGGGTGGAATCGGGCAGACCTATGCGGGGGACCAGTTTCATAACTACTGGACGGTGATCGGAATCGAGCTCTTGTACCACTTCTATAGAGTCCAACCGTAGGTTGACGTTCTGTAGGAGCGCCACGTCGATTACATCGGCGGTGTGATTGGGATCGGGGGGAAAATGAGTGGGAGTCATCGGCGCGATGACATCGAAATTCTGAGAGGAGGAGAGGTTGAACAAGTGTCTCCCTCTGGAAGAGGTCCTGGTGCTATTCCAGGAGGGATGTTTGGCGTTGAGATCACCCGCTATGATAACGGAGTCACTCAGGCTAAAAAGGACAGAAAGATCTTCAGTAAGGAGTTGGAAGTTCTCCGAAGTATTAATGGGGGGGAGGTAGGCCGAAACTATGGTGATCGGTTGATGACCTGTCATGCCAAGCCGGCAGCAAGACACTTCTAATCGTGAGAGTGTGGGAGGGTCTATGGGAATGCAGTAAAGCTCCTTTTTGTAATAGATAAGGGTACCGCCCTTATGGCAACGCGTCCTGTCATTGCGAACTGTACGATAGTTTGCAATTGACGGATTTCGGTAACTCGGTTTAAGAAACGTTTCCTGAACAAGGAGGATGTCGATGTGGTGGTCGCGGAGGAACTCGCTGATTTCAGCGCGTTGTCGCAGGATGCCATTGGCATTGAAATAACCTAACTTTAGGGATCGGGGTTTGGTTCGCGCGAGGATTCCTTTATCCATGATTAGGGTTGGGTTGGTTGTTGAAGGACATCAGGGCTTGCGTAATGTCCGGGTACGCATTGTATATATTTTGGATCATATAAATGTTGCCGGCATTTCTGGCGGCAACAATTTCACTTGCCATTTTCCTGGCACGAGGGGTAAGGAAGGCCGTGAATGTACTAGATATTACATTGAACGCGTCCATCGGGTTCTGACCGACCATACGGGTGGCTGCGGGTGGAGCTGAAGCGGCAGGAGCGGCTTTATTTAGAGGCACAGGAATGCCTGGGGGCGCGTTGACGCGGATGCGGGGGTCCATAAGTGGAGGGATGGCCGCAGGAACGGGTCTAGGTGCTAAGGCTGGAAAAGCCTGCTGATGGTGGAGGTAGTTCCAGGGCGAGGGCCTCTGAGGACTGAGTCGCTCCTGATGTTGAGTGGTAGGCCACGCGTGGGCGTAGCGGGGGCTTTCCCTTTGCTGGCGGGCGTCTGCACGCTTCGTCAGCTTGGGAGATGATGTTTTAGGGGCCTTGGGGCACCCACGATAATTGGCCGGGTGGCCAGAGTCGCCGCATAGCACACAGCTAGGCGGCTCTGTGCATAAGGTGCGGTCCTTTGGACGACTGCAGTCAGCAGTGCCGTGATCGCCCAGGCACTTGACGCACCTGGGTTTCGCGTGGCAGTGCATCTGCGAGTGCCCGTAGAGTTGGCAGCGGTGACACTGCCCTATGACACCGGTCTTAAAAGGCTTCTCGATCTGCAAGCCGGTGAGGTTGCAGACTGAACGGACGTTGAAGATAGGGTGGTGACCCTCAGTAGGGGGGCAGACGACGAGGACCATATCGAATGGTACCCTGCCTCGGGCGCGGTGCATGCGGTGGACTTCCGCAACGGGGACGTTTTGCGACAGAAGGTCGGCTTTTATCTCTTCCGCGGGTATCTCCTTCGGGATCCTACGGATCACGACGCGGACTTGACGGTCTTCGGGGAGGGCGTAGGTGTGGAAGGACACCTCTAAGACGGAGAGTCTTTGTGAGCTCTCTGTAATCGTTTGACGTCGGGACGGTTACCTTAATACCCTGTTGGGTAGATTTCGCGCTGGTGTAGCCTATACGCAGGTCGGTGCACCATTTGGACACGTCTGTCCACTTCCCCTTGTCCTGGATGTACACAGGGGGAGGGGGGGCGATTTTCTTTGCCGCAGAAGGCTGGGCAGCGGGCTTGGCAGCACTGTGGCTGAGGGAAGAGGTTGAGGCCGAGGCGGCCTGAGAGGGGGCGGTGGCGGTGGCGGATGGAGCCACGGGAGCGGAGGTGGCTTCGATAGCCGGTTTCTTCGTCCTTGTGTCAGGACTCGGTTTGAGGCTCCTCTTTTTGGAGCCGACCGTCTTAGAGACGCCTTCGTCGGAAGAGGGGGAGGAGCTCTGGTCGTCGCTCGTGATTAAGTACGGCGAGGTCGGGCGAGGGGAAGGCTCGCTGGTGTCCATGTGGACAGCCGGCGGCGAGCAACCTGAAAGTTGCGACGGAGAGGTTTCGAGGGCATCGCTAAACGTGGCGATGTCCGAGCTGTCGGTGCCTACTAGGTCAGAGGGACCGGGGACGGACTGCTACAGTGCAGCGAATTTAGCGCCATACTTGGCGAGGAAGTCGGGGTCCTTAAATAGGACCTCCTTGAAGAACGCCACTATAAGGGCGTCCTCCATGGTCGGAGTGGGGGGAAGGCCTAAGGGAGGGAATGGTGGAAATTAAGGAAATTAAGTTTCCACTTAGAGCCTATTAACCCTATACCTAACTCCCCGGGTGGATTGGCCCGGGGATGAGTTCCCTCCCTGTCGGGTGTAGACAGGGAGGTGTGTACCTATTGGTGAGCCCTAAGCTTGTAACCCGTCGCCAGTCTTATTGTGCGAACGGGGCCCTGACCAGTCTAGCGCGAAGGGTGTAGACACACCCTAGAGACACTATGTGAGTAGCTGGCAAAACTGTCACCAGAGCCGACTAGGAGATCCCCCAAGGCCGGTTATCTGGGACCCGTCCAACTAACTGCCTCGCCCTGAAGGGGTTCGGCGGGTGTGAATTGGGTCAACACCCCACTCGGCTTCGTTGACACCGTAAGGTTTCAACCGAGGACCACGAAACTGTGGTTTTACCCAGAAGGGGCCTAGTGAAGCTACTCACAAAACGTCTGATAGAGAAACGAGATTTGCCTTGAAAAAGGCACTTTTTAATTGATTAAAAATAAAATCAATTGCTTGATTTTATTTTAATCGGAGTAGTCGGGGCGACTATGATGACGTCACGTGGTTGCGACGAGTGGTAACAGGAAACACAACACTGGAGCGGGAGAGCGCACAAACACGTCCGTCCGCGGCGAGAGTCGAGCGTCGAGTGAGTGTCCTTTTTATCAGTCATTGTGTCTATTTTATCAGTCATTTTGACTGTTTTATTAGTCATTTTGTCTATTTTATCAGTCATTTTGACTGTTTTATCAGTCATTTTGACTGTTTTATCATTTTGTCATTTTGTTTTTTTTTGTCATTTTGTCTATTCATCCGTCGACAAAAGTTGGTCAGGATAGGTGTGCTGAAGTGGCATTTCTCTAGCGGAAAACCTCTTTTCTCGTAAAAGCACGAAATTTATGAATAATTTCATCATCATTATTATTCTACGGCCCTAGGCCCAATTTATTAGGGGTCTACGCAACAAGTCTAGTTCTCACCATATCATCATTCACACAGTCCATCAATCGTTTTATTGGTATTCCCCTGCTCTTAAAGCCAATGACATTCATACTCATAACTTTCCTCACGATATTGTCATGAGAAAAGCTTTGCCGGTTAAAAAGGTTGGCCAGCCAGCCAGGTGGTTATGGCTGTATGGCTAACTGACTGTGCTAGTCGTGCAGAAGGTCGGACGTCAGTGGTAACACACTGACCTTGAGCGGGCTTAGCATAGTACCCCGAGAAATCAGGATGGTAACCAACCGATTAGCCTTTAAAGTTAAAGTTCGTGAGCACATTCGCAAGAAGCTGGCAGCATCATCATAACGGTATAGTTTTCTTATTGTTTGTCTTATTTTTTTTTGGTATATTTATATATTATGTATATTTATTTGTGCTTAAATTTATATATAATTAGGTATTTATATGTATTATTGTATTATTAGGTATCTTTATATTTAAATATGTATTCCCAAATGTTTTTTTTTATAAATTGCACCTACCAATGTTTGACTCTGCATCACCCAAAGGTTGACTGGTAGAAAATGCCTACGGCATTAAGTCCGCCTCTGTACATCCTTGTGCGTAAATTTTTAAATTAATAAAATAAATAAGAGGCAAACCAATATTCATGACTCATTAGAACCGCTGGTCGCTAACGCACCGTCACCAAGACGACCGCTTGCTGCCAGTGTTACCAGATTTAAATTCAACATTATGCCAGCTCGCCTCCATTCTGCAAAAGTTCAAGTTTTTTTTTTAATTTATTTTTTTAAATGCCAATATTCTGATAATAAATGAAGTCATAATTTGTACGAATATGTTTTTAGTAAAAAAAACGCAAAAATATTACTAACTATTGATTTCATGTTACATGCTTTACAGAAAGCGGCATTGCTGTCATCCTTGGATCTTGACAACAAATATGAAAACATTGGATCCATTTCCCACTGCTAGTTAGAACGATAGTTCAGTAGTGCTATTCTGTAACCATCTCATCGTGAAAACTTAGGTGATGTGAGCGTGGAGTGAGCTGTCAGTGTCACTCGTGCTAGGGATTGGACCAAGACGGGATGACGATGACAGCTCACTCCACGCAAGTCATCACGGTGAGATTTTTACAGAATCGACAATCTGGTCATATTTGCTTTTCATTTTCTACGTGGTTTTTCTACGTGGTTTTTCTACGTGGTTTTCGACGTGGAAATGTACTCAACACAGAACTCGAAACATGTTACACATTTACAGGGAATTCCCCTGAAATGTACTTGTACGTGATAGCGCGACACCATTCTGTATTGTCATTGTAAATTTAATTTTAATTAATTTGATTTAAAATCTTACTTGAATGACAAGGTATTTGCTGTGTCGGAGCGGTGCTGCTATTTTAAGTTATGACCTTTATACTGGTTTTTTAACCACTAAAATACTTACGTGACGCGAAAGAACCGCCGCAGGTGGAGGCTGTTGTCATGCAATCTTGAAAATTCGGAAATCAGCTGTCGAGGAAAGATTAGAACTATATTGTTGATTTTTTAATAGCCTGATTGTAGTCGTTGCTTGAACTCCAAAATAAAAACCAACAATTATTAATTTACCTACTCGTATAATGGCCGATTCCTACAATATACGGACCGTTATTGGTTAAAAATTATTTCTTATTGTCTCTTTACCATGAAGCGAAAACCTCATAGCTTCGCATAGTAGATCCTCCCATATGGAAGTAGCTATCACAGGTAAAATAAGCTTACAAATCTCTTTAAATACCTAGTTTAGCAAAAAAAAAATGCTACCATTGGTAAGGAAAACGATTCGTGTTTGTTTACAGGAACCGAGCATAATTCGGACAAAGTGTGTGGTCAGCCTCAAATTTGTATGTCCGTCTGCCAGATGGCAAGGGCCTCCTTCAACAAAAAAACCTTGTTTAGATTCTGAACCAAAATCCACATCGTCAAACATTAAAATAACTAATTACCAAGCAAAAGAAAAGGCAGTTATTAAAGCTAGCACAAACGTGGCCTTAGGCATATGCCAGTGCAAAATATTCTTTTGATACAGGCATCCCTCATTTGCAGCGAGCCTTAAACCGTGGTTACGTGCGATGTTTCGTGCTATGAGCTAAATAGGCGAGAATAAATGAAAGAGTTTGCTTATAAAAGTCTCGTGTGTGTAGTACATTCATGTGCAAAATGGTTTTGCGTAAAGATTCGATTTTGGTGTGTTGGTATGTTGTGGCTATAAGATAGCTGTAGTGAATGGGTAGTTTTTGTGAAGTGTATAAGTAGGTAACATATTACATTATCTTTACTATGTTGTATTTATTTATGTTATGCCAAAATACCTACCTAATTGCATTGGCAGCTGCGCTATCGTCATCAATTTTAAGCGTCCAATGCTGGAAATCGAAAAAAAAGCTGGAATTTTGTATAGGTGTAGTTATCCTATGTTTTAATGGATATTGAGAATCAGAAATGCCATTCAACGTGGCAATGCTGCCATCCGTTTGGGCACTTTTCCTATTGACAGCGTTGCGGACGAATTTTTGATTCTATCCCCTCCGTTTTTTATATAAATATTGTACATTTTAATATTATTATTTTAAGAATGTTATCTTATAGCGTGTGTGTTTTATAATAAGTTTTCTAAAATGGACCCTAAGTAATAAAGGTTTTCCTAAAACATTTGAAAAAAAGACAAATAACATATTTGTTGTGAAATGTTTGTTTATTATATTTAAATTAACTTCATACCTGCGTTGCCCTGACCTTTAGTCCGATGTCAAATTTGACAGTATAATTAAATTACAATAACTTCATAAACTTCAATACGAAGCGTAAATACAATTTAAAGGCTTCATTTAAATTGAATGAAATCAAAACTAAATAGTTTTCAAATGTTTTTCATCAAAGTATAATTTTTGGTAAAATAAAATTAATTTACCAATACCTGAAACTTGAGAAAAAAGCGTAAAATTTGTTTTGTTTTTGGACCGAAGTTTTGGAACGAAATTTACTATCGCTATGATCTGCTCACTTGGCGAATGAGAGCTAGACCGTCAAACTAGCATTTTGCCGTCATGACAACCAGCGACCACCAGCAATTTCATCAACAAGACAAAGTGTCTTGCTGATGAAATTGCTCGTTATCTTGTGTTGATTGATAGTAGTTGCGCTTAGAAGTCATGCCAAATTTATTGAAAATACTTACTAGTTACTAGGTGAAAATACTAACTATCCAAAAAGCACCGATTATTTTTTTCGGAATTTTGCAATGCAAAACACCACAAACCACAAAAAAAAACTTGCAGAAAGCACCTTTAAACAAATCCTACCTAATATTCAACATTTTTTTTTTCTTTTTTTAACCTCAATAGGTTTGTCCGGGTGTAGTAACACTTAAAAGCAATTATTAACGTAACTAAATATGCAATTATTTCTGCTTAACACATAGTTTTTATTATTACAATAAGACGAAACATTAGTTTCGTATCGTGTTGTGTTCGACTGTACAAATTATAAATAGCATTTCAAAGTACAAGAGCCTTTTCATTTCTGGTTCATTCTTTTCAATTTCGCTCTGTATTTTAATTGTTTACCATACAATGGAGATTGAATTTCCTATAATTACCTTTATTGAAGTCTACTGAGGTGAAAAGCTTAAGGACTAAGCACAATGTGATTTGTAGAATGTTTACATACATACGTCACGTAATGTTTCTCCGCCATTTTGTAGGAGATTTTAAGTAACCTAAGTTTGATATGACTTTTAAGTTTATTTTAGGTTTTCAAAAGTTTAAAGAGGTTTGAAGAGATATGAGGAACAGAGTGTAAAGTTCAATCTTTTTCTTGGAGAAGGGAGGATCCTCCTACCAGATGGATGTCGTATCTGGTGGGCAACTGCCCGATGATTGTTGACGGGAAGTCGTATATGTGCTAGCTGCGCGGTAAACTCTGATTGCGCGATGCAGGATTTGTGTGATGCGTTGTTCGCATGTGGCGGTGTAGATGCCGCCACATCACTCCCCTCCGAAGACCGGAGGTCGATAGTGGACTAAGTTTTGTATCTTGCGATGCTTGCCAATGCCGGTTGGGTTCCAGTGGGTTGGAACCGACTGTGAAGATGCCCCAGTGAGTCGGGGTGGCTGACTGCTGATGTCGACCAGGAGAGGGATTAAGCGCTCTGCTTGTGGACCGGCCGAATGTGCAGTGTGCTGTGCCAAGGTTGCTGATGAGGCTGAAGGTGATGACCAGGTATGCGCTTGCGCTGCATGCTGATGGTCAGGACAACCGTTCAAGCCGTGGTTGCTGGCTGGCTGTGTGACTTGCGGGAGTGATGATGATGACGTCAGGCTGAAGTAGTTGCACGTAGGCTGCGCTGACGTTCATACTCGGGGTCACCAGTGAAGAGATATGAGGAACAGGGTGTAAAGTTCACTCATACTCTTGGAGAAGGGAGGATCCTCCTACCAGATGGATGTCGTATCTGGTGGGCAACTGCCCGATGATTGTTGTCGGGAAGTTGTATATTTGCTAGCTGCGCGGTAAACTCTGATTGCGCGATGCAGGATTTGTGTGATGCGTTGTTCGCATGTGGCGGTGTAGATGCCGCCACAGGTTTATAGAAAACTATGGTGTGTTCCAAAGTATCTGATGAAAATGTTAACATGGATCAGAAAATGTTCCTGTAGATGCCAACTAAAAATGAAGTGCTTTGATTTGATTATTAAACAATTTAAACCCAAAATTTAAATTTTAAATTACCTAAAACATGTTTTTCACACAACCATTGTTATGTAGAAAAAGAGGTGAGATAAAAAGTTAAAATCTTTTGAAAACAGATGAATGTGGTGTTTATTCCCTTCAGTGAGCCATAGCGAAGGAATTCAACCTGATCATGATTTGTTTCCACTTTTATTAGAAACTTTTGGAACAGACTATACATCGTACGCCCACGTTCGTACTGACGTAAAAATGTCAACCCTCGGTGTTGAACCGAGCGTTGAGAATCTAATAGAGTGCATTCCAGGGCGTCGAAAAAACACAATGTTGGATTTTCACCCCTCGGCGCTAAGCAGAGCGTTAAAAATCCAGTGTGCGATGAAATTCCGCTAATTTTCCCGAAAAAATACGCACAAACATAAAACATTTCGTAACATTCTCAAAAACAAATTTGTCAATACTTTCTCATCGTGGTCGTTATTGCATACAACACTATAGTTTTTCAATTCCAAACGTATAAACGCCTCCATTTTTCTGCAACTATCTGTGAGTGAAAGGCGCTCTTCGAGAGCGTCAGCTGATAATTGCTTCCGCAAACGCTAGGAAATCAACTAGCTGAAGGGTTATCCAATGGTGTTGCTAGGAAGCTTGGCATAGGTTTGTATGTGTGTTTTTTTATATTTATTTAGCTGTGGTTGATTAGGTCAGTGTGGTGAGGTTAAAGCTGTGTAATCACTACTTCATGCATCTCTAGAGAAATCGAGCCGGTTTGTGCTTTGATTTAAGGCTCGGTGGAGTGATGGCAGCAATAATAGAAAACTCATCATGATCAGCCTAGCCTTTTATCATTGATGATCTTCTTCTAGTCTAACCGGATACAATACCAGTACCAGTACTTTGCATAGAGCGACTGCCTATCTTCCACAGCCCAGTTACTGGATTACACCATACTTTATGGCAAAAAAAACAAAGAACACTATCGAAACTATGAACTCTAATGTCCCCGCTTAATTCGATCAAAAAGACATTTTCATTGGAAAAGTCTGCGGGCCGATATTGATAAGATGAGACAGTAAACTGTCATAACTGAGCAAGAAACTAGCAACCATAATAACGCTAATCGTATTTTGTCAATAAGGGCAAATCAAAACTTTCTTAAGAAATCTGTCTTTTGAAAGAACATAAAATAAAGAAAGAATCGTCACTCACGCGAACGATAAACTTACTGTTCCTGGAATAAATAAAATATTATTTGGCGAAAAGAATATCTTGTCACAAAATAATAATAAGGTGCCGAAGGTCGGCTTCATACACTGAGCGAAATAGCATGCACACACAGATACGCTACACGTACAGCGAGTGCAAGTGCACTCGCGATGAGTGGCATTCGTTTGAGACAGTTTCAGCCTAGGTTCTCAGCACATTCAGTCACGAGCATATTATGTTACCATGGAGAATATGGCAATAATTTCTTTATAGATTTTTCAGTTCTCTTTGTATGGAGCTGGCCTTCTGTACCCATATATTTTGTGATATAGATCAGTTCCGAGAATTCTTGTTACTCGGAGGTACTAAAACAATAATATCTGAACCGTGAACACATCTCAGCTCAAGATATATCTTTACAATTTTTGGTACCAAGAGTAAATTGATTTTGTTTATTTCTACTTCAAGCGTAGTTCGCGTTTTTTATTTAATATTTGAACGTGACTTATTTTATATACCTGTTTGACAAGATTTTTGTGTCTACTAGGCGTAGACACAAAACACAAAGAAGAACGCCCATTTTTCACCTGGATATATATAAAAATGAAATAAATCTTAAAATTCAGCTTATTGAATTTTACAATACTTATCAATATGTTAAAAGAAACGCAGGGATTATTTTTTAATATTTCTGTATGCTTATTTTACGTCAAGGGTAAACATATAACAGCTATGTTTTGAACGCATCTCAACTATCCTTTTTTACAACGTTCCATTTTACATACTGCTACTTGACTTAATTCAACTCTGTTTTCGAGTTTCATTCATTATGGTACGGTATTTCTTTATTTGTCTTTGTATAATACAGATTAATTGAAATTAACATAATAATAAAATTAATTAGTCATGCAATAGGTAGTTTGCACGATTGAAACGGATTTGTGACAGTTAATGCTCGACACTCAATTTATAGTGACCATCATCGATAGTCTAAGCAGTGACATATGGGCAGTTGGTTCCAAGCCAATAATTCACAAAGTAAAAAAGACGTTTTAGACCATAGCTAACAATACTATGAACTGTTAGCATCGCAATATAACGGTACCGAAGTAAAAATACACCTCTTTATAATATATCACGCAGTTACTAGGATCTTTATATTAATTTATTAACCCACGACGTAAACGTCAGGGGGTGTTATAAGTTTAACGTGTGTTTCTGTATGTCTGTCTGCGGCATCGTAGCTCCCAAACGGTGCTTTGATCGAGTGATTTGGAATTTTATCAACGGATGTCATGTCATGTCACATGTCTTAAAAAAATATTTCCAGAACATACCGGTTTCCTCACGATGATTTCCTTCACCGTTTTGAGACCAGCGGTCATAAAATAATTTTCACAAAGTGCTGTTTCAGTGATGTTGCTGGGATTTGAAATCACGCCCTTCAAGTCGTAAGGCGTTACCACCGTTGTATCATAATTGCAGCCATGACGTCTGCAACGAACTATTAATTACATAAATTATTTTAAGCGTTGTTCTCATGTAAGTGGACTTTGTGTCTTTTTTTATAATAAATATCTTTTAACCTGACTGTCCAGATCTAGAACAAAACCAGCCCCATTAAACTGCTCAGAGGGGTTGGACGCTGGACTGGACTGGGCAGGGTATCAATATATACGCCAAAAAAAAAAAACTCGAAGCTTTTGCCGGCTGCGAGTACATTGCCGATGAAATCGTCATAATAGCAGAGACGCTTAAGTCTTTAGACCGGATGCTGCACAGCCTACATGGAGCCTTTCGACGGGTTGGCCTTGGTGGATTCCCGCATTGACGAGGCGGGGGGCTCAGTAACCATGGTTTGAACCCCACGGTGAAGCTAAGAGGAACTCGAGGTGGGGCCGCTCGTCAGGGCTTTTGCTGAAAAGCCGACGACGTAGCGGCCTAGATTGCGGTGCCGCTTGGGCGACATTGCAACTGAGGCCGCAGCAGGAGAGGAGTGCCGGTATTGCAGTGCGCCACTCTGCCTACCTTCTGCGGCCGAAAAATAGTAGGCGACGGGGCCATTTATCTGACTCGTCGCAAGGGGTTGGTCGTAGGCGGAGGGCGGACAACGACCTCTTCCAGCCCCTCTAAATGGGTCCAGGGACGGCAGACTCGGGGACGTCCGCCGCCCCCCATACATCAGGACCCGAGGTGCTCTTAGACGTTGCGAGGGGAGTCAAACACCTCACTTCCTCTACCAACACGTGGACGCCTGCCGAGGCGGGCCGGCACCAGTTGGGGTTGTGGAATAATCACATGTTCCCGCGACCCAGACGTAGGTGTGAGATGGAACACCGGATACTGGTTTTTAGTCAGTAAGAGTCTGACAGACCCCTCTGCCCGTCCCAGGGCGGAGGATAGCCATGAGGATTTTCCACCCCGGAACAAAAAAAAAAGTTGGTTAGCTTCTCGTCAGGTCTCCTCGTCACCTATCACGCAATCTTTGAAGATAAAGGACTTCAACCACTTCGTCTTGTCCATTATGGTCAGGGTCTGTCGGTCATTTTGTGTCGCGGTTTGTAAGAGTAAGTGCGTTCATTTGACCATTTGTTCCTAGTTGAAATACTGTACGGTTTGAATTAACGAAATCCCAAAAAAAAAGTGACAAGGTCAAGACACACAAGTTAAACATTACTTACTCCAGGTGATCAAGGAATATCCGGTACACTCACACTCCCTCACGCACGCTGACACTGTCTCAGAGACAAATTTAAAGAGATCAAAATAATTACTGTGCCTTCTCCGTATATTCATGAAAATCATTTGTATGAATATAAAAAATTAATCTCTGTAAAAATACAGTGATATCCATAATACAAATACAGGAACAAACACAAATTTGTTGTTTCTACTACCAGGCTCAAAAAAATAGGTGGCTCTTTTAAATGTCAATGTATACGTTTTTATAATAAACTTCCAAAAATAATAAACTTCAAGAACTAAACCGGAATACATTTAAATATTTTATAAAGCCTATTATACTGTCAAGAACTATATTGAGGACAAAAAGGCTTGGGATTGAGCTGCTCCGATAAATTTACACAGATTATGATGTTTATTTTACAAACTATTTTACTTTATTTTCTATTTTGTACCTTTTTATATAAACAATGAATTTACTTTAGAAAGAATAATATAATTTTAATTTTTGTGAATGTGGTGAGGACTATGTGGGTAATTGTGTTTTTTTTTTTAGTTTTAGTGATGTTCTGGCAGTTTGAGTACTTTAAGCGGCCTACCCGAATGTCCATTCTTTTGTATTGTTCGTCGAATTGTTGAGCTCCTTACTTAGGAGTTGAGCTGCACGATGATTGGCAAATGCGTGCATTTACTAGACAGGTCCACTCAAATCTGTATGGTAATTTCCTTAAAAATACCATTTCAGACACCAGTCTACATGGTCCTCGAATGATCTGACCAAGACTATTTTCGGATTTTTAAAAACACTGACATAGATGAACTTCATATTATATACAATGACATGAAAAGAATCATGACAGGATTTGTACAAAAAATGAAAGTTTTTTTTGAAAAGTTGGAATTCTAATTCTTATACTCTTAGATGCCTCAAAGGTGTCATGCATTTATAATATTTTTATAACCCCGTAATAAAAATATAATGATAAAATAAAATAGTTAAACGAGGGTCTTATTATTTTAGAACGAAACGGTGGCTGTCAGTCTAAGACCCTCCTCTAACGGTATTGGTTTATTTATCTAAAGGCTATATCGTCTTTCACGCAATCCACACATTGTTCTATGGAAAATATCACAAATAATGATTAATCAATATACTTTTTCAGCTCTTAGCGCAACTGTAAACAACGATTCACATCAGTCATCCCTCTTGTGTCTGTTAGATTGATAGATTGTTGTTAATTGTCACTTATTTTTTTTTTTATAAATAAAAAATGGGCAACGAGATAAAACGATAAACTCATATTTTCATTTCGATATTTTTAATTATGGGGAGTTTTAAAATATGATAAGTATATCAATCTACTCCTGGTAATGTGTTCTCAACATGGGTAAATATTTTGAACTCTCTATTTTTTCTTTGTTTTAATAAATTAATTTAATATTTTAATTATTGTGAATGTGAAGACAATGTGGATTTTTTGTTATTTTTAGTCAGTTTTAATCATGGTCTGGCAGTTTGAGAAATTTATGCGGCCTACCCAAATGTCCTTTCTTTGGTAATGTTCGTCGAATCGTTGAGCTCCTTAGTTCTGAATTGAGCTACACGATGATTGACAAATTCGTGCACTGACTGGACAGGTCCACTCACATCTGTGTGGTTTTTTCCTCAAACTACCATTTCAGACACCAATCTACATGGTCTTCACATGATCTGACCAAGATTATGTCTGGACTTTAAAAGAGACTGTGCCAGATAGGAAACGCCGATCTCATCTAGTTTTTAAAATATGATTGACGTGTAAAAGTGTTTGTACAAACCTACTTACAGAAATAAAATCATTTTTCATTGTCACTTGATTTGCATGGATATGTTTTGTTTAATAATGCCTTGAAAAATAAAACATTCCATTACTAAAATTTTATTTAACTTGAGTGCAGTTCGGCGACTGACAATAATATGAATGAACTTTTCCACCGAACCGCATGTTACAACATTTTATTTCAGTGCGGTAAGTGGAAGTGCTCAGAAGCGGTTCGGTCAAGTGCTTTTGAAATCACAGCTCCGAGTGATATAATTCCTCAATATCTTTAAAATTTATTCAGGTTGTTGTTGCTAGTGTGTTATGGAATTAGGGTGCTGACTACATAATATATGTTTACCTACATAATCGTCCAATATTAATGTTCATTTTTGAACAGAATCTAATGTTTTGACAGCTTTAAAGGAAAACGTCCACTGGTCCTCTTCGGCCTCGACACATGCACGACACGAACTTGAGATGCACGCGTGTAAAGCACGAGAAGCTCGCGAGCGGTGAATCGTGGCGCATTCGTGGCGGATTCGCCAGATGTAGACACACCTTTAAGTTGCTCTCCGAGGCACGAAGGGGTCTTATAATATGAAGATCGTTACCCATCGACGGACCAACCCCGGCAAGCGTCGCTTAACCTGATCGATCGAGCCGTCCGGCTGTTATTACTCACCCACAAGTAAAAAATAGTTACATCTTTTTTTTTTTTTTTTTTGTCTATCCATTACGCATTTTTTTTGGGTTTAGGAGTGGTCGGCGAAATAACTTGTAGATACTTAAATGTTATTATTCTGTGCAAGATTTCTTAAAAAAATTTTTTTTTGCAATATATTACATTTTCATGCTATATTAAGGCAGAATGTACATGGAACCTATTATAAATGTATGAACTTGTTTTTATGTAGGTACCTACATTCTAAGCAAATAAAGAACTAATTCTATTCCGTATCAGCAAACTCTTCATTGTCACCATGTCACATATTAAATTTATAGCAAACGACGGACAGAGGTAGGTGGAAGGAGAAAACACTTTTATTTCCTCCTCAGAGACCTTATTTGACCTGTGAAAGGTAACTTTTCGAACGTTGAGTGAGATATATTTCAGTTTGATGATGTATTTCAATCAATAAAGACAGTTTTGGTGTCTTACCTCAATCAACACATAAGAGTGAGGTTTTTGGGTTCAGTGCAACTTGGATAATTCAATGAATTGTTTATGTCTTTGACTATTTTTGTCATGGACGTTTGGACATATAAATATTGTTTGTTTTTTATATCTTTACACTTGTTTTATTTCAGGAATAAAAATTGCGGTTCAACAGCTATGTTTGTTTTCGTCATGTTTATCGCAAATAAACCTATTATCTTTCTTCAAACCGTCAACTTTATTATTCCGATAAAAGTTATTAGACTATTGAAAAAACCGGCCAAGTGAGTGTCAGACCACGCGCAATGAAGTTTGTTCTTGGGATAAATTCATCCCAACTACAGCAATTGGGATAAATTTATCCCAAGAACAAACTTAACCTTGTAGTTGAAAAAAAATCTTCCATACTTCAATATACGTCACGGTCAATTTTCTAATATTACAAATGTAAGTTTATTATAGTTTTTTGTGTGTTAAAACTAAAAATTAATGATTTTAATGATTTTTAATGACCCGCTTGCACGACAAATAGGATCTTCCGGCAAAAACTTAGTAAGTGTTCAACTGTCAGTCTAACGTCAAACTCCATACAGTAATCTCCTGTTGAACAGTTGTTTAGCCTGAACGGATGATAAACAAAATTTTGTTTTAATAAAGCTGATGTTATAAAACTTTTAAATTTGTTCAGCGTAAATGTACCTATTAAGTGGTTGGTGTGTTACCGGTCCTAAATCCAGCTATTTCGGTATCATCAGCAAACATTTTAAGCTTAGACAAGATTTACTTGACTCGACTTTAACCGAAAATAGTAAATTTTCACATTATCAGCCAAAACCGTGCCCACTGCTGGGACACAGGCCTCCTCTCTGTGAGAGAATTGGGCCGTAATCCACTACGCGGGCCCAGTGCAAGCTGGGGATGTGTGATTCTTCACCGTTTTGAGAGCAGTGGTGATGAAATAAATGACATAAAGTAACCCCTAACTTACTACTACTGCTCTCGTTATTTTTCGACTTTTGCAATTAACAGTTATGTCAATGCCATTACGCATCACTGCTTACGTTTTATCAAGTTATATGTAGCGCGATATTAATATATATATCTATAAAATTATGTAATTGCATAATCTTGATACTTTAAAGTCGCCTATCGTGTTTGTAACCGCGTTGTTTTTCCGAACTTCGTTACGGATTTTACAAAATGTATTATGGAAACTATATGTGTAGTGGTTGAAGGTTTATTTGTGTTTGAGTGTCCATGAAGTTTATTGGACGTTCTTCTCCATGGATACCTACCTACGTTTTGGAATGCGAAACTAACTGCCTGACTAAACCAACCGCTTGACAATTCAAAATTGCCTGTAATTGTTTAATTTGAAACAAAAAAAAAACTAAGCCGTTTTTGAGTTTTAGCTAGACTAACGAACAACATTTGAATTTTACATTTAAGAAATAAAGGGTTTGACTTTGTTGTTTTGATTCATTTATACATAACCAGCCTATTATGTTCCCACTGCTGGGGCACAGGCCTCCTCTCTGTGAGAGGGAGTGAGCCGTAATCCAACACGCGGGCCCAGTACGGGTTGGTAGATGTCACATGTTTACGAATTTTTGATTCTAAGACATGCAGGTTTCCGCACGATGTTTTCCTTCACCGTTTTGAGAGCAGTGGTGATGAAATAATTTACACTAAGTAACGCGCCTGTCTGGGTTCGAATCTACGACAACTCGTAAGTCACAGCCGTTACTACTGGGCCACCACTGCTCTTACCACTGGGCCACCACTTTTATGTGGCTATTCATTTATGACACATTCAAATCTCGACGTATTGTCAAGTCGTAAAATCTTGCGAAACATGGACAACCGCTAGTAACACAATCATGTGAAATAATAACAAGTGTTTGACTTTCCTTATCGAAGCCGTAAAAGAATGTCATCAAAAGAAAAGTAGCGATGAATTTAGAAAACTTTTGTAGGTACTCTTACTTAAGTACGGCGAAATCTCTAGTGATTTCTGAAGGTTTCTTTATGTTTTCCTGGTTTATTATATAATTTAATAATCTAATATAGTAGTTAATCTTAATAATTGTTTACAATGATACACATACCATAAAGGCTAAATTTACTTGTTACAAAGAAATTGGACATCTGTAGCCGAACTAGGCTGTTTTCCGGCTATCAGCGCCAAACCCTCAAATAATAACATACCATAACATAACAACACGCCAGTAATTCCAGAAGGGTTAGGCAGAAGGCAGAGGTGTACCCTATAGTACACCGACATTTCGCTAGTTATGCTTAAGTCCCATGTAATAGGGGGTAATAGATTTGTGACCGGTTGATCGCAATCAACCGGTCACAAATCTAGACTCCGGACTGCCACTGAGAAATTCGAGATAGAATAACCCAATAACACTTTGCCCCACCTTTTTTTTTTTTTTTTTTTGGGTGGGAAATCATCAAATGACTGCTCCCGCTCTGGGTGGAGCGGGAGGGCGTGTCAGACTTTTACTGACTAAAACCCACCGTGTTCCTTCAGTTGCCTGTGCCAGGGCCACGGTTTTCTCTGTGGAATAACCCGCGACCCTGAGGCGTCGGCCCTATCGGACCCCGTCATTTTGTGCTGACATCTCTTTGAGGCGCGCGTGGAACACAACGCGCCGTCGACCCGGGCCTGGTCCTTACCGGACGGCAAGCTACCCATGGCTCGCCGTCCGCAAGCCCGCGCCTACGGTGGCCGGGAATCTGCTTGCGATTCCCGACGCCCAGGGCGTCTCCTGCGGCGACTAGGGGCGTGAGGGCGCAAGGCTCTCTCCCTCACGCGCTCCGCCTCCTCCTTTGCGAGCATTACTGCTTCGCAGAAGGAGGTGACGGCTTTCCATTCCCTCTCGCTCCGTACCATGGCCTGGACCAGGGCCGGACGCGAGAGATCGCCGCCGCCAATCGCCTCCCTGAGGACACTGCGGTGCTCCGCCCAAGCTGGGCATACCTCCACCGTATGCTCCACCGTGTCCTCCGGGCGATCCACACAATGGTGACACCCGGGCGTCTCCTCCCGCCTTATGCGACACAGGAACCTCCCGAAACAACCGTGTCCGGTGAGGACCTGTGTCAGGCGGAAGGTGAGGACGCCGTGGCGCCTCTCCAACCACTCCTCAAAGAGGGGACTTACCGCCGCTATTGTGGCGTGCCCAACTTTGCCCCACCTGGGAATTGAAACCAGGACCTCATACTTAGCAGTAGCTCTTGCGACCACTGGACCAACGAGGCAGTCACACATAAAATGTAAAAAATACCGCAGATCTATGAGGTAGTTCTGTGGATGTTGATAAGTCTATAATGAAAATTGTAGCACTCACTTTTGCTGTTATTTTTAATAATTGTATTGACCGTGGTGAGTTTCCTGATCTTATGAAAAACAGTAAATAATTCCATTGTTTAAATCGGGTAGTACATCAGACCCTACTAATTACTGACCAATTTCTGTGTTACATTTAAAAAAAAAATTGAAAAACTTATTTTAGATTAAATGCAAAGATTTTTTGATAAACAAAAATTACTGCTTATCAAACAGTTTGGTTTAACAAAGGGTCGTCCGACTACTGATGAGTCATGAGTTGAACTTTTAGGACATGTTTAAAATGCATGGGAGGACAAATGCGATGCCTTGGGCATCTTTTGCGATTTGTCCAAGGCATTCGATTGTGTTCTTCATGAATCCGGAACGCCTCTCTGGATCTTCTTACTTCTTACTTAAGTGATAGGATTCAGAGAGTTGATGTTAACGGAAAAAGATCACCTGGATCGGTAGTAAGAATGGGGGATCAATTCTTGGCCAATTTTTGTTTCTTATTTATATTAATGACTTGCCTTACCTCATAAAGGATAATCATGATATAGTGTTGTTTGCAGAGGAGACTTCACTTTTATATAAACTCGAACGTCAGCAGCTGGTTACTGACAATTTAAATAGCGCCCTCGCTAATGTAGTTAACTGGTTTAATGTTAATAACCTACTTCTTAACGAGAAAAAAAGTAAATGTATTAAGTTTACGATACCTCATGTTAGACAACTAGAAACTATTGTTCTTTTAAAGGGTAAAGAGTTGAAACCCGAAAACACCACAGTATTCTTAGGCATAACTTTGGATGCCAAGCTTCAATGGGGCCATCTAATAGACAAATTAACAAAAAAGCTTAGCTCTGCAGCATACGCCGTTTTAGAAAAAAACGTTATTTAACTGATATAGAGACAGCCCGTTTAGTACACTTTAGTTATTTTCATAGTGTGATGTCGTACGGTATTCTGTTATGGGGAAATATCTCCGATATAAGGACAATTTTTGTTTTATTAAAAAGGGCAATTAATTAAATTTATAAATAGTCCCAGACACTCCCTCAGAGACAAATTTAAAGGGATTAATATCATGACTGTGCCTACTCAGTATATTTACTTTTGTATGCACATAAAAATATTAATCTGTTTAAAAAATATAGTGATGAATAGAAAGAAAGAATGAAAGAGAAAGAAGAAGAAAGAAAGAATAATATACAGGAACAAACACAAATTTGTTGTTACGACTACCAGGCTCAAAATTATTTTAGCTCGTTTAAATGTCAATGTATACGTTTCTACAATAAACTTCCTAGCCTCATTCAAGAACTAAGCCTTAATAAATTCAAATCTTTTATAAAGCGAAAACTATGTCAGAAAGCCTATTATACTGTCAAAGACTATATTGAGGACAGGAAGGCTTGGGATAGAGCCGCGCCAATAAATTTACACAGATAATGTTGATGTTCATTTTGCTAACTATTTTACTTTTTTTTTCTATATTTGTACTTTTTTGTATAAACATGTATGTTTACTGTATAAAGTATAATATTATTTTACTTTTTGAGAATGTGAGGACTCTGCGGGTCATTGTACTTTCTTTTTTTTTCATTTAGTTTTAATGATGGTCTGGCAGTTTGAGTAATTTATGGAGCCTACCCAAATGTCCTTTCTTTTGTATTGTTCGTCGAATTGTTGACAAATGATTGACAACTGCGTGCACTGACTGGACAGGTGAAATCTGTGTGGTTCTTTCCTCAAAAGACCACTTCAGATGGTCTTCAGATGATTCTGACCAAAATGATGTACGAAATTTAAAAGAGACTATGACCCCTGAGTATCTTTCGGCTTTTCTTCTCAGAGTAGTCAGATAGGAAACACCGATCTCACCTAGTTTTTAAAATATGATTGACGTGTATAATTGTTTGTACAAACCTACTTACCGAAATAAAATCATATATCATTTAACTCGGTTCAATAAAATTATATAATCACTAAAGGCAATATAATATTTACAGAATTTGGGCGACTAGGATCAATTTTATTTTAATGTAAATGTACCTATTTGAAATAAATGCTTTGACTTTGATTTTCTCTTCGTAAGTAAGTTTTTGTAAGATTTTTTTTACCTTTTCCATACAATATGTTTTCGCTATGGGGTAAATGTTTAATGCTGTGTTTATATTATTATAGATGTAAGGTCTGATTGTGTTGATGCTGCTGAAACGGTTTTTGTCAATCCATTTCAATAAGTTAGTAAACTTACCTGTTAACTTATATATTTATAAATACAAAAGTAACTAAGATTAAAAAACCCCTGCTCAAAACGTCCCCACCCTTGTTGCACTTTAAAACCTATACCACCATAGCCCTCTCATAATTTTATTGTATGTCAGCAAAACTGAAATGTCAATCCGAAAAAAGTCGACATAAAGAAACCGGAATTAGTCACAATTATGATGCCGTTTAATGTTCTCAGTTATTCAAAATATGGTAAAAGTAAACATATTTCGACATGATGTAACCTAAAAATAACTAATACAATTATAGTATAATAACATCAGATTTTGGTAAGATTTTTAATTCTCAGAATTCATACCAAAAATTACTTGGGACTTGACAACTACGTTGTTGCAGAAAATGTTAACAGGCAGCAGGCTTTTTTCAGAACCTTGACCGTCGAGCCCGTAAATATGCTTCCCTGAAGTTGGTAAGGTCTATGGGCCGTTGTAGCCTGAAATAAATGGTTTATTATTATTATTTGTCAGCAAACGTAGGGACGGTGTCCATACATTTTTGAGGATTGTTCTTAGGCACACAGATAGACCATGACCTGTGTTAGGATATAGGTTAATTTTGATCTTCATAGTGCCTAAGTTCCAGTGAAATAATTGCAAAAGCCGGTTGGGAAAAAAAATTAAGCAGATTTGCGACGAATACCTAAACATTATGAGAAAAATCGAAACTAATACAAAAACCTTTAAAGGTAAGTAATGTGTTCTTACTTTGTTTGTTTTCAGCTTAAATACTTGCACTAAGAAGTGAGGGTTTACAAATAAGGTGGTTCCTCGGCACAGAATTCCTAATTAAAAGTTTACCTGGCTACATTACCGCATAGACTAGAGTTTAAATTCCCATTTCAAATATGCATCTAGGTAAATCCAGTAAATAAATAAAATCTCTTTATGGCTACTTCAAGCAGGCGCGATACGCGACGCAACACAACGGCACCGTGTGTCGCGCGATGAACGTAGTTTTGTGTCGCGGTTCGTGTTGCGTGTCACCCCAGTCTGCACGAGCCTTTACTACTCCTGGTAGGTAAGTACAGATAATTATGTGAGAAATCTCTACTACTGCATTGAATACCTCTGTTATTGGGAACCCGACTACGGCGAAGAAAAAAAGAAGGATATGATTGTGACTGGTATGTATGTGTGTATGTTAATCTGTTCCCTCATAACTTCTAAATTGCTTATCATAATTTGAAAAGTGTGGTATTGTTGGAAGCGTCTCGATCGTCCGCTGGTTATCGGCTATAAGTTGTCACATTAAATATGATTATGGTGGAATATATAGTAATAAAAATATGGCGCCCGCTAAAGGACATAAAGTCATAAAGTAAAAAAAAAATTGATTGAATTTTGAAGACAACGTTTTCAAATTACAGTTTTTATACGAGTAGGTATGGAAGGACAGTGTAGGCATGGCAACAAGTACCAGGTACTTAATAAAATAGAAAATGGTCTACAAAATCTACAGACTACAAGGCCTGACTAATATTTTCAGTAGTAGCATGTAGCCTCTGGATCTGTCTGTACCCGGTTATAGACGAAAGCTTTGCACTCTACCTGGCACGGCAAGTCACATAACTGGCGAAATCTGCCTGCGCTTGCCCGGGAAATAAAGGGGTTATATTATTACGTTATCGTCATAAAATACTGGGGCTTTTATGTAATCATTTCCATTTGCATTTTGTGAAAATCTCATCGTGAAAATGTACGTGGAGAGAACAGTTAATCCTGCTGCATGTAGATTCTGTAAAAATCTCACTGTGAAGACTTGCGTGGAGTGAACTGTCAGTGTCATCCTGTCTAGGGCGATCCCTAGCATCAGTGGCACTGACAGCTCACTCCACGCTCACTTCAATTAAGTTTTCACGGTGAGATTTGCAGATTTAAGACCTTTGATCTTTCTAACTCTCCAATTGTAGGTAAGTAAAATAATTTTCAATGAAAAATATATTTAAAGAGCACCTCAAAAAATCTGAGAGTCTGTGTATTCTCAAGTGGCTTTCCAATTAGGCTACTATCTTGAATCACCTGTTAGGTGGAGACTGCGATATTGATTCGGTGCCACAGTGTTCGGCAGTTTGAGAGCTTGTCAAATATTAATGTAGGTTAAGGAGTTTACAGTTCGAAGATTCTGGAGAACATTTCCATTCGTATTTGTATCATTTATAATAATAGGTAAAGTTAATGGACTCAACTATTCAGAAATCATTTTTCTATGGTACGATTTCGAGCAAAAGATTAACTTTTAACAGTTTATTTAAATATTACATATAATAATAACATCACGCCTGTTTTATCAAAACGTTTAGATGATGTCTCTATACTTAAATCTAGGGTCCAGTGGCTCTAGTTTTTTTTTTTAATCTTCCTTGTCGCATAGGTTTTTTGTAAGTCAGTCTTGGACTTGAAAGCACGTGAACAATTTCAAATTTTTTGGAAACTTTTATTTTGATATCTATTTATTTAAAACTACCTTTTGCTTTACACTCTTTTGCTCGTCTTCTGTCTCTTTTTCTACTCCAATATGATCAGTAATAACTTGTAATTTCCCTCACAAATGTGTCACTATCTGTAGCTACTGAAGAAATAAAAAGGGGGGTTTTTTAATTCACGTGACTAAAGGTCACACATCTTTAGCCAGTCAGCAAAAATTAAGAGAGTTTGGCTGGGAGGTGTTAATGCATCCGCCGTATAGTCCTGACCTTGCACCTTCAGATTTCCACCTGTTTCGGTCTCTTCAGAATTCTTAAGGCAGTGTCAGGTTAACATCACTAGAGGACTGCCAAAACCACTTGTCGCGGTATTTTGATCAGAAGTCCCAAAATTTCTATAGAAATGGGAACATGTTACCCTACCTACAAGGTGGCAAAAAATTATCGAACAAAATGGTACCTACATACTTTAGTTAAATGTAAATAAACTATGTTAAAAAATGTTTTGAATTTTCTTAAAAATGCGAAGAAACTTTTTCCCCAACCTATTACATAATTCAGTGAATTATCTTCCGTATGCACGTGTTATTTGACAGATAAAACAATATTTATTTATTTCTTACTCACTTTTTTTTTCCTTAAGCATTTTTTTTGCCATGGCAACAAGCCTTGAGCTTAAGGGTAAGAGTAATTATTATCAAACCCTTCGTAAACGATTAAAACTCCTTCCATTAAATTTAATCTAGCAATCAAAGTTTTAACGTCACTGATATGTGTACCGTTTTATATGACGTTTTATATTACCTTGCGCGTGTATCTCCTACCTTATTTCCCTGAGGGCCACGTGGCGAAATTGGTTAAGGTGCGGGTAAAATTGACGAGAAACGTTCGTACGTACAAAATAAACAATAGTAGATCCCTGTACCCGTAAGTAATTTTTTGTAAAAAATCTCGTCATATAATTTTAAAATTTTAGCTGCTCGGGTAGGAAAGGATTATGAAGGTACATCGTTTTAAACATCTTGACTAAATTATTAAATAGAGAAAAGATTTGATTTTTTGGCATCTGCGGGATAGAGCATGACCTGGATTAGGAATAATGTTATTTTTATCCGGGTCTTCCCCAAACGAAACTTACTTTTGGGTGTGGAAATAGAATAAAACATTTTTTAATTGTGAACTCTGACATTTCAAAAGTGCCATTTATGTACCTAATTGAAATAAACATAGACTTACTCTTTGGTACGAACGAGTGACGTAAACACAACGTGAATTCGCACGATTTTTGTAATCGAAAAACAACCTAGTCTAT
Source organism: Dasypolia templi (assembly GCA_963555695.1). Classification (NCBI taxonomy): domain Eukaryota; kingdom Metazoa; phylum Arthropoda; class Insecta; order Lepidoptera; family Noctuidae; genus Dasypolia; species Dasypolia templi. The sequence continues at coordinate 7,573,300 of OY743158.1, forward strand.
TTTGGTTCATATTTTTGCGACCAGCACTATGAGTAAATACAAGTTCGAAACGAGTACTTTCAATTTTAAAGCTCCAACAAACAAGCGGGACACGCGACGCGACATAAAGGCACTGCTTGTCACGCGACACGCGGAGCCATCGTGTCGCGACGCGTGTCGCGCCAGTCTGTACAAGCCTTTACGTTATCCGTATATCGTCCGCACAGTGCAGGTTACCATACACAGTACCAATATTGGACAAAAAGGGTAAAATTCTTTGGTGTTGAACTATGAATGGAGCAACTGTTACATTCACCTTGACCTGCTCTGCGCCAAAACTGCCCTGCAAATGGTATGGGTAGGTAGGTACATAAAACTACTTTTTAGTTTGAATCCCAAATACCCAACCGATGCACTACTCCAATATGATCAGTAATAACTTGTAATTTCCCTCACAAATGTGTCACTATCTGTAGCTGCTGAAGAAATAAAAAGGGGGGTTTTTTAATTCACGTGACTAAAGGTCACACATCTTTAGCCAGTCAGCAAAAATTAAGAGAGTTTGGCTGGGAGGTGTTAATGCATCCGCCGTATAGTTCTGACCTTGCACCTTCAGATTTCCACCTGTTTCGGTCTCTTCAGAATTCTTAAGGCAGTGTCAGGTTAACATCACGAGAGGACTGCCAAAACCACTTGTCGCGGTATTTTGATCAGAAGTCCCAAAATTTCTATAGAAATGGGAACATGTTACCCTACCTACAAGGTGGCAAGAAATTATCGAACAAAATGGTACCTATATACTTTAGTTAAATGTAAATAAACTATGTTAAAAAATGTTTTGAATTTTCTTAAAAATGCGAAGAAACTTTTTCCCCAACCTATTACATAATTCAGTGAATTATGTTCCGTATGCACGTGTTTATTTGACAGATGAAACAATATTTATTTATTTCTTATTCACTTTTTTTTTCCTTAAGCATTTTTTTTTGCCATGGCAACAAGCCTTGAGCTTAAGGGTAAGAGTAATTATTATCAAACCCTTCGTAAACGATTAAAACTCCTTCCTTTAAATTTAATCTAGCAATCAAAGTTTTAACGTCACTGATATGTGTACCGTTTTATATGACGTTTTATATTACCTTGCGCGTGTATCTCCTACCTTATTTCCCTGAGGGCCACGTGGCGAAATTGGTTAAGGTGCGGGTAAAATTGACGAGAAAGGCTTTCGTACGTACAAAATAAACAATAGTAGGTCCCTGTACCCGTAAATAACTTTTTGTAAAAAATCTCGTCATATAATTTTAAAATGTTAGCTGCTCGGGTAGGAAAGGATTATGAAGGTACATCGTTTTAAACATCTTGACTAAATTATTAAATAGAGAAAAGATTTGATTTTTTGGCATCTGCGGGGTAGAGCATGACCTGGATTAGGAATAATGTTATTTTTATCCGGGTCTTCTCCAAACGAAACTTACTTTTGGATGTGGAAATAGAATAACATATTTTTAATTGCGAACTCTGACATTTCAAAAGTGCCATTTATGTACCTAATTGAAATAACAATAGACTTACTCTTTGGTACGAACGAGTGACGTAAACACAACGTGAATTCGCACGATTTTTGTAATCGAAAAACAACCTAGTCTATTTTGGTTCATATTTTTGCGACCAGCACTATGAGTAAATACAAGTTCGAAACGAGTACTTTAAATTTTAAAGCTCCAACAAACAAGCGGGACACGCGACGCGACATAAAGGCACTGCTTGTCTCGCGACACGCGGAGCCATCGTGTCGCGACGCGTGTCGCGCCAGTCTGTACAAGCCTTTACGTTATTTACATTTACTCCGCGCGTTTTTGCCAGGTCCGCACAGTGCAGGTTACCATACACAGTACCAATATTGGACAAAAAGGGTTAAATTCTTTGGTGTTGAACTATGAATGGAGCAACTGTTACATTCACCTTGACCTGCTCTGCGCCAAAACTGCCCTGCAAATGGTATGGGTAGGTAGGTACATAAAACTACTTTTTAGTTTGAATCCCAAATACCCAACCGATGCACTTTCGACAAGAATCTACTTCCGGGAATATACGTTAAAGGCTAGGTAATTTATAAAAATAAAGTCCTAGCTGTTGTCCACGACTTGTTCGACTGCAATCCAGGATGAGCAGTAACCTATATCCTTACACAGATTATGGTCCATCTGTGTGCCAAATTTCAATCAAATCCGTTCAGCAGTTTTGGCGTGAACGCCGTAACAAACAAACTTCCTTTCGCATTAATAATATTACTTAGGAAGTTAGGGTTTTAAAATTATAACATTATAATGCTAGCTTCTGCCAGTTTTGATCTATGCCCTACCCTTCGCGCAAGTGCAAGCAATAATTTGACAAAGTTTTATCGGTTTAACGATAATAAATGGCGGCGCATAAAATACGAACAAACGCACATTGATTATTGTACCTATGTGACGGCTCGTCTAACTAAAGGTTTAACGACGCCAAACTTAGGCCGCATTCCGAGTCAGACCATAAGCGCTGACAGCGCTCACATCGATAATTAGCGTTCCGATTATGACAGCTGACAATTCGCTCACAGTGATATTTCTATAAGGCATGGTCGGCGTTATCGCAAGATGGCGCATGTCATGACGTCACCTATGACGATTCACGGGACATCGTTTTCGCGCTCACGCCACTCGGAACGGGTGTAATCGCGCTCAAATCGATTACATGCCAATTCGGAAAGCAGCCTTAAAGAGTTGATTTATGGACGAATTTGACAGATGTCAATTTGACGTAACCCGGAGTATTGAAGAAGCAGCCGAGGGATCGAGAAGGCGGATCGAAACCGGCATTGATTTATGGCGACTGTGAAATGTGATATTGTGGAACTGATAACTGATACTACCCTTGCGTGCGATTCAGTGGTCAATTGTTTTGTACTCGCGCCTTACGTACTCGTTAACATTAACTGTTCTTTGTCTAATGTGATCAGAGACTGATTATTTATAATATTATTGACTTCCATTTACTTACATCTCCTTGCCCGTATACCCACTCATAAGAGACATTCAGACCTCTCCTGATAAAGAAGATGTATTGCCTTTAAATTTATGTAATACAATAAGAATGGATTCAGTTTGATGCAACGAACAATTCTAGTAACCTTTAAAACAACACTAGAAGTAATTGATCCATTCTTTGTAAACACAAGGGAATGCCTAAAGCTCGTACACACGACTGTTTACACATTAGAAATTTACGTGCAATGACGTAGAACCTTGCTCCCGATACAGGCCCATAAAGTCAGGCTCGGTCGTCCATATATTATTCAAATTCGACCCATATTCATACGTTGTTGTATTGTCAGATCTGAAGTACAAAGGTTTCCGGAATGCTTTTAAAATAAAATAAAACTCTAGAAGGGCAATGGGGATGATGATTATTATTATAAGTGTTCGATCAAATAATGTAATTTCAAAGAAGGCTTAGTAAAATTAGGAAAACAAAAAAATCTTTAAATTCGGTTGAAATACGAAGTAATAACACGCTTTACAAGCTACATAGTCGTGACGATAGTGCTGTCTGCGATAGTGCTGTCTTTGTCTAACAGTTACTTTAAAACGTTTATAACTTAGCATTTTTTAAAGCTGTTAGACTTTTTATAATATTGTTTGCGAATAGCGAATTTTATACCATTTTTAATATCTTTTGAATTTTAACGTTTTTAAGTACAAGAATTGGCCTTCAGATGTTTTTTTGTGTTTTTTATATTAACCTAGGTGTGTCGATGCAATACATGTACATTGGACTTTCAAGAGGTAGTTCAATGAGTTATTGCTTTGAGGTAGCCTTGAATTGATGTAGATGGAAAAGGTATGTTACTGATACAGCGAAGAAATAACCATTGATTACCATTCTATAGACACTAAGTGCGCTTGGAGTAACAGTAACCTCTTGGTAAGACTGGTTGTCAGACTTTCTAAGTTCTACGTTCTAAGTTCTAATGACAGCCGGGACCAACGGTTTGACGTGCTTTTCGAGGCACAGTTGAATCGCAGTATGAAATCGACGGTCACTTATCACGGACTGCCCGCGGCAAGCGTGGCTTAACCTTGAGAGATCGACTCGTACGTTTCTTGCTTAGTCGCAATCCCCTCTAAATAATTCTAAATCTACCTAAATATAGATTTTTATATGTACTGAAACAACGAAGTTGTCCAGTGTAGCGTTCTTTATGATAATAGTATTCCCATACGGGGTGGAAGAAGATAATTTGAGTGTCAAGCGTTTGTTCTCGTTCGAAATGATAAATGGAATGTGTATATTTTATTTATTTCAACATTCCAATACGTGGATACAAATTTGATTTGTATTGAATGACAAAAATATAACTGTGACTCAGTCTGTCTGAATGGAATGATTTTTTTTCTGATTAACTCATTCTCATCACATTAAAGGTTCATGTCACGTCAACGTCAAGTCGCCGATCAGACACGTCAGTTCCGGGGACGTGTATGAACAGATAGTCAGTCAGTCAGTCATTACCAAGGGGTATCGTGGTACCCAGTAACTGGGTCTTAGAGGTCAGGTAGTATGTTCAACTGCAGACGGTAATACTGGAAGCCAACCTCAACATTGTTTGGAAACGTCTAGGCAGATAGATGATAAAGATGATTTCAGTCAGTCTTGACCGACTGCCTATCTCAATACACCATACTCCTTGGTACGACTGGTTTCTACACACACATAACATCACGCCTGTTATCCCAGTAGGGGTAGGCAGAGGTGTATACACCTACATTTCGCCAGTTATGCATAAGCCCCATGTAATAAGGGGCGAGCCTATTGCCACTAAACAGGCACTAATCCAGACTCCGGGCTGCTACTGAAAAATTCTAGAAAGAAAAACCCAATAACACTAACTGTAGTGCTATTCAGTAACCATCTCACCGTGAAAACTTAGGTGAAGTGAGCGTGTGATTGACCAAGATGGGATGACACTGACAGCTCACTCCAAATAAGCCTTCACTGTGAGTTTTATAAGGAATCGACATGCTGGTATTTATAACATATAGGATTTAAACAGATTCGTTACCGGCAGTAGCCCAAGTAAAGTACAATGGAGAGGGGTATAAATAAAGCCCCATACGGGTCCCTAACGTACCCGTGATTCTATAGACCCATTGCAATCTACGATAAAACGGGAGCCATCTTTATTTGTGAGGTACTTACTGCATTGTGCCCCTTTCTTGTGAATAGAGGTTTCTTACAGGAGGTGAAAGCGATACATGGTAAAAACCTTATTTGGGGTTTTCTGAATTTGTTATTTCTCACATGGCGCTTGTATTCCCTAGAAAAGGAGGCAAAGCTGTAGAGTAGTAGGCCGCTCGACAGCGGTAGCTAAACCAGTATAAGTAGGCCTCATCATTTATTGAAACTCTATTCTAAGCTAGGCCAGTTTAAGGTCAAAGTGTTACCATCGAAGTTCCGCATTCTGTAAACATTTCGACGTTTAGTCGAACGGACGTCAAAATATCGTGGCGCAATTTTTTCGCGAACTGGATCTTAGACGCCCTGCCTAGTATGTTGTTTCAACGCGCTGGGGATGCACTCTATTGGATTCTCAATGCTCGATTCAACACCGATAGTTGAAATTACGTTGCGCGATAAAATCCTGCCGCGATATTTTACGTCCGAGCGAACGTCGACTTAAATAGGGGGCGAGTCTATTGCCATCAGCCGCGCACAAATCCGGGCTCCGAGTTGCTACTGAGAAATATAATTTTTGGAACGAAGTTCGAAAGAGTCTTCTCTCTCTCGAAAGAATCTTGTAGAAATCGTCACGTAACGAAAAAGCGTTAAGCCTCCTCTATGCAACCGATATGCTCAAAGATAGCGGATGCGATAAATTTAAAATTATTCGTCACGCTTATTACAGGGTCAATTTATAACCAGTGCATTGTTAAAAAAACACTGTGGTCCAGAACCATCTGCGGAATTAAAGGTTACACTTTGCGCACTGGTTACAAATTAATCCTGTTTAAGCATTCTAAATTTTCGAGTTGAAGAAAAGTCGTAAGGAACTTCGTATCTGACGGGAGTCACACGTTTTTTTGAGTTAGGTAATAACAGACTTCTAAAATGCGATGTGTTTGCCATTGTTTGGACCGCGTACTGTTAGGTACATTAACTACGTTACTAGAGGGGCAACTCCCGTAATTATAAGAACATTCGCATTTTAATCTCATTCTCAATCTGTCAAAAATACAATAAATTTACCTAAACATATTTGTGAAAAAAAAATTGACATTGATTGTCGCTGAGATGAGATTGATACTTCAATTGGAACCTCTTTTGTTTCTTGTCAATTCTCAAGCCTATGCTACAAGCTTGCTCCTACAACAATTCATATTCGAACATGGAATTAATTATGTATTTACGTTTAAAGCCGTTATTTGGCCTTGTCGCAATATAACGTCACTATTGAGCATGACCACGTGTTAGATGGTACATAGTTACCAGGTACCTATTGTAGAACCAAGGTAGCTGCATGAAGGGTATTGCAACAGTAACAAGTTTTTAACTATTCTTGAACGTAAGGTGAATATTTCTGGTGACTAGAGCATTCGCCTGTAATGTAACAGTTCAGATTCGAGCATTACATCAGTGAGTCAGGAGAACCTTGCATTGTTGTAGCCACGGATATCGGTTGTAGCGTTTCACGAGCGCGCGTCAATAGGGATGATGACAACTTTTTTATTTTTAACTCAATAAATTGTTTGTTTCCAAATAGTGCAAACAAAATTACAAAAAGTGAAAAAGCTTAAAAAACTGCCAAGTTATAAACGTTTTAAGGTAAGTGTTAGACAAGGACAGCACTATCGTAGAAGTGACGTCACGACTATGTAACTTCATACTAGCGCCGTACATTGTCCGTACCGTGCGACAAGGACGGCAATAATCCCCTCCAAAAACTTTAAAAGCGTGTATGTTCTTCATATTTACACCGATTTAACAGATTTTTTTGATTTTCTCATTCTTACTGTGCCTACTTTGAAATTACATAATTTTTATGAACATTTCTAATATCAGTCATCATCCCTATTATTCCAAGTTAAACCTTGAAGCAGTGGTGGCCCAGTGGTAACGGCCCCGACTTACAATTGTAGTTGTGGGTTCAAACCCAGGCAGGCGCTTTACTTTGAGTAAATAACTTCTTACTTCCTAGATTATGTGTGTAAATAAATCATAAAACGCTGAAGGAAAATATCTTGAGGAAACCGGCATATCTTAGAAAAATTCCAACTTGTGACATCTACCAAACCGCACTTTGGTAGCTGTCACAAGTGTGGTATATTGTAGCCCACTCCCTTTGAAGAGAAAATCAGGGAGATAAAAGTCACACGGCACTATTTTAAAACGACTTTACACATGTCAATACGATATGAAAAGTATATAGATTTACAAATATTCTTACGATTTTTTGACGTAACACATACATTCATAACCTCACGCCTTTTCCCATGGAGGTAGACAGAAGTTTCAGCTCGCAGGGCTATGGTACCTTTCCACTTAAAGAAACTGCAAGCATTGATCACAGTCATTACGCGCTGCTTCTTTGAAAGATAAAATCAGAAATGAAGTAATCTTGAAAAGAACCGGAGTTATCGATATAGCTATCAGAGTAAGCCAGCTTAAGTGGCAGTGAGCTGGCCATGTTTGTCAAAAAACTGATGGCTAGTGGAGCAGACGAGCCTTGAAGTGGAGACCGCGTATTGGAAAGCGTAGTGTAGGTTGCCCCCTCATCTAGATGGACCGACGATCTTTCAAAGGATGCCGGGACAGACCGAATGCGGTAGGCGGAGAACACAGTGTTGTGGCCTGACAGTAGCGGACTACAATAGGCTGGTGACCATGACCAGCACGAGACACTCAATAACGGCCTGTTAAAGTCTACTTCGAAACAATGTTAGTTACGATGTTAAGTTGCTATTGAAAATTCTGTAGGCGCTAAATTCAGTGATTCTGATCTAAGGATTTGATTTAACAAAATCTGATTTATTGACAATCAATTATTTTCATATTTAAACATCCATACCCATCACGTGTGCCGAGTTTGACCAGCATTTTTTTTTTTTGTCTCTAGGAAAACTGAACAAAAGAAGCAATAGCATCTACTTACAACACTTCCAATATCAACATAAAATGCCTCCCGTCGATTCTCGAATATACGATGACCACGTGAGAACCGGGACAAGTACTTCGCCACTGATTGAACTGCGGTTTCATCAAGTTGGGAACGTTTTGGATGAACGTGTGGACACCCGATTGGATCGGTTGGTCGTTTTGAATATGAAACCTACGTTTTAGTGGGGTTGATTTTGATTGACAAAATATAGGTGTAGGTGCCTAAAATCTTTCAATTAATTATTTAAATTATGAGTTATTGTTAAAAGACTTGAAGGTGGTACCAAGTGGACATGTATTGTATGGAACGTTCACCTCACTATCTAGGTTAAGTTATTTAGCACAAACCATCTATTTTCCTAAGAATTATTTATAATCGAATTATGACGTTCCTGGGATACAGGACTCCTCTCTGTGAGAGACAGTGGGCCGTAATCCACCACGCGTGCGTAGTGCGGTTTGGTAGATGTCACAAATGTCTTCGAATTTTTGGTTGGTAGGAAATGCCGGTTTCTTCACGATATTTTCCTTCACTGTTTTGAGAGCAGTGGTGATGAAATAATTTACACAAAATAGTGTACAGTATCTAGGTTCGAACCTACGACCTACAATTGGTTTGTCGCGGCCATTGCCACTGTTAAATACTTATAACTTAAACTAACTCGTTAAACAATGACTTGCTTTTTACGATGCATTCTTTTATTGTTCTTATTAATTCTAAATTACCTATGAAAGTACTGTTTAATTAAAAAAGTACTTAAAGCCATATTAATGGAATGTAAATAAAAACTTTCAACATACTTAATCAACAAACAAATACAAAAACTCACGCCTTCTTCCCATGGGGGTAGGCAGAAGCAACAGAACGCCACCTGCTACGATCCTTACATACTCTTTTTGCCTCGTTTACGTTCATACATCTGGTCATCTCCACACGCGGCGGTAGCGAGTAATTTAACTTTCTGAAGAACATCACCAATAAGGTCACCATATTAATACGCCCTTCTAGGGCGTCGCCTCTCGGCGTTTGCACTCAAATCTGACTAGCAAATACTACCTTTGGTTAGTCGCTTTTTATTCATCCTCTTTACATGACCAAACCATGTAAGAATCGGGGGGCACGGCAGTGCCCCCGCCAAGTCGAGAGTGAAGCAAACACTTCCGTACCATCCTTTACTGGAACTATTTCGCCGCATTTTCAGGCCCCTATTTGAGAACCTCTGGATAAGACCAGAACGCAGAAATTTACGTCATCCAGTAAGCTATAATCACATACTTAAAATCCAAAATTTCAAGTCTGTAGGTCATTCAGGTCCGAAGTTAAGCGAAAGCAAAGTTTCGCATTTATGACACTCACTCACTCACTCATGATCATCAGAATAGAACTAGTACTTCCCGTAAACTCAGACAGCTGAAATTTGGTACAGAGTTAAGGTTTAATGGCCACATAAAGGGAAAACTATAAAAACTAGGATAATCGAAGATCTGGAGTACCTGGTGACCCTGATTAGAAAACATAAGAGCCCAACCAAACTATTAGAGATCGACATACCGCCTTTATAAAAATATTTAACTTGGTGGGCCGCTTCATTTGATGTAAAAAATCGAAGGTCTGAAGTATCTGATGAAGAACCCTCAGCTGGTCTCAGCTGTAGTAGAGATATGGTAATGCCCCCTTCTACTATTGGTACATAAAAAATCGACAGTCATTGCAAAAAAACCAGCGTAGTGGGACACATCTTCTAATTTAATCTAGCCTATAGCGTCTCACTGCTGGGCGAATGCCTCCCCTTCTGCTTTGCCCACGTTTCTACTAAAAGAAGTGAAATCCCACCAAAAACATTCTGTAAAAAACTAGCCAAGTCCCGATGGAGCTGCTTGTTTATTTCTAAAAAGTAATGAAATCTAGACAAAGTCGTTCCAAGTCTAAGGTTCCTTACTGCGATTTCTTTATTATTATAGTTAATGTTGTGTGACTGCGATTCAAGTAGATGGATAAGTAGGTAGGCTAGATGTATACTAATATTATAAACAGGAAAGATTTGATTGTTTGTTTGTATTTAATAGGCTCCGAAACTATTGGATCGATTTGAAAAATTGTTTTACCATTAGAAGCCGAAATCATGTCTGCTGAACATAGGCTACTTTTTTTCGAAATCCACACTGTCGAAGTCGCGGGCGAAGTGCTAGTTTTAAATAAAAATAAAGATTTTTAGGTTTTTACTAGTGATAAGTAGGATTCATTTGATCCTTCTGTAAGTCTATCTATTATATTTCGATCATGTATCAGCAGCAAAATAAAAATTAATGTCCGTAAATGTCACCAAACCAATACTGTATTGCAATACTTATACGTCATTATTATCTAAATAATAATTATTTAATAGGATAAAGATATAATGGTACACTGGATAAAAAACTTAAACTAACTAAATTGACTAACATACTATTAAAATTAAAATATAATATCCTAACCTAACTAAAACCAATCTATAGTCGCACGTAACTTGGCAAGAATCGTTAAATGTTTTTTTCCTTTCTTTAACTCTCTTCTAAACAGATCTTTAAAAAAAATATGGTAAGAACCATAAAACAATGACAAGCAATATTGCGTGTCATTGTTTTATGGTTCTTACCATATTCTTTTTGCCTCGTTTACGTTCATACATCTGGTCATCTCCACACGCGGCGGTAGCGAGTAATTTAACTTTCTGAAGAACATCACCAATAAGGTCACCATATTAATACGCCCTTCTAGGGCGTCGCCTCTCGGCGTTTGCACTCAAATCTGACTAGCAAATACTACCTTTGGTTAGTCGCTTTTTATTCATCCTCTTTACATGACCAAACCATGTAAGAATCGGGGGGCACGGCAGTGCCCCCGCCAAGTCGAGAGTGAAGCAAACACTTCCGTACCATCCTTTACTGGAACTATTTCGCCGCATTTTCAGGCCCCTATTTGAGAACCTCTGGATAAGACCAGAACGCAGAAATTTACGTCATCCAGTAAGCTATAATCACATACTTAAAATCCAAAATTTCAAGTCTGTAGGTCATTCAGGTCCGAAGTTAAGCGAAAGCAAAGTTTCGCATTTATGACACTCACTCACTCACTCATGATCATCAGAATAGAACTAGTACTTCCCGTAAACTCAGACAGCTGAAATTTGGTACAGAGTTAAGGTTTAATGGCCACATAAAGGGAAAACTATAAAAACTAGGATAATCGAAGATCTGGAGTACCTGGTGACCCTGATTAGAAAACATAAGAGCCCAACCAAACTATTAGAGATCGACATACCGCCTTTATAAAAATATTTAACTTGGTGGGCCGCTTCATTTGATGTAAAAAATCGACTAACATACTAACATACTATTAAAATTAAAATATAATATCCTAACCTAACTAAAACCAATCTATAGTCGCACGTAACTTGGCAAGAATCGTTAAATGTTTTTTTCCTTTCTTTAACTCTCTTCTAAACAGATCTTTAAAAAAAATATGGTAAGAACCATAAAACAATGACAAGCAATATTGCGTGTCATTGTTTTATGGTTCTTACCATATTTTTTTTGTAGTAAAAAAAAAGTTGTAGCACTAAGTGCACATGCCGGTTACTATATTAAACAATACCTATCTTAATTATTTATAAATAGACACGACAACTTTTAGCTATGCGATTATGATCATGATAAGTACCTACCGCGGCCAATGGCCATAGCTTCTTCGTTATTCATCGGGCGACGCCGTCGGCTAATCTCGTGTCGTCAGACAAGCACAAGATTGCTATCTCTCTCCCGCACGCACAGCGCGTCGCGGCCTGTCCCCCGCGCGCGCTCTTCGCCACCTTCAGTCTCTTTGCGAGCGCTGCGCACGCCTGCCGCGTCGCGATTATTATTGTTCTCGTCCGCGTTGTGCTTACACGTACTCTATCACAAAATGGCGATAAACTACGACCAAGTAAAAAAAAAATTTTTCGACCTGGTAGAACTGAATATAGAATTGTTAGAACCGATGTGCACCAAACAGGGGATAGAAGAGAAAATGAAACAAGCCACTGTTGATCCTAGTGAATCGGAAAATTTTATGGTTGACATTGTGGAAGGCCAAAATAAGCTGTATGTAAAAAGCAACACGCTAGTGTTACAGACCACCGCACCACCACAGCAGTATGTAGAAGTTCTGTCTGTTGAAGATGCTTTCGATGTTTTGTTGCAAGCACACGTTACCTGTAACCATGGCAACGCAACGGCCACGTATGAAAAACTCACAACGACATACTCAGTGCCCATATTTTGTGCGAGATGGATTGTTGAATCGTGCAACGTCTGTAATTCGAACAAAGTTCAAAGCCAGAATCCGGCTGAGAAACAAATGGTTGAAAAAGTATTAAACAGTTCATCAGGCAGAGGTTTATGGCGGCTGAACATCATCAAAGACAAGTCTCTGGTTACAAACTCTAGTAGAGCGAGTTTTCTATTAATTCTAAAGGAGGATTCCACAAACTTCGTAGTTCTAAGACCACTCTACGATAGTTGTGAAGAACTAAGTTTGGATTTAATGAAACTATTTACCGAATTTGGTTACCCGGAGAAAGTATGTGTACCAAACATGATATCTTTTTATAAAAACATTTTCCATATTGTTCACTCAATTTATTCAGCATTAAATGTGCCGGTAGAAGAAGTTGACCATCTTAATAATGTATTTGAACAAGACAAGGAGGAGGTTTTGAAGGAGATACAAAATTGGATGAATATGATGCAAGACCCTTTTTGGGAGCAGAGTTGCCATATCGTGCAATACAAATTGAATACAACTGAAAAGCGGTTTACCAGATTGTATAGTAAAGATGAATTCGTTGGTATTCCTTTTAATCAGTTCTTTAATTACCGGTTCAGGACAAGAATGACGTGGATTACTCCACCTTTATTGAAAAACAATTCTGAGCCCGAGAGTTCAAAATGAAGGAAGTAAAAATAAGGATTTTCTAAATATGTTAAGAACCGCACCAGCTATTTTAAAGATTTTTAATTATTTCAAATACTTGGGGATGATTATGTTACGTTGCATTTAAGTTAAATCATTTTATTAATAAATATTGAATTTTATATTGAATAAGTTAGATAGTGTACTTGCAGTATAAAGCTATGTCGTCCGAAATTTGTTGAATGTTTAGTTAAAATGTTTGAACAGTGCTTTAGAATTACTTAAAATGGTTTTTAAGTAAATAAATTACTTTTTGGTAACACTAAGTTTGTTTAATTATTTAGATTTTTAAAGAACATATACGTGGGGTGGCGCTAGTCACGGTGTTAAATTTTCATTTCAAGATTTCCCTATTTAAAAATTTGTACAGAATTTGTACAGAAATAAGTACTCCTAAAAATGTTATAGTGACCAAGAATTCTGATTCCAAAGTGTTGTATTTTAAGAGAAATGAACTTTTATTACTTCTCCATACTAAATATGACCCGACTAAATTATGTTATAAATTATATTGAAACAACGAGAGTTGAAAAACAAGTGCAAGAAAAAAATGCGATATTTTACGTGCTCATCAGAAATATTTTTTTAGTATAGATTTAGTGGAGGGATGCAAGTATAACTTAGACGACCTATGCTTACTTAGTTAAATATTATATTTAAGAGTGCTACAAGATTTTTCTGGCGCCTGAATGCCATTGACAGGGAGGCGTTGTTGGTAAACATTTGTAAAATTGCCTCAGAAATTATATTGTCAAAACAAGATGGAGGCACAAATTTAGGCCACGCGCAAAAAAAACCTTGTTGCGTTAAACCCACCTACTTATTTAAGGTATATTAAGCCACAACCACATAATACATAATAGTACAACTAACACCAGTAACACAACAAAGTCATTGGCATTAGTTTGAGGAACGCCAAAAGTACTACAATAAAGAATCCGAGACTGTGATCTCAAACGTAACTGAAAACCGTACAAGTGCCGGTGGTGCCGTGCCGGCAAAACCCATACCATAAACGAACAAGCACCATATTACCCACATTATAAGTCTTAACCTCGTAAGCTACTCTACTCACAACTCTGTCAACGAGACCCCAAGTCGTGCCTCGGAAGACATTCAAAGTCGGTGTTCATAGTCGTCTGATTTAGGAAATTATGAGGTCCCTCGAATGAGTGTGAGTCGAGTTGGTACGTCACGAATAGTCCATATACAATAAACGCTTCAAAAGACATCATGAATTACGCGTGTTTTGGTTAAAACTTCCTTGTTGACTACCTCAAGGTAGATGTCGATGTACCTTATATTTGATTGTTGATTCCTCAACTCAAACTCACCTTGACTGAGAAAACTGTTTGAGATAAGGAGGAAAATTATAATTATGAATATCAAACCACCATGAAGTTGAGTCTAGTTGAGTCAAAGTCAAAGTCAAAGCATTTATTTCAAATAGGCCCATAAAAGGCACTTTTTATGGGCCTATTGATGTTGATGAGGAAATCATTAGGAGAATTGGAATCTGTGTTAGTCTTTGATGCGCTTAATAATGATACCAGCTTATCTCGCTCACATCCACACCTCCGGCTACCTCTAATAAAATTAAGGATCTACTAACTATTGATGTTCGAAACTTGTTCGTCCACTAACTTCGTCAGTACCTACATTACATGGCTCTATTCACATTTTACGTAAAGAGGTTCTGTTTTTACGTTACGTTAATAGTACTTACTTACACTTCCAAAATATTATTCTGATTGATTTTCCTTGAGTTTGTGGTGATAGGATTCAGTTTTACTGGTTAATGAGTTATTTTATTCGGTTTTGTGGAATTAGGTATTGTTTGAAAATAACTACGAATTTCTGAGAAGCAAACCGTGGTGTGAATTTTTTCCCGGTTAGTGGCAATTACCTACATTATGGCTAATGCAGTAAACGTAAGAAAAATACTTACTGCGTCGAACCCAAATAAATTGGGATAGTGAAATCAGGATTATAATGAAAATGGCACTCATAATCAGCCTATACTGTTCCAACTGCTGGGACACAGGCCTCCTCTCGGTGAGAGGGAATGGGCCGTGTGCGGGTTGGTAGATGTCACATTGTGATGTTTTCCTTCACCGTTTTGAGAACAGTGGTGATGCAATTGTTTTTCACAAAGTAAAGCGTCTGTCTGGGTTCCGTAAGTCGCGGCATTGACCACTGGGCCACCACTGCTCTCTCAAAAATGGCACTCGTATTATTAAACTTATCACCATCCAACTATGATGGGGTGGCTTCCAGCCTCAACAAATGGAGCTGAATACCAATATTTTCCATGGAACGACTGTCTACCTAATGTCCACAACCAAGTAACTGGGTAACAGGATACTCCAACATGATTAATAAAGTTGACTAAATAAAACATAACGCACCTGTGCCTCGCGGTGCCTGTTCGCGGCTCCGCCTGTGCGTGCCCATACTGCTCAATATGCTCGCACAGCTTAGCCAATCAATCTGCTGAACGCCCTAATTGCTCAGGAGCCAGATGTTGACATATTTTTATATGGCAGTAAATCTATATTAAATATATGTATGAAGTTTTTTTGTTAAATATGTTTGTACGAATACATTTGTTAAATGTTTGCATGTTTGTTTTGTTGTTGTAAATGTTGGCTTGCTGTGCGCTTTGATATTTACTGTAAGTGCAGCAAGCAATTGTTATATGAATAATTAAATAACTAGCGAAATATTCGTGTTCATACCTACTAAGCAACTCTGCATACCCTTCAGGAAATCCATACGTAATGAGGAACATAAAGTAAGTCATGCCGAGCAGAGTGATTGAGAGATTGCCTGTTAATCGACGCTTGTTTAGGTATTGCTTATAAATAAATAAAGTTTGTTTTAGAATTAGAACTCCCATATTTGTTAGTAGCAATGTAAACTTATAAACTAGTGTTAGTAACATTTATTCTAAGCTACGTGAGTGAGGCACGCTGATATATAACTGCGTGCAGTCGTACCCACCGTCCCAAGATTGAAGAGTCCACCTATCAGCCAACGTTCTAAGAATGGTGTTGAGGCTGGTGCAAACACGCGTAGCAGAGATGCGCATGTCTTGCGCATGATGGCCGAAAATCTATCAACGTCCGCGTCGGCAAACATGACGGACAAGCTACAAAATCGCGGCAGCTTTATCAACATCTGAAACGTGTTGTTATATTGTGTGCGCAGGCCACTATAAGCCCTTTGTGTAAAGTCCATCCACAAGCTGCACGTGTAAAAGGATTGGCAGTGAACTTTGAAAAGCGTCATCTTACCCTGAGCCGTACAACGTGCAAACCGAAGCCTGTTTTCAGTAGGTTAAACAAGGCGCCACTACAATTAATGCCTAAATAAAAGCGCGCTGTTGGGTTTTCAAAATTCAGCGCTGAGACGAGCGTTAAAAATCCCGCAAAACTCGCCTGGTATTATCGGAAATGGGAATAACTGATTCAGTCAACCGTTATACCTTTCGTCAGTTATAACAAATTTAGTATAGGCTCATTATCATTAGCCTAGTTAATTTTGAGGTCGGTCAGGTCAACTTTAATCCTAATTAGAGACAATTTGATATTAATACGCACCGTGTGCAAGCTGACCTCAAGGCAATTATAGACATATCGATAATCGATATCTTTACGCGAGCCCGATTACTTGAACATGTGTTTAATCATGGTAGGCTCTGTATTAAGTAATAAAGCTGTATGTACTATCTACGCGACACCATTAGCATTTCATAAAAGATTCTTTATAAATAAAGTAGGGACAACAAGCTAATTTACTAACTATAATTATCGCATAATGCATAATCAGCCTATTAAATATGTTGGGACTCGGGCCTCCTCTCTGTGAGAGGGAGTGGGCTGTAATCGACCACACGGATTCAGTGCGGGTTGGTAGATGTCACATGTCTTCGAATATTTGGTTAGTTAGTTCTAAGATACGATGTTTTCCTTCACCGGTTTAATAAAAGTTTGTTAGCTAATAATGTTTCTGACGTTTTGCCAGTGTAAATAATATTTTGTCCTCTTATCAATTACGTTTTTCAATTAAATATTTAGGTTAAATATCACCGCTTACTATCGGCCAAACCCAATGTCTTATCTATCTCCTATTTTGGCGTACTGGAGATAGAAAAACCTATCAATCTCTGGTTTTAACGTCCCAACAAAGCCAAAGTTTGCGACCCTACAACGTGTTGACAGCTGTTTGACAGGGACAGATCATCAGTGGCGATCTGTCATAGGGTTTGGCCGTAAGACAGATCGCTATTGATGATAGACAGTACCGTTCTATCTGTTCCTGTCAAACAAATAGTTGCAACACGTTATATGGTCGCATATTTTGGCTTTATTGGCACGTTAAAACCAGAGATTGATAGGTTTTAATGGATTGGTTGTGAATGTTCTAAAGTACCCCTTTAAACATTTACATTTAAGCTACATATACAGGACAACACAAAAAACTGAAGTTCCTGGCTCCCCTACATCGCATAAAAGCTCCCATGCCGCCTTTAAAAATAAAATATTAAAATCTTTCCTAGGTAAAATTCTACAACGTCTAAGCCCCAAATATAAAACTATAGGAGGCTAAAACTCCTTCATTTTTCACCCACAACAAAGTGTTCAGGAGTTATTGCCTACATCATAACCGGGGTGTTATTTTTCTTATATGCTGGTGTAGAATTTCTAAGGCGCATTTTTGCTTGCAGAGTTTTCTTGGTTCGTTTATTTTTTGGTAGACTTTCTTGTGTAATTTAGCAACGTCACAAATTAGGACAAAATGCTCTGTCCATTATAATAATGGTTAATAGAGACATACAAAAAGATACTTTGTACCGAACAAAAAAGCGTAGAAAATAAAGATGGTTTCTGTATGTTAGACCTTTGTCACGCTCTTTTTGAGATATAAGAGGCTTACAAGAGCTAAAGTGCGGCATAGAAAAGAAAGAGAAGCGCGATTACGAAACGCTGGTAATTTTTTGCAAAAAATGAAGCAATTATCAATTTACAAAAAATCTATTGATTGGACTAAAAATATAAAACACTTTTACGTTAATACGTCATCGCGCGCGCGCTGTCATTAGCGGTCGCCGATTTTGTCTTACGAGAATGTCCGTAAATAAACTAAAGTGTACGAGTTGTAATCTAGTGATATCGGAAGTCCTTGCTTTCATACGAGATCGGCATCATGTAGTCGATAATGAAAGCTTGATAAAAATATGTGAAACTGCATTTTCTGAAGAGGAAATAGATGAGGCTAAGAAGTTGTTGTTCATATCCTCGAAAACAACAAGAAAACTGGTGTCAAGACGCAAGAATAAGAAACAAAAAGACCTGGAAGATATGATAACTGTGTTTAAAATAATAGACCCTGAACAATTACCAGTTTTTGTGGCGTACGACCTTCACAAGCTACCACCTGTTTGTTTTGATCACGTCGACGTCACAAAATTATTAAAGGATATACTGTTTCTACGGAAAGAAATTGAACATATAAAGGGCGATTATGTGACAAATGTTCAATTAGAGGAAATGAAACAAAAAGTGAATTTGGAAAAATCGAGTACGTTAATTAATTCGAACGTTAACATGAAGAAAAGGGGAGGAGGGTACATGATAGGTTGTGATAGCGGCCCGTTTGGCCTCCTACCTCACATCGAACCGCGGCCGGTAAATGTCATCGATGTACCGCGTTCCAGTCGTGAGGATATGAGTCACAACAGTACAAGCGAAACGCCGCCGGTGGCGGTGCCGATATATCGCTCTCTCGTGCACACGCATACCGGAGGTGAGTCTCTGAATGAACCTGACTCTGTCGCACCTGTTAACTCGACTATGCTTGAAAACGAAAGCTTAGTGGCCGTAAATCATGCATGTAAACAACAGACTTTGGCAGATATTGTAAAAAACACAGGCGAAAGGAAGGAAAATAAGCCTGAGGAACAATGGATATTGGTGCAAAGGTCAAAAACGAGAAATCGATTTGTTGGAAAGACAGGAAAAGCTGCTTCTAATTCGGAAGGAAATTTTAAGGCCGCCGAGATAAAAATACCTGTTTTTATCTCTAATGTGAATAGAGATACAACTAAAAAAGACATATGTGAATACATACAGCAAAAAACTAGTGAAGTTGTAAGATTAGAGAAACTCAATATGAAGTCGGAAAGGCAATATAACGCCTTTAAGTTGTTTATACCTAAACACAAATTATGTACTTTTTTGGATGACAATTTCTGGCCGGAGGGAATAATGTTCAGACGATTTATTAATTTCAAGAAACACAAAGTCTCAGATATTGCTAATGATAATCTAGTTGTAAATAATGAATAATTACATCAAACGGAATGTAACTTTTTCGACATTCAATTGCAAGAATGTTATGCGATCAGCTGATTGTGTTCGCAGATTGTGCCGGGTCGCTGATGTTATTGCACTTCAGGAGACTTGGCTTTTGACCCATGATGTGCCTTATCTTGGTAGCATTGATGATGATTTCGCGTATGCGGGCAAGTCTGCCGTTGACACGTCTTCCGGAGTCCTTATAGGAAGACCGTATGGTGGAGTCGCGCTTCTGTGGAGGAAATCAGCGTTTGCGACGGTATCAGTGGTGCAGTGTATTAGTGATCGTCTGATAGCTATTAAGATTAAACACGCGGGACGTTCTCTATTGATATTCTCAGTGTATATGCCGACTAACTCGGCTGATAATCTAATTGAGTTTACGGAGTGTATAAGTGAAATTATTGCTATAATTGAGAACAGTAATGTTGAATCAGTGTTTATATTGGGTGATCTTAACGCACATCCAGGTGAGCGCTTTTCAAATGAATTATTAACTGTATGTGGGGAGCAATCGTGGTCATGTGTTGATATGGAACTTCTTCCGAAAGACACGTTTACGTTTGAGAGTACCGCTAACGTTGCATTGCGCTGGCTTGATCACTGTGTGGTAAGCAGTGCGGCACGACATTTAGTTGTAAAGGCGTCAGTGTTGTATGGAGTCTATTTGTCTGATCATATTCCTTTAATTATTGAATGTAATATTGATTTAATCACACCTAAATTAGTAAACCCATTCTATACTTGCAATAGGGTAATATGGGGTGAAAGAGATGTCAATCAAATTAATGAATATTCCAATTTTTGTATTTCTAAATTAAAATTAATAGATTTTCCAGATGATTTTCGGTATTGTGCGCATAGAAACTGTTCTAATGCTAATCACTTTGAAGTGTTAGATACAATGTATCGCAGTTTGGTAAGCATTTTAAAGGAAGGTGCCGACCGTACTTATTTATGTAAACAAATGCGCCATAATAGCAAGAGATACATTCCTGGTTGGAACAAGTATGTTCGTGACGCTCACAAGGAGGCTCGACTGTGTTACCAAACATGGTTGTTTTATGGTAAACTTGCCAGTGGTTATGTTTACAACAAAATGTGTCAATCTAGACAAAACTTTAAAACCAATTTGAAATATTGTCAAGATAACAAACAGCAGATTAAAATGGATATTTTAGCTAAACATCACACTAAAAAGAAATTTGGGGCATTTTGGAAGTCGACAAATAATTTGAATTCGAAGTTGAGTCCCCCTGTGAGCGTGGCGGGCGTACACGAGCCTGTGGATATAGCCAATGCATTCCGGCGTCATTTCCAGGTTGAGTCACCTCTTACTAAACCTGTGCAGGTGGTGGATGCTGGGGCAAACTCTGGGAACATTTCTATTGTATTTACGGCACACGATGTTTCAGCCATAATAAGGAAAATGGAGAGGGGTAAATCTCCAGGTCATGATGGTCTCAGCATCGAGCACCTGAAGTATGCGGGGGGACACTTGCCGCGTGTGCTCGCTTTGTTTTTTAGCATGTGCGTTAGTCACGGTTACTTGCCAGACGACCTAATGTATACAATTGTTGTGCCTATTGTTAAAAATAAAACAGGGGATGTCTCTGACATTTCCAATTACAGACCCATTTCTCTGGCAACTGTCATAGCGAAAGTTTTGGACAGTCTGCTTGATAAGCAATTGGCTAAACACCTCGAACTACATGATGCCCAGTTCGGTTTTAGGCCTGGGCTGTCAACTGAGAGTGCAATCTTGTGCCTCAAGCAGACTGTTCAATACTACACAGACAGGAAGACTCCTATTTTCGCCTGTTTTCTGGATCTGTCAAGGGCATTCGATCTCGTGTGTTACGATGTTTTGTGGCGTAAACTAGAATGTGAAACTACGTTACCACCTGAAATAGTGTCTATATTTAAGTACTGGTATAGTAGTCAAAGCAATAGCGTGAAGTGGGTTTACTCGCATTCGGACGTGTATCGGCTGGAGTGCGGGGTGAGGCAAGGGGGGCTTAGCTCACCCCGGCTCTTCAACCTGTACATGAATCAGCTGATCCTTGAGCTCAGCAGCACCAATGTCGGATGTCATATTGATGGGGTGTGCATTAACAATATTAGTTATGCTGACGATATGGTGTTGCTGAGTCCATCGATAGGTGCTCTGAGGCGACTGATCGCTATATGCGAATGTTATGCGTTGAGTCATGGGCTCAAATATAACGTCACAAAAAGCGAGTTAGTGGTTTTTAAGGCAGGCAGTGTGACATACTCGTGTATTCCACGTGTCGCACTTTGTGGAGAACCACTGCGAAGAGTGGACAAATTTAAATATCTGGGTCACTGGGTTTCTGAAGATCTCAAGGATAATTGTGACATTGAAAGGGAACGTAGCTCGCGGGCTGTCCGTTGTAACATGCTGGCTCGCAGGTTTGCACGATGTACGAAGCCAGTTAAGGTAACGCTTTTCAAAGCGTACTGTCAGTCCTTCTACACGTGCAGCTTGTGGGTCAACTTCACTCAGCGGGCATACAGCGATCTACGCGTTCAATATAATAATGCACTGAGAGTACTGCCGAGGATGCCGTGGCGTTGTAGTGCGTCAGGGATGTTTGCGGACAATAATATTAATGGTTTTGCTGCTATTATTAGGAATAGATGCACATCCCTGATGATGCGGGTTCGCGGCAGCACCAATAGTATTCTCAGTGTATTCGCAGGGCGGTGGGATTCCCCGATGTTGCGTAAATGGATGCAGCTTCACGCTGAATTTTAATTGTATTTCGTTAAGTTGTGTCTGTAACCTACTAACACTAGAAGTTAAGTTAAATTGTTACTAACCCTATGGACTCCTGTCTGAAATAAAAGTTTTCTATTCTATTCTATTCTAATACAAGGTGTCGTTTTGCATCCTCGTCAAATTCAAGGAAGTTACTATGCTAATAATTCTCGACACGAATCAATATTGCAATAAGTAGTTTTTTTTATTATTCTGGACATCGACTTGTAACTGCCCTTTAATGCGACAAAGCCCGATATTGCCTACCGCACACGCAGCGGGGCGATTCTGTTAGTTGAAAGTGGTTTATTATGAAAAACTGTCAAACTTAGATAACTAAAAAAACATGTATGTATTAAAAATTGAGCAAGTATCGTAATTTCATTTGACAATTTATGGCTTTAATAACAGCCTTCTGAAATTTGACGAGGATGTAAAACGACACGTTGTATATAAATGTAGCTTGTAAAATAATCTGACAAAAAATCAAAATGATTGCATGTAAATTGGTATGGTAAGCGAAATTTTAAGGGGTATCTTCGTGATTTTTTTTATCGTATCAAATTAGGTGTATTAGGTTTTCAAGACACTGTCTAACTAGCATAACTGGGACGCAACCTGTGTCGATACCCTTGCTCCATCTCATGTTCCTAGCACGGCGAGCTGTGCTGGCGCTGCTGCTGCGGCTGCTGAGACCCTCAAGCGGCGCAAATACTGTAACCTTATGGGTAACTACAGTTTTGAGCCGTTTGGGGTCGAAACGCTCGGGTCACGGGGCCCGAGTGCGCGTCTCCTTTTTAGACAAATTTCTCACCGACTAGTCGCCACTTCACGTGACCAGAGGGCTGGATTGTTCTTTAGCCAAAGAATTAGCATTGCCATTCAGCGTGGCAATGCTGCCAGTCTTCTGGGCACGTTTCCAGATGACAGCGATGCGGACGAGTACTTCGACGCCTGAGTGTTTTATATTAATTTGTACAGGTAGTTAGTTATTTAGTAATTTAATTTAGTTATATATATGTTGTTCTGTTAATATATGATATTCTTCAGAATATATGATATTCTGAAGAATTTTGTATACTATAAAACCTGCGTTTAGGTCCTGTCATCTTCTTTTTTTAGGGTGGGAAATACTCAAATGAGTTCTCCCGCTCTGGGTGGAGCGGGAGGGAGTGTCAGACTTATACTGACTAAAACCCACCCGTGTTCCTTCACTTGCCTGTGCCAGGGGCTATAACTGTATCTCTTTAACCCGCGACCCTGGCAGTGTAGTCCCCTAAAAATGAGATCGACATAATTTGTACCAACCTAATCTAATTTACCTAGTCGAAATGGTGATTTATCTGGAGAAATGTGGGTGTACTATAGTATACTGCTGCCTAACCCTTCAGGGAAAGAAAGCATGATGTTTGTGTTATGATTATCTAATTTCGATTAATGTTATACCAAAACCCTCTAACAGAAGCATTTATTTTACATTACAAGTATGAGAAACAGGGTGTAAAGTTCACTCATACTCTATGGAAAAGGGAGGATCCACCAGACGGCTTTCGTGTCTGGTGAGCAGCTGCCCGACGAATGATGTAGGGACGTTAGATATAAATGCTAGTTGCGCGGTGAACTCTGTTTGCGGGATGCAGGATTTTTCGTGACGTCAGTACAATGCGTAGTTCGCATGTGGCGGTGTAGATACTGATACACAAGTATGGATCAATCCAAATGGACAATCCAAAAATCAAACTAACAACTGACAAAATGAACACAATATCGATTAAAACGAAACATAGCAACACTTCTAGTTGGCAAAATCACAAGCTATACCCCGCTCGCTCTAAGTTTGCCGCTGACCGTCAGCAAAAACTGATAAATATCTAGAATGAAGGTGCCGAATAAGTAATCACACGCGCTTAGGATGACGTGTACGGTACTCAGTAGTGATGGATTAACTAGCATTCGCGTTCATTGTTAGCATGTGAATGCTCATTTAGCCAATTAAATGTAGTTGCAAAATTTTTTGAAGTGCGATTTCTTCGCTTCGTACTACTTCATACTATCATACGACAGCGCATCGACAGCGTGCACTCTCCGACGCACCAACAGGAAGTCGGGCAAACTAAATGTATCAGTAGTTCTATTCTGTAACCATCTTACCGTGAAAACTTAGGTGAAGTGAGCGAGGAGTGAGCTGTCAGTGCCACTGATGTTAGGGATTGACCAAGACGGGATGACACTGACAGCTCACTCCACGCAAGTCTTCACGGTAAGATTTTTCCAGAATCGACATGCTGTTGCACGTGACGTTTGCGAGTGATAACTTCACTCGCAAACGTCACGTGAAACAGCATCAACAGTTGTGGTGCGAAGAATGAATTCATTCTTAATTCACATGCTTAATTTTTATCAATTATCGTCATATTAGCAATTAGCACAGCAATAGCAATTAGCATGCTAAGACTTACGAGTTCACATGCATATAAAATGTATGTGAATTTGAAATTTCGGTGCGGTAGGCGGTTGGGTACGCGCATTCCACGGACCGACAAACTTAGAGCGAACGGGTAGTATGTACACTACTAATAAATCTTGATAGGTTGGTAGGTAGACATAGCTGGTTTAAAACACGCCTAATGAAGCCATAAGTCACCTGTATCCCCGTCATCAATGTGATATTTTCCACTGAAACATAACTGAGTATTACTTTCCCGTTGCGGAGATATTAAGGCGCTACCCCGAGCAAAACCATGCAATATTGCAAACTCATTAATTAAGAGTAATAAACTACTAAATTTAAATAATAAATTTAAACGCTCCTTAATAATGTTCGAAATCCAATCATCACATTGCACGATCTTAGTTGTTTTTATGTGTTATAAATACATTGAAAATCTCCATGCATAGACTTATTGATTGCATGCATGTGTTGCTAATGGTGACGTCCTAATAATTTGAAGATTACAGTAGTTAATAGATAATTTAAAAATTTAATAGTCCGTACCGAACACTCAAGGTCGTTTGCTCGGGGGATCGCGTTAAAGCTCAATATTAAGGGAGAAGCGCAAGGGTAGCCCGCAAAATTCAAATTTTCTTTCGTTTATTACAATTGCTACTAATTGTAAATGTCTGTATTTTATGTCTTCATGTCTTCATAAGTTTTTGTCAGTCAGTGCACGCATTTGTAAGTAATCATGCAGCTCAACACAGAACATAAGGAGCTCAATGATTTGACGAACATTTCCAAAGAAAGGACATTTGGGTAGGCCGCATAAATTACTCAAACTGCCAGACCATAATTCAAAGTAACTTTATAGAACATTGTCCAATCTTAGTTTAAGAAAAATAGTGTTGTTTACATTCCCTTATAGTAACAGTTTGCCACAGGAGGAAAATAACTTAAGATTTGAAATCAATATGACATTGCATAATTTGTCATTTAATAATAATCTATTTCAATTAATTGATACTAACAATTATGTTGGTAATAACTTGTATTTGACAAAAGCTAGGTATAATATTATTATATACTATCTTTCAAACTATCATAAACGACAGATGGCTGTGTCGCTATCATATTTTTTTTCTATTACAGCCAAGAATTTGGCTTAACAACTTGCTTCTTTTGAGCAATGCAATGACATGTTAGACTATTCTGCCAATAATTTGGAACCAATTATTGACATTGACTTTCATTTAAATTAGAAATAAGGACAATAGAGGCAACCTCTTGCAAAAATGTAAGGAAAGCAAATGGTAAACCAAATGTGTGTGTAAATAAATTTAATAATATCAACCTGGTGCATCAAAATATTCAAGGGTTTTTAAACAAAGATTTAGAAGTAGATTTATTCCTGAATTGTAACAATATAGATATTCTTTGTGTGACAGAACATTGGCTTAAAGGCCACCAGTTTATATTCAATTTTAGTAATCACCAGGTTGGTAGTTCGTTCAGCAGAGTAATCAAATTTAAAGACCGTAAGGATATTGTGTGCCTCTCTGTTGAGCGAACAATTGAAATAGCCTGTATCGAATTGGAGCAGTTCATTATATTAAGTGTGTACAGACCGCCTTCAGGATTGTATGATTGTTTTGAAAAGGTTATGGATGAAGTGTTGAACAAAATCTGTAATTCTAATAAGTCTATCATCACTTGGGGTGATTTTAATGTTAACTTGTTAGAAAATTCTGGGTTAAGTACTAGAATTATAAGTTTGTTTCAGTCATACAATATTGCTAACCAATTTTTGGAGCCCACTAGAATAACTCTGGTTGTTTTAGTACTTTACGCGGCCTCCCTAAATGTCCTTTCTTTTGTATTGTTCGTCGAATCGTTGAGCTCCTTAGTTTTGAGTTGAGTTGCGCGATTATTGACAAATGAGTGCACTGACTGGACAGGTGCATTTAAATCCGTGTGGTTCTTTCCTCAAAATACCATTTCAGACACCAGTCTACATGGTCCTCATATGATATGACCAAGATAATTTTCATATTTTTATTTACACTTTGACATTGATGGACTTTATGGCAATGACATTTACTTTTTAAATGATTATACTATTTTAATTATTGTGAATGTGAAGACATTGTGGATTTGTTGTTCTTTTTAATGCATTTGTTTTTTAAATATTAGTTTTAATCATGGTCTGGCAGTTTGAGTAATTTATGCGGCCTACCCAAATGTCCTTTCTTTGGTAATGTTCGTCTAATCGTTTAGCTCCTTTAGTTCTGTGTTGAGCTGCATGACAACTGACAAATGCGTGCACTGACTGGACAGGTCCACTCATTCTGTGTGGTTCTTTCCTCAAAAGACCATTTCAGACATCAATCCACATGGTCTTCACATGACCTGACCAAGATTATGTCTGGACTTTAAAAGACAGTTTGTTTCGGCGTTTCTTCTCAGAATAGACAGATAGGAAACGCCGATCTCACCTACTTCTTAAAATATGATTGACGTGTAAAAGTGTTTGTACAAACCTATTTACAGAAAATAAAATCATTTATCATTTAACTGAAAAAAAACTTTGACTTAAAACAACAAATCCACACATGCAAAAAAAAAGACTGTCTGAGTGGAATACATTTTAAGCTTTTCTTTAGTTGATTCCCTTTATTATTATAACATAAAACATGATTATGGTTATTGTTTGAGCCGTGTTTTAAGATTTTAATTTATTTTATCAAAAATTTTAGAATGTCTTTCCTTTGAACAATTGACATTACACTTAAAAAAATACCGCACAGTAAGGCGTATTTTTAATATGTACAAATACGCCTAACTGTGCGACAAAAACTGAGCGTTTTACGGTATTCTTAGTTTGGACGGCCCCTGAAACCTTTATGAAGATACTTTAGTCAAAACAGACATTAAACAGAAAGCAATACAATACAATGTAATTATTGTAAAACTAACCAATTAAGTTGAATGTTGTAACAATTCTGTCCGAAATTTCGCAGCCGGATGCGTCGTTACGTAATTTAAATACGGAATGGGAATTGTTTCCCAAAATGTTGGAAAAACGATAGGGAGAGCACGTTGGGTTCAACGAGGGGTTCCGTATAGTTAAAATTGTATTTTAAAATTTCGTTATCGTTTAGTGCTCCCACCATCAGAGAAGATTTTTTTAACAATGCACCACATAAAACTAGCTAGGGTATTATATTTATGGTTAAAAAATCTTATATTTATGAGACATCTTATTCAAGGTAACCAACATCCGTAAATAAACCACGGGTAAATTCAAATTAAAGAAATGCTAGATATGTAAGTAGGTAACAATTTCCTTATTTGTTTCAAGTAACATTTTTTAATATCAATACACTGCTGAAAGTGATTTTTGAAAACTGGTCATACCTAGTTGTAATAATTGTCGAACATTTTGCTAATTTTCGGCCAAGCACGGTTACTAAAGTTTAAGCAACACCGTCTAGTATCATTTGCATACAAACTTTAACCACTGACTATGACTTCTTAAAAAAAAAAATGTGCCATTTTTGGTACACACTTTTCAAGACAGACCCACTTTAATATAAAATATTATCATCATGTTCACGATGAGGCTATTATTATATACACGATAGTTTATCAGTCATCCACCGGACCTCATATTCATGAACAAAACATTTAATAACAGCAATTAAATTCTTTAAAACATTTTACTTAAACTTTCCTAAACCCAAGAATAAATAATAAGCTCCAATATCTATTAAGTTTTTATCTCGACTTACAACGGATGAGGAAAATACTAAACTGGAATGCTGCCAATATTTAAAATAAAAGTTGACTTAAAAGATATTGCTTTAGTGGTTGTGCAATAGAAATATTTTTCAATAAACTTTAAAAGCATATACAAACAACATAAAATAACATCACGACAGTAATATTTTTTTAAATTCTCATAAAAAATTTGATTAGTGCCGATGACATAAAGATTTTTACCCTAGGGATTCCCAAATCAATAAACAGACGTGAAACTGAGCTGGCTGTGTCACCTTTGCAAACCTACTTTTGTTGCAGCCGGAGTTTCATAAAGGGAGTCTACGACCTTTGACGCTAAAGAGAACGACGAGAGCGCCCGCTGCTAGAGACGGCATTGTCAACACTTTCCATACAAACCGATCGTTTCAACGTTTACTTGCACTACTACACAAATGACGTATAGAAACTGAAGCCTTTGAAGTCAGTCAATGAAAGAAGTTGTGCGTTCAACGCACTTTTGACACCTCGTATTTTATTAGTACTGCTGTTTAATGGCGCTGCCCAAACGTAGGACACTGTAAAATGCTCAGTTTTTGTCGCACTGTTAGGCGCAGTGGTATACATATTACAAGCCAGAAAAAAAAGAGTGTATTGTCAAAAGTTCAAAGAAAAGACTTATTCAAAAATATTCAATAATAATAAAATAGTATCATGATTTAAAAAAAACGTTTAACAGAGCTCAAACAATATTTCACATTATTATCAAAATAATGATTATAAAGGGAATTCGATCAACTATCAACCAACTAACTTTTTTATACGTAGAAGTTATTTCACTGAGCCGTGCATTTATTTTATTCAACGAGCATCAAAAGCAATGCTATTAACCTTATTTGTTGCCACTATGCGCTTTATTTGTTAATTACCTAAAACTTTGCTTCTTAGTGCACCTTAAGACGCTGCCAGAGCGATTCCCTGCGTCTGTATTTTCCCTGTTCTCAAACTTCAGTCTAGGTGCTAATTAGATTATTTAGATGAAATCGCAACGAGAATCTAACATAGACTTTATTCTTGCAACCGCTACATAAATGAACGCCCACAAATAAAACCACACGCTAGCCCACGGAACCCTAAAAAGCGCACGTTAATGTATAGCAGTTCCGTACACTTCAGCAGAATAGAAACACGTATTGTTTTGCCTGTATTGTTTCGACTCGGTCTGGGAACTGAGCTATTCTATAGACAGACGGAAAGTTGGATTTGCATTAGGTTTATGTCTAGTCAGACTGCAAAGTAGGATTCAATTTGTTTTGTCGAGTTGCGATTTTGTTTGCGCGTTGAAGTATAGGGAATTGATGTGGGATGTTGTTGCTGTGAAGCAAACTAAGGAACATTTATTGCATTAGTTGCTAAGCGAGTTCAGTTGTGCCCAACTAAACGTCTGTCCAATAGTGTCCGATCTGAGTTATAGACTTCAAGTCATCGCACACGCCGTAAATAAATATACTAAGGATTATGACTATATTAAAATGTTCTCAAAAATAATGTAATTTCAAAGAAGGCATAGTAAAAATGAGATAATCAAAAAAATCTGTTAAATCGATGTAAATATGAAGTAGATACACGCTTTAAAAGTTTTTGGAGGGGATTATTCCCGTCCTTGTCGCGCGGTACGGACAATATACGGCGCTATCGCTGGTATGAAGTTACATAGTCGTGACGTCACTTCTACGATAGTGCTGTCTTTGTCTAACCCTTATTTTAACTTGGCCATTTTTAAGCTTTCACACTTTTTGTAATATTGTTTGCCCTATTTGGAAATAAACATTTTTTTGAAAAAAAAAACTAAAAAAATGTCTTCATGCCTATTACATAAATCGAAAAAAATCGTCTTTGATGGTAGCCTACAACGGCCTGCACGCGTAGAATGAAACATTGAAACCAGATTTGTCGACGAAGGAATATACAAAATGAAAAATGAACAAAAGACATCTATTATTTTGTCTCTTCAATTGGTCGCTATCTCTATTCTTGCGTTGACAAAACCGGTTCATGCTACACGTGCCGCATGCTCAGCTTGTCCACTTTTATCTCTACTCTGCGAAGAGACGAAAATTCTCAACAAAAAGAAATTCTTTTCTTCAAATTTGACATCAAGCCTTTCTACAATCTGTAGTTTTGTCTTTCGTTTCTTCCGTTTCTTTAGTGGCCATGCTATTAAACCATAAGTACTTAGCATACTATGGTACTAAAAAGCCTAGTATCTCTGTATCACATGAGACCTTCGGCCTACAGTGGAAAATTACAAGCACACTAGGTATTACAAATGTATCCTGTCGAAGGAGGGGAAAAGAGTGAGCGATAGACCTTACATAATGAAACCGCAGATAGAAAGAGACAGTCCTGGCCGGAGTCCTTAATTTATTAGGGCAACCCCGCTTAAGCAGACGAAAACCTCATAGGTCCTGCGAGAGGCCACTCCAAAAAAATAAACTGAAAGAAACACATGCAATATCGGAGGCATCGCCAGGTGCGTTGAAATTCCAGAGAAAAACTTGAAACATTTTATGTGCCAGTGTAAAAATCGATCCGATTGATCGATTTGATCGTGTGTATAATAGATTTGCAAGAATTTACTGGCCCAGAATGGGCAAATCGACACATTTAAATAATATAATTTTACTTGTAGATGACTCGCACGAAGTTAATTTATTTGTGGAATTAAGGAAAGAGTACACTATAATAATAGGCAAATGTAGTTTCTATTGTACTTTTTTCTTAACTTTATTGCATAAAATTCTAAATGTGCCAATTGCCCACTATATATTTTTGGAGTTGTCAATTCGCCCCGAAATAAATTAAATTCATACAAATCGCCTACAGAAAAATCAGTTTTATTTAAAAGTGTCGATTCGCCCGTTCCGAGAGTGTAACTTAATGAAAGCCAAAAAAACTGACCCACAACGTTAACTATACAGGCACTCAATGCAATGCAATAAAATCACGGCCCTTCTAAGTCAGGCCCTTCCTGTTTTAATCGTGTACCTGTAATCTAGCGAAGGTGCTTCCACGCAATTAGATTACAGGATACAATGGCAGCTCCGGAGATTTGTTTCTTATGTGGTACAAGTTGGAAGACGTTACTTATGTTTATTTCTCCACAAATTTTGACTTTTCTAGGTTTGGTCTGGGTCTGAAACAATGCATAGACAGCCATTATATCATGTTCCCACAGCTGCGACACAGGCCACCTCTCTTTGAGAGAAAGTGGGCCGTAATCTACCACGAGGGTCCTGTGTGGGTTGTTAGATGTAAAAAAAGCTGACTGATAAAGATCAATTTAAGTAAAGATAAAAGTAATAATAAAAATTTAATTAATGAATTGTGTTCATCATTTGGTGGTGTTGTGTTACGCGTTTTTTTGATTTTGAATTCTTGAAGAATTATAGATATGAATTTTAATATGTATAGTAGGTAGGTAATCGAAAGCGTAACAAATGAAACTCAAAAGGAACGACAAATTTAAATGAATAACGTATGCTAAATTCAGTAACTTCAGCATAAGACGATTAAAGATATACCTACTGTAATGTATGCATATGTAGTAATAAGTTATTGTGGGTAAATTGAGTTTGTTAATGAGTAATGGATAGAAGGTAGTTCAGTTGTTCTGGGATTTGAGTCAGTCATTATATTTGTGCCTGTACATTGCTACGTATATTATTTATTCCCGTTTCCAGAGTGCTCCCAACCCAAAAAAAATATTCAGTGGCAACGAGGATAAACAAAACTGCGTGTGTTAGCTGTGATTCAGACAACAACAAAACAATTAATAAAATGTCACTCTGTAGGATTACAGAGTTCGACAATCGTGAGGACGATTGAAGGTATACGTCGAACGTATTGGCAGTACTTCATTGTAAATAGAATATCGAGTGAGTTGCAAGTGCCGACGTTAATTACCGTGATGGGTGCAGCTAGCTACAAGTTGTTGTTGTATTTATGTACGAAACCGAAATCTGAAAGTTATCAATTTCATAATCGCAGTGAAAACATGTCGAATAATGTAGCTGTTTTAAAGAAAAGAGTATTCAACCATTTACTTTGTTCTTGTGATTTATAACCCAGGTCTCAGTTGTGAGTATTGACACGAGGATGTTGTTACAGGTCTGGCTAATAATCCTAGCCTTATGATTAGTTCTGACGCGAGACTAAGACGCGATGACCTGGCGTAGCCCCGTGGTCAGATCAGTTTGAGTTGATCCGGGTGCGGGCAATTTGAAGGTTTTCCCTTGAGGTGTGGCCATCTGTTGGCGAAGACGGCCTTACTTAACCGTGTAATGGTAGATGAGGGAAGCTCGCCACTCCAGGTAACGATAGGTCACCGTAATATACCAGTAGGGCGCGTTTATGCATGTGTACACGTTAACCTGTGAAACGACGCCCAGGGTCTTAGACCCGTGTTTGCAAGGAATTTACTGAGAGAACACTGATTTCAACTAAATTGTCATGATTTGACGTATGAAAGAGTTAGGCCTTTTTTAAGAACTAGGTAGGAAGGCCAGTTGTTAAAGATTATTGTGTCTCGGTTTGCTTTGCATAAACGTTATGATCTATTTATGGGCACACATAGGTCGATACTGATTCGATGAGCTAGAAGTTATTAAGCAGTTCGCACGCACTCGCTAAAGTGACTGAGTTATTGTTTTAATCTCATTGCCGGTGTAAACTTCGATACAACTGGGAACGAAGAACCAGTTTTGTCGGAGCTAACACTTAAGTGTATGGTAAGCGTTTGGTAAGTGGCTTCCCACAATTCATGTTTTGCAAGTGCATTTATTTGTATTGACAATAAACTTTGTATTTGTTTAAGAAGGTACTGGCTTAATTGAATCTTTACCTTACAGCTTGTACCCTATAAATTTACTTTAGCTCGGTGGTTAGTAGTATTATCTTGTTCCAAAAAAAATTGTAAACTACAGGAACCGGGTTACAAAGACAACAGGCGTAACTCGCCTGTTGTCAGAGTTTCAAGAGATTCAGCACATACTGCATGTTGGATCTAGAAGCCTTCACGAAATTCTACACGTGCATCCTAGCGTGAGGAGGATAGTTTCACGCTGGGTGGGAAGCTCAGAAGCAGGCCCGTGTGGAATGTTACCGTGACATAATAAACAAATTTGAAGCAGTCTCGGCGTGTTTACGACATCATTACAGATGATGGGTCTTGGATTTATCAATACGATCCAGAAACGAAGCGCCAGTCGCCGTTTCGGGTGTTTCAAAACGAATCAACGCCTACCAAAGCGAAGCGATCCAGAAGCGCGGGAAATATTCTGATGCGAGCTTTTTCAATTGGACTAGCTGCTTTTTGTCAATTCCTTTACGGAACCAAAGAAACTGAATGGTATTCCACCAAATGATGGGCAGAAGTTTTCTCTGTTGTGAGCAACAAGCGACCAAACACAGGGCTCCGCGGGCTATTGCTCCACCACGACAACGCGCGGGACTTCCTGGATAGCACGCCGGTCAAACTCCTGTGACAACCTCCTTACATCTCTGACCTAGCACCTTGTGACTTCTTTTTATTCCCGAAAGTAAATAAATCTGCTCAAAGGGATGCAATTTTCGCCACCGGAAGATGCGCTGTCAGCGTTCGAACAAGCTGTAAACGAGGTGTCTAAGGCGGACTTGAGAAAGTGTTTCGAAAACTGGTTCTGACGCATGAATCTTTGTATATAGGCGAGTGGAGAGTAATTTGAAAAGAATCAATAAATTAAATATTTACCTCTAGAACACCTATTTTATTTTGCAAAAATTTCTGAGTGTCCCACGTAAGTGTAGAAATATTATTAAGTGGAAAACGATCAAAAACTAGTTTCTATATACATTAGTATATAGAAACCAGTTTTTGATCGTTTTCCAAGGTCAGGGGTCCAAGTACCAGGCTCTCACGACCTCTACGAGTCTTATGCACTCTTATTATCTTAACGAATTAAAATTAACTTAAAATTATTTATTTTTATTGATAAACGGAATACGGAGCCAAATACATGTAAGTACTTTGCGGCGGTCCGGAGGAAGAGGTTCGACGTACGACGTGGGGTGTCTATTTGCCTAAAAATATTTTTCCTGACTGAACAAGGTAAGAAACTTTATCACAAACTCATATAGGTAAGTACTTCCATTTGCTTTAACAATAGTAAGCTAAGTTCAAAGGGAGGAAACATATTTTACAGCTGAATATTATGTGGATGGTCTGAGAAAGCGCAGGAACAAAACTATGCACGAAAACAAAGACTAGAAACAACAGTCCAAGTTTTATGTGTAACTCATTCAGAAATGTTAATCGAGTGACATTTTCAAGTTGTATTTTTTAAAATAGAAATAGTGCTACTTTTTTATGGTCTGAAGCGACATAGCGCTAATGTTGTAAAATAGGTTAAGAATGCAAAAAGGTTCCAAAACGGGTATAATGGACGTAGGCAAGAAAGCTGCCCTGCTCAAATAGAGCCCCTACAGCGGATCACATCAGCTGCACACACGATGACCACTGGGCTAAAGTCTCTACACAATGGGTACCTAATGGTGGACGGCGCCGCCGAGACCCCGAGATGACCTAGACGTGTTTCGTGAGGGCTGGTTTGAGGTGGCGCGGGAAAAGGGTTCCTGGAAGGAATTCCGCCTTTGGTCAGCAGTAAAACAGTACAGGCTAAGTAAGAAAAAAAACTATAAAACACACACTCAAATGGGACATAGTCGCAAGTTTGGTTTTACGAAAGGTAGGTCAGGTCGACAACTGACGCGTAAGTAAAACTCATCAGTCACATTTTAGAATCCTGTAAAAATTTTCAGGATGCAATTTCCATTTTTTGTGACCTCTCAAAAGCGTTTAACTGCATTGACCTCAATATACTGATCTGAAAATTACACCACTACGGAATTCGTGGACAAACCGCTGATCTTCTTCAGTCCTATCTATCAAACAGGCAGCAAAAAGTAAACGTTAACGAGGCGACGTCCTCGGGGTCCTTAGTTAAGCTGGGCGTGCCTCAAGGTTAAATTTGTGGCCCTTTTCTTATTTCTAATTTATATTAATGACCTTCCTTACATGATGACTAACTTATCGGATAAAATTTTGTTCGCTCATGACACATTTCTTATTTTTAAAATAGATAAAAAAATATACGAATAGTTTGGCTGTTCGAAAATAAGAAGCGATCTTCTTAATATAAATGAAGTTGTGGTAGCCAAATCTATATTAACTAAAACAATCAAGTCATTTCCTACAAACAGCTTTTATAACAAGTAGCTAAAGTCGGTTACAAAACTATGCACATGTGGCTTCCCTGGTGCCTCATAAACGACATTACTATGTATGTTTCAAATAACTGCTCCCAAATTACTATTTTTCCCAAATTAAATTTCTATTTTTATTTATTAAATATATATTTTTTACATTCATAGTAGATATTATTTTTCATTTTGGGTTCTTGAACAATCAAGAACCCAAAATAATATACTTATAGTGGGTGGAATCGAACAAAAAGTTAAGAAAAAAGTTTTGTGATGTGATCGTGACCTCGAAATTCCTCGAAATCGCGAAATCCCGCGGACCTGTGGGCACATTTCATTCACCGGAGTTTTGGTGCTCAAAGGTTAATATTCTCATTATTTGACATTATTATACCTACAAGGCTTTTGTGAACAGGAAATTAATTCAGTTTTGTTACAGTTACAGTTGAAATTAGATTCTTTTATATTTTGTGACTTTTTTTCTCTTTGCTCGGCTCATTAGAGTCCCTAGCTTTATGTTACATAGCCTAAAGCCTTCCTAAAGAATTGGGTACCAGAGATTACTCCCAAATATACAAACAAATGTTACCTTTTTATAAAATAGAATAGATGTAGATATAACGCGTATGAGACACTGCCCTATCCACATGAACGGACGACCGTAAAGGCGGCTGGAGCAGACTGTCTAAGAAATACGAGAGATCAAAACAGCGGAAGATAAAATAAAAACTGTTTGGAAAGTTATAAATAACGAAACTAGTAGGAAAAAAATACGAAACATTGAATATACATTGGAGACTTCACGTGGTGCCATAAGTTCTAACTTAGAAGTAGCTCAAGAATTTGTAAATTATTTTACTAATATACCATCTAAAGCTACGGAGGCTTTAAATTCCTCACCCAAAGTCTCAATTTATTTATTAAGAGCGAACGTTCCAGGCTGCCCGGTTGAATTTCAATTTAAACATATAAACCCTTTGATAGTTATAAAAGCTTTTCGGCAAATAAAAATCAAGTTGACCGAAGATCTTTGGGGAATGTCTATCAAAGTTTGTACATCCATAATCGAGACCATAGCACCATACTTAGCTTTAATATTTAATTTGTGTGTAGATCAAGGAGTCTTCCCGGATTTAATGAAATACAGTAAGGTTATACCACTTTTTAAATCTGGGGATAGCAAAGACACCAACAATTATAGACCAGTATCCGTGTTGCCGGTATTCAGCAAGGTGTTCGAAAAGGTAATGCTCAATCAAATGCTTAATCATTTTAACATAAACAAAATCTTACACGAA
The DNA here is from genome assembly GCA_963555695.1 of Dasypolia templi. Classification (NCBI taxonomy): domain Eukaryota; kingdom Metazoa; phylum Arthropoda; class Insecta; order Lepidoptera; family Noctuidae; genus Dasypolia; species Dasypolia templi. The sequence goes on from OY743158.1 coordinate 7,610,393, forward strand.
CAGCAATATGGTTTCACCAAAGGTCGTTGCACGACTGATGCTGGTGTCACTTTACTAAAACACATATTTACAGCGTGGGAGGAGGCCCAAGATGCCATAGGAATTTTCTGTGACCTCTCCAAGGCATTTGATTGCGTTTATCACGAAACCTTGCTCCTAAAACTGGAGCATTACGGACTAGGTAAACCTGCGCTAAGTTTAGTTAGATCTTATTTACAAGATAGACGGCAAAAAGTTCAAATTAATGGTGTCAATTCACTTGGATTAAAAGTAAAATTGGGTGTTCCACAAGGCTCGATATTAGGTCCTTTCCTCTTTTTAGTATATATTAATGATCTACCCCATTTATTAAAAAAACAACCACAAATGGTGTTATTTGCTGATGATACTTCTTTAATTTTTAAGATAAGTAGACGTTCATTAAATCTTGACGACCTAATAACGCACTGCTGCAGGTACAAAATTGGTTTAATGCTAATAATTTAGTATTAAATGGGAAAAAAACAAAATGCATAAGGTTTGCTTTGCCGAATGTTAAAAGTACTGATTGTGACATAGTATTGTATCAAGAGAAACTAGAATTCGTTGATAAAATGGTTTTCTTGGGGATCACGCTCGACTCGAGGCTGCAATGGGGTCCCCATTTAACATCTCTTGCAGGACGGCTAAGTTCAGCAGCATATGCTGTAAGAAAAATCCGTCAGTTTACTAATGTAGATACCGCGAGGCTGGTCTATTTCAGTTACTTTCATAGTATCATGTCTTACGGTATCTTATTATGGGGACGCGCTGCAGACATCGAGTCTATTTTTATTCTGCAAAAAAGAGCCATTAGAGCAATATATGGCCTCCGCAGGCGCGATTCTTTAAGGGAACTGTTTAAAGATATTAACATCATGACGGTACCTTGTCAATATATATATGAAAACATCATGTACGTAAGGAAAAACTTAAATCTGTTCAGTAAAAGAGGTGAGAGACACAACTATGGGACTAGAAATAGGGACCAATTGGTTCAACCGGGTTTCAGGCTGGCTAAAGTAGATTCATCCTTCATGGGGTACTGTTTAAAATGTTATAATAAAATACCTCCCCACATACTCCAACTGAACGAAACGAAGTTCAAAACCTGTATCAAACGCACACTATGCAGCCAAGCATATTATAAGTTGGAGGATTACATCTCTGACAAAAATGCTTGGCTCAACGCTGGTTCTGCTCCACAAGGGCGCCTAAACAATTGATTAGCATTCGGAAATATTGTTGGAGCTGCTGAAGATTGTAAAAACTGTCTTTGCACTGTATAAATTCAATCTTTTAGTATTGTATAATTGCAAAGCACACGTGTGAGCACTATGTGGTACCTACTATAAAGCTACCCTATACTGGGCACGTCTGTCATTGACTTGAATGTGCCCTGGCGGCTGAGAGTATGTCACGCTCACTCTAATGTCTCGCTGGTGGTGGCGTGTGTGTTGGATCATTAAGTTCCCTTCAAAATGGTTGAGCTGAATGGTGCTGATCCATACGTCATGTTCGTGAACGGGCGCCGTCAGTGGGGACTGGTCATCTCTTGGCTGCCACGTCTTTTTTTTTTTTTTTTTTTTAATTTTTCTTTTCCGATTTTTATGTTTTTTATTACGGGTCTTTCTACATCGTTCTCACATGTTTAATTTCAACAAGACTGATGTAACAAATTTTCTGTAACCATATTATTTAAAAGAGTGTCCATGGAGTTTCTTGCCCGTTCTTCTCCATAGGTACCTACTTCGCTTTGGAATGGGCAACTAGCTTCATATTTCTGACTGACCGACCCCTTGACAATTCAAAAGTGCCTGTAATGGGTTTATTTGAAATAAATGCTTTGAGTTTGAGTTTGAGTTTGATACGAAGAAGAAAAATGTTGTGCAGATTAGGATAGGCCTATATCGGGCGGTGACCTGCTATAGGCTTTGTTGATTGATCGACCTTTAAGTTTATGAGTTTTAAGGGCAGGCTGAAGTTCATAATTGATTTTCTATGTTACAATAAACACAAGTTGACAATTAGAACCCTAATTGCGTGACACAGTTTCCATCCCAATCCGAGAGTGTAAACGAATGTGGCTGTACTGTCAAAATGAAAGAAATGCTATCAAACTCAAAGCATTAATTTCAATTAAACCATTTACGGGCACTTTCGATTTTTTTTAAACTAGTTTCTTTTATATTTGTGAATGTGAGAACGTTGTAGGCCTTGTAGACTATTGTTAGTAATATTATAGAGATTTGTAGAACATTGTCTATTTGTGAAAGATATTATGGTACTTGTTGAAAGGCTAAACTGTCCCCCCATACACACCTATTAAAAGTGTAATTTGAAAATATTGTAAAAGTCAATTATTTTTAAAAGAGTTACTGTGAATGCTGTGTATTTTAAAAGGAAACGACCAATCGGAACCATGCACATAGCTTCTGACGTTTCTTAAGTAACCACTTAGGTATATGTGAAATAAAATATTTTGAAATAGATTTTGGCAGAATGGATCTTTCCTATTAAAGACTTCCCGAAGATGGTTAAGTAAAGTCGAAGCATTGGTAAGAAAATTGTTGCTTCTTTTTTCGGCAAATCAGGACATTACACAACAGAGTCCCTTGAAGACCTAAGGACAGTGACCGTAGATTGGCAGGTACGTCACGTCACTTGCTTGCCCAGAGTCTTTCGGAAAAAAATCGTGTCAAGCTCACCAAGACAACGCGTAACGGAAGCGTATTTGAAGGCTTCAAAGGTATTACTGGTAACGCATCCACCATACAGCCCAGAGCTTGTGACTTCTTTTTGTTTCTTAAAATTAAGGACAAACTTAGAGGCATACATTTTACAAGAACTAAATCGGCAGTAGATGCGTTCCACGGACACATTGAAGAGGTCCCTAACGAAGACAGACTGGTTCAAGCAAATGCAAGTATGTAAAAAATTGTGAGGGCATGTGTTTTGAAAAACAATAAAAATATCATAAGTCTAATATCTGGTCTTATTAATCAGAATCCAGAAAATTTCAGTATGACCTTAGAGTAATAGAAAGTGAAAGAGAGAAAGAGAAAGTCGCATGGAGGGGGCATGACGATTTTTCCTTATATATCGATTTCTAACAGTCAACTCGTACAGCAAGTCACGTTATGCAATATCGTTCCAAAAAATACTTACTTCATTTTTTGCAATTATTTATACATACAAGGAACGTGTTTTTTTCGCCGTTTTTAGCATGATAATAATAATGGAAAATATTATACGGTGGTACGGTACCCTTCGTGTATGAGTCCGACACGCACTTAGCCGCTTTTTTTGACATTGTTGAAGGTGGACTAAATTCATGTTAATTAAATACTCTTTTGTTATGAACAAAGGAATATTTCATTAACCTTAATTTCAGTTTTCTTTCAATACAAAGAGACATAATTACTTTATCTGTTTAAATTCTTAACAAATGGCTCTGATTAGTTGATTCTCGGTCAAAAGACCAAATATTTGGAAGCCGACCGAAATTGTGAACAATTAATGAAAGGGAAACCAAATGGAAGGCATATTGTCGTGAATTGGCAATCAGTAGTCATTTAATAAATTTTGATAAATATTCACAAAGGTTTGGTTGAATTATTAGCATAATCAGCATTTATAATCTTCCCACTTCTGGGACACAGGCCTTCCTCTCTTCGAGAGGCAGTGTGCTATAACCTACCACGCGGGCCCACGTTTCCTCACGATGTTTTCCTTCACCGTTTTGAAAGCAGTGTTGATGAAACTATGTACACAAAATAAAGTGTCTGCCTAGGTTCGAACCCGCGACCCGGCCCGACCTCGTAAGTCGGGGCTGTTACCTCTGGGCCACCAATACTGGTTGGATTCTTACTATAATTAAATTAAAGTGAGGTATCGTAGGCCGCACCTGTACGCCAGTGGCAACCAAACCAGTAAAAGCTGGCCTCGTATTTTATTGAAACTTTGTACTACGCCAGGTCAGTTCAAGGTCAAAATGTAACTTCTGAAACGCAGTCTCTCAATGAAGCTTTCTCAGTCTTTAGTTTTTTTACTTAGTTGTTTTTAGACTGGAAGGTGAACTCTATTGAAGGATGCCTACCTAAAAATCACCCAATTTCTCACCGACGACGTAAAAATATCGCGACGGGATTTTGGATTTTCAGCTCTCGGTGTTGAACCGAGCATTGAGAATCGTACAGAGTCCATCCCAACGCGTCGAAAACACCCACTGTTGGATTTTCAACTATCGGCGCAAAGCAATGCAATGAAGATCCAGTGCGCGAAAATATCATGCCGCGATATTTTTACGTCCGTGTGAACGTCGATACATAAACTCACGCCTTCTTCCCGTGGGGGTAGGCAGGGGCTACGGAACGCCATCTGCTACGTTCCTTACATACTCCTTTTGCTTCTATTATCATCTGGTAATACACGTAGGCCGGTTGCGAGTACTACGCACCAGACATTTCTGAATAACATCACCAAAAGTTTACTAGGTGTAAAAGAAGTCAATAGCACTTTTTAACTTTTTTTTGGGCGCTTAAAATATTCATACCCCTGTACGTAATTGCTCTTAATTTCTCCCTCCATTATGCCGCAGATGGTTAAAAAGCAAAATAAACATACTTTGCACATTCACATAAAGCAGAACACTATCTTAAAAAAAACAATAACATCTAACAACCACCAAATTTTCCGCCCGATTTAACGAATAAACATTAAATATTTTATGGAACCAACAGACTCTCGCCCAATCGTAAAAAGACTTCATGCAAATAGAGATGTACCAACCTACCCCGCAATTACCAGTTTTTATGGAACTCAAAGGGGACTCTAGCGTGACATCGCTCTTGACCTATAAAATAAGTATTTCCTCTTTTACTCCAACAGTTTATGTTCGATGTGGAAAATGCTTTTAAGAGTTTTTTTTTTGGTGTTTCAGACAAAAACTGCGTTGTTAATGAAAGATAGCTCAGAGCATTGTACGAAAAATGTTGACGGATTTATTTTAAGTTGTTATCTACCCGGTCTAAGAGGATTGTGGGTAAGTAGTGGTCGCACGGGTCGATCAATCGGGTCGGGCAACGCTTGTTGAAGACGGTCCGTGAAGTGGCGACAATCCATTTCATATTGACCCCTTCGTGCCTCGGAAAACACGTTAAGCCTTTGTTTCCGGCTATCATTTGCAGAACAGTCGTTCCGGGAACTCAGAAACACGAAAGTGTGACAACCAGTCCTAACAAGGGGAATCGTGTTACCCAGTAACTCGTTTTCGGAGGTCAGGTAGACAGTCGCTCTATGTAGAATACTGGTATACATGTAAGACGGCACACGCATAGTTGGAAAACGGCAGATGAGGCACGTATATAGCATCGCACGCAAAAATACGACGTGAAGAAACCTCAGTAACAGCTCCGATATAAAACTTGAGGCAAAGGCTACCGCTGTATGATTTCTTACGGATGGTCTGCTCTTGCGACAACGGAAGCGAGTTTCCGTATAAAGCCTACCCTTTTAGCTAAGTAGTTTTAATAGTTTTGGTTTTTGTAAGTTTTGGTAAGTAAATCTCATTAGCACAGTATTATTATTATTCTGCCTCGTTGGTCTAGTGGTCGCAAGAGCTACTGCAGAGCATGAGGTCCTGGGTTCGATTCCCAGGTCGGGCAAAGTGTTATTGGGTTCTTCTATCTAGAATTTCTCAGTAGCAGATCGGAATCTGGATTTAAGGCCGGTTTTTATGGCAATAGGCTCGCCCCCTATTACATGGGACTTGAACATAACTGGCGAAATGTGGGTGTACTATAGGTAAACCTCTGCCTAACCCTTCTGGGATTACAGGCGTGATGTTATGTCATGTTATGTGTGTTACTATTATTGTGCATACAATTAAATATTCATGATTATGATACTCCACCAACGTTTATGACATAAATAATCAAGACACGGAATATTTATGATTAGTTACGAGTAACCATAAAATTGGATTACAATTTGCGAGGCCAAGGCTAAGACCGTGGACCGTGGCATTGCCACTTCAAGGCCTCGTTCACAGTCTCGAGCGATGCGACTTGCGTCAAGCGAAACGCGTGCGCGTCACCAGAGGGCCTAGACAAAGTAATATTGGGTTAGGCAAAACACTACTAGAAAAGCCAAAAAATGCATGGGGTTGACATAAGCTATCAAATTGTAGATAAAGAATCGGTCAGAAGAGATCGTCATTTGCCCAGGCCCTCTGTTTCCGTCAGCCGCTCTGCAAGTCGTGTCGCGGTGACACGTCGCATGCTATAAAGTTCTTGCAGTTATTTTACCTCTGAACTTGCATCACTTTTATAAATAAAGTGTTCTTTATACTCGTTACAATAAGGTTTCATTTGGGTTGTTGCAATATCACAGTGATCTATATTTGCGTTACAATAAGGTTGTAGTTGGGTTGCTGCGGCCAGAGTTAAAATAACTGTGAATGTCCGCAAACGACTTCTTTCATTTGTTTTCTCCGCAGTCGCTGTTACAAGACGCGTGTCGCGGGTTCCTCGTGGACACGGGGTAAGGCCATTTTTGCCGATGTCAGGGAGTGAGTGATTTGGGGGCATGATCTAGTTTAAGCTTTTATCTTTATTAAGTTATCGAGCTTACAACTTCACAGACACAAGACCCGTAAGATCTGTTGTATGGTTTTTGTGAGAAGAACTGTTTTACTTACTTTTCTCGTATATTTGGGTTTGCACATCCTCAATGAATGAGGAATAACGTGTAATGAATGCTCATTCAATGCACGTTACGTATTTTTACATTGTTTGCACATATATTTTGTATGTATGTATAATTTTTATACTAATACTATCTGTTGCCCGCGACTTCGCCCGTGATCCGAGATGAAAAATAGCCTTTGTCCTTATCCAGATCATGGTCTATCTGTGTGCCAAATTTCATTCAAATCCGATCTGCCATTTTGGCGTGAAAGCTTAACAAGTAAAAGATTAGTTTCATGGAACAAATTTGTTGGGATTTTTAACCTATTGGTTGATTTAGAAGAGTGTACATAGAGTTTCATGCCCGTTCTTCTTCATATCCTCTTAGCGTCATCTTTTCGATTGAACGACTCCTTGACAATTCAAAAGTGCCTGTAGTTGGTAAAATAGTTTTTTTTTTCATTTAAGTTCGAGCTCGTCCAGTGGTCTTGTTAAATGAAAAGTTATATGAGGTAATCCATTTGTAGCAATCAGTAGTTATTTTGCATATTAATGGCGTTCTGGAGGCGGTGGCTGGCAGCTGTCATTCATGGATCATTGACAGCCGTTACGGGTCGTCAGAAGCCTCAAAGTCTGACAAATCAATTAATCAAATCAAAAGTCATTTATTCAAATAAGTCTTAGAATAAGCACTTTTCGAACGTAAAAAGGAGCAAGGAGGTTAATAGTTGAACTCTTCCGTGGCTACTTTAAAAACCCTAAGTTTGGGTTTATATGATTTGTTTTGATGAGTTCATCATGGTGGACAGTGGAACTCTCGTGGCTACTAGTAATTACTTCAACTTTCGGGTCATACGACTTGTTTTGATGTGTCCAATAGATAAAACTTAGTGTTAACGGTATGATGATGGAGCCAGGAGGTAGTTAGTGGAACTCTTCAGCTACTAGTGAACCTCTTGATTTTGGGCCCATTTTATTCGTTAAGACAAGTTCAAGAGATTGGACGTGGTAATGAGGGTCTGATGATGGAGCTAAGAGGTGATAGTGGAACTATTTAGTGGCTCCTCGTAAACCGCCAAGTCCTAACTTCATTGACTTTAGACTTATCAACGGAACAAAGAATATACTGCACAAAAAAATATAACAAAGAAAAACATTTCTATTTAACCAACATATTTTTTCATTGGCTATGAAGTAAGCAACTGCTGATGTGCAAGAAATACCCCGAATACACGACTATGCTAAGAGAAAGGGTTTTGATTTTAACATATCAGTGTAATATCAGTACAATAACACCGCTAAAACAAAAACAATTAGAGCATCCTACGAAAAGAAATAATATTTTGTAAAAATCATTTCACGTTAAGTAAATCGCCATGACTAACATAACCCTCTCACTGTTAAAAAGTTATTAGAACGAATGGACAGCCAAGCCCCTAATTCTACGAGGTCTAATTCTACTAATAGACTTGCCTACTTGACTACTTGGTCAAAATGTATGGCTTGCCGATCCATTTAACTATTGCATGACACAAAATAGCCCATAGCAGTGTACATTTTGACCAAGATGTAAGGTTTGTTAGGTGATGCCTTGTAAAATTAGGGGCTCGGCTCTTCATTAGATCCGATTTTCTTTTTGCAATGAAAGCGTTATGTAAGTCTTGATTACCTACTTTACATGAATGGTTGGTAACATCATCATACGCAACCCGTTCCACGTGAGTTGTCCAGTTTTTTTAATGTTAATTTTACACCAAAAAAAAACGTTTCTTTAACGTTTTTGACACGTTGCTTCAATTCGTTTCTGGAACGCATAGAAGACGGGTAAGTTACAATTAATATTAAAATGGGCGGCCATTAAAACTTTTGTAATTTTTCTTTACTAATCTGCACTCATTTCTGCTTCCGGAACAAAAAGTTAATGCCTCTAACTCCAGCTCAAGTTGCTCAAGCTGTATTGCTTAAGAATCAATGGCGAACGCTCAGAAATTGCTCCAACTTTATAACTTCATGTTTTGTCAAGTCGTTAAAACTGTGCGAAGCAGAGGGGCGGGTCGTAGTTTTAGCTAGATCATTTGTTAGTATTTTATTATATTTTGTGTTTTACACAAACATTAATACTGTATGTATATTGATATTGTAGATTTATAGACCATTGTCTATTTGTTAAGCTTATGGTACTTGTTGACAGGCCTACACATTCCTCCCATACTATCAACACAAATTCGAAAACATTGTAAAAGTCAATTATTATTATTTGAATTTAGAAACGACCAATTGGAACCGTGCATTTCAAAAGTGTTGATGTAGGTTTTTGTGAAGTAAATTATTTTGATTTTCATTGCAACAGTTCAGGGTCCGGGTAATAAGCTTAGTTACGCCGAATTACGATTAGCATCGATTTATAAGTTTGAGGTTCGATTTCTAGGTTTGCAAAACAATGATGGATGCTACAATTCCTGTTGTGGAGACAATTAGGTAATGATTACCCAGAATTGTATTTGAGGATTGGATGCATAAATACCTTAGTTGCTGAGAGGAAGCTCCTGGTCTGCCATTGTACAATACAACGAGGGTTGACGGTGCTCGCCTGATATCCGCGGACTCGATTGTCACGCGCGGTCGACGTCGAAAAGCACACGAGGTTGAGGGTCCCCCGAGCGCTCATCACATGATTCGACTGTCACGCACAGTTTCGAGACATACACTGAAGCCTTGACACTTGACACATGGACATGTCAAATCCAATATGTCCTATGCGATGCGTGTGAGAAGGTCGTTGTTTCTCAGAGTGTCTCTTACGCGCAAACGTCGGGTAGTGTGTTGGAAAGGAACTGGGGTGGGACGTTTGCAGGCCTAGTCTCACCTTATCAATTCGTATTATCAACACGAAATAGGTAGAAATTACAATACACTGTAATCGAATTCAGAACAGCGCGACCAAAGCTGTAGACTGACAATAGAACATAATTACCTGTTAGCGGGGTGAGTAGGGATTGTTTAATTAATGCTTTAAAAGAGGTTTCAACATTGACCTCTTTATTTATAAACGTTGCTTGAAGATAAGCAGTGATTAGTAACTGTTAAGCCATACATTTTTGGCGTTTAAACGTCTCTTAACTTTAAGCAACGTTTATAAATAAACCCCAATATTATTATAGTTCGTTGCCAACAAACTTAATCGTTATTTATAGAACATAATCATAATAATTACCTTTACGGACGGTCTAAGTTCACCATATATACCTACCCATCAACAGTTGGTTGTTATTACAACAATTTAGGAAAATACGGAAATTTTATAAAAAGGTTTATCATGTCAGTTCACGGTCTCACTCCCTATCATAGCGTGTTAAACAATTAACATGTCACTTTAACATAACCAACATAGTTTGTACGTGTTAAGTGTTAACCATTTTAGCTTGGAACACGGCGGCTTCCAGAACTTTACTTCAAAATCTACATTTAAAAAGGAATTAGTTTTTAGTAGAAAATAATGCTTCTGGAAAAAAATTGGTCTGTACCTACTCCAATTTAAGATTATTAACAAGAGAAACAAGAACCATCTAACGTAAAATCTCGTACCACAAGGGGGGGCAAACATTTCACTACTTCTTCTTAGGTTCTATAACCGCTGATAGGTGTTCCGAATACAACCTGGTAAAGGTTGCGGATATCGACTGGATACAGAAAGCATTGGATCGATCGTTGTGGCGATGCTTGGGAAAGGCCATAGATATCCCAGGCTGGGCCTATGTCTAATCACACTTTGATCTGAAAAAAAAAATTGTCAGCTAGAAAATGGGCAATTTTCACAAAAACCTTTTTTTAATGCCAGTCAGTCCTGTTTCTTATTTCTGAATTTTCTAGTACTCAATCCTCCGTTGGTACCGTAGATGTTTTTAATCATTTAAATAAATAGTATGGATTGGCATCACAAAAGTTTTTTTGTGAAAATTACCTGTTTTTTTGCTAACTGTAGTTTTTTTTTTTTTATCTATAGATGCATATCTGAAAGAAATGTCTCAAGAAATTAAAGACAGTCTCCCAATAGCGTTTTCCTGTAGCTACAACGGCAAAGGTACCTGCTCTTACTGCACCGTCAAAAAAATCCAGCCTGTATAATGACAGACCAAGATACACTAGCTACCAACATGTAAGCAAATTATGTCGACAAAAGTAATTATTGTTACACGTGATAATTAACCCATTATTTATTCAACTCGCGTGATTTAAAGTACCAAATCGTTTTATCAATGTTCGTGGCATTGTTCTGTCTACTACAATTAATTTTGAGACTTTCTAAAGAAACTTGGGTCATAATACGTTTATATTAATTTCTTTTGATTGCTGTTAATTAGCTTGCCGTTTTGTTATTTAAGTGGATTGTGGAATAAAGGGGATATTAAATGGTCAATTAAACACTTGAAACAGTTACGTAATACATTACATAATTGTTCCAACAACAAATTAACACACTTGTTTGTTTGTTTGTTTGGCATCTCGCAGGTCAACCTATGCGCTTGTCGTCTGCTTAAGCGGACTTGCCTGTGGATTCCCTAATAAATTAAGGCCTCCAGCCAGGACTTAAACTTATATACTAACTAAAACTAAGCGACAACGCTAAGGGCACCCCCTGTGGGGTACGAACCTCGGCTTAGGGCGTCGCTGGAAGAGGGCAGCAATTGACTAGCTGGATCAGGATTGGTATTATTAACGGACGAATTTAAAGCTACAGGCTCAGCGGCGCGCGCTGGCTCGAGCAAGGGTCGGGAGGGGCGTCGATTTGGGCGTAGCGGCGGGCCTCGGCGGCGAGGGCGGTAGGACGGCGATCGGGTTTTGGGCTTATGTAGCGTGCTGGTGGCCTTACTACTCTCCTGAAGGAGGGTAGTGGCGTCGTCGGGGTCGATTAAAGTATGCCTTGGTCGGTTAATACTGCTAATGCGAGAGGGAGTGTAGCGGGCGGCCGCTGTAATCAGGGGGTTAGAATGTTTGATGCCGCAGTCGAAGAAACGCTTTGATAAGCGTTTCATGAACTGTTTTATGGTTGGCATTTTGAGGTCGACGTGAAGATCTATATTACGGACATAGAAGGGGGCACCCGTGACCCTTCTGAGGAAACGGTTTTGGAGGGTCTGCATCTTATGGAGATGACGTGGGTGAGCGTGCGCAAATACAACGCAGGCATAGGTCATGATGGGACGGATGACTGCGGTATAGATGCGGAGCTTGCATTTGAGGGACAGTTTGCTACGGGCTGTCAGTACGAATTGGAGCCTGCTAAGAGCGAAGGAGGCGCGCGCGCGAACCGCCTTAATATGAGCCTTAAAGGTAAGGTTCTCATCGAGGATCACGCCTAGGTATTTGGCTTGCTTCTCCCAAGGGATTGGCTTGCCGTACATAGTGATCGGGCTGGGAAATTAACACACCTCGACATTTTGCATTTTATAGCCATTCCATACATGTTCTTGAATAATAATAAAAAATGGTGCGTGATAAGAAAGCCCGATGATGCATAAACAGAATCAGTCTAAAATGTTCCCACTGATGAGAAACAGGCCTTCTCTCTATGAGAGGGCTGTAATCGAACACGCGGGACCAGTGCGGGTTGGTAAATGTCACAAGGCTCAATTTTTTTATTCAAGGACATGTCGGTTTTCGTCACGATGTTTTCCTTCACCATTTTGAGAGCAGTGGAGATGAAACTACGTACACATACGTGGGACGCTTATAAAATTTTGCGATAATAAAAATAAGTTTTCTATAGGTAAACAATTTTATTAAATCTTTACATTAATCACTAGCAGCAGCAAGCAGTTTTCGAAACACTTTTCCTGTCTGCCGTAGAACGTGGAGAGTTGTCGTGGTGGAGCAGTAGCCCGCGGAGCCCTGTGTTTGGTTGCTTGTTATTCACATCAAAGAAAACTTCTGACAAGCATTTGGTAGTATACCATTCAGCGTTGATGCTTCTTTGGTTCCGTAAAGGAATTGACACCAAGTAGCCAGTCAAATTGAAGAAGCTCGCGATCAAAATCTTCCCCCCGCTTCTGGATCGCTTCACTTTGATAGGCGTTGATTCTTTTGAAAACACCCAAACCGTTGACTGGCGCTTCGTTTCTGGATCGCTTTGATAAATCCAAAATGAATCACCTCTAATGATGTCGTAAACACGCCGAGATGAGCATGCTTCAAATTTGTTTATCACATCACGGCACAATTCCATCCGGGCCTGCTTCTGAGCATCGGTGAGTTTGTGCGGCACCCAACGTGAAACTATCCTCCTCGCACGAAGATGTACTTGTAAAATTTCGAGAAGGCTTCCCGATCGTTACTGGCCTATTGTCTTGGATTACATTTATCACTGCTAGCACGTTTTCTTCCGTACCACTTCTTTCTTCATCCCCCAAAGTTAGTCGACCGCGCTTGAATTCGTTATACCAACGATACACGGTTGCCTTGGAAGGGCCTTCATCCATGAATGCCATTTGAAGTCTATTGTACCATTCGTCCGGTTTCAGGCGACACTTGAAATCGTAAATAACCATAGCGCGAAAATGATCCCGGCGCAGATCCATTTAAATTAGCTTGCAAACAATGTGGAGGGAAATTTTGAAATTGGAACGTACCTATTTTTATTTACAAATAATCATATTTTCAAAATAGACTATAACTGGCCTGTCTCTCATACTTAAAAACTTTTTTACGCAATACTTTCTGAGTGGCCTGGTATATCTGGTCTTTAAAATATACTGTGACCTCTGAGTTTGTTTCGGCCTTTCTTATCAAAATAGTCAGGTGTGAAACGCCATTCACAACTAGTTTTAAAATATAATTGACGTGTGAAAGTGTTTGCACAAAACTACTAACAGAAATAAAATCATTTATCGTTTAATGAGAATAAATAAAGCAACGGCCTGAAAACGGAAATTTTTAAAATTATAAATTCTGGTTTTCTCAAAATGATCGGGGTCATTTTTTTCCATTTCCATTTCCCCTTTGCCTAAGGGTATAGATTAAGTCTACCCTACACAAATATCATAACCGTATCACTATTGGTCACTTCCTAAACAAAATCGCCAAGTCTCGTTTGTACGGAAAATCGTCAAACATGACGATAGGAAAATTGCATTGTCTCGGTCACTTATACCCGTGTGATCTTCTTCGTCGATCGTCTTTTATATTAGTTTCTTTAAGAATCTTTATTTTTAATTAAAAGTACTTGAAATTACACGGAAAGTAGAAGAAAACCACAAGAATAGGCCCCCAAAAGATCACATAAAGAACATCCTTACTATATACAGGGTGTCCAAGTCCAGTAAATAGCACGACATACTTCAGGGGGTGATAGCTTGGGTGCCAATACCTACCAAAACAACATAATATATTTTCAGCAAAATCTTACGGGTTTACAGTTTTACAAAAAAATCCGTTCGGGTTTCGTTCTCTGAAAATTGAAACAACAAATAGAATTTCTTGAAAACATTATGGTTTTGGAAATGGAAAAAAGACTTATCAATGATTAAAGTAACGACGAATTCACGAATCATTTGATGAAAAATGAATAAATTTTTCATTACGAGATGCTTAAAAACCTGTTTCGAGGTACAGATTTTTCGATATTTAGTATTTTTTTTGTAAAACTGTTAATACGAAAGATTGTACATAGAGTTCCCTCTCTATGTACTCTAATTACGATGGTCGGATTTAACCAAGCTGAAAAAAACAGGTATGAGAAAAAGTAGTTCTAACAGCATCATCTTTCTGCTCATCCTTTCATATAAACCACCGGTTTGTTAAATAAAAAGAAAAAAAAGTACTTTATAATATTACTTATAAAATATATATTTTACTTATTAAATATTCAAGACATACAATCATTGTATATAATTATTTTCCTTTTATTTTCTTATTGAATCCTTGATAATATTTTATTAAACTATAATTTATAACATAACATAACATAACATCACGCCTTGTTTCCCCGAAGGGTTAGGCAGAGGTGTACCTATAGTACACCCACATTTCGCCAGTTATGTTTAAGTCCCATGTAATAGGGGGCGAGCCTATCACTCGACGCTCGACTCTCGCCGCGGACGGACGTGTTTGTGCGCTCTCCCGCTCCAGTGTTGTGTTTCCTGTTCCTACTCGTCGCAACCACGTGACGTCATCATAGTCGCCCCGACTACTCCGATTAAAATAAAATCAAGCAATTGATTTTATTTTTAATCAATTAAAAAGTGCCTTTTTCAAGGCAAATCTCGTTTCTCTATCAGACGTTTTGTGAGTAGCTTCACTAGGCCCCTTCTGGGTAAAACCACAGTTTCGTGGTCCTCGGTTGAAACCTTACGGTGTCAACGAAGCCGAGTGGGGTGTTGACCCAATTCGCACCCGCCGAACCCCTTCAGGGCGAGGCAGTTAGTTGGACGGGTCCCAGGTAACCGGCCTTGGGGGATCTCCTAGTCGGCTCTGGTGACAGTTTTGCTTTCCAGCTACTCACCTAGTGTCTCTAGGGTGTGTCTACACCCTTCGCGCTAGACTGGTCAGGGCCCCGTTCGCACAATAAGACTGGCGACGGGTATACAAGCTTAGGGCTCACCATTAGGTACACACCTCCCTGTCTGCACCCGACAGGGAGGGAACTCATCCCCGGGCCAATCCACCCGGGGAGTTAGGTATAGGGTTTAGGCTACGTAGGGAAGTTTCTCTTTCCACCATTCCTTCCCTAATATAGTTCCCGCTCCGATCATGGAGGACGCCGTCCTCTTGGCGTTCCTCAAAGAGGTCCTATTAAAGGACCCCGAGTTTTTGGCGAAATATGGCGCCAAAATACGCCAAGTTTCCAGTCCCGCTCCGTCTCAAGGCGCACTCGCTAACTTCAGCGACGCGCTTGAGAGCCCGCTATCGCCACCTGCATACGAACAAGGCATTCCGCCCTTTGTTCCGCACAACAATGTTCCGGCTAATATCTCTGCCCCCATTGTCTCACCCTCTATTGTACCGGCAGATAATACTCCGGCCGCTAATCCGGCCCCTATTGTCTCGCCCGCCTTTGTTCCGGCCGCCATTGTCACGGCCGCCATTGTTCCGGCCGCCATTGTCTCAGAGACAACGCAGCTGCGCGCCGCAGCGGCAATAAACACGACTCGCCCGGAGAGCATGGACACGTCAGTCCCACTCTCCGAGGAAGAAGCCCGCACCTCCTCCTCCAGCGATGACGACTTCCAAGTCGTGGTCAAAGGAGGCAAGAGGAAGGCGGCTAAATCCTCCGCCCCCGCTGGCCCGGTCACCAAGGCCCAGAAAAAACAGGACGACATACCGTCCAGCTCCACTTCCGCCCCTAGTCCG
Organism: Dasypolia templi; assembly: GCA_963555695.1. Classification (NCBI taxonomy): domain Eukaryota; kingdom Metazoa; phylum Arthropoda; class Insecta; order Lepidoptera; family Noctuidae; genus Dasypolia; species Dasypolia templi. Next base: position 7,626,445 of record OY743158.1, read on the forward strand.
CGGGCCAGTCGCCCCGCCAGCCCTGTGGCTTGCCCACCCGCTCCTACCGCGAGGAAGCAGAAGCCCCCTCCCCCGATATACGTCCAGGAAAAGTCCAAATGGACTGAAATTTCCAAGATGTGTGTTGATCGCAAGATCAACTACACCAACGCCCGATCCACCCTCCAGGGGATCAAAGTTACCGTCCCCTCGTCTACGGACTTTAGGGATCTCTCCCGCGCCCTACGTGAAAGGAACTACTCCTTTCACACTTACTCCCTTCCGGTGGAAACCCCTACTCGCGTCGTAATAAGGCGCGTCCCTCAAGAAATCTCCACCGAGGAGATTAAGAGCGACCTCATCGCTCAAGGAATCCCAGTGTCCGCCGTCCATCGCTTGCACAAAGCGAGGCAGGGCCTTGTCTATGACATGGTCCTAGTCATCTGTGACCCCACTGAAGGGCACCACCCGATTTTTAAAGTTAAGTCGGTGTGTTCGCTCTCAGGCATCTCAATAGAGAAGCCTTACAGAGCTCAACTAATTGGACAGTGTCATCGCTGCCAATTATATGGTCACTCGCAGTCCAACTGCTATGCCACCCCTAGATGCGTCAAGTGTCTAGGTGAGCATGGCACCGCCGACTGCACCCGCCCTAAAGATAGGGAACTATGTTTAGAGCCTCCCAGCTGTGTACTCTGCGGCCAATCGGGACACCCGGCAAATTACCGGGGCTGTCCTAAGGCCCCGAAGTCCTCCTCTCCCAAACTCGCGAAACGCGCGAGCGACCGCCAGCACAGGGAAAGCCCCTGGGGAAAGCCTCCTTCCGCGCTGATGCCGGAGCGGCTCAGTCCGCAGAGGCCGTCTCCCTGGGCTAACCTTAACCACCTGAAGGCTCCCGCAGCGTCGGTGCCATCAAAACCCGCGCAATCCGCGCAACTTCCAGCGCTGATGGCTACCGCCATCCCAGCGCCTTTGGTAGCCCCCGCGGCCCCTTCGGCCTCTCCAGCAAAACCTCAGGGAACCCAGGGCCGAAACAGCGCCCAAATTATACTAAGTACATACGCGGCTCTCTTCACCACCGCCGCGGACAAAATGGCGGAAGAAATCGTTGCTGCAAACGGCAACGCACTCCGCCTTATGGAAATCCTCAGCGCGTATCCCGAGATCGCGCAAGTTCTACACTCACTCAAATATTAATTCTCAATGGATAATACGAGAGTAAATAGTAACAAACCCCGATCCCTTAAATTAGGCTTTTTCAACGCAAATGGCGTTACAGGTCAACGCGATGAGATCGCCACTTTCCTCCGCGACCATCAGCTTGACATCCTCCTCATACAGGAAACCTTTTTAAAACCACATCACCGAAACCCGAATATTGCCAACTTTAAACTAGTTCGCAATGACAGGTCTCGATGTCACAAGGGTGGCACACTCATATACTTTAGGAAATCTTTGTATTGTATCCCTATAGACCCACCTCCTCTCTTCTCCCATCTGGAGACCTCTATCTGTCGGCTCGGCATGACCGGCCACCAACCGATCACCATCATCTCCGCTTATATCCCACCCGACAATGGTCCGGAGGATCCCATCTCGCTCCAAAAGGATTTCACTGCCCTCTTCGGTATGAGTGACTCCGTCATCTTGGCGGGGGATCTTAATGCCAAGCACCCGGCGTGGAATAGTAGCACAACCTCAACCAGAGGTAGGTTAGTTTTCAAGTTAGGCGAATCCCTTAACTTTGACGTCATCGCTCCAATGAGCCCGACTCACTTCCCAGGTAATCCTAATCACCTTCCCGATGTTCTCGATGTAGCGCTGCTCAAGAATGTGAACCTCCGTTTGCAATCGATTGAGACGTTCCACGAGCTAAATTCTGACCACCGCCCTGTAGTCATGCATCTTGCACCCTACTCGGGCCCGTTCGACCCCAACCGCCCCCCTCAGACCCAGACGATAACCGACTGGAGGAAAGTAAGCGAAAGACTGAAATCCACCACGTCGCCTCACTTAGACACCATCCCCGATCACTTAGTGTCAGTCGCCGACACGACGGCCGCAATCGACTCGTTTACAGAGCACGTACAATCCGTATTGACGGATTGTTCACGGGAAGTTCCGGTGATGGAAGACCATCGCTGGAAACTACCTACTGACGTACGTGACCTGATAACCGAGAAGAACGCGGCCATCCGTGCCTACGACTCCTTCCCTTGTGACGCGAACAAAGCCCACATGCGCCATTTACAGCGTGCTGTAAAGAAACGCATAGGGGAGGTTCGCTCTGAGGGCTGGAACAAGATGCTCAGCGAACTCGAGCCCACTCATCAAGCCTTCTGGCAATTACAGAGGAAATTGCGTTCCTCAGAAGAGGTCTCTATGCCTCCTCTCATCCGCCTCGACAATAGTGTCGCTTTCGACAGTCCCGATAAGGCTGAATGTCTTGCCGACAGCCTAGAGTCCCAATGTTCTCCCAGCTCCCAACCAGTAGACCAAGCTCACCTGAACAAGGTCGACGCTGAAGTCGAACGAAGAGCCTCCCTCCCTCCCGTCGAAGACCCTGATGATCCTCTGCCTCCCGTCACTCCAGACGAAGTGCACGACATCATTAAAGGGCTCCACGCTCGTAAGGCCCCCGGTTCGGATGGTATTACCAATAAGGTATACAAACTCCTTCCTGCCCCGCTAATAATGCTTATGACCGCCATCTTCAATGGCGCCTTGAGCAACAACATCTTCCCACAAGCATGGAAAGAAGCCACCGTCATCGGTATCCCAAAGCCAGGCAAGCCAAAGTCTGAGCCCTCCAGCTACCGCCCTATTAGCTTACTCAATGTCCTCGGCAAAATCTACGACAGGCTTATTTATAAGCGTCTCAAAGACTACGCCGAAGCAAAGAGCCTCATACCCAACGAGCAGTTTGGATTCCGTAGCCAACACTCGGGCACCCAACAGGTCCACCGTATCGTAGAGCACTTATGCGCTGGTCTGCAGCGTAACGCGACGACGGGTGTGCTATTCTTCGACATAGCGAAAGCCTTCGACAAAGTCTGGCACAACGGCTTGATATACAAGCTCTACCAACTAGGAGTGCCAGATCGTCTCGTGCTCATCTTACGAGACTTTTTGTCGAACCGGACCTTTCGCTATCGCGTCGAGGGAGCACTCTCGTCCCCTCATCCTATTCGCGCCGGTGTCCCTCAGGGTTCCGTACTATCTCCTCTCGCCTTCACGCTGTTCACTAGCGATATCCCAAAAAGTAAAAAGGCTCAGTTGGCTCTCTTCGCCGACGACACTGCCGTTTACTATACCGGTCACTGTCCCAACGCTATAGCTCGTACTCTCCAAACCTCCGCAAACGTCTTAGGCGCTTGGTTCCGGAAATGGAGAATCGAGGTCAACCCCGATAAGAGTCAGGCGGTTCTCTTCTCGAGACGTCGTCGACTCCCTCCCCCACTTCCCAGCCCGATCACTATGTACGGCAAGCCAATCCCTTGGGAGAAGCAAGCCAAATACCTAGGCGTGATCCTCGATGAGAACCTTACCTTTAAGGCTCATATTAAGGCGGTTCGCGCGCGCGCCTCCTTCGCTCTTAGCAGGCTGCAATTCGTACTGACAGCCCGTAGTAAACTGTCCCTCAAATGCAAGCTCCGCATCTATACCGCAGTCATCCGTCCCATCATGACCTATGCCTGCGTTGTATTTGCGCACGCTCACCCACGTCATCTCCATAAGATGCAGACCCTCCAAAACCGTTTCCTCAGAAGGGTCACGGGTGCCCCCTTCTATGTCCGTAATATAGATCTTCACGTCGACCTCAAAATGCCAACCATAAAACAGTTCATGAAACGCTTATCAAAGCGTTTCTTCGACTGCGGCATCAAACATTCTAACCCCCTGATTACAGCGGCCGCCCGCTACACTCCCTCTCGCATTAGCAGTATTCGCCGACCAAGGCATACTTTAATCGACCCCGACGACGCCACTACCCTCCTCCAGGAGAGTAGTAAGGCCACTAGCACGCTACATAAGCCTTAAACCCGATCGCCGTCCTACCGCCCTCGCCGCCGAGGCCCGCCGCGACGCCCAAATCGACGCCCCTCCCGACCCTTGCTCGAGCCAGCCCGCGCCGCTGAGCCTGTAGCTTTAAATTCGTCCCTAATTAATACCAATCCTGATCCAGCTAGTCATTTGCTGCCCTCTTCCAGCGACGCCCTAAGCCGAGGTTCGTACCCCACAGGGGGTGCCCTTAGCGTTGTCGCTTAGTTTTAGTTAGTATATAAGTTTAAGTCCTGGCTGGAGGCCTTAATTTATTAGGGAATCCACAGGCAAGTCCGCTTAAGCAGACGACAACCGCATAGGTTGACCTGCGAGATGCCAAACAAACAAACAAAAAAAAGGCGAGCCTATTGCCATCTACCGGGCACAAATCCAGACTTCGGGCTGATACTGAGAAGTTCCAGATAGAAAAACCCAATAACACGTTGCCCGACCTGGGAATCGAACCCAGGACCTCATGCTCAGCAGTAGCGATTGCGACCACTAGACCAACGAGGCAGTTATAATTTATAATGTATTAAAAAGCTAGTACAGAAACAAAGCACTGGTTTCTTGCATCGGCCTTGCTACCACAATATGCTCATAATATGAGAGACTGTCCGTGTTTCCACGGGGCAATTAAAATAATATTCTAATATGGCATTTCGACCCTACAGCCTCGTAGCTACTGCGATATACGTGTAATTAGATTAGCCTCCTATTTGCATAGATTGAATTCAGGCAAGAATCCAAAAAAAACGCAAAAATAGCTAATAAATCCCACGTTAGCCGTTGAACAAAAACATTGGTATGAAAAAACGACAAATATGATATTTTACATGACAATTTGAAACTGTTGTTCCATTATCCGTTTCATGTTTTCAATACCGTTATAACACAAAATAGTTTATAAAATTTTATGTACGGTACGTTTACATTGTAGGTAGTTTTCATGTTTCGTTTTATGTATTTATCAAGAAGTAAGTTTAAAAGAAGGAAACCCGCCAAGAAAAAATGTACGTAGGTGTAAGGAGGTAAATCATAAGTGCCGATTGGAATGTATCCATGCAATTCGCGAAAATCGTTCCGTTCGGAAACTGCACCATAACTTATTTATAAATAAATTAAAATCATTAATAACTTTTAATTCCCACCACCTAGTAACTCAATATGTGTCATATATTTACGACCGGATACTGTAATACAGAACTCTGTTCTACCCTTCGGGGAATTCAGGCGTGATGTCAATTTGTTCTATACAGACTTTTAAACTTTCTAAAGTTAGGTCAGCAGTGCAGAATTTTGCTTTAACTTTTCAAGCAAACTTTCCATACATGATGTTATCATTCAATTTGCTTCTCAAAGATAAGTTTCCTCTTGATATTCCTTTCTTAGTTTTCAAAGTGGCTCTAAGATATAAGTAAGTCCTCGTCTATGGTGAGGAGATTGCGCGGATGCTGAAGCGGAGGCAAAATATCAAATATTATTAAGAAACGACCGTTTGAGATTACTATGGTGGGCGGATTTCAGCCACCAAGATATTGTTTACCTGGCACCTCAGTTGGATACGATTAGAACTAATACACTTTAAACTCAACGTGAGTTCTATCACAGTAATTTGCCTCTTTTGCATCAACGTCAAAATAACAGAGATCTTTATAGTCATTACAATAAGGTTGCTGTTAGGTTTCTGCTTTCAGAGCAAAAATATCTGTTAACAAACTGTTGGCGAGTCTTGTTTTTGTGGTAGCGTCTTTAGCCTCTACTGTTTATTGCGCCCTAAAACAACTTGCGATATGTTGTGGTCAAATAATCGCGCCCGCTACTACCCTATTCATCAACCTGGACGAAGCCTTAAAGTTTGGTGTGTGAAACGAGACTGCGAAGCTATTGTTTCACCTTCTTCGTGAAGTGAGGAGTCAGAAAGTTTTTGGCGTTTCTGGCTACGTTTTATCTTGTTCGTTATATTTTTCATGGTTGAAGATAATATAACTGGTATAAATAAAACCTAATTGTTTGTTTTTTTTTTATTTCATTCAAATATTGGTTTAACTATATTTCTATTATTTAGTATTCCTGGGTTTGGTCGGCCAAAGTATTATTGAGTTTTTCTGTCTGGAATTTCTCAGTAGCAGCCCGGAGTCTGGATATCTGCCCGGTTGATGGCAATAGGCTCGCCCACTATTACATTACTACTATTTCTGGAATTACAGGCGTGATGTTATGTTATGTCTATTCTTTTTCATTTTTCTTCTTTTTACTCGATCAGCCTTCTCCAATTATTTTATTCGGGCTAAAATTAACAAAAAATACATTAAGCGTCTACTTCGTTCAAAGAACGATAATAACTATAACCAAACTTTGAGAAAAACATAACGTACCCAAATGTAATGCGGCTTCCAGAATAAGAAATAATAGGTATATATGCTGAAGTAGAACATCCTCCAGGAAAATCCAATATCTTACAGATTCATTACATCTGCGCTGGGTTCATATATTCTTTAAGTGTTTTCAGTTTCGTAGATACATACACGTACTTACGTACGTTTCGTTTATTGGTGCATCTGTGTTTGTATTTCTGTGTCTGAGCGTATTCAAAATTGCATCATTTATCGTCTTATGAGCATTAGAAGTGTTGTCAATTTGGTCATCAGCTTCATAATCATTGACAGCCTTGTTCTACTTACTGCTGAGTAAGAATCGCCTCTAGTTTGGGACTCAGCAGGATCACGAATAACTCTTCCATGCATGTTGATATCACAGGGTGTGAAAAACCCCATAACATAGTCGTCAACTACGCATTCTATAAATGAAACTGAGATAAATATAAAGATTAATTTATTTGTACAAACATGTGTGACAAGATACATAGATATGCACATATGAATGAGTTTACTATTGCTGGTTCAACATATTTTGCAAGTAACATAGCACAAAAATAATTTCAGGGAGACGAATTTTATTTTTGGTGTGAATCGCCGTTTACGGTAGGCCGCAACGAAACTCACACACACATTTTGACTTTCAGTATCTCCGTAACCAAGAGATTCTCAGGTATAGACCAAATAAAAAAAAAACACTATGACGGGGAGTATAATTGACTCTTGGCTACGTCAAGTGGGTTTTTTATACTTGTTATTGCGTTTGGTTAAACAAGGGACATCGATACTCATGAAAATTAACCACTTTAACTGTTTTTTTTTAGTAAAAGCCACTGAATTTATAAATATTTATACTTCGGTAAATAATCTTGGACTTGGACGCTTTTGCGAAAATAATGACTATTATTCACTAATCAAAAATACCGGCCAAGTGAGAGTCGGAATCGCGCACCAAGGGTTCCGTACAAACCTGTAGGTATATAAGTAAAAGTTCACACGCGTTCATGAGGAAAGGGGTAGTAAGTTCAAAGTTATGTAAAATATTTTTACATATTTTTTTTTTAACTAAAAATTTACGTTGATTTATGACGTTGCTTCGTATCAAATTTCTAGATTCTGAGTTCACGGGAAGTAGGTTTTGAATCCCTTGCGAGTGTCTTTTGATTGCGTTGGCTTATAAGTTTGATTTTTTCACAGCTCTAAAGGACCTAGACCTGAGTATTTGATATAAATTCCAGCTTGATACCTCCACGCGTTCCTGAGAAAAAGGATTTAGACAGACATACAGACGGACGGACAACAAAGTGATCCTGTAAGGGTTTCGTTTTTTCCTTTCGAGGTACGGAACCCTAAAAACGATATTGTTTGTATACCAACCACTTACATATTTATATAAGCATTACCTACTAGATTGTTTAGGTACTGCGAGCATCTGTTTCTAATTTGTTTTAATTTGTCTGCCTCGTTGGTCTAGTGGTCGCAATCGCTACTGCTGAGCAAGAGGTCCTGGGTTCGATTCCCAGGTCGGGCAACGTGTTATTGGGTTTTTCTATCTGGAATTTCTCAGTAGCAGCCCGGAGTCTGGATTTGTGCCCGGTTGATGGCAATAGGCTCGCCCCCTATTACATGGGACTTAAGCATAACTGGCGAAATGTGGGTGTACTATAGGTGCACCTCTGCCCAACCCTTCGGGGAAACAAGGCGTGATGTTATGTTATGTTTGCTACTTTCACGCCATCCTCATCAAACCTTTTAAAAGTGCCAACTGAATAACTAACCAATGACACATGAAACGTGTAAAACAATTCTTCAAGCATATTAAATAATCATCAATTTTTGTATTTCCTTAAAAACAGAACTCATCATACGACGTAAATCATCGTCATGAAAACATGACAGTCAATTAATGGATGTAACCAATTTGCGCGAACAGTTCACGAACGATGTTATATGATCTATGTATAGGTGTCCTATACATAGCGTATGTAACTAAGTTTTGATATACGATTTTTATTATAAACTAACGTGAACGAATCTAGATTATATACATATGTCTTAGTTTACCAGTTTTTTAGATAGCCATCTTTCAGTAGCACTTTTTGTTCCATTTATTTTTTGTCAACGCCTTTGCAGATAATAACGTCCGAATCCTGTTAAGCATTTTCATGGTGTTTTGCGTTAACTCGTTCTTACTCCTAAATTTCATCGAATAGTCTTGAAATTGGTATTCTCACAATCTATGCGACCACTTTTAGGTATCACTCTGCCAAATGACTAACTAAACCCACCATGATCAATTTTCCAAAATCCTTATTATCTCTTCTCTTCGCTTTTAACCGAATACCAATCTCGAGATAACTAATACAATGTGGAGCAACAATACGACAATAAATGAAAACACTCGTAATATCATGCATAAGAGTATTTTAAAACTTTCAAAAAAAGTGAAATTGTCAAACAAACTTTTTTGCAGTGTTAGGCCCGACTATGGGTTTTACCCATCTTTGTCACCAGACTGGAAACATCATAAAAACACACAAAGTTTTATTTACTGTCGTATTCTCGTCTCTCATCATGTATAAACACAATTCATCCTGAAATTTTTGTGGTTTTTTCGATCGACATGAAAAAATTAAAATTAAATTAATCTAAAATGGCAGACTCGTAATTATGAAAAACAAAGCTCTGAACATTTACGACTCGCTCTTCACTTTGTCTACAGCGCGCGGCGGCGCGTGTTTTTCAAGAAGTACCTGCATTAAGTCTAGTGGATTACTATGGATTCTCACGATTTCGATTTTATGCATATTTTTAATATTTGAAAACAATTTAATTATTTTATTGTCCTTGATTCGATAGTACTACTACTGAGGGCAAATCGTTCTGCCGAGGGAAAACAACAATTCAAACAACATTATGTTTTTTTTTTGCGTTTTTGAATAAAATAACATAAGAAGCATACAAAAAACAACATTGCCAACAAAAAAGTTTGATAAACTAAAAGGTAATAGTAGATAACCATAAGGCCTTTTTTTGGGTGAGAAATCATCAAGTGACTTCTACCGCTCCGGGCGGAGCCGGAGGGCGTTTCAGACTTTGACTGACTAAAACCTACCCGTGTTCCTTCAGTTGCCTGTGCCAGGGGCCAAGGTATCTCTTTCGAACAACCCACGATCCTGGCAGGCATCGGCCCTAGCGGACCCTGTCACTGAGTGCTGACATCTCTTTGAGGCGCGCGTGGAAAAAGACGCGCCGTCGACCCGGGCCTGGTCCTTACCGGACGGCGTGCTACCCATTGCTCGCCGTCCGCAAGCCCGCGCCTACGGTGGCCGGGAATCTGCTGGCGATTCCCGACGCCCAGGGCATCTCCTCCGGCGACTAGGGTCATGAGGGTACAAGGTTTGCTTATATCTCACGCACTCCACTCCTCCTTCGCGAGCATTACTGCTTCGTGGAAGGAGGTGACGGCTTCCCATTCACTTTCGCTCCGTACCATGGCCTGGCCTCCGCGAGGACACGGCGGTGCTCTGCCTAAGAGCTGGGCAGACCTACAATGTATGCTCCACCGTGTCATATGGGCGATCCACATAATGGTGAGACCCAGGCGTTTCGTCCCGCCTTATGAAGACCTTTATTTTAATTTAATTTGACTTAAAGTAAAATGTATCATATTTTTATTATTGTTTGAATACCTAGATTTTTGAATGACTAAGAAAGTTTTTATCTAGTTTTAAGCCATAATAATGAACACGTGAATCGAGTATCTTCCCCTTAACAAATTGATTAAGAAAGACGTTATTTGACTATTTCTTTATTTATTAGTTACTAAGCAGCTTAAGTTATATTTAAATTACTTATTAGCTAATACGCCATGAGGCCTAAGCTAAGCAAAAGACTTGCGGGTCCTCAAAACGTTCCAGTGACTTTTACTGTAACCAAATACATATTATTATGTATGGGTACCTATTCTTTCTAAATCGAACGTAACAGTCGCGGAAATAAATAACGCGAGGGAATCAAACGAGACGCGGCGCATCTCAACGCCAATAACTGCGCCGGAAATCGATTGTTACTGGTACTGTACGCAGAACAGACTAAGTATTGGAATTATGTTTCTGTTTCCAAAGAAGTTTCTAATCTTCGAGGAATATAAGAGGGATTTTGTTTATTTAATCGTGTGGAAATTACATCCGAATTATGCCGTGTCTTTAATATTTAGTATCATTGCAGAAAAGCTTATAGGCAATCATAAACTGGAAGATAATAAAGAAAAATGCTGTTGTTACGAAAGCAATAATTACGAAAATTTAAATCGGTTACTAACGGACCATAATAAAATCCTATCATATTTTAGGTCCATAACAAAGTGAGAAAGCCGAGGGCGACTTTGTCGAACTTTGCTTGAGAACCTTTTCGAACAATAAAAACTTAGTCAAAGACCAAGAACTTAGGAAGGTCTTAAGACTTACCAAAAACAGTACCTAACTATATACAGGAAATCAAACAAACCAATGATCCTGTAGGGTCATCCTCACTTTACAATTCTAATAATGTAAAAGTTAGATCTACCCTCGAATTTTATTCAACATACAATGTTAAAAGGGATACCATTGATAGCTGATATCTACATGTTGTCCAAATGTATCATTTTATATTTAGTTTAAGATTTTGTTTCAGAACATATGATCTAAAAAATATTAAAATTATATATTCCTTGCGAAAACTGTTAAAGGATAAAGGACAGGACAGTTACATATAACAGTTTGTCTTTTTTTATCCTCCACCAATGTCCCGTATTAAAATGTGTCAAATTGCAAATGTTTAACAAACAACTTCTCATATGTCGAAGAATTTGATGAAAAATCATACCAACGCGGTATCGTGTTACCTGGCAAACTGGGTTGTGGTAGTCAGACAAGCAATCGCTCCATGTTTGTAATCAGCCTTATGTGTTCCCACTGCTGGAACACAGGCCTCCTCTCTGTGAAAGGGAGTGGGCCGTAGTCCATCACGCGGGCCTAGTGCGGGTTGGTAAATGTCACAAGTCTTCGAATTTTTGGTTCTAAGACTTGCCGGTTTCCTCACGATGTTTTCCTTCACCGTTTTGAGAGCAGTGGTGATGAAGTAATTTACACAAAGCAAAGCACCTGTCTGGGTTCGAACCTACGACCAACCACTCGTAAGTCGCGGCCGTTACCACTGGACCTCCACTGCTCTCACCGCAACATGTTAAGCCGGCCCCAACATAGCTGAGATAAAGCCAGGAAGATTTCTTAGACGTCAAATATGCGGTGAAGGAAATTAACGATAACCTCAAGTGTTTCTAAATAATTGAATTAAAATTGTCTCTGCTATCTCTACGCCAGTGTCTCTGTCTTGTAGTTATTACCACTTGTAATTTCCATAAAGTTGCATTTCCTTCCAACGGAGAGGCGTCCAGATTGAATTTGTTCGTTCATCCGTGAATTATTTATATTTGTCAATTTTAATTTTAGTCGTCAGTTGTTTTAATAAACCGGGCTAAGTTGAAGAGGTTGTTGACTGATTCCAATAGCTTTTTGCCTTTGAATAGTTACTTAATTACACTGCGGTTTTAACCGTAAAAGACGTGGTTGATGTGGGGATGTTTGGGGAGGCCTGTATACGGCACGTGACGGCAAACTGATGAAAATGGGGACTTCAGAGATGTCGTTGGAAGTTTATAGATATTGAGCTTGAATGAAAGGCATTTCATTCTTTATAAGGTGTCGGAAGTTTACAGCTGATTTACAAGTCTCATGATGATTCTAAGGTTTGATGAACTTTATAAATATGATGATGATCGTAATGAATAGCGGGGTATGGGGAGAACAGCAATAACATCCAGCTGACCTAATGGTCAACCTCGAACGAGGCTCTGACGTCCGAGCAATGGCGGTATAACCATACACCTATCAGAAGAGGCCAGCCAATCAGAAGAGGCTACAGCGGCCTAGGAAATTAAATAACCACTTAAAACCGTGGTGCAGAGGGCAAGGGGAAACCACTGCACAATTTTCCAAGAAAACCACATGACAAGTAATAATAAGTTAAGGGCACCATCGTGATTCCGGGTTGCATGAAGGGAAATATGCTACCGGGCACGCCGCTATGAACCACCAGTCTCGGCACAGGTCAAAATAGTACCGATCAGAGAAAACATCTTAGAGTGGGTACTTGGAATGTCAGAGGTTGCTTAAGACCCGGCTAGTTGGAAATTGTGGAAAGGGAGATGCAAAGGTGCAAAATTGACGTTCTTGGGCTGAGCAAAGTGCATAAAAGAGGTAACGGACACCTAAAGTGTCGAGACACGAGTAACGGGAATATCATGTACTAAACAAGGGGTGAAGAACATAGCGCCAACGGAGTGGCCTTCAACGTGTCAAAAAGAAACTGTGTGTAGTATCAAAGGCTATAAATCTCCAAATTTACGGATTATTGCCATCAAACTTAATGCGTGCCCTGTGCCGGTTATTTTTCCTGCGTCATGTTTGTGAACGGACGCCGAAAGTTGGGACTGGTCATCTCTTAGCTGCCACGGCTTTCTTTCATAATATTTTTTTGCATTGTTTTAATTTTATTTAAGTAACAGTGTTAAATGACCTTCGTACACGTGGACTAACACTACAATATTTCTCATAATTCCTCATCAAACGTTGAAAGAAAATCACACTTGACTGTTAGTTTCATGAACACGAACAGGAGTCACTCGAGACCAATAGTGGTTATTGCGGCGATTGTACATGCCGTTATAGCTGAAGTTGGTTTCGTCAGACCATACAATGTAACTCAAAAAATTAGCGTTACGGTAAATTTCTCTCAGCATATTTTGACAAAATTGCAATCGTCTCTTACAATCCCCAGGATGCAATTTATGCACCTACCGACCTTCACGATAACATTTATACTTATACTTTTTCAGCACTTAATAACGCGAGTGTGGGTTGTTCCTAATTCTTCGGCAGCATCTTTGCTTGAAGCCTTCGGAAATGATTCAAAGGATGTAAATCATTTTGATCAAAATCTAAATAGTTCTGCTGGAGAGTTTTTCGCATAAAAAGTGTATAGGTTAATGGTCACAAAAGTTCCTGGCCCAGCCAATTGTGACGATGACCCCAGCGGGGATGCATGCTGTAAGGTGACGGTCGGCGGATGGTATCGCCAGACCAGTAGTAACGAGATCGATGCGGTCACGCGGGTAAAATATGTCCCCGGCGCAGAGCACGTTGCCCGGATTTTTTGGAAGGTAGTGGCCCAGATCTCAGCGTCTGGATGACGCTGATTTCACCGGACTAAGTTACTATAGTATTTCATCACCGAATAAGCCGGTACTTTGGACCCAGTATGGGGATTACGAAAACACAGATTTTAATAAGGTTGAGTCAATAAAACTGTTGCCTGCTTTAGGCCTTCAAGTTGGCGGAGACCACGTCTGTAAGGTCACAGGTGATGCAGGATCAAGTGAACGTACGTCTTCGCCCGGAGCAAGATTTCGAATGTCAGGTCACCGCGAGTGAAATGACCGACGGCGACGGCGGTGTCGTGCGCGTTGATATAGGTCCTCTTCATGCGTTCGGATATGCCAATCGCGCGCATCAGACAGCTAATTGATGTTATTTAGTAACCTAGGACGTCCCTAATACTATTAAATCTGTGACTTGTCATTTTATTGTTGTGATTTGTTGTTTTAATAATAGTAACGATACAACATTACAATCCTTCATGGGGTACTGTTTAAAATGATACAATCAAATACCTCTTCACGTACTCCAACAGAATGAAACGAAGTTTAAAATTTGTATCAAACGCATATGCAGCAAAGCATGTTATAAGTTGGGGGATTACATTGCTGACAAAAATGCTTGTCTCAATACGGGTTCTGCCCCACAAGGGCGCATAAACTAAATAATTAGCATTCTAAAATATTGTTGGAGCTGCTGAAGATTGTAAATACCATCTTTTCTCTGTTTAAATTCAATCATATAGTATTGTATCATTGCAAAGCACTATGTACCTACTATAAAGCAACTATTTACTGTGTGCGTCTTGAATGTGCCCTGGCGGTTGAGAGTATGTCACGCGCACCCAAATGTCTTCGCTGGTGGTGGCGTGTATGTTGAATCATTAAGTTCCCTTCAAATTGGTTGAGCTGAATGCTATTTGTATCCATATTTGCTATTTGTATGCATATTTGTATCCATACGTCATGTTCGTTAACGGGCGCCGTCAGTGGGGACTGGTCATCTCTTGGCTGCCACGGCTTATTTTAATTTCCGAATAGTTTTTTTGTTATATCTGTTTTTTATTACGGATGGTCGCCTTTAACGTGCACGTCTTTCGACATCATTCTCACATATATAATTTCAATATGACTTATGTAACAAATTTTGTGTAACAATTTTATTTAAATGAGTGGCCATGGAGTTTCTTGCCCTTTCTTCTCCATAGGTACCTACTACACTTTGGGATGGGCAACTAGCTTCATCTTTCTGACCGACCGACCCCTTGACATTTTAAAAAGTGCCTGTAATTGGTTTATTTGAAATAATTGCTTTGAGTTTGAGATATGTCGTGAATTTAACAAGCCACTGGGGCTTGTTAAATTCACGACATATTGCACTTCATATATTATACTGAGGCGTTTGACTGCGTACAATGGCGGACTATGACGCCACATCTCACTATTCTGATCCAGAATCTGTGCCTTGATGGTAACAGCTTTTTGAAAATGGAAAACAATAAATCGCAAGCTTTCCGTACAGAACGTGGCGTGCGTCAAGGCTGTATAAGGAGAGCGCTTGATGGTTGGCAAGGCGGAATCGTTGTTGGCGGTGAAAAACTCACGAACCTATGATATGCGGACAATACCAATTACCATTACAGATGCGAGCGAGGAAGAGATAGTGGATCTGCTGCAACGGATAGAGGCAGAGAGCGCTAAACTTGGACTTGAGATCAACCATGCCAAGACAAAAGTAATGTTGATAGACCGTGCAGATCATCTTCTAAGCTCAAATCTACTAGACGGCTATGAGAAATTCAGCGAGTTCATGCATCTTTGGTGTTTGATCACTTATGAGGGCAGCTGCCTTGAGGGAATCCGCCATCGTACTGGTATGGCCAAAAGTACAATGACCGGCCTAGGGGAAATTTGGAAGAACCACGGCATCCGTCGGAATACCAAAACACGACTGATCCGTGCTCTAGGTTTTTTATCTTTTTAATGGCGCGGAAACACAGAATCAAAAGCCGCTAAAGCAAGATCGATTATTTCGAGATGTGGTATTGGCAGAGGCTGCGTCGTATACCATGGACCACCATGAGAAAAAAAGTATCCATACTGAAGGAACTCAACATCCCCAAGCGGCTATCTACAATATGCCAGGAGCGTGCTCTCAGCTTTTTCAGACATATTATGCTTTCACCTAAGCATGGTCTGGAAAATCTTATAATACTGGGCCGGGTGGAAGGAAAACTCAAAGCACCAGCAAAATGGTCAGACGCAATTAAGAAGGCTGTTGGAGGCAGCATCTACCTTGCGGTCCACACTGCAGAAGACCGCGTAACTTTGAGAGGCGTCGTATGTGATTGCGATCCTCAGCATTGAGGGATCGACAAAGAAGAAGAAAACAAAGAAGATGATTTTGTGCTACATGTGGTTTCCAAAAAATAACCACCTCTGTGACCGATAATTCCCTTTATGAAAGAACATAATTATAGTTTGATAATCACATAATGCCTAAAATAACATACGTCTACAGTGTAGGTGTTATATTAATTACTAAGTTATCCACACCAAATTAATTAACGCCCCAGCCTACAATCTGCCTTTGAGAATCTAACACACATGCTGCAGAGGTCCAATAATCTCGTATGATACTAACTTAGTCTGTCACTTTGTACAAATATTGGCTTGAATGGTAAACAATGGTGTAATCCCAGAGGAAATAAGGGGGATTTGATGTAACACGGGTAGGGTAGGTGATTGGCTACCATAAATTGGATGTAAAAACTGGTCAAATATAAATGTTGATCACTTATTTGTTGATGCTGCGTGTGGAATAACAATCTATCGCAATAGAGCCTTCTGTTTTAAAAAAATTCAAGCAATGGTTTTACGAAAACAAATTAAATATTTGACTATCATCGATAAGGTTTGGTTTGACTTTTAGTTCCTCTAGTTTTTATTTCAGTTTTTCATTAAAATTTACGCCACCAGTGGACGCTACTTTGACAAGAGATCTTCCATTGTCATTTCAACAAGAAAGCCATACTACATAATTATACTATTAATATTATCCTCAAAGACGATGATGATATTGAACGGGAATTGAGGGCGTTGTCGGTTAGAGCGATCATGCTGGCTTGCAGGTTTGTAAGTACAATGCTCTCTTTCTGTTAAAATCAGGTCTTTCGAGCCTACTGTACTGCTTTTTACACGTGTAGACTGTGGGCTAGATATACGTGAAGATCGTACAGCGCTCTCCGCGTTCAATATACCAAATGGGTTTTTATTTTTCCGGTGGGGCTGCCCCTTTTCTGTAGTGCGACAGGGAATGTTTGCGGATGCGCATGTAGATTTCTTTTACGCTACAATGCGTAAAAGTTGTGCTTCCCTAGTGCGCAGGGTGTGGGACAGCTCCAACAATGTCTTAAGCATGGTTGCGAGTCGCCGGGACTGTTTATACATGGGTAACTGTTGTGCAGTCTCTCATGGGATGTCGCAACAGTGACCAACCGTTTTAATTGTATTTTTATTTCCGTGTTTTTTTTGTTGTCTGTGTTACTGACTGCCTCGTTGGTCTAGTGGTCGCAATCGCTACCGCTGAGCATGAGGTCCTGGTTTCGATTCCCTGGTCGGGCAAAGTGTTATTGAGTTTTTTCTATCTGAAATTTCTCAGTAGCAGCCCGGAGTCCGGATTTGTGCCCGGTTGATGGCATTATGCTCGCCCCCTATTACATGGGACTTAAACATAACTGGCGAAATGTGGGTGTACAGGTACACTTCTGCCCAAACCATCGGCGAAACAAGGCGTGATGAAATGTTATGTTACTAACATAAGTAAGTTTTACTAATAATCCTGTTACTCCAAAGTCGTGGTAACTCCAATAAAGAAAAATTATATTCTATTCTACGAGTAATATGAATTCGAAAGTAACTGAACTGTAATTATATGAAAAAGTATTTATTCACAGTTTTTTTTTACATCTCCCAAACTAAAAAGCACCTGCCAATAAAATTCGAAAACTTTTAACGCCTAAACCACTGAACGGATTTCGATAAAATTTGGCAAGGAGATAGATTGCATCTGAAATCTTTTTGTCCCGGTAGCACGTTCTCGTGGGAAAATATCGGAAATTCAGGCCGGCAACCCGCGGTCGGACGCAAGTATAAAATATATTCCGTTAATAGTCCGTTTCATTCATTCGTTCATCGTTAAGTCAACTGAAGCCTCCAAAAGTGTCAAAACGCCTTTATTTAGGCGTTTTGACACTTTTGACAGGTGCCTGGACCTGACGTGTCAGGGCTGCCACCTGGTGATCGTCATTTCAGAAAACCCGCATTGAATTGGTAAGTAAAACATTAGATCCACTGAATGTTCAAGAACAATCGCTATTCATTTCGAATGCGTTAAGCCCCCATTTACAAGATGCAAATTTCTTGCAAACAATAAAGTTGAACCAACAAATGACTGGCATTGTCTAAACACTGTTTAGACAGTACAACTTTAATTGTTGCTCCAACTTATGGTATGCCACAATTTAATCGCAGGCTGCAGGCCGATAGAACGTCAACGACAACTGTCAGTTACTTCCATCATGTGATACACAAATTTAGATGAACTAAAACAAGCAAGTCGTTACCTATAAACAGTATCCGCTTTTATAACAAGTTGCTAAAGTCGGTTACATAACTTAGCCATGGAAAGTTCAAAACCCACATCGGACGTGTCCTTAAACAGCATATTATAATATTTAAGACTACGTCGAAGACAAGGCAGTTTGGCAATAATTCCTTCTGCACATGTGGCTTCCCTGGTATCGTATATACGGCATCACTATGTAAATTTCTCAACTGCTACCTTATTAAGAAGATTATTTTATACTTATTTATTACTTACTTTTTTAACATAATCTTCTCGTTATTTGACATCAAATACCTACAATTCTAATTTCGACTCTTTATTGGTGGCTTTTGTGAACAGGATATTAATTCAGATTTGTAACAGTTGAAATGGCAATTATGTCATGAAAATTTGGTTTTAACTAAGTTTTTAATTTAATTACTTAATTTTTCTTTTCAATCAACCAATCAAACTTTATTTGTGAACATAGGTATATACATAAAAGGTCTTAAATAAACATATTATTTTAGTCGATCTCTATTCATCATACATTTGTAAAATGTAATAAAGGAGGTAATAATATAATAATAAATCATTTAATTCAGGCAACACTTCTTTCGCTAAGTATGTTGGAACATCATCCGGATCCGTTTCTTTGAAAACTCGGAAGATGTCCTGCAAGTCCCTCTTGCCACGGCCGTCTCGCATTCTCGTGCTAAGACTGATGTTGATCTTGACGGTCTCACTAACCACCT
Organism: Dasypolia templi; assembly: GCA_963555695.1. NCBI lineage: Eukaryota > Metazoa > Arthropoda > Insecta > Lepidoptera > Noctuidae > Dasypolia > Dasypolia templi. The sequence continues at coordinate 7,645,465 of OY743158.1, forward strand.
TCTTAATCTCCAGGTCCTTGTAGCTGGTCATGCAGATTTGCTCCATCCAGTGAGAGCTCATCCATTCAACTTATTCTGCAGAAAGGCGAGCAGTTCGTCAACCACAATGTTATCACAGGTTTTAGCCTGCGTTATTGCAATAATTTACGTGTAATTAATTACACAATCTAGGTAATCAGTACGTTTGCGCTGACACGTACGTTCATGTTGACATAGTGACACCCTACATCAATTGGCCTTGTTTCATATAGCCACTTTATACAACTGTCAGAGAAAGACTGTTCTGATTTGGATAATGGCAATGTTTAAGTTGGTTATCAATTTGCTTAAGGCGCTTCCCCAACCAAACGAGATTGAGCTTTTGTTTCTTCTCCGTCACGCCTACCGCTCAGTCTCGCTCTGTCCCGCTCCCTGCGCTCCGTGGCGTGCGCAGGGAACGGGACAGAGCTTTAGGTATAATTTCACCTATGAAATTGAATGCGATCAGTACTTAAACTACGTTAACGAGCTGTCAGTGTTATAATTTTCTATGGAATATTGAAACAGACAGCTCTTGAACGCGTTTTAGATGTGCTGAACGCGTTCAGTAACATTGGTGAAATCGGCACTTAGAACTTTATCATAGTATTCACAATTACTTTTATAAAAACAGAACAACGATTTTTTTAAACAAAATACAACGTGCATTATTTCGATTTAAAAAATTATCCATTCATTAGTGTAATCCTCAAACTAATGGAACGTCATCTTTGGTAACAGACGCAGGCAAAAAAAAATACAAAGAGATTTTAAAGGTATTTACAGCACCTAAACACAATTAAGATCGTGCAATGCGATGATAGGATATCGATCATTAATAATGTGCTTTTAGATGTAGTTTATTACCCTTCATTAAGGAGTCTATAGCCTCTGAATAGCGCATTATCGCAAGGTTTTCCTCCGGGTAGCGCCTTAACAAATTAATTTTCCTGGCTGTACAATACTTTTGGCGCATTAATTCATTGGGCCACGTTTACACTGCAGATAAAACCGTACATTAACGGCGGAAATCTCAACACTTTTCTTGCGGCGAGATATTTATTACTCCGGTTTTACCTGAAAATATGGCGAGCAATAAAAACTGCACGGCGTTCACTTTTTACTTTACTCTGGGCGTTTGCGGTGACATTCTCCGAACCGGCATCGTAGACATTTGTGCCCATTAATTTATGGGGACAGTTGAGTAGAATATTATTTGTTATTAAAATTTCGAACTAGTAATGGGCTGGCATTGCGAGGAAAGGCAGTTAAATTCTTAATGGTCTTTTTTGGTGAAGAGTTAATGGTTGAATTCTTAGAATCGAGCAATAATAAAACTGCCCATTGATGAGGTTAAGTATTGCAAAAACATAGCAAATTCGGATAGGGGTTTTATATTTAGGTGCTCATTACAAGTAGTGCATTCATATTATCCTATCAGTGTGCCTAGCACGGTCAAAGCCGCGTTCTGCTTAGCGCCGAGAGTAAAAAATCCAACATGTGTTTTTTTGACGCGCTGGGATACACTCAGTTAGATTCTCAACGCTTGGCTCAACACCGAGAGTTGATATTTTAACGTCCGTGCGAACATGGGCTAAACGTAACGTTTTATTTATTGAGTTAGACGTAATGAAAGTCTTAACTTTTGTTACGTCTTAAAACTCAATAAATATTATAATGATGTAAACGCATTATGGTAACGTAATATTATTTTAATTTTAAGACTTTCATAAAAGTTTAAAACTCAATGAATAATTACATGCGAAACGAGTTTTTACAACTTTAAAATCGTTCGATATTACGTTACGCTTACTTCGCCCGTTCGTGCTAGGGCCAAGAATATGTGAAACAATCGGTAGGTCCTAAAAACTTCGGTGAAGTTAGCAGTCATTTCACCTGATTGACATATTGACTGCTCACTTCACCTTACTTTTCGCTGACAGATTTTTACAAAGTATATCAGCTGTAGAAAGGTTAAGTTTAAAACCCCATAAAACATAAATGCATACTATTATTAATGCAACTATTCTACTACTATGTATTACTGCAAGTTTTATGAAAAGCCTGCCTTCGATAAACTGAATTTAGTTTTAAAGGATAGAGAATTATGTTGTTGCAACAGTTTCAACTAAAAAGGCTACGATTCTTAGAAACAGGACTGTCTAGAATTCCGCTGTCAATATTCAAAATTAAATAAGTTTTGTAGCTCACTGCACTTCTGTAGAAGTTCCAGCGTCTGTAGGACTACAATTCATTATCTTCTCTATTCCACGGAAACAAGATGTGTTTAACTTTGTAGCTACTTCTTTTTGATGCCCAAGTTACTGACGTCGTCCACGTCAGTAACTTGGACATCAAAAAGAAGTAGCCAGCTCGAATATGAAATGGTCGGCGACATTAGTTAGAATGTGCTGGTGGACGTTTTGTCTTTTCAGAATTATTTATTTATTAGCTGTTGCCCGTAACTTCGTCTGTATTTAGTACTTCATAATTCTTAATAGAAATAGCAACGCCCAGGTTAGCCTAGAAAGAGTTGGCGAGATGACCTGGATGCGTACCTCGAAGGCTGGTTTGAGTAGGCGTGGGAAAACAGTTTAGCAGCATCGGGAGTGTAGCAGTGGGTCAGTATAGTGTAAGCAAAAAATTATTCAAACATTTAGTAGGAAAAGTAGAGCAATATCCAGCTCCCAGCTCCAGAGGGCCTAGAAGCGGCATTCTCTCAGCAATAACTATGATCAATAGAATTGTCAAAAATGTCTGACTGACATACTAGCTAATAGAGCTACCGAGAAGCTTTCAATCTCGTTTAAAGGCGTTGTAGAAATAAGAAACGCTTCGAAAGCTATTCCCAGGATACACTGTCTTTCAAAACGATCGGTACAGTGGTTAAGGCGTAAAAAAGTAACTAACAGACAGAAAGACTATAATATTACTTTAACATCGAGATGTCTTTAGTAAATGTAATTTACTAAACCGAAAACTAACTTAGTCCCGAAATAAATGATCTAAATGATGTTGAAAACCGCGTCAAAATCCGTTGCGTAAATTAGAAGAACAGGGCAGTCGCACATAAAGAAACAAAATGCAACTTTAATTTACAATATGTAAAACCATACGTAACCATAGCTTCCATAAAATTTAAATAAAATACGCAATTTGCTTTTATGAGAGCAACCAACTTAAAAACGGTTTTTAATGTTGGTGCGTTCTCTATGCGGGAAGGATGGGTTGTAAGTCTTTTTTTCATTATGAAGTAGTGTATGGAGTTTTTTAAACTGAGCTTTATTGCAGAGATAATTTTGCATCGCGTTTTACAAGTTCAGTGGAATCAGCTCTTTGCTCAGCCAGTTCTTTGTTCAACTGATTTCGATCGTAAGTGGCTATGCCCGCGGCTTCGTTCAAGTGACTGTGTATTCTTTTGGCATTATATGTTAATAGGCACGCGAAGTCGTAGTACATTCGTAATTTCGTAATGTCCTCTATAGTATCGGTTGATTGTGTTAATTTAAACTAAAACTTGTTAGTAGGTACCAGTGCTCGGATACTGGTATGTTTTTTGAAACGGTTTTGTTTAACATACATATGAAAGCATTTGTTTCGGTTACGTTCGTACGGCAAGTTGTAAAAAGTTTTTAAAAGAAGAACAAAATTTAAATCGTTCTCGATTAATGAAACGTTTTAAACAGATTTTTCATTATTTGAGTTGTTCTATCTTCGATCTGAAACTAAGAATTTTACTAATTTAATTTAGTAGCCTACTACATACATATACAGTATTACAGTACAGTATACAGATTACGGAAGTTACCGGTTTTTGAAAACGTTCTTATTTCATTTTCATTCCGAACAAAATGTGTTTAAAGAACTGTTTGAAACGTTTTTAAAACCGTATTTTAAAGAATGTACCCACCTACATTTTTTTAAAGTATATGAACGTAACACTAAAGTTTAAGGTTTCCTCAAAAGACCATTTCAAACATCAATCCACATGGTCTTCACATGATCTGACCAAGATTATGTCTGGACTTTAAATGAGACTGACCTCTGAATTTGTTTCGGCCTTTCTTTTCAGAGTTTTCAGACAGGAAACGCTTACCTAGTTTACAAAATATGATTGGCGTGTAAAAGTATTTGTACAAACCTACTAACAGAAATAAAATAATTAATAATTGATACAAAATAATTGTAATTCATGATTTCTCTATTGGTTCCAAAACAAAAAGTTCCACGTCTTTGAGAACTTCTTTCCTTTAATTTGTTTAATAGAAAGCAATGCTTCGAGTTCGAGTTTTTGAGTTTCTTATTGATTATTAAAACAGTTGTTCTTTTATTGGTAATCTCGTACGTAATGACAATTCGTCAAAATGTCTAATCTCCAATGATATAATTAGCGGACGATGCGGTGCGGTCTAACATCGCAATCACTAAACTTGGGCTCGGTGCTCACACATCACACATCTGTGCATACTTACAATTACCGATAGACAAGGTCAGAGATAGGACCCGACACAGTCGTGCGAGCGCAACCGGGTTAGCCGCCGAATGTTAACGATTATGTATGACATTGAGGTAACGTTAGTGAGTCTCTTACGCTGTTTTGTATTATCTATCTCGCTCTCACAAAAATGACAAAGCGAACAATTAATAAAACAATAATTTTCAAAAAATTAAAGCGTTGAGTTGTTATCGAAGCATTATGGCCCGCGTGTGATTGAGTGCAATTGTGAAAATGTACCTAATTCAGAAGGACAACGGCGCACAGTGGTCTGAAAATCGAGCTCCATACTCATAGGAACCAAATGTCAGGGATAAAAAATAAAAAAATAGGAATGGCTCTGGAATAACTCTCTTTATATAATATTAAAGTATGGAGGGTATGATGCGCAGCTCCACGCGTGAGAAAAAAAATGTCTTGTGTTTTTTTGTATGGGAGAAAACACTTAAAGTTGTTTATTTTCGAACTGAAAGGAATTGAAGGGCTGGTACTCACATGAGTTATTGTACCTCATACAGTGATAAGATGACATACAATTCATGCACCTTTCGGTGCCGCTTCGCGCGTAGGAAATTTTTAAAATTTCGAGTTTAGGTTATGTGATTTATTAAATCTTTTACGTAATAAAATGCAAATATTTGTAATAAAAAGAATGCAATAAAATTTATGAATGAATGGTGAATGCTTATCTCCTATTATGATGGTATTATTATGATGGTTCTTTTGATCACTGACGAGTCAATATGAGTTTCAGTTTACGAACTTTTGGCACAATTGTAATGGCGATGTCTTAGATGGGTTGTCATAATAACCAATCATTGAAAATATCAGACGAAGCCAATTTAAGAATTTACTCGAATTAATTTAACTAACGAAATTATCGAGACCAGAGAACACAAAAATAAACAGATAGGTTAACATTGGCACAAACCCAGCAAATATATCACAAGCAGGATATCCTCTACGACTGCTATAAAACCAAGATGGATATTTAAAAACACCAATATAGAACACTAGCTATCGCCCGCGACTTCATCTGTAAAATAGGCTGAAAAGTAGCCTATGTCATTGTCTATCTGTGCGCCAAATTTCATCCAAATGCGTTTAGCTGTTTTGGCTTGAAAGCGTAATCATGGGGTCTCATATCGAACAAATTATAATTTGTCTTGAAAAATAATCATAGATGGCAGCATAGGTAACCATTATGAAATTAACAATCATTAAAAAGCGATATACGGCAGAATTTGGGCTGAATTATGATTGGTAAAAGTCAAAACTTCCTTGTTTAGTGGTGATTTATCTATTTCCACTCATAATGAACGTATTTAAAAAATTAAATAAAAATTAAGTCTTCATCTTCAATTCGAACCCTTAATGATAAAAGCAGCCATCTGTTAATCATTTTGTTTACGAGCTTTGTACTTGCAATAGATGGCGTTTTACTCAATTGATCCTGTCATCGCACTTTCCAAAATTGTTACTTATTTAAATCAAACAACTTAATTTTTTATTATTTTTTACATAGAAATATAAAATAAATCTAATAACTAATGTTTTTCTTAACCCGGAACTGTAAAACTGTATACAAAAAGGATTGCCCGAAAAGTTTTAAAAGTAGGTCGACTCCTAGATGGCGTTGTAAAACTATAGTCTCTGGCAATTATTGAGTCGCTGAAGCTGCCATCTTTTGAAAATTTGGACGAAGAAAAATTGCCAGCTCAATAGCCAGACTTAGGTAGGTTTCATTTCTTTGTATGGGATTGAGTATCTGTACATAGTATTTTATTATCTGTGGCGTAACCAACAAACAAACTTACTTTCGCATTTATAATGTAAAGTTAGGAAAGTTAGGATATGATTAGAATAAGTAATAAGCAGAATATTATAACGTCCAGAAAGAAAACAATTTCAGTGGTATACAATAACTATTGACAAGCCCCATCTTCTCACGATTTTATGTTTATAATTATGTAATTTTAATATGTACTGTGAGTAAATACAAACTTCCCGGAATATTTACCCTATATAGATGATGCTGGAATCCGCATAAAAAAGATAGCCACGAAAAGCGCATCTTATTTACGTGTTTTATGTTGAAATTTTATTTGACGTCCAAACATTGATTGATATACTAAAAACCCACAATATACCTACATAAGCGCAGCAACTCAAAACCGTCCGCATAAAATGAGCCCATAATTTTAAATTGTGGGCTCTTTTCCGCTTCGATCGCGTTATATTACGTCAAGAACGTTAAAAATAATGGGTTAACATACTTTCGGTAAGTAAAAGGGTTTATTGATTTGTTTTTGTTGCATATATTACCAAAGATAGGGAGCAATAAATGTGATGTTGACTTAATATGTCTAAAAACTTCACTTCACGACCCAAGTAAAATACGTAAGTTTTAATGGTCGTTTTTTCAGTGTAAGTTCAATCAATTACAACCTTCATTTAATTTAGTCGAATCATACAAATGACCCAGTTCTTATTCAATGGATTAGATTTTTAATTATTGTTTTTTTTCTTATGTTTATTATTCTTTGTACCTGTTTTTATTTCGCTTGTAATTATTATTTATATATTATGGTAAATATTTACAGTTTTTAAACGTCGTCCAAAAGGAGGACGATTAAATAAAAATGTATATCAATTACTTATTTTACGATTTAACTTAATTAGTTATATAGTTTCGATATAGGCATTTCTTCCAAAAGGAAAACAATGTTACGGTTATTAAATAATAGTAAAGAATCTCAAATCGGAACATTCAAGAATCTCAAATTTATTAATACCAAGGCCCAAGATTGTTAAACATTTATAAAGTTCACTATTGTGTATCTTATTTCATATTTTAAAATTGGAAAACTTTCCGAACCTCTAAGAATACTTTGATCAACCAAAACATACCCGTAATCATGGTATGTTGGTATATAATCGAACCTCTATCTAATAATTCCCATTATGACCTCTAACTAATATAATTGAACACTCTGATATTAATATTTTTGCGCCTCTTTTTGTGAACATCAAATCATTCCTAAAAATACTAAATAGCCAAGTAACTGCGATCAAATTGGATGTAGCTGTTGATCACAGTTTCAACCTGTTTTTTTTCTTTTTTTGTTCCGGTGTGGATGGCCCCCGCCTTGGGGCGGGTGGAGGGGTCTGTCTGACTCTTACTGACTAAAAACCACCCCGGTGTTCTCTTCTCACACTTGCACTGGGGATCATGGGAACTTGCGCGCCTTCCACGATCACCGGTTAGTGCCGAGCCCGCATCTGCGTGCCTACTCATGTCCGAGAGAATGAAAGAAGCTCAATTATTAAAAAAGGTTTCACTATCAGAAGCATCATTAGAACCGCAATAATGGTGGTCATTCATACTTCCTTTATATATTTACATTCGTCTGGTTGAAATTTTGTAAACAGCTGGTACTATATTTAGACGATTTATTTCTACTTCGCTATGAGCGTTCAATCCATCTCTGTCGCTAATGGCCTTTATATTTCAAGAACGGCTGATTTCGTTTCGAAGTGATATAGTATTATTTTTGTTATTATCTAGAACTGCTATAAAATACCACTCCTCTACTTGAATAATATTTTACGGTAGCATACATATATAGCACCGGATAAAGCACCGGTAGTATTGAGGTGCTCGAGGCTGAATGACAACTACCGTACGGGTCGATCTGAAAGGTCAACACTTGCCAAGGTCGGTCAGTGGATGGGTCCACTGACGAAAGCACGTTTAGCCGTTGAACGTTGGTCCTGGCTGTTATTTTTAGATGTTTGAAGCCCAAAATTCAGTGTGCTGCATCATGCATATGTAAGACTCGAAGCCAACTTCAACTTAGCTGTGCAAAGGCTAGACAGATCAATGTACTGTCATTTTTCATTTGTCTTAGTTTCCTCTTCCATCTATTCTTTTGATTAAAAAGATACATGAAGACGAATAAAAATAATATCTTTGACTCGGTTTCCTTTGCCCCAATTCTGCATGGTAATTATTACTTCCCCATCAATATCGTGTCTTGTAGAACCCCATGTTACGGCAATTTATCGATCTATTCTTGGCCCTAATTTACCATGACGACTTAATGATTATTTGCTTCAAAACTACGTCAATTCCTCAACTAGACACGAAATCAGCTTAATATCGTATTCTCTATGTCACAATGAACGAAACCGCGCGATATGAACGCGAAATTGGCGTGGATTATACTGTCAAAATACCACGCTTGAGAAACGTACGAAATCGTTGTAGTTTCGAGTAAAATAAGATTTTGTTCGAGTAAAATTCAGCGGAACTTTTATTGAAGAAGGTTAGAAAGAATTGATTTGCGTATAAATACATACACAAGGGACATTGTAGCTCTATGTCCCTGTAAACATTGTCGAAAATGATTACTCTTACGATTATTTCTTTCAATCATTAAATGATCCAATGGTTATTGTTGATAATGCTCGGAGCTATATCGCGGCGCCCCCGTAAGGGGGCGTTGCGTGCGGTGCCGGGGCTTCGCCCCCTGCCCGCGGAAGCCATACGGCGACCCGTAAATACGGGCCTCTCCTTGGGTCTGCTTCATGGCAGTGGATTTTCGTGTGAGTGATTGCTATTTTGTTTCTGTAGGAGCGCCGCGACGCTTATAGTGAAGCGCCGCTTTCTTCACGACATCTCGGCGGTCTGCCGCCGCCAGGTGAGACCCCTAGTTACCTAGGGGAGGCCCGGCGGCGACGACCAGCGACGGAGATGTCGACTCGACGCGCCTACAGAGTAGGTGAGTGGCCCCCGCCCGTCCAGATCACAGAGCTAGCCGTTACTGTCCGGGCTAAGGGGCCGAATGTGGGTGTGAACGGCATTGTAATTGTGTAACACCGTTCAGTGTTTGCGCGCCTCGCGGCCCGCGCCGCGCGTGCACGCGTGAGTTTGGGTGCCTGTATAGACATGTATGTCTGTCTGTATTTACGTAACGTGCCTATATTAACCTAGAACACGTTACGCAAAGGGTGTGTGTGTTGTGAGTGTGGAGTCTTTTTGTCACAGATAAGTCGCGTGTAACTTGGCTGCGGCTTATCTGGAAGTCAGTCCAGGTTTCAAGTGCCGTCTTCATGTCCCGAGGGAGGTGGCGGAGGGGGGGGCGGCCTTGTGCCAGAAAGGCCGCCGGCGTCCCATTTTGGGCCGCCCTGGGTGACCTAGCCGCGGTACAGAGTCAGTAGTGCGGCCAAGCCATCCAGGATGACCAACTCGACATCCTGTCCCTGCCTGATGGCCTTTATCAGGTCCATCAGTAGTTTGATGGCACAGGTTGTGAAATCCGACTTGTTTGTGGCTGCTTTGGCGTCGGTAGCGCCGCCACTGGTTTCTTTTATGAACTTTTCTCTTGGTAGTTCCTTTGTTGTCCGCGGCGCCGTGGCGGCGCTAGCGGTAGTTTGCTGCTTTATCACAACCTGTGCCTCGTTGAAGGCAGGGGTGGCAGTTGGGTTTTCTTGGGTCGCCTGGGGTGGGTCGGGTTTCTTCCCCTTGCCCTTTCCCCCGCGTCTCTTGTTTTTCCTCCGCCCGGAGGAGGTAGCTGGTTTGTCTGAGGGCCCGTTGGCCGCCGCCATAAGCGTCGTGCCTTGGGCCTCTTCTGGCATCACTTGTGGCCTCTCAATGGTCACTTTGGGCCGGCGTGACGTGGCCGTTATGGCGGCGGTGCCCGCCCGCTTGTTCCGGATCTCCTTCTGGAACACCGGACATCTGATGTTACACGCCGGGTGCGGGCCACCGCAGTTCACGCAGGTGGCCGGCTCTTCCCGTGGGCGCGGGCAGTCTCTCGCCGCGTGCTCCCCTCCACAGCGCACGCAAGCGAGCGGGCGGTGGCACTGATGCGAGCTGTGTCTGAACAGCTGGCATCGGTGGCACTGGGCAGGTCCTCTTTTTCCGCGCCAGGCCTCTATTTTGACACCACGCATTAACATGAACGTCGTGGTGTCGTAAATGGCCCGGACGTCCGGAGTCTTTTTTAAGATTGCGTGGAATACGCAACCGGGTCGTCCTTGTGCGGCCTTGATATGGCGCACATACTCCGGCTGGTATCCCAGCGTTTGGAGCTCCTCCTCTATCTCCTTCGGGTCCGTATCCGCCGGTAGTCCCCGTATGGCGATCTTCAGGCTCTTCTCTGCTGGCAGTGAGTAAGCGAACCAGCTGACGCCGCTATCCTTCTCTAGGCCAGTCAGGTATCGCTGGACCAGCCTATACTCCTCCTCGCTGTCTGGGGTGAAGCGAACTCCACCTCCGTATGGACGAGCGTTAGGAGGCCGGCCCAGTTTCTCCCTGATGGCCCGGAAATGGGCGGCCCAGTTTGGCAGCCTCTCAACTACCAGCGGCGGGTACCTGGGCTTCTTTTGTCCCGGCTTTTGTTGCCACGTTCTTGTCGCGGCGCCGGGGGTTGCATCGGGGATGTTGGCAGCGGTGGCGGGGGCGGGGGGTGGCCTGACCCCCGCGGTCGGTGACGGTGGCGGCGATGGTGACGCAGGTGGCGGGGGTGAGCGGCGCGCCGCGTCGGCAAAAGTAGGCGACGCTGGCGGGTCCGGACTCCGCGGCGCGCTTTCGCGCGGTGGCCGCGGCGAGTCGGGGCAGAGCCGCTTCCCCTCCGCCGCTGCGGTCTCGCTTGAGCTCCTGCGTCGACGTTGTCGTTGGCCTCTGGGTTCTGGCCGGGACTCGATATAGCCGCGCGCACAGCCATCGCCGGTCGAGCCCGCGGATGCCAGCGACATGTTCGATCCGATGGACGAACACGGCGACATAACCGCGGGCGAGTCGTAGGCTGAGGCACGAGGAGGCGCCGGCGAGTCGGGCGTATGGGTGGCGCTTGGTACTGACCTTGCTGACGTCATGGTGGTTGCTGGATTTTTAGCTGGCCGCTCTCGCTCAGCCATTGCCGGTCCCGCCAGCGAGAAGCGGGCGCCGGTCACGGCGGTGCGCGGAGCTGGCGCAGCTTTGGTATGTGGTTGCGTGGTCACGGTAGTCGCTGCGGCGGGCGCGGGCGGAGTCGCGAATCGCGGCGGCGCGTCGATGCGTGCAGGGGGCGCGCGGGGGGGTGCGGGCGGTGTGCGGGGGCGCGCGGGGTAGTCGCGCGGCGTGGCGGGGCGCGCGGCGTAAGCGGCGGCGTACGCGGCGGCATAAGCAGCGCAGCGCGCGGGCGCGGGTGCGGGAGCACGCGCGGGCGGTGCCGCGGCGCGCAACTTGGGTTTGCGGCAGGCCCCGGGGCCTGAGTGGGCACCGGGCGGAACGCGGCGGGACGGATCACTACCGCGTGCGGTCGGCTCGACGACGGCGAAGGCGCAGCGCGCGCAGGCGCCAGTGACGTCGGTGGGCCGGCAGCAGCAGCGGCGCTCGATCCCCCTTGTTGATAATATTATCAGCGACGAGACCCTACCTGGGCACTAGGGCACAAGTAGTGCGAGGACCGGATATTTTTTTTTTTTTTTTTATTATTTTAGTTTGAATGTGTAGATTTATGTTTAAAACGGATATTCCAGTTAGATTTTTGAAAATCGGACATCGCTTTCCGAAGATATAAATAGATTTGTGAAAGTGAAAATGTACTAAACTACATTTATCAATGTTTTTGTTCTACGAGATTTATATTATGGAACTTTATGCTTTTTTTAATATTTAAGTATCTCATAAGCAATGTCAAAGTCAAAATCTACAAAAAGAATAAAACAACAATAATTACCTACATCAATAATTCCTAAAGCATCGTTTTTTTTTATTTTATAATTATTTATGACATTAAAAACCTTAAAGCACATTTTTGTTTAAAAATACAATTAAAATATTTTGACAGCTGAGTTAAAATTTATTGAGTTAATGTTTTTGAACGTACCTACGTACTTCTGTTTTCAAAAGCTGTCCGAGTGTGCTTACATGTACATATTTTATTAGTTTGAGGGTTTCTGTAGATATTCAAATAATAATGGTATCAACAAAAACTGATTTATGACCATTACGAGATAGAAGGAAATAATCGTAAGTCTTATAATTTTTTGTCAATAGTATAAGGACATCAGTTACAATGTCCGTTGTGAATGTATATACGAAAAACAAATGTTTCTAACCTTCTTCAATGTAAGTTTTGCTGAATTTTAATCGACCACAATCTTACTTTATTCGAAACTACAACGATTCCGAGAACTCAAGCGTGGTGTTTTACCTTCGCGTTCATTTCGCGCGGTTTCGTTCATTATGTCATAGAAAAATGTCGCGGTTTCGTTATTAGCAGATGTCGTGTCTAGCTAAGGAATTGACGTGGTTATAGTGAATAAGGGCCTTAGTGCCTGTACTGTTTCAAAATCGTTCAACCAATGTATTTCCAAGTTAAGTGTGCAAGTTTCACAGGATTAAATACAGCATACTACATGAACTAAAACAAGTATCTAATTGGCAACCCCATGTGTTGTAAACTGGATCGTTTAATGTCAGTTTCAAAATCGTTCAAGACACTGTATTTCAAAGTTAAGTATTCAAGATTCCCAGGATGAAATACAGCACACTGCATGAACTAAAACTAGCATCTAATTGGCAACCCCATGTGGTATAAACTGGATCGTTTAATGTCAACATGTTTCACACACAATAAATAAAAATAAAAAACACGAAATTGCCATACAAACATGGGTCTAAGAGGAAAGCTTTAAAGTTTAATTTACATTGCTGTTGAAATCAAAAACGATTCAATGACTCCTCGTATTAGCAAACGAATTTATGACCTGAAAAATCGTTTGGCACTTAAGCTATTTAAAGTATTATTTGAAGCCATTAGCGGCGACTGTTTATGGCTACTTTTTGGCCGTTTTACAAACATAAAAGTGTTTTTTGATGTTCCTTGCTTTGATGTTCTGTAATTTATTATTTTATTTAGGGACGTTTGAGTGTATAATGTCATTTCGCTGCATGTTCTTGGTATTTTAACAAATGTTATGAGTATTTTCGACATTTGTCATCGATGTTCCTGTATAGTGAAGGAATGTTTGGATGTATCATCTATTTCTGTTCGAGTATTCCTCTTTGAGTCTGAGATATGTAAGCAAATATTGTCTCTTTTGATTTAGTAACTATACTAACTATGTTCGATTCCAGGAATTTGTAACTAATTGCTTCATCATCAAACATGCACTGAGAATTTACACTCTCAACTATTTCAACATTAATATTGCTATAGAACTGCATGACACTTCAGACACTTGTGTTGCCATTTGTTTCGCTGCACTCTCTGGAAAAATGGAAGGCACAGAGATGCTCGTAATAAATGCGGTACACTGCTTGTTACATAAGAGCCGCTGCGTAATGATGTATATTGTGTGGTCACAGTGTTAACCATATATAATACTTTACAAGGACGCTACAATGTTTTTATTTTATGGTCTGGTTATTTTTACCTTTTTTATTTTTGTCCTTTGCTCCATGAGAGTTGCTGAGAATCGAAATGAATGGCGTGAGATTAGCATTTTCAGCCTATACCGTTCCCACTGCTGCCTGGGACACAGGGAAGTGGGCTGTAATCCACCACGCGGGCTCATTGCGGGTTGATAGACGTCACATATCTTCGAATTTTAGGTTCTAGGACATGCCGGTTTCATCACGATGTTTTCCTTCAAAGTTTTAAGAGCAGTGGTGATGAAATTAAATGCACAAAGTAAAGTGACTGTCTGGGTTCGAACTCACGACGGTGCCAAAACCAATGGGCCAACACTGCTCTCAAGAGCAGCTGATGCTGCGCGTGAGATTGGAGAGGCCTTTGTCCAGCAGTAGACAGCTGTTTTGTTGTTTGTAGATGATGACTTTCTTAAGTACTTTTAGAGTAATTAAGTACTGAGTTAATGTATCCCAGTTTTTTTACCATGTTACGGGCATATATAAAAAAAATAAAGAAAATAGATTTGTTTGACACAGGTTAAGGCACAAAATATTGATATTTCCTCCCAGAAAACAGAGGAACGGAAAGTACAGCTTGGTCTGAATAGAACTGCTATGGAGGAGCATAAGCACGTAGGTATATAAATGTATATTTCCTATTACCAGTTAGTTTAGTTCCTTTGTTTTTAATTTATTATCGTGTATTTTATTTGTTGAATACTAGGTTTTTAGCTACTCCGTATTAATGTGTGTCTTTGTAATGTGCGTCTTGTTTGTGCAGCATATACAATATGTATCTTTTTTTCTTTGTACTACATCTAGGTATACCTCAGAAGCACCCGTTACATTCCCAAAATCTGATAAAATTAGAAGTAAAAATACTGCCTCGTTGGTCTTGTGGTCGCAATCGCTTCTGCTGAGCATGAGTTTCTGGGTTCGATTCCCAGGTCGGGCAACGTGTTATTGGGTTTTTCTATCTGGAATTTCTCATTAGCAGCCTGGAGTCTGGACTTGTGCCCGTTTGATGGCAATAGGCTCGCCCCCTATTACATGGGACCTAAACATAACTGGCGAAATGTGGGTTTACTATAGGTACACCTCTGCCCAACCCTTCGGAGAAACAAGGCGTGATGTTATGTTATGTTAATAATACTGTCACGTACCTCGATACCCTCATACGTACTGACACAACAGGAACGAAGTACTGACGTGTGGACGTCCATAAATCATAATTAATCGAAACTTCACGCTCTGCGGACGCCTATATGATGATTGATTAGTTCTCGTGTCCCTTGACGTATTTACTGCTACAATTTTTGGGGTGTTAACGGATGGAGATAAAGTGGCTTTTGGATGACTTGAAGATGTTTTCACATTTTTATCATACCTCTTAGAAAGTCAAAGTCAAAGTCAAAAGTTTATTGCGAACTAAGTGTACAATGTTGATGTTATTTTATGATAGCACTTATGACTTAGCAGCCTTTTACAAGCATTGCAATTTTATCATTCACCTGCCCTTATCATCCTAAATTGGCATGCATTAAACATTATTATATCATAATTATTTCCTTATATTAGTATAATTCGTTTGATAAATTATAGTTATGTCAAAATTAAAAGTCAATGAGTCTAATTAAAAACAGCAATATTTATGTCATCCTCTTCAGGTAGTGCAAATTAAAAATATCTTAAGAAGTTAAATAGGATAGACTTAATCTTATTGTTTGTATAGGACAGATCGCCACTTTTGTACATGAGAGAAACACGTTATTTTAAGCTAGACTCTAAATATTCTTTTACTGAGTAGAAACATTTTTGGATTAGGTATAGTTTTAGTCTTTTATGGAATAGTATTACAGATTTTTCAGTTTTAAACATGTTGGGCAACTTATTATAAATTTTTATTGCCATATAATACGGGCTATCTCTTAACATTTTAATTCTTGTGGATGGAGCGCATATCCTCTTTTTATGGATCCAGGTTCTAACTGGATGAGGCTGGCACAAGAGCTTGGATATTGGCAAAAACAAAGAGTGGCCTAAGTCAAATAAAATCAAAACATTTTATTTCACTTAAACCAACATGGGCACTTATGACACGTCAGAGGTGTCACGTCACCTTGCAAGAGCAAGGGCTAAGCGAATAGAAAACGGTCTACGAATCTACAGACTTCAAGGTTTTTCACAAAAAAATAAAAGCGGTTTTTTTTCTGTTTAAACCAAACAACATGATTGCCATTTCAACCGTAACAAATTTAAATTAATGTCCTGTTCTAATAAAATGTTGAAATAAGAATTTTAGGTCTATAATGTCAAATAATGAGAAGATTATGTCAAAGAACATAAAATCATAACATCACGCCTGTAATCCCGGAAGGATTAGGCAGAGGTGTACCTAAATCGTACACCCACATTTCACAAGTCATGTTTAAGTCCCATGTAATAAGGGGTGAGCCTATTGCCATCAACCGGGCACAAATCCAGACTCCGGGCTGCTACTGAGAAATTCTAGATAAATCTATAATAAATATTAAAATATAAAAATGAAACACTGTAATTTGGGACCAATTGAGACATTTACATAGTGATGCCGTTTATGAGGTACCAGGGCAGCCACATGTGCAGAAGGAATTATTGCCAAACTGTCTACGTCGACAAGGAATGTCTTCGACGTAGTCTATAATCTTATAGTATGCCTTTTTTATTAAGGTCACGTTTGATCTAGGTTTTGAACTTTCCATGTTCTCCAGTTCTGTAACCGATTTTGGCAACTTGTTACTAAAGTTGATACTGTTTATAAGAAATGACTTGAATGAAAGCTTTAGTTAATCTATATTTGGATATCTCAATTTTATTTTTACTAGGTTTGTTTATATTACGAAAATCGCTTCTTATTTTCAAAAGTCCTAAGTTTTTCGAACATTCAAAATACTTTTTAAGATCTAGAGAGTACAGTAAGAATATCAAATATTTTAATATGTTTCTGGGAGACCCCCGAGGACCCATTTGGAGGATTGCTATCTTTTGTTAAATGAAAGTTGAACCTACTTCAGCTGCTGATCGCGATAATGGTGTGGAAATAAGCAAAGTATACTGCCTTATTTTTTTTACTGCTTGCAGCTGAACTTAATTTACCTGAAAGAGCTCTAATGTGGGCGCCCCAAACCCAGCAGTGGGTTAATATGGCCAGTGGAAAATGATGATTTTATATTCATGAAAGGTAGATTTTGCCCTATCGAATGACATTTCTAATGAGCTGCTCAGTGCCCTTAGCTGGTTTGTTTTCTGTGTATCCCTGTGAAACATAGAAAACACATTCGAGAAACTTCTCTGAAATAGTCCGTTACTTGAAACTACATTTTATGAAAATTTCATGTTTTAAATGCTTACTTAAAACTAAGAATACTAGCTCTGAAGTCTCAATTGAAAATAAATTGGGTATACCGTATAACAGAAAAGAAATGGCTGGAAAACGGTCACAAAAAGGTAGCAAAGAGCATAAAAAGAACCGGTAGATGTTTACATAAATGCATTTTCATAGGAATTAAAAGGCACAATTTTTTTTTTTGGTGGTTCTATGCATCAGCTTTGTTGGCATTTTCTTTAATGATAGTATTGCTTCTGTGTGATTTTTGAAGCTGTGGTCAACAATTCTTAAGTATTTTCAGGCCACTTCACAAAAAGGAGGAGGTTCTCAATTGAAACATAAAAACTACCGAATTCGGTAGTTTTTTATGTTTATTACCTCAGAACTCTGTCATTTACAAACCGAGTTTTTTGTTCTCTTTTGTTTGAAACGGAAAATGTCGGAAGTCGGTGGCATAAAACGAAAATACATAGCCAAAGACATTGAATTTCCGGTCATAGACGGGATGTGTCGGGGTAGCAAGAAATTTCACGCGGATGAAGCCGCGGGCATAAACTAGTCATCAATATAAGCGCAAAACTGGTTTATGTGGTAACGCTTGGGGGATTATTATGAATGATTATAATCCTCCCGACCAATACCGGCCGCGGTGGCCAATCTCAACGGAGATAAGCCCCACGCAGGAGATATTATAGTGCACAAGTGTGTGCGCTAACACAGGTGCACTCTCTGTACCATCTCTTTCACAGTCTGATGATACGGCAATCCGACAAGACCGGGGAGACATCACGTGCAGAACCAATGCTTTAAGTGCTTTTCAAGGCACGGGAGTGTCACACCACCAGTTTTCAAACTGCTGGCTGCTACTGAGAAATTCCTAATGGAATGAACCAATAACACGTTGCCCGACCTGGGAATTGAACCCAGGACCCCACGTTCGGCAGTCGCGCTTGCAAACACGATATCAACCGTGCAGTTAAGGGTTGACCTACATGTGTCAGCTATGAATCGCCTTTTTTCATGCTCTATTCTTATCGATCGCTAAGGATTGTCATTTCCTAGGGCAAGAATGAAAGAGTATGCACGGCGGAATCGGCCATGCGATCCAATTCCGCCGAATCTTTCTAGCAGATGTGAGCCAACCCTAATATTTATAGTTTTCTCATTTTAACACGTTCTGCTTTACTGTGAAATGCTTGTAAACTAACGCATAACAAATCAATGCCTTGTCCAAGCACATTTTATTTATTTATTGGATCTCCAACAGAGGCTTGACAATTACATGCAGGGATACATACATCAGGGACAACACAAATGTGCGCTTCCAATTATAGGAGACCACATCATTTGCTTATAATCTAGGTACATTAGGATTGACAAGGTCATTTTTTAAAAAAATCATAAAAACATAAGGACACAAAGAAAAAAAAAACTAATGAAATATAAGAAATAAAGACCAACCATTTATAATAAAACAAAGGACCAAAATTAATATAAAACTTTTATATCCTTTTTTAAATTTGATAATTTGCTTGTAATATGTAATTAATTACGCTTCGATATTTCGTTATACTGCCTACAGAGCCTTGGCAAAACGGCGAAGTGTCCGAGGTTTATTTTGGATCCCGTCACACAGAAAAGGTTATAGTTGAATTTCCGCAGCAAGCGAGATGGTGCACCATCTCGCTTGCTAGAATCAACGAAAGAAGCTCGCCACAATCAACAATCCCATTGAAAAGTTTGTGAAGAAATGTGAGATCTAGAACCCTCCTTTTAGGTATCAACGAGGACATTTTATAATGTTGTAGTCTCATGTCGTAGCTCCTGTTTTTTTTTTGCTAGACGGCTCGGTAGCAAAGATGGTATAGAAAACTTCTTTGTACACTTTCCGGGCGTTTAATATAAATATCATAGTGAGGATTCCATACGGTGCTGTTATATATAATTCTAGTCAAAGCCCTAAAAAATTCCTTGCTATTACGCCATACAAATCCGAGCACCTTGAACGGTTTTGAAGTTACGTTTATTATATGCCTTTCAAATCTCAGTTTTTTTGTCACACACAATTCCTAGGTCGCGAACTTCGTCTACTTCTTGTAGTGTTTGCTGATTCAGTGTGTTATTGCTGGTTCGCACTATTTTATTACGAGAGAATTGCATACAGTGACATTTAGAGACGTTAAGCGACATTTTGTTTATTCTACACCAATCCGTCATTCTATCGAGATCAGCCTGTAACAGTGCGGAATCTATGTCGGTAGTTATTGGTTTCAGAGTTATGACGTCGTCGCCAAACAAGTAAAAACTTGAGTGCTTGAAACATAACGTAATAACCATGCGGGACTCCTGATGTTGCTGAAAATGTTTAAAAGTGGTGACTGTTTATTACCACTTTTGAATTCCTGCCAACAAGGTAAGAATGGAACCATTCAAGCATTGTCCACCCTATTCCCAACTGATTTAGTTTTTTCAGTAGTATATTGTGGTCAACCTTATTGAATGCCTTACTAAAGTCTGAGTATACAGTATCTACCAGGATTCTTTTATCAAGAGACTCTGATAAAAGAATCCCGGTAGGTATGATAGTCATTTTTGTGCCATTTCTGATAAAGGAGGCCTGTGGCCCAACAGAGGAAACATTATAGGCTCACTATGCCTGGTACAGAGAAGTTCAATTATTGTCAAAAATTACGAGGGGTGATTTATAAGTACCAGTGTTTGAAGTCATACGACACATGACTTATTGTTTTATTGTGGTTGTACTAGCTGTTGGAAGTGAGCACTTGGCAAAGAGAAAAGTTCTATTCCATTACGACAATGCACCGGTTCACTCGTGTCACATCGCGGCTGCAAAATTAGTGGAATTAGGCTACAAATAACTGCTGCATCCATCGTATTCTCTAGATTTGGCCCCATGCGATTTCTTTTTGTTTCCAAATATGAAAAAAATGCTTGGCGAAAAGAGATTCACAACAAACGAGAAGGTCATTGCCGAAACTGAGGCATTTTTTGCAGAAATCGACAAAACCTTTTTTGGAATATCGTTGGGCTGTGTCGGTGTAAAAGGAGACTAGGTCGAAAAATTAAAAATAAAACTTGCCGAACACAGGAACTTATCAATCACCCTCGAACTTAAAGATACAAATAGACTAGAGATATCTGTGTAATCTTTATTCAACGTTTATTAGTGAAACAATTGTCTACACAAAGATACTAGGTAAACGAAACACGAGTAGCTCTATTAAGCCTACGACTAGATCGGTTCTTAAGGCTAAGTCTGAGATACAACTGCTGGGGTTACCCGTTATTAAGTCCAGCTTATTGTTTGATACCCGGCTTTATGTGCCAGCTACTCTACAGTCTACAGGTTCACAGCGTGGGCGAGTACAGTTTCAGATTCGCGACAGATGGTAAGTAAAAAAAACAAAGTGCGCAGTGGGCAAAATAATGTAAAGAGCCTATGGTCTACTTCAAATGGCGTTGAGCAAGCCGCTTGTGTACCTACAATACCGATTGCTTTACTGCGAATTCTGCATTGTTGAATTAATTTTCTAATTTGCATTGTGATGAAAATTGTCGGTCGGTTAATTCGTTTCTGTACATGACTGGGTGTTTATAATAAGTGATCGAAATTCAGGATACCGGTAATCTAAGGCTTGTATCGAATAATTATTATATACACACCGTTTATCCGTTTTAATTATTTCTTTGTAAATTTTAATTCTAATTTTGCACATCAAAGGTTCCTAATTCTTGCTCTTAGTATATGACAATCTAAAATTCTACTTATTCTATCTAAACTGATCTAGAAATTATTCCTGTTTTCTAAATACATATTTTATACCGCATTGATCTTCGGCTAGAATCCGCTTGTTCCCGTATTTAAGTTGATTATATTATCAACGGCTACACTGGCTCATCACTACACAAAGCAGGTATGCTTCAACTTTCTTGTTTCCCTCCGTTCGTGGTGAACTGACAGTTGACATTAGTGACGGCTTGACAGCAGGTTAGCCTCACTACTGATATGCATGAGATTGTATTTACACAAAAAGAGACACTCCAGCATATTTCCAAGCCCTCCTTATAAACCTTCTAACAAAACCATCTTAATCTGTATCTTATCTCACGAAACATCAGTTAGAAACAGTTGCTAAGTAACGTTATAATCACCGCCTAATAAATTCCTGAATTCTATGTTTCCCTTGAGATTTTGCTACATTTATATTATCATTTCTAAATGAGGCTATAGCTCGTTATTCTCACAAAATTGTGTTTTATAGCGTATGGAATAGGGTTCAAAATGCGATATGATGTTGGCAGAAGGCCAAATAAAACTTCAGATAAATGTAGGAATATCAGTGCTTAGATTATCATAGGACTATTATTAGGTACTTCATCTTAAAAATGGAGAAATAAAAATTTTCTTGCGTTTTTTGCTATTTGCAGGTACAACAAAATATGATTCGCAACCATAACAACTATATAAACAAGTCGAATGGTGATTGTTTTTTTATATTTTTATACTAAAAAAAGTTGTTTGCAAATACGTAGTGCAAATAATATGTTTAAGCTTAAAAAACAAAAAGTTTTAAAATAACGGCACCAAAAAAGACGGCACTATCGCAGAAGTGACGATATGACTATGTAACTTCACGCAAGTGCATTGTCCATACCGCGTAATAAGGACAGGAATAATCCCTTCAAACGAATAAATATGACTAGCTTGTGCCCCCGCCTTCGGCCGAGTGAAATTTCTTGTACCCCTGACCCACCATCGCATCGCATCAGCCGCCAGTGCTATTCATCATCATCATCAGCCTACAGCATTCCACTGCTGGACCTAGGCCACTCCAATTGCACGCTGTTTGGCTCGATTCCCGGCAACTCTCATGCAGCTGCTACCAGCCATCCTGCGAAATCCACTACACCTAGCCTGAGGGCGTCCTACCTTACGTTTGCCGATTCGCGTCACAACTCAAGAACACGTTTTCTCCAACGGTCATCGGTTCTACGGCTAATATGGCCTGCGCATTGCCACTTCAGCTTAGCTCAGCACTTAGCGTGATGATAAACAAAAGAGTTTTCAAATCCAACTGGCAGTTCCATAGATTAGCACGTTCAAACAAAAACGAAAAAAACATTTCTTAAGTTTTATTACATTAGTATGGATAAGATAATTAAGTATTCGGCCCAATTTTTAATTAATAAATCTGTATTTAATTATAAAATTTTCGGGTGTAAAATATATTACATTTGGAATGGTCATATTTTACATTTGGAACACAGATATCTATGTCCTTATCATCTATCAAATGTCATATTTTACATTTGGAACACAGATAGACCATGGTAAGGACATAGACTACTTTACATCCTGGATCCCAGATAAAGTTACGCGTAGTTAACTATAAAAGCCCAGCACCCTAATTGAGTAGCACAGTGGCATAAAACACCCAAATCCCCTGATTTCAACGGCCGCCCGCTATACTCCCTCCTGCATAAGCAATATTCGCCGAGCAAGGCATACCCTAATAGCCTCCGACGACGCCACTACCCGCCTCCAGGAGAGCAGTAAGGCCACGAGCACTTAACATAAGCGCAAAACCCGATCGCCGTCCTACCATCCTCGCCGCAATCGCCCGCCGCGACCCCCAAATCCATGCCCCTCCCGACCCTTGCTCGAGCCAGCCCGCGCTGCTGAGCCTGTAGCTTTAAATTCGTCCCAAAATCACTCAAATCACTCAAATCCTGATCCAACTAGTCCATTGCTGCCCTCTTCCAGCCACGCGTGTAGTCGCTTAGTTTTTAGTTAGTTTTTAAGTTTAAGTCCTGACTGGCGGCCTTAATTCATTAGGGCAACCACAGGCAAGTCCGCTTAAGCAGACGACAACCTCATAGGTTGACCTGCGAGACGCCATTCCCCAAAAAAAAAAAAGTTGAACACTTTTGATCACAATCTGAATCAGATTTGTGGATATTGCTAGTACATTGTTTCATTTTTTCGAAAAATTTGTCTACTCAACAACGTAAGTAACGCAATGAATGTTTCTGAACTGTCAAAATGAAAGCCTGACTGGGACTGTTAGTGTGTTGCACAATTACCCCGCAGGTTTCCTCACGATGTTTTCCTTTAATTTTAGGTCAATAACACTAAATTGCGGTTAATGATTTGTCTGTCTGTCTGTAAATTGTAGAGGTTATTGCCCTAGAACCCACAGCAAAAGGGCTATTATTACATCCTCTAGCTTTTTCCCACGATTTCGTCAGCATGAAATTTCGACCCACCGCTGCACCGCCGTATCGCATCGTCCGGTCGCGCTATTACTACGTTTTTGGTAAGCGTTCCTTTTTTCTTGTTTTCTCTTTGCCTGGCTCGTGAGGGTCGTAGGGTGATGTTTAATTCAACGAATAATGCGATAATATGACCAATAGTTCCAGATATTAACCGTTCAAACAAAAGACTAACTCTTCATGTTTATTATAATACACGTGAAGTGTAGATGAAATACTGTATTTGTGTTTTTGTTCTATTTTTCAGGCATCCATTATGTGTACCTTATTAATATTAATTTGCATATATCAGCCTTCTGTTTATATTTCTTCTCATCTCTGTTTTTATTTACTGAGCACATTTTTTTCAGAGAAATAATGTACGCAGTTTTTTTCTATTACTCCTTATCGTGAACGTACACTTTTTTTTAAACTGATATTTTAGGAGTTTGGTCCAGTCAGTTTTATTTTAGCACCACTGTTCCAAAACGGTAAAGTAAAACATCATGATCAAACCAGCATGTCCTAGAACCAGAAATTCCAAGAAATGTCATGACATCCATCAACCCGCACTGGGCCCGTGTGGTGAATGTGGCTCACTTCTTGTCACAAAGAGGAGGCCTTAGTCCTAACAGTAGGCGTTACAGGCTGATCATGAGAAAGAAGGCTTTGTCTTTTACCCCTTGGCCACGAGTTAGACGCTTAAGCGACGACTTGCGTCATGTCACTACTACGAGGAGAAAGCAAATAAAAGAA
Organism: Dasypolia templi; assembly: GCA_963555695.1. Lineage (NCBI taxonomy): Eukaryota > Metazoa > Arthropoda > Insecta > Lepidoptera > Noctuidae > Dasypolia > Dasypolia templi. The sequence goes on from OY743158.1 coordinate 7,669,780, forward strand.
GTCTTATAGAACGTGCCACGAGTCACAGCGACGCGACTTGCGTAGCGATACTCATGCGAATTACTCGGGTCGCTTGACGCAAGTCGCATAGCCCGAGGCTGTGAACAGGGCCTGCTATTTCTTTTCACAGTGACTTCGTAACCTACTTGATTTTTTCCTATTCGCATCAATTTGCATGTTGCCAGAACAACAAAATTACTATGGACAAAGTTCGATATTGATGAACTTTGACATGCATTAATTGATTGCTAATTACACCGGCGCCCCTGGGTCCTTGAGATAGCTCACGAATTAGCGCACCAATCTAGATTGGTGTGCTAATTCGTGATACGCTGTTCGTCGTAGCAAGGTTACCTACTGTTCTTTACTAGGAAGACCATTGTTGACAAAACGCTCTTCCGTACCTCAAGAAGATGGTATCCCTTACCCTTAATCTGATAACTTTATTTTTGATGTTAGTTAGTATGACTGATATCAGTGTTGTCCACCCTGAAAGATATTTCAGATGTAAGGAAACCTCATTTAAATATACCCTCAAATCCTAAAAGTGGCCTTTTGTTAATCAACATGTTCTATACTAGTGGAATTTATAAACAAGCAGATAATGTTAATAAATATTGAAGTTGAAACATAACGTAAAAAATTATGAAAAAAAATTAAGAATAATATAATTGTGCGAAACGAACATTCGCCTGGAGTGACAAGCCTAGCAAAACTGTCAGTCCACTCATTGAGACAGCGTGAGTCATGTCGGATTTAATGGGAAATATTGCCCGTCTAGAGTCTACTTTTCCTGCTCTAACTTACACAGAGTGTAGGAAATAGAATGGCATAGGCATATGACATCACATGACAAACATCTCAATACATTTTTTCTCGGGAATGTTCCACTTTCTGAAGTGCTCTTGTAAACAAAGATCGAACTCATTGAGTCGGTGTGACAGACTGGGAATATAAAAATCGCCATCTTGTTTTTTTGGTACAGTTTGAAATTGACAATGAACTTAAAACTGTTACTTTAGGGTTGCTATTAAAAATTAATGACACTTTTTCGCAATCAATTTACTGTTTTTATTGTTGGTTTGCTTACTGTTTTTCTGTTCTGTCTTATGTTTTTCGATTAGGAAATATCATCGTTATGTAGATGGTAAATTTATATTTAAAATAAATTCAACAGTAATTACTCTATGTTTAAAATTATAAGAGGGTCTTTTTTAGCACTTATTTTCAAGTGCTTGTATTTTTGCTCATTAATCGTAAACTAAACCTTTGTTACAGCTAAAACTTTGTCTGTATTATGTTTGTGTACCATACAACGTAATAATATAATAGCCTAAACCACTTGTCTTACAGAGTTCCCGTAATGAATGTGTAAACATAAATATTTTTTTTAGTATCCGTCCGGAGTCGGCGATCGGAGGCATGCTATTGATAAGTTTATCTCATGAAAAAAATGTATCGGGATGTCTGTTATTTTGACTGATTGTTGTAAAATGATATGTTTGTAAGTATAGACAACAATATTTTTTGGAAAAGATGCTTTATTTTTATAATTATGGCGTCTTTTGTACGAAAAGTTGGGAAAAAGTCGCTCACCCTACTTTCAACTACGAATTAACAATAAAATACAAGGTAAAACTATACTAAACCATATATATTCAAATAGCATATTTCATACCAATTTCAATGGCATACAGTTTGTGGAGCTACAATGTGTCATTTCTGAGATATAGATATTTTAGTGAACGGGGAGAAACAGCGCTATTTCAGTATGGATTGGAATATGAATTCACAGAAGTCGTAAAAAATCACCAGTATGTCCATTCAATGTAATGAAAAAATCCCCGCAAAAAATATAACTACCGTAACTTCCATGAGACAATGCAATTTGAAGCATTAGCTTTGCAATGACCCTCCATCAACTTAATGCTTCAGGCCATTTGTTTAACGATTGCATTACTCAATATTACTAATGAGATCGGTTCGAATCACGCGGCAAACGGACCTCTAATGGTTCTTGTGTACACGCCCGTAGTATCATCCGTTTCTCGTATTCAAAGGTTATTGTTTGGTCTGTGGCGTTTATAGTAGAACGATTCCCAAAGGGCTCAATAATCTTGAATGCATTTCAGTACGAGTCTAAGGCAAGGTTTATTAGTCATGATTTCGTAGAGTGTGTGGTTTTATGAAAATGGAAAATATTAAACTGATCCTCTAAATGTTTACTGACCTTCTAATGAAGGGCACTTTTTAAAACAAGTAAACCCCTAAAAACTTTCTGCGCTTCGAATAACGCATACTTTTAAAATTTCGGGCCTATTCTCACTGTGGTTCGCAGTGACTAAGCTAGGGTTCTCCGATCAACTAAGCTATTGCTAGTTTATGTCGGAACTGACAGCAAACACGCGCGAGCCGAGCGAGCGCTTCATCCAAGTTGGTCGTAGTTACTTGTCTATTTAGTATTCTTAGGACCTCAAATTGGAAATATTTAATGTTCACAAAAAGAGACGCACTTATTGTATTAGAGTGTTCAATAATAAATTTAGGGTTTTACATATTGTGGTAGGTATAGTATTTTAATTCTTGGTGCATCGTGTTCACATATAAAATATACTTAATGGATACAAAATATTGTAATGATTTTAAAAGAGAAATGGTGGAGTTTCGTGCGCCTTCTTCTCCATACGAAACTACTTTTTGGAAGGGGCGCCTAGAATCAACACTCTTTTAATGTAAATGTTGACGTTAAAAATGCCTTTTACTGTTTTTTAATTTGATTTGAAATAAATGTTTTGACGTTGACTTAGGAGAGCAAAATATAAAGTATACGAGGTTCAATCAAATGTATTCAAAACAAATATTTGACATTGAAAATAATCAAAACTTCTGACTACCCGTAACGACTGGCCTGGACTGGCCGAAACCAAAAACAATCCAAAACCGTCATAAAAAGTAATTTAAAAAATCAAAACCAAATCAAATCCAGATAGCCAGTAACATAACGTGTGCTGGCAGGCGAAAATTTGAAAAACATTCATGCAAGAGAGGGTCTGCCCGATACGATCGCAGAATAATACTCCCATCGGTCGAGATTGTATCGTGTCGCGAGATTCATAATTTATGAACCGAAAATACCTAGGGGTATGTTATATGGGACTGTGGAGTTAGGGGGCCTGGATGTGGCAGGGTTTTTTTCATTTGGATTAATGTAACGAAGTTCTTCAACAAAGCTTACGGTAGGGGCATATTTAAATACTTTTGTAAAATCGTCGCGTAAAGAAAAAGTTATGCGTTTATAGCCCATCTTGGATTGAAATTATGAATATGAAACTGCAAGATGCATTTTTATTACACAATATGGAACAAAAATCCTGTTGTTCCTTTGCCCAATAGTGATGAAATTATAATTTTAAAAATAAGCATTGGCTAGTCGAAAATTCGAAATCAAATAACTATTGAAACTATATACATACTATTTCAGTATTAACTATTATTTCTAGCGACGCACCGTGTAGAACGCACCGTGTAGATCGCACCTTAGATCCCTCCTTAAATCTCATCCTCATAAAACAAGCTGCTATTCTTATTCCTTCTCTGTCCATGCTGTAAGATTGTGGAACTCAATTCCGCCTAGAATTCGTGATTTAAAAACTATTTCTCTATTCAAATGCCGATTAAAAGAGCATTAAATTTCCTCTTAACTGTGAGTATTTATATCATATACAGGGTGGAAGAGACATCGATCTAGTACATGGTTCTGGACCCCCTGGAGTTGAAAATTTACATCAGTTATTTAAAAAAAAAACGCTGTTTCATAGAAAAGTGTAATACCAACGCGGTCAAAATGTATGGCAGAGGATTTTTTTTTACATAGCTGACAAAAAAATTACTTTTTCACTTCTCCTTTCGCAGGACTGCTGGAAGAAATTTCTTAAGAAATAAGCAGTACCTACCTTTGTACTCAAATTGTAATTATGTCGGGTCTCTTTGTATGTTTTTGTGTGTGTATACATAAATAATAAAATAAATGAAATCGATACATCTGTATTATGCTAAATATTCTACAAACTCAAGCCGACAAAAAAAACCGAGGTGCACGGGCCCCGGGTCGGTAACACGTGCCTACCTACCCCTTTGCCCCGCCACCCGCCGCCCCGCGAATCACTTCCTAAGTGCCGTTTTCACCAACGTTACTGAACGCGATCAGTACATCTAAAACGCGCTCAAGGGCTGTTAGTGTCAATATTCCATAGAGAATAATGACACTGACAGCTCTTTAACGTAGTTTATGTGCTGATCGCGTTTGATTTCATTGGTAAAATAAGCCTTCAGTCTCCCGCGCAGGTTACTTTCGAACGGATGTTAATGTTGACCTACGTAGTGAGTGACTTGTTTTTTTGTTTAGGTTAACGTTCACCATGTCTTATTCTAACGCAGAATATTTTAATATGCTGATGTGTCTTGAGAAATGTGATTGCAATTATACAGAAGCACGCAGACTTTACCAAAAGTTTTGCAAGTCTACCATTACCGCGATGGCATTACAAAGTTTGTACATACGTGCGTACAATACCGGCAGTGTACACGGACGAGACCAACATCGAGCTGACTCAGGCAGACCGAGGACTCGATACATCAGTGTGTCGAGTACTGACTTGCTGTGTTGTTCCAATGTTTTCGTCAGAAGTCTCGATACTATCCATTTCAGGTTTCTTGTTTATCTCGCTAGCAGCCTGAGACATTAATTAAAGTAGAAGTAACAATATACGAATTCCTTTAAGACAATCAGAGACCGGAACAAAGGGAATGAAAAACTAAAGCTGACTAAGTTTCAAACGTATCAAGAACAGTCTGTTCCATCAAAGTAAGAAGCTCTCAATCTAGGAGAGCTACTGCTGAGAAAGTTACATAATTACGCCGAACATCATGATGTTAACGAACATTTACATCAAAATTCTGATCGCAGTTTCGTGAAAGTAGATTATTGTGAGTATTAAGACACCGATTTACCGGTCTTTACTTGTTATATATAATTTAAAAATATAAAAAAAACTAAAACCCGACTACTGAAAAATCACGCTCTATAATGTAGCAATTATTTCGGATAGAAATCAAGACATAGGTACAAAAATGGTCAGGGTACATATAGTATAGATAATTTTGTGGGTGTTCTTGGTATGGCCACGGCCTGACCATTTTTGTTTACTTCATGACTTTACGTCATCTAGTGGGTTCCATATTAAATATGCAACGTCATAGCCTATAAACAGTGAAAGATTTCCAACAACATCTCATTTGTCAAATTATGATAAGTACTTTACCTACGAAGTACAACAGGAACAAAAAGCACAATTCTAGTTACACACTGGAGACGTCATGTAGTCTCATTTGCGATACCTAAGAAGTTGCTTAAGAATTTGTAAATTTCATTACTTTAAATTTTCGCCCCCGCACGATTTTGATTTAATCAGGGCGAATGTTTTAGCCTGCCCGATTGAATTTAACTTTAAGCATATAAACTCCATAATAGTACGGCTTTTGTATATCGTTTTCACATATAAAATATTATTTTTGTTAGAAAATTCTGGGTTAAGTACTAGAATTATAAGTTTGTTTCAGTCATACAATCTTTCTAACCAATTTTCGGAGCCCACTAGAATAACTCCCACTAGTGCCACATGCCTAGATAACATTTATACAAATTTTATACCAACCCACAAGGAAATTATTAATTTAATAGACTCAGATCATTGCGGACAGTTGGTCACTATTCCAAATATTAACAAAAAAGTTACTAAAAAAGATATCACTGTTAATCCAAAAACTACTAATCGTTTGGAATCATTTAAAACTAAACTTCTAAGTAATTTACCACTTTTAACAAATAATGATGACTATAATCAACAATATAATGCTTTTTTCAAAATGCATTGTACACAATTTGATAACACTTTCATTCCAAAGACATTTTCGATTAATAGTAATGCTTCCTTCAGTGACTGGGCTACCATAGGTATACATAAAAGTAGAAAACGACTTTATGAGTTGTATGATGAACGGACTTATATAAACACTACTGAATGTAATATTTATGTTAGAAATTATTCGAATTATTTAAAAAAGTTTGTTGCATAGCCAAGTCACGATACTTGAGTTCAAAGATTATAAATAGCAGCAATGTAATTAAAATGACATGAATAATCATGATATAGTGTTTTTTGCAGACGACACTTCACTTTTATTTAAACTCAAACGTCAGCAGCTGGTTACTGACCATGTAAATAGCGCCCTTGCTAAAGTAGTTAATTGGTTTAATGTTAATGCATTAAGTTTACGATACCTCATGTCGGACAAGTAGAAACTAGTGTTCTTATTAAGGGTGAAGAGTTGAAACCCGAAAACACCACAGTATTCTTAGGCATAACTTTGAATGCCAAGCTTCAATGGGGCCCCCATATAGATAAATTGTTTAAAAAACTAAGCTCTGCAGCATACACCGTTAGAAAAATTCGTAATTTAACTGATTCAGAGATAGCCCGTTTAGTATACTTTAGTTATTTTCATAGTGTGATGTCGTACGGTATTCTTTTGTGGGGAAATGCCGCCGATATTCAAACAATTTTTGTTTTACAAAAAAGGGCAATTCGTTCAATTTATAAACTAAGTCCCTCAGAGACAAATTTAAAGAGCCATATATAAATACTAGGAACAAACACAAATTTGTTGTTCCTACTACCAGGCTCAAGAAAATAGGTGGGTCATTTAAATGTCAATGTATGCGTTTTTATAATAAACTTCCTAGCCACACTCAAGGACTAAGCCTTAACAAATTCAAATCTTTTATTAAGCGGAAATTATGCCAGAAAGCCTATTATACTGTCAAAGACTATATTGAGGACAGGAAGGCTTGGGATTGAGCTGCTCCAATAAATTTACACAGACAATCTTGATGTTTAATATTATTATTATTTTTTATTATTATGACTTTTTAAATATTTTGTACCTTTTTACAAACACAATGACATGTATACATATTTACTGTATAAAGTACAATATTATTTTAATTTTGTGAATGTGAGGACTATGTGGGTCATTGTTTTTTTTTTTTTTCAGTTGTTTTAGTCATTATCTGGCTGTTTGAGTACTTTATGTGGCCTACCCAAATGTCCTTTCTTTTGTATTGTTCGTCGAATCGTTGAGCCCCTTAGTTCTGAGTTGAGCTGCACCATGATTGACAAATGCGTGCACTGACTGGACTCAAATCAGTGTGGTTCTTTCCTCAAAAGCCCATTTCAGACACCAATCTACAGGGTCCTCATATGATCTGACCAAGTTTATTCTCGGATTTTTATACACTTTGACATACTATACAATGACATGAAAATTTACTTTGTAAAGTATTATAATATTTTAATTATTGTGAATGTGAAGGCAGTGTGGATTTCTTGTTTTTTTTTTTATCTCAGTTTATTTTTAAATGTTTTAAATTAGTTTTAATCAAGGTCTGGCAGTTTGAATAATTTATGCGGCCTACCCAAATGTCCTTTCTTTGGTAATGTTCGTCGAATCGTTGAGCTCCTTAAGTTCTGTGTTGAGCTGCATGATTACTAACAAATGCGTGCACTGACTGGACAGGTCCACTCATTCTGTGTGGTTCTTTCCTCAAAAGACCATTTCAGACATCAATCTACATGGTCTTCACATGACCTGACCAAGATTATGTCTGGACTTTAAAAGAGACTGTGACCTCTGAGTTTGTTTCGGCCTTTCTTCTCAAAGTAGTCAGATAGGAAACGCCGATCTCATCTACTTTTAAAATATGATTGACATGTAAAAGTGTTTTTAAAAACCTACTTACAGAAATAAAATCATTTATCATTTATTTAAAAAAAAGTATCCATGGAGTTTCTTGCCCTTTCTTCTCCATAGGTACCTGCTACGCTTTGGAATGGGCAACTAGCTTCATATTTCTGACTGACCGACCCCTTGACAATTCAAAAGTGCCGGTAACTGGTGTAATTGAAATAAATGCTTTGAGTTTGAGTGAGCTGTGAGGGAAAAGATGAACATATACACTTACATTCACCGATCAAGGCCCCGGACCCGGGGAACGAAATGTACCCTCAGCCCCCTTAAGCCCCGCAGGATTTCGCGATTTTGAGGAATTTCACGGCCGGTTACAAAAATTTTTTTTGTTAACTTTTTGTTAGATTCCACCCACTGTAAGTAAATTATTTTGGGTTCTTGAATAAACAGACCATATTATAAAATATAAACAGTATTCTTATTACGAGAGTTGAATATTGTAAATAAATGTAACGCGACAAGGATGGGAATTAAGGTTCCCGCAAAACGGCGCGACGCCACAGCACGACACAAAGGCACCGCGCGTCGCGCGACAGGCGGTGCCTTTGTATAAAAGCTGTGGCGTCACGCCAGTGAGCACGAGACTTTATCCCTTTCAAAATGTTTTAAAGCGTATAGAGTCTCCATATTTTCATAGCTTTTTTTTTCGAACATCTTATTTCTTGAAATCAAACAATTTGTTCGAACATCCTAACTGATATAATAAATGCGAAAGTAAGTTTGTTTGTTCGTTATGCACAAAATATAGACCTTGACCTGGAGAAGGGCATAGGTGTCGTTCTTTTCATCCTGGATTGCAGACGGAGTTGCGGGAAACAACTGGTTTCTAATAGTCATAGTCCCTATTGTATTTTCAAACAAAGATTTTACTTGATCTAAATTGTACATTAAAACTATTCGGCTAGAATCCAGTTTTCAACACCCAGGTTTCAAATACTGACAGTGTGTAAATTATGTACCTGCTACCAGATAAAATAAACATAAATTCAAAGTTCCTTTTCCCCAAACAGCAGTTTTAGCATTACATTGAGGCCATTTCAATATTTAAATGGAAGTCTGCGAAAGCTTTTTAAGTGATGGTTTTCGAAAATTCAAGTTGATTTTGATTATGGCATCATATCATTAGAATTCTAATACATTTTTTATCATAAGGCCTTCTCATGTTTAAGGTACAGTTCCGAACCTGACCGCAAACCGCTTCAATCGATGACAACATTGCCGGCCGCTACAATGTCACCATGAATGGAAGCCTTTTCTCAAAGTAACAAAGAAACAGTAGCGTCGCTTCGATCTGGTGTTACGGTTGGGCGCCTTTGCCGTCTGCGGTCAAAGATCAGGAAATTATTTTCACGATTTCAAATAAAAGATCCTATGCAGAAGATGGAAAAACCATTAACATAATTATAAGCTATGAATTAAATAAAATAAATGGTTACAATATGTTATGATCTTTACATATTTTATTCTACAATAAACAACAAATTTCAATTCGATGATCATCCACAATATGTAGTTGTTTCAATGATAATAATGGCCAGTGACGATTGATTGTAATTAAATTTTAATAATTACCTTATGATTGAACACAATCCGGTTGTAGTTGAATATGATTCTGAATTGACCGACAAATAATGATTTATAAACGGGAATGGTAAGGGGATGGGAAGGGACGGTAAAAGGGTATTTCAGGGTTATTCGACTGTTATATTATGTCATTATCATTTCAGCCGAAAAACGTGCACTGCTAGTCATGACGAAATCCAGAGAATATTCTCCTAACGACAACTTTGCTGCGTAATTCTTGAGAATATTCTTTACGAGATTAAAAGAATTGTATGTCTTAATGTATCGATCTATGTTTATACTAATTGTTTTGATTGTATCTGATATTTGTACAGAATTGTAGTAAAAAATTATCTACCCCACAACTAACATTCTCAGTTAATTTTCCTGGGCGAGAACATTTTGGAGAATATTGCAAACAAAAAAAATATGGACTTCTGCATTAAAACAAACTTTATGATTTACTTGCTTTGCATATTCTATCGATCCATCACTAGTTATATGCAAGTGCAGTTAACCGCACATTGCATATTGGTTACAGTGTGATTCAAACCTTATGGCGGTTGTGAAGTGCGCTACCCACTGCGCAGTACCTCACCCCTCACCCCCGCTGACACGTGAATTAGCTACTGCGCAGCGACTCGCCTCATGTTCCGAGCCGCCATTGAGTTTGAATCGGACCGTAGTAGACTTTAACCTTGAGCTGGCCTTTTGATTAAAGAGTTTCAATAGAATGAGAGTCCAGCTTATACTGGTTTCGTTACCATTGACGTACCTACGTATTTTTGCCTTTACTCTGACCTGGCCCCTCAAGGTGCGACCCTTGTAAAAGCTTTTAAACTAGTTTCGTAAATGCATTCAGAAGTATATTAAAGTTAGGACGGTGTCTTTTCTTTTACTGTCACATTAATTTTGGGAAAGATCTATGGCCAAATGGTTAGTTAAAATGAAAATTATTTATAAATAGGGCGCAAGGGTTTCGATGAGAGATCTACAAACTTATACAGACATTCCCCAGAGATCTTCTGTTGGTTTAATTTAAAGATCTTTAAAAGCTTTTTTATCAGCTTGGGGGTTTGTATGCTGATACCTAAACACGAAAGGGCGTGCTTTAACATAATTTTTAAGTAAGGCAGCAGAAAGCGCTGGTAAGGAATTTAAACCTTCAGTAATTTATGTGGAATATTGTCAAAAAAGTTTGCAAATACTTGAGCTAAATCTTCATTTGAGTTGATGGGGCCACGTGCAGTTTCAAAATAAAAAAATACGCTGTTGTTTCCGACCCGTTTCATGATTTATTATTTGCCAAGTACTATTTATTTTATAATCAGCTGATTTAATTTTATTGCTAATATAAAGAGCTTTCAAATCAAATCAAATAGGTTTACTCTACTTCTACGAATGCCAGGAGTCTGCCAATCACTAAATAAAAACTATGTATTAATACTTTTAGTCTTTACTGGAAAAGTGTAATTAAATTGGGATTATGACTACTATAAAAATGTTCGTAAAAAATAATGTAATTTCAAAGAAGGCATAGTAAAAATTAGATGATCGAATAAATCTGTTAAATCGATGTAAATATGAAGAAGGTAGACGCTTTAAAAGTTTTTGGAGGGGATTATTCCTGTCCTTGTCGCGCGGTACGGACAATGTACGGCGCTAGTATGAAGTTACGTAGTCGAAACGTCACTTCTGCGATAGTGCTGTCCTAGTCTAAAACTTACTTTAAAACGTTTATGACTTGGCAGTTTTTTAATCTTTTACACTTTTTGTAATATTATTTGCTGTATTTGGAAATAAACATTTTTTTGAGAAAATAATAAAAACATTGTAATCATCCCGGAACAGAACTCGGCATAGAACTCTTTTGGGTCACCTATAATATTAAAACTCTGTTTACCTAAATTACTGGCCAAAGAATCATTTAATTTCTCTAAATCATAACATGTAATTTGCCTAAACCTTATTTGAGTTTTTTTGTAAATATGAGCAAAATGTTATTTTTTGTCCACTGTGATCAGATGATTTATAATTTTTTTGTGTAAGTTATCACAATTACAAAAAATATTATCTATACAAGTAGCAGAAGAAGCTGTCACTCGGGTTTTTTCAATAAAAACAATTGAAAAATCGAATGACATAAAAATACATAATAATCTGACTGCATTAGGGTTATTTTCTAATAAATTAATGTTAAACTCTCCATTGATTATTATTCACTTACTACTAGTACCAAGATTATTTAAGAACGATAGAGGACTGGCTCGTTCTTTGGCCAAATAATTAACTTTTCCATTCAACGTGGCAATGCTGCCAGTCTTCTGGGCTCGCGCCACGCCATACTCTTCTCTTGTTTTTACATTTAATTTAGTACCTAGTGTAGATATTTATAGAGTAGTTTTATCTCAACTGACAGATAAACTTTTGTTGCCATTAAAACATTTGTGAGTCGATTCTGAATATTCTACTTGGGTTTTATTCTGTAACCCTCTCACTTCGTTGTTACCGCAAAAGCACCATTAAACTCAAGAAAATCGATTTGCGGGAATGTTGCAAGATTGAACACTGATAAGAGGAACAGCGCCTTTGTATAACTAGCTTCTGCCCGCGACTTCGTCTTCTGAAAAGAAGAAGAAATATATTTTTAGTACGGTAGTTACGAAGATACGTAGCCCCTACATACAACCTCTCAAATTTTTCATTTTTTTTAGGATACTAGCTTTGCCTGCGACTGCGTCCGCGTGAAATTTCTTGTTCCCCCAAACCACCCTGCCGCGTCGCATCGCCTGCCCGCGACAGTAGTTCGTTTTCGCTAACCATTCTTTCTCACTTTTTTTTGGCTCGATTCCTTAAAGTCCATGATATTAAAAAGCCTTCCTCGAGAATTAGGCTATGATCGGAAGTTCCAGAGATTACATACAAACTTACAAACATACAAATACCTTTTTAGAATATTAAGTGCCGTATTCACCAATAAACTTGAAGGCGATCAGCACTTTTAAACCCAGATCGGAAGCTGTCAGAGTCGAATTCAAAAAGAATTTTGACACTGACAGCTCAAATGGTGTGCTAGTGAAATTCGCCCTTAGTATGATATTATTTACGATAATCTTATTGATTACCATAAATCTACTACTCGTAATAAGCGTGATGTGAAAAAGCATGAAGCCTTCCCTAAGAATTGGAATTCCCTATCAATTGTTGATGAGTTGTGTTAATTTTTGAATGTGTTACTTGGTTTGAATGTTTATTTATTTATTTATAGCATACAGGCTGTCCCGTAAGACGACGTCAAGCCGGCATCGGGTGATTTGTCAAGTCGTAATACTCGTAGTTAACAGAAAAATAAAAATAAAAATCTTTGCTATGTGTTTAAAAATTACGGGTATTTATAAATAAATAAAACTAGAAAAACTACTACTACGTGACGGTCTTTCAACTCTTTTTACAATTTTTTCTACATTTTTTTTTACAATTTCTACAATTTTACAATTTTATTAAAGTTTTTTTACTTCTGATAACTAATAACTAACTTAATTATGTATAGAACGATTGCAAACACATTGTAAATTGCTCGTGAATAAATTGACTTGGATTGATTTGAATTTAATTAAATCATTTACTTGCAATAGGAAAAGTACAGTCAGTAATTAAGTTTCAAAATGTTACAATGTACACTTATTTAATACTTGAGTATATTTATATCGTCTTTAAAGCATCCTTCAGAAACTTAATTTCGATCTTCAATGCATCAACATGTGTGAATAATAGTTGTTGATGATCTATGAGTATCCATCTTAAAGAATTTAATCACACCTCGCAAATAATGTGCAAAAAAGTCTATTAGAAACCTTTGAGAGCAATCAGCTAGGGTAGGTACCTACCTATATCAAATCCGTCGACTTATAACAAACAGAAATCCCAATAACGTTTGTAAGTAAAACTCTTCAAACATTTATATGTATGTAGTAGAACATACAAATTCACAGAACCTACCAACTTTATTATTAGCTCGGATAACTTCGGCTATCTTCGTGAACCATCGGAAAAGCTTCTCAATGTGCATACGGCAGCTGAACATAATTTATTACTAACTATCTTTGGTCACAGTTTTGTCGTCACACTCTCGCCACGTGCCACATATGTCACAAAGCGTTTGAGGGTTGAACCCATTGTTTGTTGAACGCGAGAAGTGTCGCAGTTTTTCGATTATTTATAGTGTGGTTGGGTTGGGGTGCCGACAGAGTGTCTTTTTTGGAGTATTTGCTTGTACGCGACATCATACAATTTGATGGTACCTCATAACGGTTAGAAAAAATGTAAGTATCCTAGCTTGCGAATTAGCAGTGAACTTATTTCCTACTCAGTGCTGTGGGTAGTCGCTAGGTTCCTTTCAGGGGGCGCGGCAGGCGGGTTACGGGCATGACCATTAAAACCTCTCGGTGTGATACGGTGCCGTCAATACGGGCACGTTTCTTGGTTGTCATATAGGCCTGGCCTGGAGCAAGTGCCGCGGTAGCGCAACTTGCCTATGTGTGTGAATGCATTGGAATTCAGCAGAAACACCACGGCCCTGTTCCTCAAAACCACTTTCTTCACGGCACCTTTCTTGATTCTAGTCGCTCCTAATTAAACTAAGATGGCGATCTAAGATATCTTTCGTGAATAGGGATTATGTTTTTTTTTTTAATCAAAAATATATTTGTGTCCAAATAGTTCAAACAATATTTCACGCCTGTAACCCTAGAAGGGTTAGGCAGAGGTATAACTATAGTATACCCACATTTTGCCAGTTATGCTTACCTAAGTCCCATGTAATAGGGGGCGAGCCTATTGCCATCAATCGTGCACAAATCCAGACTCCGGGCTGCTACTGAGAAATTCTAGATAGAAAAACCCAATGACACTTTGCCCGACCTGGTAATCGCACCCAGGACCTCGTGCTCAGCAGTAGCTCTTGCGACCACTAGACCAACGATGCAGTCAACGACGACGAAGATGACGGTCGGGAGGCGACCAGCTACAGAGGTGCCGACTTTAGGCGCTCCTTACTGCGAATGTGGACCACAGTATGCAGACGCTTCCTTGTCGAGCCGAACCCGCTCCAGACTAAGAGGCCGTTATGTGTGAGTGACGTACTCAGTAGTACAATAAGATTAAGTCTGATGTCCGCAACCAGTCTTCAATCTCACAGCAAGCGTGGTGATCAATGCTCGAGCCTTCTCTGTATGAAGAGGCCTATTACCTTATTGTGGGGCAGTAATAGGCTGGCAATATTAACATAAGATCAATAAGTGGTCTACCTATTTTATTAATTTGTTTAAAATTTTCTGACATTTTAACTTTTTCTGTAGATTATTAAGTGGTCTACTTGTTGTATTAATTTGTAAAACATTTTCTGACATTTTAACTTTTTCAGTAGATTATTAAGTGGTCCACTTATTGTATTAATTTGTAAAACATTTTCTGAAATTTTAATATTTTCACAAGATATTAAAAAGTGTTTCCTAAAACTCGTTGCAAAATATACCAAAAAATGTTCCATTAAAAAATTGCAATTATGAAGCTAAGAGATACTGCTCAAGCAATCTCCCTAAAACAACATATCTTCTATTTCGAGTGAACAATTGCTAAATCACT
Source organism: Dasypolia templi (assembly GCA_963555695.1). Classification (NCBI taxonomy): domain Eukaryota; kingdom Metazoa; phylum Arthropoda; class Insecta; order Lepidoptera; family Noctuidae; genus Dasypolia; species Dasypolia templi. The sequence continues at coordinate 7,684,852 of OY743158.1, forward strand.
ATTTATATATCATTAAAATGCCAAATTATATTAGTCAAGAAAGAAAGATAACAGAGAATAAAATCGGGTCTATCTTCAAAGCTTAGCAACGCTTACCGAGAGTTGTCCGTGGATGGGTGCCCACCTGTGACATACCAAATCCCCTCCGTGTCTCGGAAAGCATGTTAATCATTCATAGGTCATTGACAGTTGTTAAGTAACATATAGTCCAAGAGTCTGACAACCAGTGTGTCAAGGGGTATCGTGGTACAAGGTGGTACTGGGTTGTAAAGTTCAGATCGGCAGCCGCTTCATTTAAAATGCCTGTATTTATCTGCATCTGGTAAGACTACACGCCGACTCCAAAATATCAAAAGGCTAGGTAGAAGAGTTCAGTAGTTTTGCCTGTCCGAAGCACCAAAATAACTCACAATAACCAGCCAGTGTGATTTGGAATAAAAATAAAACGTAAAAAAACGAAAATCCAACTGCGACAAAAACCACAACTACACAAAAGTAACTATCACAGACACACAAATAAAAATCCGGAGTCACACCTCACACGTAAACTGTTCGATTTATGTCTTATTTGCATAACATGTGACTCCGGATGCATATACTTTTTAGCTGTGGTTTTTACTTGAATTTTTGTTTTAATTATTTTTGGGGTGGGATCACTGAGGATATATTTACCCACTTCTTTGGTTTGCGTTGTTTTTCTTTTCGCCAGCACTTTTCATTCGCTATAAGCCGCCTTGTTGATTTTTTTGTGACGTCACATAGCCTATAAGCAATGGACGAATAGGACGCTTCGAACAATACGTCAATTGTCAGATTTTGATGAAGAACAGATGAACATATACCGGTTAAAATCATAACCCTCCTTTTTGCTTCGCCGTAGACAGCTAAAAATACAGATGATTTCTATATTACTTACGATCTTTATAAACACACATTCAATCTCCCACATGATATAAAACCCTCGTAACATTACGTACACCGTTAAACAAAGACGCGAATGCTATCACAATTGTGCACTCCATACAATGAAGATTTGCAACGGCTTGCACCGATTTAGATGGATTTGCATAAGACCTGGCGACAATAACGTTTCCAATACGATGAAGAGCCCTGAAATTTTCTGAGTAAGAGCTTTGTTAAGGTGATGGAAAGTAATTAAGGACACGATTGTCATTCTTCCATACAAACTTAGTATTATGATTACTCGTCTGTTTGACGGTGTTCGTTCAAAACTAAAAAATACCTAGGTCATGATCAGTGTGGCAAATTTCAGCCAAATCTGACACAAACAAACAAAATTGCTTTCGCATGTATAAATATTAGTTAGGATTTTTAGTTGTATATCAATTTATCACGCCATTGTCTAGCCTTGTATGGAAGCATAATCTAAAAAAAATGGTTTGGAAGTTATAAGCGTAGAGACTTCCTTATTTTATATTTGAGCGTAAATAAATAACTCCCAGAGTACGAAAATAACAAAGTTGACACCGCACAGCGTTAGACAATTTAATAAAGATTTCAAAAAACTTTATTTTGAATAAAACATCCTGCGGTTTTTATAATATATATACGCCCAAAGGTCTATTAATGCAATTTCAAGCTCATTTTCGTTATAAATCCTCGTCTATTTCACTGAGAATTTAATAAATAAAAACTAAATGAACAATACAAAATACATTAAATTTAATTAATTAATAAATAAACGAAATAGCATGCATATTAGCCACACCCAGAAACGAGTGTCAGTCATCGACAAGTGCAACCTTAAAGTACAAATAAACGGCACAAACTCATTAGGGTCTGAAATATCAATGGGCGTTCCTCAAGGTTCGATACTGGGTCCATTCCTCTTTTTAGTCTACATTAATGATTTACCCCAGTTACTTCAAAATCAACCGAAGATGGTGTTGTTTGCAGATGACACTTCATTGATCTTTAAAATAGATCGAAGGTCACAAAATCTTGACGACGTGAACAACTCTATTCTTCAGGTCCAAGATTGGTTTACGGTAAATAATTTGGTACTAAATGAGAAAAAAACCAAATGCATTCGATTTAAATTACCTAATGTTAGAAGTAGCGAATGTGACATCATATTGAACGGAGAAAAACTGGAATTTAGTAATCAGACTGTTTTCCTAGGAATCACGCTAGACGAGAAGTTACAATGGGGACCCCATATAACATCTCTCGCGGGGCGACTAAGCTCGGCAGCGTATGCTGTTAGAAAGATAAGACAGTTAACAGACGTTGAAACCGCGCGTTTGGTTTATTTCAGCTACTTCCACAGCATTATGTCATACGGCATTTTACTGTGGGGTCGGGCTGCTGACATTGAATCCATTTTTATTTTGCAAAAGAGAGCTGTCAGAGCCATTTACAATCTACGTCGCCGCGAATCTCTTAGGGAACTATTTAGGAAGATTAATATAATTACTGTACCTTGCCAGTTCATTTATGAAAATATTATGTATGTTAGAAAAAATCTGCATCTATTTAATAAAATAAGTGATAGACATAATATTAACACTAGAAATAAAAATAAAATAGATCAACCATTTTTCAGACTATCTAAAGTACATAGATCTTTTATGGGGTACTGTGTTAAATGTTACAACAAAATACCTGGTGAAATATTGCAATTAAATTAAAGAAAGTTTAAAACTCATGTTAAAAAAACACTTTGTAATCAAGCATATTACAAATTAGAAGATTATATCCTTGATAAGAATGCTTGGAAACATGCTGGTCCTGCTCCATAGGACAATCTAGAGGCTAGACAAAATCATACTATTTGCTTATTGTATTGTATATTTGGTTATTTTTACTTTACTCACACACTGTATTATTCCAAGTTAATATTTTAGGAAAATCATATATTTTTTCAATTGTTTGTAAATATGTGAGCACAATGTACCTATCACGTGATTAATTTATATACCTTTGCTTTATTTTTAATTTTTTTGTACCAATAGTGGTATAGTATTTTTATTCTTGGTGCATCGTCTTCACATATAGAAATATAATTAATGTATACAACATATTGTAAAACATTTTAAAAGAGTAACGGTGGAGTTTCTTGCCACTTCTTCTCCATACGAAACTACTTTTTGGAAGTGGCGCCTAGAATCAGTTCTATTTTTAATGTAAGTGTTGACGTTCAAAAGTGCCTTTTTATGGGCCTATTTGAAATAAATGCTTTGACTTTTGACTTTTTTTTTGACTTAAAATACGGAGCGTGGGTTGTGTAGTTTTGAGGCTGAAACGGAAACCCGGTATCCTGGATTTGTTTACAAAAAATTGGAAGTTATTTAGGTAACTCTGTCATGATTTGTGTGTTTATTATACTAGGTTTCAATCAATTCAGCCTATTATAAACCAATGCTGGACCTTTAAAGGCCTCTCCCAAGCTGGGCCACAAAATCCTGTCCTCCGCCTTCCGCAAATCTGGTTGGGGGCATCCCACACTACGCTTAGTACACTTAGTACCTACGCATTTAAGGTCTTAATACAATACATTGTTTTTCTTTAGGCATATTTAAGCCATCGAGTCGGTTTTAAAATTAGAACCTAACAGAAATGGAAACAAAGTACCTTTTACAAAACCGACAGCTTAAACCTTGTGCACACTGGCGCGACGCCACAGCGCGACGCCACAGCGCGACACAAAGGCACCGCCTGACACGCGACGAGCGATACCAATGTGTAGCGCTGTCGCGTCTGTTTGAGGGAGTCTTTAGTCCGGTCATATATTGTCAATTTGTAACAACACTTTACTAAAGTCGCCATATAGTTCGAAATACAAAAACTGCCTCCAAGATTTAGGCTCGAGCTAGAGTTAGATCGTGTTTTGTAATGTAAAGACGGAGAAGTTTTATAAAATAAAATTGGCCTTCGTTCGCAAGGACTTAAATACATCGCGACTTTATTTTTTCTCGCTCTGGCTTTTCAACTCTCGTTGCTAAGCAGAGCGTTAAAAATCCAGTGTGCGATAAAATCCCGCCGCGATATGTTACGTTCGTGTGTACGTGGGCTTACTGTAAAAGCATAGGCAAACTTTTTTCATTATAAAATAACTCTAAAACTTTACCCACAACAGCCCCATAACTTGAATTAACACCCAAATTCCCACAGTCTATTATGGAAAGCCAGTATAACAATGCATAACGGAACTAATCCGGCAACACTGAACTTACTGTTCTTTTGTGTCTGTGACCGCCGACAGTTGTCCACGTATTGTATGCAGTATGCACGAATGGTCCAATATTAAAGCTTTGCTGTCGAATAATTCGATTAGCTAATTGTTGGTACGTGTTTGCACATTTTCGAATGTTTTGACGCTGTCGATTTAGATTTTAGACTGGATTTTATTGTGCTGTGGTTGGAATAATGTATTGTAATACTAGATTTTGTTGTTATTTTTGTTGTTGTTGAATCGTGTTGTGTGCTGTTGTATTCGCAATCGATTATTTCTGTCTGTATTTTTGTGTTGGGAATAATAAGGGATAGTTTACTCCAGTACAGTGTTTTTATTACACGAAACAACGCTTACTTTACTTGTGGTGCCCAAGTATACAAACACGCTGTGAATGTGGAAGACGAGTAGTGTCAGCACATAATACAGACACATACACGCCCACACACACACTTTCGATTTCGCCCGTATCTCGGATGTTTCGCTTACTCACACATTCAGAGCGTGTTTGTACATTATTATTTACTACAAGTAAAGCGCACGTCGCTTTGTGAGAATAAAATATTGGACCCAATACATTTTATTTTGTAAGGCTTCCGGTCGCGACGCGATAACGCGACACGAAGGCACCGCTCCTCGCGACACGTGTTGCCTTTTGTTGCGCTGTCGCGTCGCGCCTGTGTATCAGCCTTAACAGTAAAATGAAAATAGACGAGTAATTTGAGAGAATTTACATCCACTGTCTAAAAGTTAGCTGAGTTATTAATATTGTGGTCTTTCGGCATCTAGAAAGAATTTGCTTTTTGTAAATTTTCTCACAAACGCAAATTACTTGGACGTTTTTGATGGCTGCTTTAGCTGGCACAGTGCTCCAAACTACCGCAATCTTATAATAACAAAACAAAAGTTTTATCAAAATACACTCCAACTAAATCATCACAGTTTACCAACATAATTTGATTACCACCCTCAGCCGCAATCGACCATGAAACAAGATAAACAAGTACATTCATTAGAGATGTATTCAACTAATTCCGAACGAGTAAAGTTGTTATGTTGTGTCACTTTCCCATACAATAGTAAGGTCGAGAAGGTCGATTCGATTCTAGGCAACGAGCGAAAACACACGCAAGCCACAACTGCCACAAGCTCCAGCGACAAATACTGCGACAGCGACTGAGGAGAAAACAAATGAAAGTAAAAACAAAAACTGTAAAGTAACTAATAAAATATTAAAATGATTGTGAATGTGAATACAATGTGTTTTTTAAATTGTTTTTTTTATGAGTTTTAATCATGATCTTGCAGTTTGAGTAATTTATTTATGCGGCCTACCGAATTGTCCTTGGTTATGTTCGGCGAAACGTTGAGATCCTTAAGTTCTGTTTTGAGCTGCATGATTACTGACAAACGCGTGCACTAACTGGACAGGTACACTCGATCTGTGTGGTTCTTTCCTCAAAAAAATACATTTCAGACACCAATCTACATGCTCTTCACATGATTTAACCAAGATTATGTCTGAACTTTAAAAGAGACTGTGACCTCTGAGTTTGTTTCGGCCTTTCTTCTCAGAGTTGTCAGGCAGGTAACGCGGATCTCATCTAGTTGCATGACTTGCGAAGTGACGGATGGGAACTGCTTTATGCGGGTCGTGTCGCAAGCTGGATCGCTAGAGATTGGGAACAGGGAGTGCAAGCGCATTCGCGACTGGCATTTGTTTGGTCAAAGACGCACAGCTTCATAGTTGTTTCGTCTGAGCAAAGAATTAACGCATGGCTTCAATAGCAAAAGAGACACTTCGTGCCCTGCTGCAAGACTAATTTGTGACTTGTTCGAGGTACGTTACTCACCAAGCGAAACTCCTACCATCCTTACAGTAACCCAAGAGCAACCTTATTGTAAGAACGATAAAGATCATTATGATTTTGACAGTGATGTAAAAAAAGAAGTAAGTCGTTGCTTCAACAAACAAATGACAAGCGAGTGTGTTGACATTTGCTTTACGTGAAGCGTGTCTATGTGTGTGTGCGTTTTCGCTCGTTGTATGCAACCGACCGTATTTAATTCTTTTGTCATTTCACTCCCTACGTCGCCAACTGCGTCCATAGAAAGTTTGGCTTTATGTGAAGAACCGTCATTTGGAAAATAGATGGTAAAAGGTTTTGGTTTGACTGTTTCTTCAAGTCAGTTTAGTAATTTGCGAACTGCACCTTACTCGGCACGCGTATATGACCACCATAGAAATGAATTTTGTCGACGGAAGAATACACAAATGACACATATACAAAAGAAATCAGCCATTTTGTCAAATCTATCTAACTTTATCTATTCTTCCGGACTCTGTCATGCTACGAGTGCTGATCAGGCTGTTCCGTTATCTATGGCCATTATTTATATACCAACGTATCGATAAAGTAACTGTTAATTCGTTTAATGTGCGATCTTTAACTTGGTCTCTTGCCTCATCTATGTATATATTAATAATACGTCGTACGTTCTTTTCATCTCGATTTTTGGTTTTCATTTCAATCTTTATTAGTAGTTAAACAAATATTTTTCCATTTAAGGCGCTTTCCCGACCAAACGACTTTGAGCGTTCGGTCCTTCTTCATCCCGTCCGCCCCCTCAGTCCCGCTCCCTGAGCACGCTCCTTTATCATAGAATTATCGACTTTTAGAAATAAAATAAACGCAGATTATTCAGATTTTTTAATTGTCTATTAATTAATCTTAACGTAACCAATAGCAATAGATGCATGCAATCAATAATTTTAGTCACTTTTATTGGAAGGAGATTTTAAACGTAGATCGTTAATGTATGATAGGATATCAAACATTAATAATGTGCTTTAAGATGTAGTTTATTACTCTTAACTAATGAGTATTAACTCATCCGCCTCTGAATAACACAACATCGTAAGGTTTTGCTCGGGGTAGCGCCTTACTTGAAGCTGGGTTATTCCAAATGTATTATCAAATTCTTATAGTTATAATTAAATAGCTCCAAAAACAACCTTGTACTTACATGAATTTAAATGCACACAAATTAGATTTTCCGATACGCCAGTTGTATCCAAATCCCCGCAAAATGCCTTGTACCATTTGCATAACTTAAGCTTGATTTAAAATTAAAATAAGCCACTCCCCTCGTTTCTTGCAACAATACGGAGACTAACATGTACATCTATTAATATATTAATGCGAATTCTACCCTAAATTCGTATCTACACACTTTATTATATTCGAGATACAGCTGATAAAATTTAAGACTCTATTCTATAGAAAATAAAGAAGGAAATTGAACGGGAGGTACGGTTTGAGGTGTAAAAAATAAATAGGCACAGTTTAATAATTTATCAAGGATTAATTTTATAGCTTGTCATGTTGGGATCATAAAGGCATATAATGGACCCTAAAACTGTATAATCCAGTGACGTGCACTTTTAGAAAATATATTAGTTTTCAGGGCTCCGTACAACGGGATCCTATTACTAACGCTCTGCACTCCGTCAGTCCGTCCGTCCGGCACAGGGCGGCCTGTTGAACTGTAAAAAGTAGACAGATGAGATTTCAGAGACTTAAAAAAAAATAACTGTCGCGGCGGCTATAACAACAAAATTATAATTAAATTAACTAAAGGAACAATTTCAAAGACTTGTTGTTTTCGGCGTTTTTTGCTCGATCTTATAAGGGCAATAATCGCATTAAATATTGTACGGTGGAACGGAACCCTTCGTGTACGATTCCGACTCTCTTTTCTTCTTGGCCACTTTTTTCTTATAAAATTATGACACTTCAAGAAATTAGGTGATTTATTAGCTGTTTTAGTCAAGTTTACATTTTTCATCCTGAAGTTCCAAGCCCCGAAAGATTATCTGATTAGTTCTTTGCTATTTAATACACATGTATTTTCTTAGTTGTCTATCGAAAGTGTCCTAATCATTTTCATTTCTACAACACAGGGTGGCAATTAAGTCACCTGCATCCGTCAGAGGGGTGATATTACAGGTCATTCTTAACAACTTTCGCTATGAAACTCATACCCGAACTATAAAAAAAAGAAACATACATGCATCGAAATTATCTGTAGTAAAGGAATTTGTTTTATTTTTTACGAATCGTGTAAGAGTTTCGAAGCGAAAGTTGTTAAGGGGACTACAAGACCTAAATGGAAGGTTTGGAATGCCTTAAAGTATATGATTCACTGCAGTAAATAAAATCATAAAATATATTATATTCTTTAGCATTTGAGGAAATTAGATAAATTTCAAACATATTACAATTAATTTGGTACGATACAAAAAAATACGAAATACCGCCGAGAATTTCTTCTGACGATTAAAAACTATACATGCAATCATTCTGAATTGTTTGTCAGATTATTCTACAAGCAATATGGTAACGTAATAGTGTTATATTATTAATGTCCAATCAATAGATTTTTCGAAAATAGAAATTTGCTTAATTTTTTATATAAATTACCAGCATTCCGTTAGTGACCACGCTTTAGCTTTTGTAAGCCTCATAAAATGACGGGCAGAATCACCCCCTTGACGGTCGTCAGTGTGATGCGTAATTCGCATGTGTAGGTGTAGATCCCGCCGCAGTACCAAGAATCCCCCATGCCTCGCCGCTGTCATTCGTGGATCTTTGAGAGTCGTTACGATCGTCAGAAACCCGAAAGTCCTACCAAGGGGTATCGTATTACCTGGTAACTCAGTTGTGGAGGTAATAAATACGAGTATTCAGCTGCATACGGTAAGACTGGACGCCTTTTTTTTGGTTCTGGGGTGGAAAATTGTCATGGATGTTCTCTGCCCTGAGGTGGGTGGAGGGGTCTGTCAGACTCTTACTGACTAAAAACCACCCCGGTGTTCCATCTCACACCTACGTCGGGGTCGCGGGAACAAACGATTCTTCCGCAACCCCGGCTGGTGCAGGCCCTCTTCGTGTTGGGGGGGGGGGGAATGGGGTGTTAGACTCCCCCCGCAACTTCTAAGAAGGGCGCGCGTGGAACACTTGGCGCCGCCACCTCGAGTCCTGATGTATGGGGGGCGGTGGACGTCCCCCCATACCTGGACCCATTTAGGGGGGCTGGAAGAGGGCGTAGTCCGCCCTCCGCCTACGCCGGCTGCGGATCGGGAGAGTGGACGAGATCTCTCTTTCCCTTTCCGCAGCCTCCTTCTGCGAGATAACTGCTTCGCAGAAGGAAACCACCGCGTCCCAGGACTCCTCGCTGCCGACCATTGAGCTCACTACGGTCAGAAGTAGGCAGCGACAGGTCACTGCCTACTTCTGTGATGAGGACACAGCGCGGCTCCTTCAAGCGGCACACTCTGCCAGCGTATGCCACGCCGTGTCCTCCCGGCAGTCGACGCAGTGGTGACACCGGGCGTCCGGCTCCCTGTTTATGCGTCGCTCAAAACGACAAAGAGCCGTGCCTCCTCCCAAGTCGTCGAGCACTGGTCGGATCGCCTCTAGGAAAGCGAGGCCGGTGAAAGGTCGCAGTAGCCTGTTCCGCCAGTCCGCCACAAGGACCTCGAGAAGCTGCGACCGACACAGCTCGATCTCACGCTGCATCGGTCCACCGCCCCGCGCCCGCACCTCCTCGCGCCACCGGTAAAGTGACGCGAGCGCTCTTGCCTCTAGGTCCCATGGCGGAGATCCGGCCAGTGCACAAGCTGCCTCGTAGGAGATTGTGCGATACCCCCTGCTAGCCCTGACGGCCATCGCCCTCTGCGGCTTTCGCAGCATCACGATGCTGCTGGCCGTTAGGTCAGAGGCCCACACTGGGGCCCCGTACAGGGACATGGATCGCACGACCCCCAGATACAATCTCCCACAGGCGGTGCTCAGCCCCCACAGATTGGGTAGCAGCGCTGCGAGCGCACCCGCCATGCCCGTCAACTTGGGCGCCAGCCGCCAAAAGTGGGGGCCGAAGTCCCACCGGCTGTCGAGCACCAATCTTAGGTACTTTATGGTAGACTCGACAGCAATTCGGCCTCACCCGACCACGATGTGTGATCCCGGCGGCGGCGCCTACCGGGGACCGTGAAAGACCACAGCCTCCGACTTGTTGAGGGCCACCTCCAGTCTGAGGCGCCGTATGCGGCCCACCACCTGTGAGACCGCAGCCGTCGTCGCCAGCAACGCTGCCTCCCTGTGCGAGCTCTCCCGGGGTCGTGACCGGAGTGTCGTCTGCGTAACACGTCAGGTCCACTCCCAGGTTGGAGCTCACCCTCAGCACCCAGTCGTAACCGATGTTCCACAGGAGAGGGCCCACGACCGAGCCCTGAGGAACACCGCACGACATCTCGCACCGGCCCCCGCCGTCGCGTCCCCTATAGGTGACACCCCTGCACCTGCCAAATAAGCCCCAACGATGTGGCGGAGGTACGGGGGCATCCTATGGTAGCACAGTGCCTCTCGAAGACACCGCCAGCATCACCCCACCCCGGGACACCGCTTCCTCCGCCAGGACTCTAACTCGTGTAATTGCATCCAAGGTGGAGCACCCATGTCGAAAACCGAACTGGCTGTCGTCCAAATCCGGCCCCTCTCTGTACAAGTGGCCGACGAGGCGGACTGCGATTATCCGCTCAAACAGTAAGCTGTTTGAGCGGATACCACGGATACCACCTCGTCCAGCAGCACTATGGGCCGGTATGCAGACGGCGAATTTGCTGGGCGCCCCGCCTTCCTGAGCAGTACCAGACAACCTGTTTTCCACAGGGTAGGGAATCGGCCCTGCTCAAGGCTAGCTGAGCAGAAAACAAGCTCAGCTGGCGCTCTAGCTCTCCTAGAGCGAAGACAAGTGTGCGGCCAGGAACTCCGTCGGGCCCCGGGGCTACGGTTTTAGCCCGGAGCCGCGTTACGGCCGTCCTCATCTCCGGCTGTGTCACCTCAGGGACGCTAACGACCTCATCATATTCCGACTCTGCGGCTGTGGGCAATGCCATCGGCGGCGGCACATTCTCTTTTCCAGCAGGGAAGAGGGTTGCAACCACTTCATCCAGCAGCTGAGGCTGCAAACTCTTAGTGAGTGGGGGCGCCCAAGCACGAAGTTTCCCTCGGACTGCACGATAGGGGCGCCCCCACGGATCCCCGTCTAGGGTCGCCAATATATCCTCCCTGGCTCGAGTCCTCGACTCGTCAATGGTCAGCCCCAGAGTCTCCTTCGCCGTGCAGTACACCTCATTCAGCGCGGCTTCTTCTTCCGGAACCCGACGACGTCTCCTCCGGTATCGGGTGTACTGATACCTTACCTGCATGCACGTCACGCGCAACTGCGCGATGTTGGCGGACCACCAGTACAGCTGGCGCCTTGTGGGTTGTGTGCTACACGGGGCATGGATGCATCGCAGATTTGCGTCATTGCCCCGCGGAACCACGAGACTGGACGCCTCCCCCAACATATCTGGGAAAAGACTAGGCTGGATTTTTCTTACAAAATAATTTAAGATTTATTGTTTTATTGTTTAGGTTGTGGCTCATTCAATATGAAAACCAAACAACAAACAATTAATATTAAATAATGACTAATAATACCTAAGCTTTATCGCAATCATAATTTATAATTAGCACTAATAAGTTGTGGTCTATCAAACGTCAAAATCATAATTTAAACCAGCATAAATCGATCCCCATGCCTTTTGTGCTGCAGCTGTAATGCATTGAAATTAAATTCCGGTTCTGAATGGGATGGGTAGATCAATTTATAATGGCCATGTCGCTATACGTTAGATTATTGTCACCCTTGTATTGTGAATCAATTCTGTTACGGACAGTGTGGTATTAAATTTGTAGGATGACCACAAAGCTATTGTACATATGAAAGTCCCTGTACGATTAATAACGGATAGTGAGTTTGCAGGCGAATAGGGTTTGCGAAGTTCCTTTTCTATATTTATTTATATAATTTGCTGTAGAATAAACTGCGCTATTTTGTGATTTCAATTAATACAATATCAAAGTCATTTGGTACGTGGTTCTTTTAAAAATATGAACTCTGGTAAGTCATTCTACAGTAAGTTAATGATGAGAATAATAATATTTGATCATTGAGTTTTGTTTAAATGACTGTATGCTTTTATAAAACTATTTAAGAATGATGTGTTATGTACGAAAATTAATAAACGTTATATTAATAAACGGGCAGGATTTTTGATACAGTAGGTAAGGTACCTGCTCTTAATGCCCTCTCTTTTTCCCTAAATTGATGAAGCAGAATGAGCTTTAAAATCCTGCACAAAATTAGTATTCTACCTACCTTTGATGAAAATGACTTTGAAAGCGTTGAATGTATGTTTAAAGAATCGTGAGTGACTAAAAATTGGTATGATCCTCAAAAATTATACCGCAATATCCAACCCGACCGCAATTTCATTTCAAATAATATTCAACAACCTTAAATTTTCATTGCAAATACTGCTAGCGTCAAACCGAATACTGAATACAGTTCTTTGTCAAAATTACACCAGCCCTAGATTACATCTATATTCTACCAAATTATATTTCACGTGAAATTACGCATGACTTATTTGACAGTCGTGTTGGAACGCGTCCTGTATTTGACATTGATTCATAGCTAACCTAGTTAGTATAGAAATGAGGGTGGATGTATTAAATTGTAGGAGATGCCTGCAATGTAGTGGAACAAAATAGTGCATTGTTCTCACAGGGTTTAAATGTGTAATTCATTTCAGAATTTTAGAATTAACGCGCTGTGTTGATTTCATTGTGTGAGCAAAGTTTAATCAAAGTGTCGTTCTGCTAAGATTTTCTTAAGTGGAAAATTGAGTGCAACGAGGATTCGTTTTGTTTTTAGAGTGCAGTTGTAATGCTTTGTTTCAATGTTAGACAGGGAAGCTGGATGTTTGTATTGTTTCTGGCAAAGTTGTTTCGGTTTATTATTATATATAACTAAAGCGACATTTCTCGCATCTGGTGCGCTCTTGGATTTATTGTGAGGATTGGAAATAGGAAGTTTATCTTGATTGACTTTGATAAAAGCATTGTGTATTTTTAAGGCAATTGCGTAAAACAATAACAATTGCAATCCTTTTATTAAATTTAGATTGTGATTGGACTTGAACAGGAGCGAAAAATCCCTTAAATAAATAAAAATAGGCTAGACACCGACGCAAATCGCGCGCGATACAAAGGCACAGCTTGTCGCCTTAGTGTCTCGGGCGATTCGCGTCGCATGTCGGGTGTCTGCATGAACCATTACGCGATTGCGGTGATATACAACACTTGCTGCATATCGATTAAAAATACGTTTCTAATTTAAATCAACTTCAATATAATCTTCAGCTACAAATTATGCTCCAACATTTCGCAACATCAAAATGATTGGCCTTTAATATCTGTAAATGAACGCAACCCGCTAGCACATTTAACGACCAACAAACATTTTACCGCAATAACTTGTCATAATAAATACAATTAACATTTAAACCAATCGATGTTTGCGCTATTTACTTTTCACCCATTCGAGCATTAACTAAATGCGATTTTAGTAACATGAATCCAATTTGTTTAACAAATCGGATTGAAATTCACATTAAATTAAATACAGGGTTATTTGGTGTTAAATTAACTGTTTGCGCTAAGCCCGCTTAATTTGTGGTTGGATAGCTTTTGTTTAGGCACAAAATGTTTATAACCTAAATTTTATATTATTTTCATTTATTTATGACCAGCACCCTAACTGCGGAACACGGTTTCAAATACAATCTGAATAATTTTGAAGAATAATGCAAAACCATTGCTTCATATGTTCGAAAAATTTGTCTGCTCTTTAACGTATATAACGCAATGAATGTTGTTGAACTGTTCAAATAAAATCCATTGCTACGGTTAGTGTGTTACCCAATTACCCCGCAGCATAGCTATTCAGGACCATTCGATTTGCTGTCCGATTGGATTGTAAGGTTCGGTTATGGGGACGAATACGAAATGGTAACTTTTTTGGTAGAAAATGCTTAGATGGTTATTAAATAAATTAAATATGTTTATTCACTCAGTTGCAGCCCGGAGTCTTGATTTATGCCCAGTTAATGGCAATAGGCTCACCTCCTTTTATATAGAACTTTAACATAACTGGTGAAATGTGGGTGTGCTTCTTCTTCTTCTTAGCAAAACTATGGCAAAAAGTTCAAACAACTTTTGGCCCCAAATTCAGCTGCGCGAACTCCGCTCACTGACGCAGTAATAAGATCATCTAGTTCACAGGTGACAGGGCATGCGGCGCAGCAAGGAAGGTGGGCCATTGTCTGTGGGGAGGCGCGCATACGCACTTGATATTGGAACAGACCGTGAACCCCCATCTGTGGAGAAGATTGTTTTTGCTTCGGCCGACTTGAGTTCGAAGTCTATCAAGAGATTTCCAAGTCGGCCACGTATTCCCAGGCGGTAGACTTTCAGATAGTTCATTAAAATTATCAGGGAGTGTACTATGTTCACCTCTATCTAATCCTTACGGTAAAACAAGCAGGATATAATGTCCGTGCAAACGTGGTCTAATTTCATCTAAGTGTCTTTTGAGTAGATCGTAAATTTGTGGAAGAGGTACTTAGATACAGGCCTGTAGCGCTATTCTGTAACCATCTCACCGTGAAAACTTAGGTGAAGTGAGCGTGGAGTGAGGTGTCAGTGCCACTGATGCTAGAGATGACCAAGACGGAATGACACTGACAGCACGCAAGTCTTCACGGTGACATTTTTCAGAATCGACATGCTTTTGTAAAATATCAGATGGTTTGACTTAACTACTAATAATTTGCAGAGTACAGGTACTATAATAATATAATAAACACTTTAGTAAGAGTAACCATGACTCATTTGCAGTGTTAGTAACAATAAAATAAACTAACACCTATGTTAGTGATACAACTTAAATCAATTACACAAACAGACACAACAAAATAATCACTGCTTCAGCATACAGCAGTCCAGCCTATAGGCAATAACTCCCAGGATGCTGTTTTAGTCTTTCAACAATACCTTTTGTCAATCATACTTAGTAGAATGAATCGTGATCCACTCGCATTGCCTTAAATCGTGAGTTAAGTCTGGCCACCACCTTATCAAAACGAATTTATAATGTATGAAAACCATAACCTTGGCTTCCAGCCAAGTCACACTGCTGAAAGTTACTTTTTCGAGTTTGTCGCGATTTAGGAAATATGAAACCTAATCCATAAGGAAAAGTCAACATTTTATTATATTTGGTGAAGTAAAAGTGTTTTAAAGTAGATTTTAAGTACTTAATATGTTAATTATGAGATAATTTCTATTTAAGATTTCGTTATTTATGTCGTCTTTGGTAAGGTTAAATTTAATCCGAAAATTATGTAATTCTAATTAAGTTTTGCATCATACTATCAGGATTCTTCGACTTGTTGTGTAGGTTATAATAGGACTTTCTTAAAAATACGGATTATATAGAACATTTTTTTTACCTACGTAATTGTCTTTGCTGCAGCAATTCTTGGTACCATACCACCAAGAGTTTGGTGCAGCAAACACAATTATTTATCAGTTTGTTTCAAACAATAAACGACATTTAGTCTGGTATAACAATTTTTTTCCAGTTTTGTTTGAGAGGGAAGTAAAAGTGGAAAAGTGATTCTAAATGCGTCAAATTCAGCCTGAATTATTATGTTTATTATATTCAAAGCCACTAAAAAACTGAGATCTCCCAAGACAATCAGAGAACGTCCCAGCATCCATGTGACAATGCTTTGATTAACGACGGGACGTGATGTCAACAACCCCGGTGAATCATCCGAATATTCATATAATTTCCATTCCGAATGTCATTCTCTCAAATTGATGATCTGCCATGCCTCGTTAAGTTTCTAAAGTGAATTCTTTGGTTTAAATATGATGTATTAGTTTCTTGATTATTAAGAGCGCGTGGGTTTGCAACGTCGTATTTCTAATGGTGTTTCGTGATTTTATTAAGTTTAACCAAATTACATTTTTTTTACCAACTCTAGAGCGTTAGTTAGTTCTTAAAATTATGTTTAACATTTACTCTTGAATTAAGATAGTTAATAGTAACAAATTACTGCAAAAAGAAATGTCAATTTGTATGAGCAAACACCATAATAACTCTAGAAAACATATCAAAGTTATAAATAAATACTAGTACTTGGCTGAAAAAAAAGTACTTTGATTTATGACGAACGCTCTTAATGGTTTCAGTTGTTTTAGACGTTGAGGTCATTTATCTAAAATTAAAAACTTTCTTTGACAAAAAAAAACATTGTCTAGCTAATTACACATTCTTACAATAACTCTTCGTTTTCGTTACTTCTTCTTGTAGTATTTGCGGCTCCCGGCGTAAGCATAAGTAGTATCCAACAACTGTTGAAACTGGAATGGCATAGAAATGATTTGAATTAATAAAACTTCAATGAAAAAAAAAACTTTAATTACGGAAGTCGTGACATAAACACGACAATACATAACCAAAGAAACCGACTTCCGTTTTTTTTTTGTGTGTTATTTTTCACTTTGTTTTTGGAAGTCAGTCTTTTTCTCTTTTAAGTTGTAGTTGCTACCCCACACAAGTTCATATACCTTCATTTGCTACGTAAATAACAGTAAGAGGAACTTATTAGAACATCATCTGCATACACCAAGTGGAATAAACGTATCATTGAAGCTACCTCAAAAACCACTCATCTGAACTTCAAATTTATATGGGACCACCGTATTAAGTTTACCCCTGCCATGAAAATAATGTTTAAAATCGGTTTATAAATTATGGACTTCTAAGGGAACAAAATTACACAAAAAAAAAAGTTAATTAAGAACCTCCTCCTTTTTTTTTAAGACGGAGGACTTTTGTTCATTAACCCCGAGGCGATTTTATTACGTATGTTTTACTATAAGGGAGCCGAGTGGGTAATGATGAAAAGCCATTTCAAAAATATTAAAATAATTCACGACACTTCTAACCGACTCATCTTCACCAAACGTGTAGGAGCTCTCACAATTAGCTCACAACCTAAACAAACCGTTGAGTTAGTAGTTTACAACTTACTTTCATTTGGGAGCTTCAATATTTGGGGACAAACAGACTCCATACTTCATAGTTTATGAATTTGTTAAGCTGGTAACAGTTGTTGATTAATTCGGGATAGTGTTTGTAGTGTCAATGTGCTTGGTGAAAAAGTTAGGTTAGGCCCGTGACAATGAGGGCAGGCTTGGAAAGCTGGTGGTGTATACTTAGAAATTGTGTTTTTGTTGTTTGGCCGCAAGAAGGGCCGTTTGTCTTCGCACCCGTTCCCAAGACGTAAACAAGAAACGAGATTATTCGAACCGAGCGCGACGTCCAGGTGACGGCAATCGTGTGTTAAACTGAACCAAACTTGGCTGTTCAATATTGTTATGAAAGACAAATCAAAAACCAACGGTAACGGCATTGTGTGGTCAAGACAACAGGACAAGTTATCAAACGTGTCTTGTATTGCCAGCACATCGGCTCGTCACAATTTCGGGCCGAGTTCTAGCGGTCGCGCCGGGATGACGGCGTGATGGACACACGGCGATAATAAATGCATGTATCACTACTTCGGCGCAGTCATCCTGTTCTCGGTGATGGCTATGATGTACAAACGCACTTAAGGTGTATCAGTGTGGTGAAAGGATTAGTCAACTTGACTCTGCGTTACCAAGGGCTAGCTTTCGTAGCGTTGGAAGGCCTCCCTCAAGGTGGACCGATGACCTTGTGAAGGCCGCAGAAATCCGCTGGATGTGGGAAGCGCAGAACCGTTCGAAGTGGCGATGCTTGGGGAAGGCCTATGCCCAGCAGTGGACGTCTTTCGGCTGAATGATGATGAGCTTTCGAGGGTGCGCCAGGCATTAGAATCACAGAACGATTTAGATTAACGCCAATCGGAGGCTCCTTTCATGCACATTCATCATCTGCCTTGCCTTTCCAGATTCTAGTTCAACCGGATGCAGCTGAATACCAGTATTTTACATGGAGCGACTGCCTAGCTGAGCTCCATAACCTCCTGGTAATACGGAACCCCTTGGTAAGACTGGTTGTCAGACTTTCGGGCTTCTAACGACCCGCCACGATTATCAGAGATCCACGAATGACAGCCGGGAGCAACAGCTTTCCAGGTACAGAGGGGTCTTGGTATGTTAAGGTCTCCCATCCACGGACCAATCTATGAGACTCTTATAACTTAGCCGCAAGCCCCTCTTTGAAAATTGAACATTGAATAAAAACATATACAAAATTGTAGACAAAGAAAGACTGACTTCCTCATTGGTGGAGCACATGTTGAGCGTTGGGGTCCTGAATTTAATCCGGTGGTCAAATTAAGTGTTATTGGGTTTTTCCATTCTTTTTTTGAGTCTGGGCGTGTTAGATGGCAATAGACTCGCCCCCTATTACATGACACTTAAACATGGCTGGTCCATATATATTTTTCCACTTCTGCCTACTTACTCCCTTTAGGAGTACAAGCTGTGCAATGCTTCCACTGAAAGCTAAACGTAATCACATATCCTTATTTACGTTTTTTGATAATTTGTCAGGCCAACATGTCGATTAATAAAATTAACCATTATTCCCATGACATTATAATCACTTACTAAGGAAACAAATCGATAGTACCAGCCACGTTTGATTATACCATACATAAATTATATGTATGGTATAATCCATTTGATATATTGACTCAACTTGATACATTGCTATGTCTATTGCCGACGTTAGAGTATACAAGCAAATACACGCAAAATGATTTATGGGAAACAGTTGGAATAATATTGGTTTGGGTGGAAGACGTACATGATTACAACAACATTGTCTTATAGTATTTTTATCGCATGAAGCGACGCGCTCAATACTTGTGGTTTCCATGTGTGGCGGAATCTACACATTACACGTCATGCAAAATCATGCATCTCGCACGCAGAGTTTACCGTGCAACTAGCATATATACAACGTCCCGACATCAATCGTTGGGCAGTTGCCCACCAGATACAACACCCATCTGGTCGAAGGATCCTCCCTTTTCTAAAGAGTATGAGTGAACTTTACACCCTGGGCCTCATATCGCTTCACCGGTGACCCCGACGTGATGAACGTCAGCGCAGCCTTCGTGCAACTACTTCAGCGTGACGTCATCATCATCACTCCCACAAGTCACACAGCCAGCTAGCAACCACGGCTTCAACGGGTATCCTGACCATCAGCATGTAGCGCGAGCGCATACCGGGACACACTGCACATTCGGTCGGTCCACAAGCAGAGCGCTAAATCCCTCT
Source organism: Dasypolia templi (assembly GCA_963555695.1). Taxonomy (NCBI): domain Eukaryota; kingdom Metazoa; phylum Arthropoda; class Insecta; order Lepidoptera; family Noctuidae; genus Dasypolia; species Dasypolia templi. The sequence goes on from OY743158.1 coordinate 7,704,349, forward strand.
CCTGGTCGACACCAGCAGTCAGCCACCCCGACTCACTGGGGCATCTTCGCAGACAGTTCCGACTCACCGCGAACTATGCGACACCCGGTTCCTACCGGAGGGGAGTGATTTGGCGGCATCTACACCGCCACATGCGAACAACGCATCACACTGACGTCACGCAAAGTCCTGCATCTCGTAAGCAGAGTTAACCGCGCAACTAGCATATATACAACGTCTCGACATCAATCGTCGGGCAGTTGCCCACCAGATACAACATCCATCTGGTCGGAAGATCATCCCTTTTCCAAGAGTATGAGTGAAATTTACACCCTGTTCCTCATATTTCTTCATGTGTAAAAACGCGTGAGTGAGAGGTGAAGTAAGAAGTGAGTGTATGTGCGTGCGTGTGTTACGTGCTGACGCTACTCATCTTCACGCACGCATTCACAGCGTGTTTTTACACGTGGCTACCACAAGTAAAGCACGCGTTGCTTCGTGAGATAAAACTACTGTAGCGTATGAGGCTAAATGATAACAGCCGCATGGATCGGTCGAAGGCTAATTAATCACCGCTGTAGCGGTCGGGTAGTGAAAGAATGAAATCGAGATCCCTCCGTGCCTCGGAAAGCACGTAAAGCCGTTGGTCGTGGCTGTCATTCGTAGATCTTTGACAGTCGTTACGGGAAGTCAGAAGCCCAAAGTTGGACAAACAGTCTTACCAATGGATCTTTTCATTTTTGAGGGTGACTTACGAGTAGTAGATCGTAGGTTCGAACCCAGACAGATGCTTTACTTTGTGTCAATTATTTCATCACCACTGCTCTCAAAACGGTGAAGGAAGACATAGTGAGGAAACCGGCATGTCTTAGATTAAAAAATTCGAAGACATGTGACATCTAGCAACCCGCACTGGGCCCGTGTGGTGCATAACGGCCCACTCCCTCTCACAGAGAGGAGGCCTGTGTCCCAGCAGTGGGAACATAATAGGCTGATTATGCTAGGGGTACAGTGTTACCTAGTAACTGAGTTGTAGATGTGGCGGATTTTTTTTGCTGTAATTTTTTTTTGCTGTAAGTTTTGTTTAGTGTAATTAAGTTTTCGTATTTAGCTGCATCGGGTTCGACTAGAACCTGACCTCAATATAGTTGGGCTATGCAGGATAGGTAGATTGATTGTCTTAGTATAACTGCTAGGACATAGACCTCCTCTCTGTGAGAAGGATAGGGCCTTAATCCACCACGCGGGCCCATAGCGGGTAGGTAGATGTCACAGGCCTTCGAATGTTTCGTTTTAAGATAATTCTGGTTTCTTCACGATGCTTTCGCTCACCGTTATGAGTGCAGTGGATGCCTGCCTGGGATGGAACCCACGACCAACGGCACGCATGTCGAGACCGTTACCACAGGCCCACCACTGCATATTGTCTTTTATCTTTTATGCTAAATTGGCTTTCAATCTGAATCGTCAAACGCCTAGCAGGCATTGGTGGTCATAGTTTTCGGTAATTTATTTATTAATCCTCCCATTGGAACACTATGCAGCAATTACAGCAACGGACCCAAAAATTACTTAATGTGTGCTGCTTTCCATCCATCCTGTGCGTGGTGGACATTGTACGTCATATTTATGTATACCTAACCTATTTATTTTTAAAGTGTGTTCCATACAGTTCCAAAAGTAACTGATGAAAATTTAAACAAATTGATCAGAGAAAGAACGTACCTGTGCCTGATTCCCATTAGTAGTGCCACTTACAAATTAGGCACTTTTATTTATTATAAACTAATTACTGCTAATGCGTTGCTATGCCTTTTTGAAACTTTTTTTCAAACTACCCCTGGATTCGAACGAACCAAACAAATAAAAATAAAATCTAATCGGTTAAGCCGGTTTGAGTTTTATTGACACTAAATTTTATATATAAAAGCAGAAGAAGAAGATTTGAATCCTTAATTCCGAAATTCTAATTATAAATTTAGATGTTTTTTTTTGTTTTTGTTGCCCCACACTAGGAATTACTCCTGTATCGTGGGTGCGTTCACAAACATGAAAACTTACATACTCAAAACACCCAGACCCGGAACAACTATTTGTAGGTCATACAAATATTTGTTACGTTCGGGAATCGAACCCGCGACACGCAGCGCAGCAGCCGATCGCTCAACCACTGCGCCAACCGTGTCGACACTTTTGACATTAAGATGTTAATTTTATAACCTCAATCTTGGTCGATGATTTTTCTATTTAGATTTTTTGCCTACCGATCATTTCAAACCACAAATCGTCTGCACCCTGGTTTGCCGTTCGTTTATGGTCGAATAATTGCCACTACAATACTAAACAACATACGTACTAGTCATAAACACACAATACAGTGCAACAACACAAAGCAATATTTAACGCATTCTGCGTTAAACATTGCAGACTATATGTACTACATGTAGAAGTGGCAAATGTTAGACAAGATTCCAATTTGCCTGTCAAGCGCTTCTGTCGCCAGAATGCGGTTTTTGGAACATTTTTACTGAGACATACAGATTTCACTAAGGGATTTTAAGCCTCGTCGCTTTGCTTGAAAGACGCAGCGCTGCAGTGCCGCAGAGATGCCGCGGTCTCGTCAATTTGTGTCTCTAAGCTTACCTTAGAATTACAAAATATGGGCTGAAAAAGCTTATTTTAAATCGAAGCTTACCTTCGATTTAAAATGAGCCTTTTCCATCCAATATATCCAATGATTTTTGCGAGAGTTTGGCATGAGACTGTTTGTTTTTTGTTTTGTCCATGTTAATCCAATATGATGCAAAAAACCTAACATACGACTATTTTCTTTTCTGCAAAGACATTTACTAGACCGTTTTTAGAATTAAATAAATCACCTTCAATCCTTAACATTCTAAATTATTTAAAGCTGCATGAACAGCATAAAACATGGACTGAAAACCATTAATAACATACAAAAGACTGAAGAAATAAATCATTTGAAGCAGCATACTGCTGATGTTTCACGGACGAAACGATTTCAACGGTTGAGACAAATCCTGTCGTTAAAATAAAATAGCCCATGAATATTACAGAGGGCTGGTTCCATACATAGTCGAAAGAAGCAATTTGTGTTTTTGGAAAAACGACTATAAAACTCAGTTCAGCTTTAGAAATTCAAAAATTTTATGACTTTTTAAATAGAACGTACTAGTAATTCCGAAATCACCTTAATTTACGAAGACATTTAGTTGATATTCGTTAACGTGAAAATAACATCAATTGCAAACAAGAATTTGAAGATAATATGAGTGTGTAGTGCGATCTTGGTTTTGGTATATCCCAGTCGAATGGCACTCGCTGCACGTGGAGTGTGTCCGTGCGCGTGCGTTCTCTTCGTTGTATGGAGCTGCCTTTCTGTACTATTCTGTATGAAAACAGTTGCACATGCTACGATTAATCATAACAATAAAACATATGATGTATTAATCTTAGTAGGTATTAGGTTGAAGTGAGTTATGTTCCTCGTAATTTATCAAACTCTCAAGATTTTAGTTCGCTTTCGTGATTTGTTACGCTTGAAATAAAACGTGGTTTTGTTTCGAATAAAGATGCGGTTTGGTAATTAATTAATGTTCTGTTTTAAGATGATTACATAGCTGCTATTAACTAAAAACATTAAGAAAGAGTCACCTTGTTATAATCTTGGAAAACTGCTTATGATAGGTACTGTAATAGTACGATCTTTGTGTTGTTCATAAATTAAAATACATTAAGCAGACCTGAAGTAACTTACCTGAAAAATCTACACCCATAGTCTCATCGTAATTTGTCCTAGACCTTCGTATTCCCATTTGTCAGGTATTTAAGATGACTAATATAGAGTTAGGACTGGAACGCACCTAGAAATAAAGGTGAATCAACTGTTGAGTTTCGAGTAACCATGCAGAACACCCATGAAGCATTTACCAAAGCTTCACGGCTTGACTGTTTCCTAATTTTCACGTGATTACGTCTTTAAATTTGATGTCATATTAGGAGGTCATAAAAAAAACGGATGATAACAAAATCGGGGGATACAGTTTGGTGTTGCAGCTACATATTTAACATCTACATCCAAAATATAATTACACCACTCAATAGCTAAAGAAGAAAAAAAATTGTTACGTCGGGTCAGACTGTGACAGCACGACCTCTAACCACCTCAGAAAATATTACTTGTTACGTTCATGTTATTCACGTAAAACACACGGCCGTGTCCACGACACAGCCACACCCCTTTCTTCTGTCCTTTTCTCCTTTCCACTCCTCTTTGTCTTGATTGTCTTGAGCTAGTGCGGACCAATCCTATCTATAGGCGTCAAGTTCGCCCCGACATCTTCTCCTGGGTTTGCAACTATTTCGAATGACGAGCAAATATTGCACGGAAAAGATGGTCTGGTCTAACTTTACGTTAAGTATGTATATATTACACACATCTTTATAATTATAATGATACTATGTACGGTACATATCGATCAATAATTCTATACTTCATCTCCAGCTATTTCGACACTTGACGTTTTCAATGAGAGCAGCTGTTATCTCGCTTTTGGCACTTAAATGTCATCGTCCACTCGGTCGCTTTTGTTTGAGTTTTGCTTAGGTACTTACAAATAAGTTAGTTAACTTGTCTAAGTTCGAAAGAGCAGGGCAAGCAGATGGCACTTTGGAGATAAAATATCAATTAATTTTGGTAGTGTTTAATTTATTTAGACAGTCTGTAAATGTTTCTGTTTGTTTTACGTAAACAAGGAAATTGACTTAAACAATTGAATTGTGTATCAACAAGTTTTAGAGACTGATAAATCATAAATGATTATTCTGTATGTATAAACATAACCTTTTGCATAACATTAATATTTTAAAAACTAGATGAGGTCGCTGTTCGACTATTCTGTGAAGAAAGGCCGAAACAAACTCAGAGGTCACAGTCTCTTTTAAAGTCTAGACAAAATCTTGGTCAGACCATGTGAGGACCATGTAGATTATTATCTAAAATGGTATTTTGAGGAAACCACACAGATTTGACTGGACCTGCAGACCTAGACAAAAACTTTTCTGATAGTGTTAACGCCATTACCTGTAGAAAGGACACGTTATGTCACGCAAGTTCGTAGACAAATAAAAACTTGTAAAGAAACGCTACCGCTAACGCGATTTTAGCGTGGCGTCTCTCATACAAAGTAGTAGACAGGTGGTGTTAATCACTCACTCTCGGTAGCGGATGCTCAGACCCTGTCGCTAATTGTGTTGTGAAAAAAGTGTATACTTTTTGGTTAAATGCATTGCCTGATGCTGTTATCGGCGACCAATGAGTCTTATATAATTGTAAATTAAAAGTAAAGTAAAAAAAAATAAGTATAAATCGGCGGAGCGTGGAGGTTATCGCCGAAATGTCGGCATTGGAGTTTACTCAGCGTTTTAGGCTGGATAAACGATCATTATAGAATTTCTGCTGCGATCTAAGGCGCCTTTCATCTCTAACAGGAACTAGGGTTTCACTGGTAGTTAACGAAGATACATTAAGAGCTATTATTATTAACAAAATGTGGTTTGGAACGAGATTCAACATTTAGACCAACTGACCTTGACAATTTAAAAGTGCGTATAAATTGTTTAATTGAAATAAAAGGCATAATATCGCTCTGTTATAAAAAAAACAGGGCTCGTAGGAATAAGTTCATGTTTCCTACTTACTTGTTTTGTTTAGGAATTAAAGTCAAGAAATAGTATACTACTTATTGCTGATATACAACACGAAAGCCACTTTTAAACTGATAGCGTTGAGACCTACACTTGAACAAAAATGTTATTGTGTAAACAAATGAAGCCAAACTTTAATCAGAATGTTTCGTGATAATCGTGAATTTCTACTTATCTTTAAATAAAATCTAACATTATTGTACATTTTTCTGGGCTCGCACGTAGTTTGAACTCCATCTAAAATGTATTCAGTAAAGAAATTCGATACTAAATCTTTTCTTGAAAAAATCTATATAACTGGTAAAAGATAATAAAAGCGCCCATACATTGCTGGTTTTCTCAAATATGGCGAAACTGATATTAAAAATGAAACCTCATGATAATTGGTACTATTTTTTTGAAATATAGAAGCGCGCTTGGGGTTGAGTCGATTAGGCTGCACGCGAGTGTATATCTGAACTATAATAAAACACTTTTGAAACACACATTACATGCAATTAATATTTACAAAAATAATTAGTCAAATACCTATTATGTTAACACTCGAAATTTACGTTTTTGACGTTTGAGTTTTTTGTTCCTTCTCAGGCAGAAACTATTGTTTTGCATTCCGACGCTTCGAAATTAGCGTCTGGCGTGTGCTTGCTTCTTTGTCTACCATTTTATTCGCACTTACGTTCAGTCCGAATCGTGTTCGGTAAAACATACGGATGTTTTTCACTACGCTTGCTGTCAAGTCAGTCCACACATTTGTCAGTAATCGACAATCGTGCACTGTGATAGGTACGTTCGTTTAAGTCGGGGCTTCAGGCTACCACAAAAAGGCGCAAAACGTTAGCGCGACGCAACAGCGCAACTTTGTGTCGGGCAGTCGCGTCGCGCCAGTGTCTACAAGCCATTAGTTTGAGGGTCTCGTGGTAACGCAATAACAACCGCACGGGTCAATCGATCAGGTTAAGCATCACTTGCCTAGGTCAGTCTTTTGGATTTGTCAGTACACAAAATAAACAATAAATCATACCTAAAAAGAAAATTAGAAGCTAACAAAGCAACTTACTGATAGTACACAACAACCCCCGACAGTTGTATTAAAAATTAACCATATATACGCCTTGTAGCAGCCCTCTAATTAAGGCAGCCCCCAACACGGACATATGGGAGCGCTATAATGTAACACGCGGCGTGACTCGTGATTCTACGGCGGTATGGCGTTGTTCTGGCCAATTACTGGCAATTTCAATGGAGAGACGTTTATGATATACGATTGCGGATAATAAGTCATATTGTTGGTAAATAAATAGTTTTTTATTATTTTGGTCCTGTCTCTCTATCCATCAAGCCTTTTCTATCAGTAGAAAGATTCGTAGATAAAACTATTGTACTCCTTCAAACGTTGATTTCTTGAATCAAGACAAATATTTAAAAAAAAACACCTGTTGAATACATTATTAGGAACAACAGATTACTAGTATTGTTATAGTACATCAAATAAATTCACAAATACATATAGAAAGAATAACATTTAACAGCGAAAAACATTCCGATTCACGACCCAAACATCCTTTCCGTCGCAGTTTTTAGGGTGCCAACGGAACCCTATTAGTAAAGCTCCGTTGTCCGTCCGTCCGTCTGTCTGTAAGCCAGACGGTAAGGTAGACAGTGGACATTTTCACGGGAGTGTATTACTATTTCCGCTATAACAACAAATAATAAAATAAAGTACAAATTAGAAACGTGAAAAAAGGGGTGTTAAAATATTATACGGCGGTACGATTTTATCGTAAATGGTCAATTGTAAACATTAAGGGATTATTTTGCGTTCCCTACTTACGAACTCCTGAGTACAAAACTGCATCCCTTCAAGTCGTCACATGTAAAGGGGATTTGCACTTAAGGGGGGTTTCAAAATGACGGGTTTAGCGCATACCGTCATTACAACACTCCCTTGGGACGTTGTATTTACAAATGACAGTATCTTTAATGACGTGTAATAACTTGTGGCCTGTAATTATTGACTGAAGTTGAGATTCGATTATTGACAGGAAATTATCGATAATTGCTTCATTATGCCAGGGTATGGTGGAAACGTGGGTCTTTATTTGTCCGGTGAAGGTGTACTTACTTTCTTTGTGGTCACAGAATTGTCGGTGCATAATGTTCCCATGACTGTGACACAGGCTTTAACTCTGCGAGACGGTGTGACGTAATCCACCACGCGGACAGTACAATACATAATATTTATTTTAAATTCAACATTTACTTCATACGCACGTCATATAAACATAGTTTGTAATTATGAAATACTTAACACTTCTGTGGCCCGGTGTACTTTTGTTACATACAATTCAAAATGTGCCAATTGCCTATTTTGTCGTTATTTCTGGAGTTGTCGATTCGCCCACAAAAAAATTAACTTAGTGCGAATCGCCTACACAAATTTTTTTTTTCTTAAGTGTCATTTCGGGCATTTCAGGTGCGTAAATTCGTGCGAATCAGTCAATAAGCCGATTAAACAAATACATGAAACATCACTGTCAAATAACATTGCGAGTACTTTTTTTTATTTTTGGGATGGGAAATCATCAAATGACTTCTCCCGCACTGGGTGGAGCGGGAGGGGTGTCAGACTTTTACTGACTAAAACCCACCCGTGTTCCTTTTGTTCCGTTCCGTTGCCTGTGCCAGGGCCACGGTTATCTCTATCGAAATACCCGCGACCCTGAGGCGTCGACCCTATCGGACCCCGTCATTTTGTGCTGACGAGACAAACATTGAAGAGAAAAAAAACTTTTCCAATTGCTTCTTCTCCGTTCACCTATTATACCCTATTTTTTTCAAGACGGTAAAAAATGACATCCGGTATATATGGTGTGTTCATATACATTTAATAAAAAAATTGTTTTGTAGCGCTTTCTTTTTAATGTATTTACAAATACAAAATATATTTATTTCATAACCATTGCTTACTTTTAGTTGGTGCAGGCGCAAAACTACTTAAGACATTTTACAAAAGATATTTAAAGAGGGGTGTGGGAGTGTAAGTGTGAGAGTCGTGTGATGTGATGTGATATGAGTGATGTAAAGCAATGTGATGTGAATGTAAAGATGTGATGTGAAAGTGACTGACATCGAGAGTGGCGTGGCTGTGTGTGGTATGTGTGTGTGTGGGGAGGTGTGGGTGTGTGTATATATTATATGTTCATGTGTGAAGGAGTGACTCAGTATATATGTATGTAAATGGTTTTATCCAGTCTGTTAGTTTTTTTTTTATATTCATGTAGTTGGTTGGGATAAATTAATATTTGTTTGTTTACCGTATTAGACAGCTGAGCAGATCGATGTTGATATTGTATGGCCGCGAATTTCGTTTTAGTCGGTGGTATTTTTGCAATCAAGTCATTTTGCCTTTTCGACATTACTTTTGGATCATATGAACGAGTTTTATGCTTTTTTAGGACAGTGGATATGATATACAATTTCCTAACTAAAAGTAGACAACTTATTTCGTAAAGCTTTTCAGTACAGTATCTCCTTTTTTTAAATACATTGTTTTTATTAAGGACCGCTGTCCCCTTTCTAGATTAATACATTCTGGTATTAAAACGTTTGTTTTAATAACAGAATTAAAACAAACATTAGTCAGATGGGTAATGATGGGGACAACTTCCCTATGACAATACTTTAAAAAGCTAGTTGAAATATTATCCCATGCGGGGGCACTGTTGGATTTCAATCCCATCAGGGTATTTTCTACTTCCTTGAGGTCAGTGTCTAAAAGCACAAAGGAATTATCTCGCACACTAGAATTGTGGGGTTGTATTGAGGGGGTATTACTATTTCGGATTTTTTATCCTAATTCCTTTCCAATATTTACAAAGTAGTCATTAACAAAGTTAACAGAGCATTTGGAAAAAGTTTAGTATTTAGTAGTTCAGTGCTTTGGTTATTGTATTTATTTGTGTAGGTAATTGATTTTATATTTTTCCATACTAGTTTTGTGTTTTTAATGGATTTTGAAATAAGTTCCCGTTCATATTTTCTTTTAAATTTTTATAAGAATAATCTTATAAAAATTAAAAAGAAAATATTACAAAAGTTTCTGTATCGCCAGTATGTTATTTTTAAGACTGTGTTATACGGGTCGGCCCGTAAGGATTTCTGCAATTTGTTTCTATTATTAAAACGCAAGAGACGCTGAGTGATCCACGGCTTTATAATACGTTTACTTTTTGGGATATTTGTTGTTATAGTATTGCTGATGATACAGTCAGTTAGTTTTTGAATGAGTAATTCGGTTAGAAGATCGGGGTCGTTACAAAACATTAATTCAGTAATATTATTTTCCTGTAGAAATTTTCGAGCTTGTTCATAGTTTAATTTAGTAGTCGTTTTTTTTTTAAGCGTCTCTATTTTTTATTTTAGAAAGTTTTAGAACAGTAGTGTAGTGGTCGGTTATTGTAGTGTGCAATATAGCAATTGAGGCAGAGGTCTTTTTTTATGTAGCCGTATAGGTATCTGCGTAACCCTTCGGGGAATACATGTGTAATGTTGTTATGTTTATTGTAGGACATTGTAAATAGGCGCTTATTCCTCGTGTGACAACCTGATGAAGGAAAAATAATATCACTCAAAAGTCGAGGCGAGTCGATTATTACGAATAAATTCATTCGAAAGCTAGAAAAATACTCGAGTTTCACAAACAATATGGTCGGCTGTAATTGGCTGGGAAAAACTAGCACTCTATAAACGTTCAAACTTTTTTAAATTGCATTTTTTTTTTGTAAAAATATATCTTAAGTTGATTTTTTTAATGATAAATAAATTTGTGTATTTCTTACCTGAGGATGTGGCACCCATGAACCAAAAATGCAATAAGAAATCTCAAAAAAGTTGTTGGACACATGCGATGATTACTGGCTAACAAAAGCGACTGAGACCACGTTCGCACGGAAGTAAAAATATCGATTTTATGCGCACTAGATCTTCAACGCACTGCTTAGCTCCAAGAGTTGAAAAAACCAACATTGTGTTTTTTTTGACGCGCTGTTGACGCGATGCGATGCTCTTTGTTTTAATTTTCAACGCTCGATTCAACACCGTGAGTTGAAAATTTAATGCGGAAAAAATCCCACCGCGATTTAGTAACGTGTTCTGACCCGTATTTTTATCGCGTGTGATCAGAGCAGAATAGAGCGGTGAACATTCCAGGAATCGGCAAATTTTGTGTGGGAACGAAATGTACGACTGATAATTTACTTGCAACTCAGTCACTTGCAAATTTCAATTTACATTTCCGAGATTAATATTTGTACTCTAAGTAGCTCTTAATATAATCATTTCGAACACTGTGTACCGGTTTACTCGCTATAGATTTTACCCAAAAACCATAGTGAGTAAAACGTCTATCGCCTTATCTATTTATTTTATTATTTATGTACACACAGTAAAATACAAAGGGACACGACATAATTACAATTTGAGTACAAAGGAATTTCTTCCAGCAGACCTGCGAAAAGATAATTGAAAAAGAAATGTAGACAATAGTGTGTGAAAACAAGAAGAGAAAAATATGAACAATGTGAAGTCTAAAACTAAAATAACGCAAATACATAATGCATGCAATAAATATATAAATAAACAAATATTGTATAAATATACATAATATAAATACTCAATATAAATTTAAGAGGAAAGGTAATGCTCTTTTAATCGACATTTGAATAGAGAAATCGTTTTTAAGTCACGAATGCTAGGCGGAAGTGAGTTCCACAATCTTACAGCATGGACAGAGAAGGAATAAGAATAGTAACTTGTTTTATGAGGATGAGATTTAAGGAGGGATCTAAGGTGCGATGTACACGGAGCGTCGCTAAAGCGAGCGTAAGAAAAACGCCCACACAATTAGGAAGGATAAGACGGGTTGTGTAAGATATTCAAGAGAAGACATAAAATGCGAGTGTTCCTGCGAAGACGGATTGGGAGCCACTTGAGTTCCTTGCGAAGGTCAGAAACATGGTCATGCTTTCGAAGACCGAAAACAAAGCGAATGCACAGGTTTTGCAAGCACTCAAGCTTGTTCAATGCTCCTCAGTAGCATCCAGGTAGCAGGCGTCAGAATAATCTATAATCGGCTGAATAAGTGTTTGTGCCAAAGAAATTTTAGTTTTCAAGGGCCAGGAGACTTTGAAGATATTTCAGCGAATGAAAGGAGAAATGTACCATTCGGCTGACCTCATTGACCTGAGCACGCCAAGAAAGATTGGAGTCAATAACTACACCCAGATCTTTAGCGGTATAGTCAATGCGAACACCACCGAGATATAAAGGCATCAGAGATGTAACATCCGCCGCATTGCGAACGAATCTGCTTCCTATGATCATGGTCTGCGAGTTACTTTGCAAACCAAAAGACTTAGCCCAAACGCTGATGCAAGCCAGGTCATGATTCATTGCAGCAATCGCATAACCTGCGTCAGCCACAGTAAAATATCGGTAAAGCTGCAAGTCATCTGCGTAGAGATGAAAACTAGAGGAGATTACTCTGGTAACAAACGCCTTATGTTCGTTTTGCGTGGGACGAATATTTTCCACGAAGTTGTTTTCTTTGTGTTTTTAGGGTTCCGTATCTCGAAAGGAAAAACGGAACCCTTATAGGATCACTTCGTTGTCCGTCTGTCTGTCTGTCAGTCTGTCATGTCCCTTAGGAGGTATTAGTTTGAAATTAAAAATACGTAGGTCTGCGGTCGCTTGGAGCTATAAAAAGTCAAGGATCTAAGTCAACACAACAGAGAATACGGCGATTTATGCAACATTTATTTACTCGCAAATAAATCAAATCCTATAAAGTACTTTCCGTTAACCTTAAGTCTAAAATTTGGCAAGAAGCAAGGTCTCACAGCACAAGTAAAGGGAAAAGAAAATCGTTAATTTATAGATTTACCACATAAAAACATGTTTTGTTATTACAAACTTACATTTGCAGTTGGACGATTGCGCGACGTATATCGATGTACGGGGGAACTTGTTTTTAAATTGCAATGTTAAGTTTGTTCTTGGAATAAATTCATCTCAACTACGGAACCCTTGCGTGCGTGACGTTTCATCATCATCATCATCATCATCAGCCTATATCAGTCCACTGCTTGACATAGGCGTCCCCTAATGAGCGCCCTAGCGCCCTGTCTTCAGCTTGACGCATCCAGCATCTGCCTGCAGTCTGTCGCAGATCGTCATCCCACCTGGCCGGAGGGCGTCCTACACTACGTTTGCCGAGTCGCGGTCTCCACTCAAGAACTCGTTTACCCCAGCGGTTTTACTACAGGCGTGACGTTTAGTGCCAATTAATGTATTTACTTTTTTTTCTTCTCCGTTTTGTGATCAATAGTAATAGTACTTGCAGTGCATGTCTGCTTGTTACAATATTACAAGCCGTACAAGCTAGGCAACTTTGTAATAACGGAGTCAAGTAGGTACTGTCCACCTGAAACATATCCTGCAAAGTTTACTGCCGTGTATATTAAAAATATAATATAATTAATGATGTTCTTTTTATAATTTATGACGATAACTTTATTAAAACGACGTTTTTTATATCGAAACAGCCAGTGTTACTACATAAAGCCCTTTTTATATTATGAATATTTTTGATAAGCTATGATTAATAACCCTGCTTGTGTCAGCTATGATGTAAAGTATATTACATTAATTAAGATTATTGCCTTTTTTATGCTAGTGTTTTGGCTGTGTTATACGATAGGTTTCCGTGGTTATGTTTTTCACTAGAACTACGTGTACTTGTACTATTTTTTGTTTTAGCACCTTCAACTAAGGTAGGAGGAGTGGGTTTTTGTGAATAGGTACGGTGCAAGAAGGGTCTTGAAGTCTTTACACTTCAACCGCTTGCTTGCGTTCCAAACCATTGAACTATTGCCACTAATGTGCGTAACTTACGCGTAAATATGTTTAAAAACACATACATAATAATTGGGTAAAAGTTGGGGCTTTAATACCGTTAGAGGATGGCTTCAGCATAACATTCTAATACTAAATGTAGACAAGACGAAATATATTTGCTTCAGTATAAGACATGACACTAAACTCAGCAAAAATCTCAAAATTATACCGCATGAGTGTGTCACCGAAGATAGCTGTAATTGCCCATCATTAGAACGAGCAAACTCAATAAAGTACCTGGGTATTACAATAGACCATAACCTTAACTTTAAAGAACACTTAAAGCACACGTGTGGTAGAGTTCAGAAACTTATCTACATTTTTAAAAAGCTTAGGCACATTGCTGAACCAAAATTAATGAAGCAAATATATACCGCGTTATGTCAGTCACTGCTTACCTATTGCATCACGACTTGGGGAGGAACTGCAAAAACCTCAATGAAGTCAATTGAGGTTGCTCAACGTGCTGTACTCAAAGTCGCCACTTTCCAACTACTAACTCTTTATCAAATCTTGGAAGTCCTGACGGTGAGGCAACTATTTATTTTAAATATCACCCTCCTACAACATAGCAGATTATCTTACAATCCGCAGTTACTTAATAGACGTCGAAATTATATGGTTTGTAATAGGTGAGTGTCGAGGCACTTTCGGAAAACTCAATTCATCTCAAGATTTGCTGACTTCATCGGACCTCATTTGTATAACAAAATTAATAAATCATTGAACATTTATCCACTTACAAGACAGAATGTAAGGTAAAAGTAAATAAATACCTACAAAAACTTAATTATGAAGAAACTGAATTGCTTCTTTTTAAAATTCAGTAACAAAAATAAATGCATAACCATTCACCCATATTCTTGCATCACACTACACACATACAAGCACACACACACCCATACAAACTCACACACATACACCTATATACACTTTTACACACAACACACCCATAGGTCAAAAACAGAGTATTTTAAATAAAAAAATAATAAATTAACATTAACAGTCTATTATTTCAAATATCCTGCATTTATACGCTAGGCCTAAAACTCTAACTGGATCAAATTTTAAAGGATTGGGCGCTGATAGTCGAAATACAGGCAATGCCTAGTTCGGCTACAGTAGCTTAAATCATCAGCTTATGAAAACATTGTATCTAGAGTAAGTTATTATTCGACTATAAACTAAGTTTATATGAAAAATAAAGATTATGTTATGTTATGTTAATTCAAGAGGTAAAATTTGTGGGATTGTATGTTAGACAACGAATTTTACGCGGAAACAGCCGCGAGGAGAAGACAGTACTGTGTAAACCACCTCACACATTGCCAGTAACATGGTCTTTAAAAACCGGCCAAGTGCGAGTCGGGCCACGCACAATGAAGGGTTACGTAGTTGGGTTGAATTTATCCCAAAAACAAACGTAACGTTGTACTTGAAAAACATGGTCTCTCAAGTCTCCCACACATACCAACTGTAAATGTATGTTGGTCTATTGATGACTCGTTAAATAATTACCGTGATTTTTTTCACATATCCGAAAACCACCATTTAGCTGGCAGGTGTCCTGCACTTGAATCAAACAAAAATTTTAATTTTAAAGCTTAATATTTCTAAAAACGAATCCCTTAATCGAAAAATTGTCTCTACAAACCCGCAATTTTTTTTAAATATATATCCAAAGACACCCACCCCACACCTTGGGGTAGACGAGAAATAAACACATCCCACTTTACGTGAAGTTGACCATTTTCAACTATGAGTATTTGGGTATCGTTCGTTTCCGCTTTGTGTCATCAACGATTTCGAGTTGCCCCTATAGAACTCAATCACAACCACAATCAATCATCACATCAACAATTAAAAAAATAAAACAATCATCAATTCATTGCGTCGCAATTTGATGTCATGATGACCTAGAGGTACTTACAGGGAGATACATATTCTGACGCAATGTTGTGAATTGATGATTGATTAATCAGTCAATGATCAATTATTTATTTTTAGCCCGTCTTGTCCGACTGCAGGGCAAAGGACTTCCTCTCCTTTCCAAATACCAATATGCCTTTTTAAATTCATAATAACCTATAATTTTTCTAGATTAGTAGTAGTAGACTTGAATCATTGAAGACAGACGCGACAGGACGTGACACGTGTCGAAACTTATATTTATAATCATTTGCCTACTGACTACTGCTGTCTTTTATGCGAATGTCGAATGATTTTCTTGTAGCTGTTGAGTGTACAATCAATGGGGAAGGCAACTGTCAAAATGGCGCTGTCGTTGCTAGTTCCCAACACAAGCTAATAATACAAGGCGTGATGTGGTATTATTTTATTTTAGCGAAAATTGATGCTTTGTTGTGTTCCTAGATACTACGAAATTGGAGTCCACAATTTCCCGAAAGCCCCTAAAATTATGAGATTGTGGTTTAAAGCTCTTCGTAGAGATTTTTTTGAGTTCCAGTTTATGTCGGAAACATTTTTAAGAAAGTGATTACGAGGAAATATAATTCTAACACTTTCCATGTCAAGTACTTGATTTAAATACTGAAATCACCGAAAATAACGAAATTGTGAAATAAAGTCAAATTCATGAATGAACATAAAATGAAATGAATGAACGAAATGTCAAATTTATTGTAGGCCACAGGGACCTAGCTATGGTCACGCCATCTACAATTAGCTTTGCCCGACCTTCCCCATTAAACAAAATCATTTTATAATGAAATGTATTAGTTGGTCGTAACAAAAATGGTCATGATTCATGTCTTTAAAAAGTTAATTCTTAGTATCGTCTAACCCCTCAAAAACATAAGTCTCTCTCTCCCGTTTTATACTAACTGGACCTATGTTTGCTACTTCCATAACTACTTCCAGCATCTTGGATCTAAACTTAATTTTCTGATGAACATCAAAATTACTGATTAAAGGTGCTAAGGAGTTGAAAAAAAATTGATCATCAGTTTGAAGTGCGGAAGTGTTTGCACTTGTACTATTCTTCAAACGCATGATTTTCAAGAGTTTCGTCTCAAATTCGGTCATACTACTTTTAAACTTTCTCTTTCGAGCATTGCGAGGCCTCTTTCTCTTTCGGTTTGTGACATCTGCAGTTTCCAATGGATCCTTTTGATCATTATTCTGAGATGACGTTCCAGGTAGACATTCCTGCTCGATATAATTGTTGACGGCTTTGTCGTTGACGCCATCGATAGCGGTAATTACATCTTTAATCTTATCTTTAAAATCGTCGTGAATATCGATGTCAAAGTCCATAGCTTCATCGCATGTTTCTCCGACGTCATCATCAGAAACTCCAGGATTCGATTGACTCGCAGAATTGTCACCGACAAAACTGTTAGAGCCTTCTTCATCGTCTCTGTCTCTATTATTGACGCCTTCATCTACATCTTTGGCTTGTTCCAAGAATCTAAGTTTTTCCTGATAAATGTATCTGTGTTGTCTTGCTTTATATGTCGGTTTCTTTACTTCTGTTAGTCTGCACTTCATGTAAGCGTCGCGGGCTGTTTTCCATCTTGATTGCACGGCTCTCACTGTAAGATGAAAAAGTATTTTAGACACATGAAGGTAAAGTAGCTAGGTAGTATTTATTTTCTAGTAGACTAATGCACTAACACAAGGCGACACTTGGATTTTAAATGCTCGGCTCAGCGCCGTGAGTTGAAATTACAACAATGCAATTATATTTAGTCATTCATTTGGCTGTCGACTAGTGCTCGGGAAATGAACATTAACAGGGTAAAAATATAAACAACAACATAACTATTATTATAAACAAGCAGTTAGTCTTATGCAAGCTTACGATCACCCTTACATAGGTATTTATTTATTTTAAGATTCCATCTGATGAAATCTAAACAATGTTCAAGAAAACATAAAGTTCACAGCGCTAGGCGTTCATGTATGTTTAGAATTAGTAGGTATAATTTTATTACATAATTCTCTGTTATTATAATATTTACGTACATCATATGTCGTTTCAAGTTATACATTTTCGAGAACAAAACAAGCGTCAATAACCCAATTTCTAAAACTACACCGCACGCGACACCTGGCAAAATGAAGTGCAGTGCGGTTACCAAAATAACATCATCATACACGTGATAGGTTACATTTCAAACTAAATAAACTACCAGGCGCATACACAGCAGCGGCTGAGCAACTTCGGCTATGAACTGTGGTAGGTCAAGGATATGATTCTCGCACGAAACGTAAAGGTTCTATTGCTTTCAAATGATTGTTGTTGCTGGAGTTTATACGGGTACATATGTTTGGATTACAATTGGCTGAACAGGTACAGGTAGGGCCACCATTTCGAATTTTAAAAATCTTTAAAACAAACCGGCAATTTTGAAAAAAGTCCGGTTCCTTTTTAATTGTTCAATTACTGAAAATCTCCGGGCAGATAAACAAGGCTGGAACAAATTCGGACGGAGGGATGATACAGGGACATTAGAAGGTGTGAAAATACTTTAAAATCAATACCTAATACCTTTCAAAGATTACAATAATAGTATTGTAATAACTAGCAAAAAAAAAAAACCTGAGTTCTTTAGAAGGTATTTTTTTTTAATTTTACTATTCTTATTGCATTCGTTCATTATATTTTTGGGTTCCCTTATTGAAATTTAAGTATGTAAGATCGAATAACACTTGCTCATCAAAATCTCGAATATATGTATATTATAATAATAATAAGCTCAAAGCCTCGGCAGCGCAAAGACTCATTATCTTGAAACATCTTTTCTCGAACGCCCATCTAATCGATTTACCGGATAGTTTTAAGGATTTTTTATTTGAGTACAATATAGATGAAATAAAATATGATTAGAAATAAAAATAACCTGTAATCATGAAAAATAATGGTGGTGCATATAAACAAATACAAAGTTATTTTACCAAATACGTAGGAAGTAAACATAAACAGAATAGTTTTACTGCGACTCGGCGCGTTCTGTACTTAGACACCGCGCCACAAACAGGTAGCTGACAATACAGTCCGCAAGGCATATTTCTCTCTCTCTCTCGCACGGAGCCAGGTCCGAGCGAGAGACGGAGAGATTATATTATATGCCTTGCGGATGTAAGTGCGCAGTTGGCTAGTACGTTTCTATGAAGCTAATCGGCTCGCGGCGCCACGCCGTGTTTCTGTTATCATTATTACGCGGTGTAAATGTATTACTAGTTTTAAAGTACAATGTATTTAACTCACCGATCCGTCTCTTATCATCTTCGGAACACGTCGTGTATTTGGGTAAAGCCGCTACAGAAACTTCTTCCCACGCCTTGCATTTGTCCGTTTTATTTTTGTAATACACGTTTCGCGGATTCCATAAACATTCGCGGGATCGTACTTCATTTATCACAACTTCGGTGTCCATAAGTCGGAATAGCATCATGGCGGCTACGAACCGCGTCGGAGTCCGTCGTTGTACCGGTTGGAGGACATAAGACAGGCGCTCGTGCAATGCGCGGGGCGAGGCGCGGATGACTGACGGTAGTGACGATGTTCGCGTCACGCGGTTCCGTTATTTGCCAGAGCTAGCGCGCGGCATCCGCTGTTGTCAGGTCGGATTGAATGCGGTGTGGCAACAGCACCCGAATATCGCAGCCGTCCGCGGCGGACGGGTTACATTTATCATCACTCGAAGCTTATCTTTTTTTATTATTTATTATTCATGTTGATTAGAGATTAGCCCTAGTATGTAAACAATTATAACTTTGATGAATTTTAATTATTCCGTGTTCTGGTATCTACTGTAAGTACCTTAATTAACCCTTGAAGAAAGTGATAGATTTCAACACATAAAAAATACGGTTGATGTATGTGGTAGGTAACCATTTAAATCATTAAAAATCAAAACTACATCAACGTTTAGGAAACCGACAAATTATTAAGTCAATAATGTATTAATTTAAAATAAGAATAAGTAAGAAAAGTTCAAAAGTGTTGTACATGCTAAAGAAATAATCTGGTCTAGTTGCTACCTAATGTAATGATTAATTAGTTTTAAGTTTTGACTCTCAGTGTGACAGCTAGCCCACGTTTCACGCGTACGACCTAAATAAATATATATGTTTGGTTTTGTTGTGTGTGCTCGTTTTGTTTTAAAAAAAAACTAAGAAGGTACTTATGTATATACTTTACCATAACTGACAGATGCTTGCACTGACTGGCTAGTTCCACTCAAATCTGTGTGGTACTCAACCTCAAATTACCATTTAAATCTAAATAATTATGTACATAGTTCTCACATGATCTGACAATGATAAAGTCTGAACTTTAATAAAAGTGAGTGTGATCTTGGACAATTCATCTAGTTTTAAAACATAGTTTATTTTAGACATGTAATAGTGATTGTGCACAGCTTTACAGAAATAAAATCATTTAGTTTTACCTGAATATCATATGGTCTTATCCTCCATTGTGATAAGATAACTGTAGATATGAAAATTACGTAGTAGGTAGCAATGGCCTGAGCGCTATCGATCGCTGAAACGATTCTCCAGCGGAACCAAAATATTTGAGGATAGAATACTCTTTATTATGTACGGTGGGCCCAGCCCACTGTACACCGTTACAGATAAAAATGCATAAATTTTGAACACAGAGTGATTCAATGGGCTATCTTATTGTTCAAAGCGATCTTTTAAAGACAACCATTGAATATATTTAAACGGAAACTGTTTGAGATCGTAGCCTAAGTTCTTTAGGCTATAATAATATGTGTGCGCAGGTTTGTACGTATCTGTAAACAGTCATGTATGGTCGACTCAAGAAAATGTCAAGTTAACTTAGAACTGTGTCATTTTTACATTTTTGACGTTAAAAAAATGTGGCCGGGTCAGACTAGATGCGGAAGGCGGAGGACGGGGTGTTGTGGCGCTGCCTGGGAGGGGCCTATACCCAGCAGTCAGCAGTGCACTGCGATAAGTTGAGTTGTTTGACTGAATCGTTCATGTCAGAAATGTGACGTATTACATCATTGACAAGTAACAAGTAAAGTAATGTGACAAAGTCCCAAATAATGTGAAAAACGTTTTCGTGAGGAAAAAATAAAGTCCTAATGCTTCGGAATAAAAGCGCTCACTCTGTGACCGAAGCCATGCTGATGACGAAAAAATATTATAGTCACAAGTCAGGCCCGAAATAAACGTAATTATTACCTGCAAGGTAATATGGTCCCACACACAATCTGCAAATTGGATTTCATTGCAATTACACAAAAGTTGTGAATCGCGGACAATTCCATCAGTGGTGAAACGTATTGCCTCAAAGAGAGGTAATATAAATAAAAAAATTAATTCTTATGTTTTTTACTGCATTTTTTTCGGTGGAAATACACGTGCTCACACGTAAGAAACGTGTGAGCACGTGTCTTACGTGTGAGCACGTGTCTCATTTATGAGGAAGAGTTGTTAGAATACCTCCGATTTCAGCAATGGTTGCGGAAATAAGAAAGTATGTTCTCTTGTAACTTTAGGTGAGTATTAAGTTTCCTTAGTTTAACGATGCGGACTTGGTTGTTATCCCGACCAGTCGCAATCAGCGCTTCTCCTCTACATTTATTATGCGCAAGACCAAAGTGCCACTCTATCTGCCAGCGCCGGTTTTCCCTTCCAGGTAAACCCATCAGCCTTCAAAGCAAGAAAAAAACCTTTTACTTTTAAAACAGCAAAAAGTAACTTCTTTTTCTGTAATGCTAGTATGTAAAAAAAAAAAAAAACACCTAAATCCAGAAAAACTAAGGTCAAACCAACATTGCGGGAATCATAGCCGCTACGTCGCCTAAGTCAAATGGGCAATCACTTCTTCTTAGAATTTTGATGACAATCTAAATGGACTCGGCCCAGAATTTGGTTACGTGTTTGGCGCCATCAGTGGCGTCCATCAGCTCCTGTAGCGTGCAGACGACAGGACTCGCAGGACACGATGTTAAGTGCCCCATCGTTTGTGAAACAGCACCACATTAAAATTACATTCCAAGGCGGAGTCGTCTATGAATCTCCACCTGAACAGATTTCCCTTGCTTCGGCCAAACTGGGTCCGGAGTGGGAATTAACACTGCTAACCCGTCATTGCAGGTACTTAAATATAACCTGTATGTTGTTTTAAGTAAAATAAAACCAATAGATACTTGGTATTTATCCTTTAAAATATTCGCATCATGAAATTATGTAACGGTTCGAGCATAATAAGTATTTATGACCTTGACCGTCGACCTCTACACAGAATACGGAACTACCTTTAGGGAAAAATTTAAAGTCAGAGATTATGTCCATCATAACTCAGTTTAATTTGTATTCTAAAAGTAATGGAGCGATAAAGGACTCAAGAGAGTTCACCTTGAACCTGGTCCAGATTTGCTCTATAGTTGTCGCGTTTTAGCATGGCAATAACGGTCATTGCCCTTTCGCATTTGAACTCAAACAATAAAATATATAATGTTAAAGGAATATGTTGAAGATCACGATAGAAATTGATTCAGGACATACTTTATTTCAGTATTTTCTACAAAACAATCTATAAAAGGAAGTTGAGTCAATGACTACCATTGCCACGCTAAAATGCGACTACTGTAATACGTACAGTGGCGACCAAAAGTCCATAAGCATTCTCACAAAGTAATAGCTTGACGTTTAGTTTGACTTAAGACCTTCTATTTCCAAGAGACACACGCATAATCATTGTCGTCAACAAGTGATTGTGGTTTCAACTTATTAACATGAGTCAAGATGGCCTAGCGGCTAAGCGTGTGCAGATAGATGCGCGAATGTGAGTTCAAATCTCACGCGTAAATCTATAGGCTTTTTGTAAGTTTTTGCTCCATTGGAAGTAATGGGACAGAAATATAATATTCTTTATCTTGTTCGCTTTGTCCACATATCGTAAAGTAAAAAAGGTAGATCATAGAAAACTAAACAAGGAATTTAGATTTCTGTGAGACTTGAGTTTTACGAATGTTCAACTTGATCGGAATGAACGTTGTCGATTGATTGTTGTTGGTTAGTGACGTGTGGTTTAATAGATAGCAGTATTGTATTTATTCTCAAAATGCAGGCAAATATTAACATTGCGGCGAGGGCGACTATTATTGCGCTGCATAAAAGTGGTCTTAATAGAACACAATATCTGATAAAACCGGACTGAATGTGAGTATTATATTTATGAATTGCAACTTAAACTTTTATTCGAAATGTATACCAAAGAATATTTGGAGACGTAAAGATTAATTATATTTATTCTTTTTTTTAATTCATCTTGAGGCCTGAAAGATAAATGATTAGTGATTATTATTTGATTAACAAATGCAGAGTTTTAAAACTACATTGTTATATTAAATAAAAGATTATTATATTACATAAAAATGGAGTCACTTTAAGTATTTTGTTATAGCTGCTTAATATATTGATTTTTTTGTTTTAGAGGAATACTGTAAGTCTCTGGATTGAAAGACACGAGGAAGAGGGTAGCCTTGCTAGTAGACAGCAAAGTGGAAGGTCATCGCTTATTAGCGAGGCGCAGCGACGACATATGGTGGGCGAGTATGAAACAAATGGTTTCACACCAACTGGACACTTTGCGGAATTATTCGACACCTCATTGCAAACTGTTCGCCGTGCCCTCCATGCTGAAGGCTTGCATCACAGAAAACCAGCTCAAAATGCATTGAAAATAATGGGGGTTATATAAAATATTAATACCTAGATGTTTTGTTTTAATTATTAGACGGTGTAAAGAATTAGTCAAGTTAACATATCCGTAATTATTTAATGATCCTTAGTGAAATTGAGGTTTAGTTTCAAACTTCTTTTCGTCAAGAAAAAATGAACACTTAAGCTATAACCCCAATATTATAATTCATTGTGACGTTACATAAAAAGCATAAAGTCTTAATCATTATATTAGTTTTCAATAAACTCTGCTGAATACCTATAATAAGTGGGTATCAACAATTATATTTGTGTTATTAGAATATTCTTTCCTTGTTATGTTATTATGAATTGAATAAGTGGGTATGAAACAAAAAAACTTATGAACGGTTACAAGAAAACTTATTTTATCTAGGTAGAAATGTGACGTTACAATTGTCATAAAAGTATGTTAATTTTATAAATATATAAAACGAATAAATATTTTATTATCATATGCAGCACGTTTTTTTTTTAATTCTCCCTTCCAACACCGAAGAGATAAATAAAAAATCACATAAATACTCGTAGTTAAATAATAACACACTATGTAATATTTAACTTCTTATAAAAATAAATAATAAGCATGAAACAAGCATAAATAAACGTAAATACCCAACAAATTGTTTCATAAAATTAAAAATAAAATATAATTTATGGTTTCAAAGAAACAAAAACAGCCACACATTGATACGAAATCAGATCTCATTGAACGTGAATTAATTATTAGGCCAAACGGCTACCAGCTCATGTTAAAATTACGGGAATTTTAACAATGCCATAAACTGGCCAGATCAGGCGCATGATGCGTGTCCAACAAAAGCGACGCAAATATATTTTTGTTTCGTGCAGTGCGATGCGAGTACGCGACGATACATCAGTGTGTGCCGTACTAAACTGCGATCTTTGTGGTGTGTGGCGTTAAAACATCGTACCGCGAGTTAACAGCAATATGACTCTTAACGTGCCTATGCACTTTTGAGCGCTTACTGTACATTATAACTGGCGTAATAATTAGTCTCTCGTTTACAAACAAATCATCAACTTGAACATACTTTTAGTCTGAACCGTTGAATGCATGGAAAATTGGATAAAGAGTGACTGCAGAAGGCTATGTCCTACAATAAGTTTATTTTTTCTTTTTGAGGCCTGCTCTTGACTATGATCTCGCGCGATCGAAAGTGACGGATGATGTCAATTATGGTACAAGCGTGCCCAGAAGTTAGTTAACTCTTGTTTTAAAGGCAGCCGGGTAGTTTGCTTCGTCCACGTGATAAAATTCTGTACGTGCTGTTTTTTCAAGGACTTTACCCATACATATAAGTGGTGTAAACAGTACCGTTAAACGCATTTGTGGTGCCCGGTTGATGGCAATAGGCTCGCCCCCTATTACATGGGACTTCAAACATAACTGGCGAAATGTGGGTGTACTATAGGTACACCTCTGCCCAACCCTTCGGGGAAACGAGGCTGATCATATGTATGTTAGCTGTAATACGTTTGATACAATAGCGTTGTTCTTTTGTTTCTGGAAACAAAAACAGTACCACCATTTACTCCACCTTCATTAATCTCTGATGATCTTTTTCAAAAACTCTTTTATTCCTCACTAATTAAAGGTCCTTTAAACTTAGAAAAATTAATGCCCTTCAGGGCTTTCTGAACAAACAATGGAGGCGGAATAATATAACCAGACCACTGACTCAATGTCGCTACATAGTTAATCTAGATTTGGGCGACAAAGCGATCTGTCTTGATCTAAGACAATTGTGAAGCATTAAACACGATTTATATATAACAATTGTTTTAATTTAGGTAAGATTATAATGAAGTAGTATTTGGACGACAGGTTTTGTTTAGATTTTGATTGTTTGATGGATAACTTGCCGTATTAAATAAATCAACAAGTCTTAATACATTTAACGGAGCTTCATAAGAGGAACGTTCTTAAGATAGTACTTACTGTAGGTTTAGAATCGAACTAAAGGAATGTATGGACAATTTTCAAGAAAATGTTGAAGTATGCGTTGAAGACTGAAAATTTGTTTTGAGAAATCTTGAGAAGGGACATATGTTCAGTAATCAAGGTGAACGCAGCTGTTGACTGATCATTGAAAAACATGATATGTAAAAGAATGTTGCACATGCTTTAGATGGAAATAATGCGTCAAAAATGGTTATATATCATTCCTATATCATCAATTTCTAAATCAAAAGGACTAATTTGAATCATTTCTGACAATGAACAGGAAAGAGACTCCTGACATAAAAAAAACAGAACATGGCACAGTTGAGTGCTATCATCCAAAGGTAAACTGCAAACTGATACGATTTCTTTTTCCTCTTGCATGAATCATCAAACCTATCGTCGATTTACTATTCTAAAAACGGCTTTTTAAAAAAAAATTGCCCAATTCCCTATTGTTATGTCAATATCTATCGTCCACGAGTTAAGAACAATGGGATATGAACGATTTGAGTCAAAATAATTTAAAGGATAAGCTTTCGACATGTTAAAAAAATATTAAACAGATCCTCTTGTTACTAGATCTATGCTTTTAGCTAAATTTTTCAAAACACTCGTGTTTTTTATAAGTAAAAGGTGCTGAGAATCCAGTTTAGGTTTTAAGTTCAAATACTAACATGTAGTACTTTTTAGTTTAAATTGTTGCTTATAAAAGTACTTTTAGATTTTCTACTTAAATGCAGTGATTTGTTGAAGTATGTTACTGAAATTCATCTAAATTATTTTAACACACTAATTTGAAATAGGTTCAAGTAAATAGTAAGAAACTATTTTATAATAATATCACTGAATGTATCAATGAACCAGTACTGCCATCTCCCTCTTATATTATAAGTTAGGTACCTACGCATTTCAGAATTCAGTTAACAATTTATCTGGGTGTAACAGACTGTATAAGTCAAGAAAACAGTACATTTTCTCGACTCAAATTCTTTGGAACCCTATGAAAAAGTAAGAAAGGCAAACACTGGCCAATATTTGCCACCACGGTTTTATATTGAAGTGACTTGGATTAACTCTAATTACTTTAATGTCAAGGTTAGATCAAATGACGATTCATTTGTGGGCAAGGCCACCCTAATAGTTAGTGACAAAAGATCAATAACAATTAGTCAAAACTGTTATTTATGTGATATGAATATGAATGATTGGTTGAGTATCGAGTATAAACCGAAAGAACAAATCACCGAATCCTGATGATGACATTTTAGTTACGGTTTAATAGCTTAAGCATTTATTTCAACATGAATGATGTCGATACTGGAAATATGAAATAACGTAAGGGACATTTCGTCGAAAATGAGTTATATATATCGTTGGATTCGGAATTTCTTGCTCTATCGATTGGTATATTTAAAATCTCTATATCTCAAAGAAAATGTCCTTTACATCACTTATTTTTCGCAAGCCTTGACCATTGTTGTTCTAGAAACTTGCTGTATATGACATTTCAAATTAATATTTTTGTAAAAACTACTGTAAGTCTCTCTAGACACAGTATTTGGTATTTACGTTTAAACAAAATCGAGTACATTTTACAACAGATCACTTAAGTAATTCCATAATTTGAGATGTTTAAGTATTAGTACATTACATTAGTGTTTCCTGAGTAGGTACAAATACCATGTCCCTTACATTAAATTGCTACTCAAATTATTATAATCATTTTGACCCTTACGTTAATTTCTCAGCATCAAAAATAATTGACCTGTCCTTTACATCACACTGGACTGAGTGATCCGTACAATTTCTCAAAACTTATCTAAACGAAAAGTCGTCGTTAACATTGTTTACGGGCGTCTAAAAGTAACAATAACACGGTTTGTGACACTACAAACGTTCATTTAAGTAATACATCATCGTTTTCATTGGTCTAACTGCAAGTAGTGATAGTTTTATCTGGATTATAAATATGATTGATTAAAAGTTATCTTCACTTCTAAACAGCGCGCAAAAATTGATGAAAATTAGAAACCACATAAACAGGTAATTATTTCTTAATAAGTAGTTTCGGTAATTATTGGCAGGGATGGAGATAAAAAAATGATCTATTTAGATAGAATAATCCTAATAAAAACAAACCTTCCATTAGGCAAAATATTTGTAAGTATGATGTATATTTTTTTGTAGTAAGTTCATGTAAAAACTACAACTTATCAAGCAGTTAACGCAGGATGAATGAGTGTAGAAAGTGTTTTTTGTGATCGATCAAGGTTAACGCTTGCCACGTGAATTCCGTGGATAGGTGACCATCCGTTAAATACCAAGACCCCTCCGTGCCTGGGAAAGCACGAATATGTCGTCGGTTCTAGATGTAATTGGTAGATCTTTGACAGTCGTAGCCACAAGACATTAAATAGATTTTTTTTGTAAGGGACTTTCTGGCTTACGTTACCTAGGTAAGTCCCTTACGTTAATTTTTGATGTTATAAAAAACATTATAAGAACGTTATAAGAAATGCAAATATTATGTAGCTACAAAAAATAACATTTAACACTATTCATTTCATAACGATAAAATGTGCTATTTTTTGTTGAAGTTACTTTAAATCATTTGAAACTCACAATAATAAGGTCCCTTACGTTAAAATTTTAACCCTAGTTTAATTCACCGCTGTCCTTTACGTTGTAAATTACGCTTCTAGACGATGGTATTCAATCTTTTTTTTATTTTTGTTAACTGGTGTAATTCTTCTGCAAGCATAAAAAAACGTGCAGTAAATTCATTGAAGAGTTTAATAGAGAATAACAATACCGAAATGGAGACGAAACCAACAAAAGTAAACGTCGTTATCCCGAATAGTAGTAATGAGATGAGTGTAAAATATAAAATTATAAATACGTCAACTCTTTCTCTATCTCGATCACATTCAAATGAATGTTAAGAAAATTTTGACAGTTTTGGATCTTTTTATCGAAAAAGGTATGTATCAAATAGTTCTACGTGTGGTTCTAAAATACCCTATTCTTACAAATCAGATGTTAATCCCATTATTAAAAAAGGAACCTTTTAACAATAACAAAATATTAGTAAGAAGAAAGAAAGAAAAAAAATATATTATTCAGCACAGACTAAAAGGCACACAAAGCTGGTAAAAATTATTAGAGTAACAATCAAAATAAATATAAAAAAATAAAAAAGTGTACAGTGCGAAGTATGAAATTAGAAGGGTAGTGTGCCTCACGGCTGCGTCAAAAAGGCCCAGTTCAGCAAAATAAATGCCAGACAATTAGTGCCTGACGTTGTTTTTCAACTAGACCTGAATTGTGAGGTAACGGATGTAAATCAGTTTTATACTGCAACGTGACGTGTGTATGCATACATAAAAAAAAAAATTGTTTCAAATAATAATAGTGATGATTAAGTACATAAATAGAGTAAACTTGCAAAAAATATACTGATAAATAAGTGAGATGGAAATAAAGAAATACTGCGAAAACGAGCCGCAACAAACCAGAAGTAACAGACATCACTTCCAATACTATTAAAAATCCGAAAATTCCAAGCAATTTACATCAACAGGATAAAGACGCGGCTCTTGACATTGTGTTGACATTGATATCGCTTGAAAATCATATTCCATTTACACTACCACACAACACATAAAACAATGCAGTGTTTTTTCAATGCAATGAGAATGAAACGAATCGTCGCGTTACTTCAGAAGCAGCCAATATGCATATGTTTGAACCAGTTGCATCTTCTGCTCATTTGATTCAGGAAGATGATATTTTAGGAAACGAAGATCAAGATGTAAGACCGAAGAAAAAACGTTGTGAGACCTCAAAATTTACAAAATAATGCGTGGATTTTAAATTTGACGAAGGACAAAACGATTTTTCTTCAGGAAGCTCAGACCTTTGGTGAGAAAAAGAAGAATTTTCAGATAGTTCAATTAATAATAAGAAAAACAAGTCAAGAAGGAGGTTAAAGCAAGCTGTGAAAACAAATAGTAACAATAGTCAAGAAGATGTAGTACCGAAGAAGAAAACAAAACCAGAAAAAAAATGAAAGAAAATGTTCTTATGTAACACACATGTGGCATACAAAAAGAAGGTCGGAAGTTACAGGATAATCTGTGTGCATAGGCTAAAATTCTAAGACAATGTTACGAAATATCTGATGAAAGAAGGCCGTCCATATTTGATTATTACTGGTCGTCAAGTAATGAATAGAAAGACGATTGCAATCCCGTAAACCTACACATAACATCACGCCTTGTTTTCCGAAGGGTTGGGCAGAGGTGTACCTATAGTGGCTATAGTACACCCACATTTTGCCAGTTATTTTTAAGTCCCATGTGATAAGGGGCGAGCCTATTGCCATCAACCGGGCACAAATCCAGACTCCGGGCTGCTACCGAGAAATTCCAGATAGAAAAACCCAATAACACCTTGCCCGACCTGGGAATCGAACCCAGGACCTCATGTCATAAACCTGAATCTTCATAATAAGAATATAACTAAAGATAGGCTTAATTAATGACATCGACGATGATGAAACTGATAAAGATTATGACTAAATTTTGAGACTTTTTCAATTTCGCTGTAGGCTTTATATTGAGGAAGAAGTGAATTTGTTTTTTTGTTTAAATATTTATTATTTACTTAGGAAGACTAATTTGTTGATTTAGTTTTTTAATGTGCATTTTACGCTTTCTTTGGACAATAAGTCTATTTTTAGTAAACCAAAATAGCATTATTTTATTGTTTTCGATTTTAAAAATAATTTAATAATATTGTAATTAACACTAAACTATTAAATAATTGTTTTAAACTATATTGTTTCTATACTATATTGTCATGAATGTATTAAATTCACTTTTTTATGTTTGTTAACAGCATAAGCGATATAGAGCACACCATTAGGAGACCTTTACTTTGAAGAACTCTTAATGTTTATTTCTTATAATGTCCCTTACATCAATGCTGTTCATTTAAATCTCAAATTTTGTTAACGTATGCCAAACGTATTCATTATTATTTAACGTAAGGGACATGCTATCTTTAAAACTATAGGACTTATAGATTTTTTGTTATTGTAGCTTAAAAGAGTAAAGAAATCTAAGAAACTTTGTCCTAGACACTTTTTACATAAAACATATTGTTAAAAAATTATAGTCAGTTTGGTTAAGAAAAAAACTTATTTTTGCTCTCCTGAAAACCTTAGTTTTGTCCCTTACGTTATTTCATATTTCCAGTATCGATGTAACCAATCTATTGTAAACATAATTTGATTTAAAAGAGTGTCCGTGGAGTTTCTTGCCCGTTCTTCTCCATAGGTACATACTACGCTTTGGAATGGGCAACTAGCTTCATTTTTCTGACCGACCGACCATGACAATTCAAAAGTGCCAGTAATTGGTTTATTTGAAATAAATGCTTTGAGTTTACACGAAATGCCAATAAAAAATTGATCAAGGCAAAGGTACTGTTTCCAATGTTGGTTGTTGGAACACTTGGAATACTGGCCCCACAAATGGGTTTTTCTCGACGTCATATTATGTCGATCTATCATACGCATGAGGCAACATGTGCAAAAGGATTTATTACGAAACAACCGGAACTGAAGAAAATGGTTCCTTTTCGTTTCGCGTTTTCCTTCTGTTTATTTTATATTTGCTTGCGTTTTTGCTTATCGTTGTAGGGAATGTTTAGAGTTTCTGCGAATTTCGTTTTCCGGAGAAATTTTAGATCTTTGTAAAAGGTCCTTTCATGGACGTTGGTAAGAAAGAAATGGGAGGGAAAGTTGAATGAAATATTCACGGATTAAGTAGGACAAGGAGGTTTGAAAGCTGTTTTGCAGTTCTTGCCAAAGAACGAACATGTTTAAAAATAAGAAGAAAGCGAAAACGCAAACCTTTAACAAAACACACAACACAACAGCAATACTAAAACAGTTAAAAGAAAAGAAGAACGAATGTCTGGCAAAGCGTACAGAAACGTTCACAAGTTTTTGTGCCCAACGCCCGAATACATGTCATATTGCGATCTGAGTATGAATGACGCGACACGACTTGCTTTATACATAGATTGTATGCCACAATCTAGGGCTCCCGGGCTTTTTTGATGGTAAAATCTAGATAGCTGGCTAAAAGATTTTTGATTGGACTTTTGATGGTTTGACCGTGTCGTGATGGCTATAAATAGAGGTATTGTTGTTGGGTAGAATACGGATTGATGATTTTTAGGGAGGTTGCCGTTAGAAAGGTTATTTTTTGTAGGATTTGCAGTAGCGTTTGACGAGGTTCTAACGTTGTTGTTACTCAAATAATGGAATCGTGAAGGCGGACGATCAAGCGCCATGGCGTGCTAAGTTTAGAACCATGAAATTTTGCACGTGCATTTTGTGAGCACTAATGAAAGTTCAACCCTTAATCTCAAATGCCAATATGGTATGAAAGTTTGTATTTTTGCCAATGGAAAATCCCATCGGACACAAACAAGGCTTGTCTTGAAAATCATAACGATATAGGTTAAAACAGAAATTGAGACAAATAGTACTGAAGAAGATTGTTTGATGGTCCTAATAGAAATACGGATTTTGGTTAGGGAACGGTGCTGTGTGAAATCCTCCTAAAATACATCATAAAAGTGATTGAACTTCGACCTTTACTTTTATTTTTAATATGTATTGGTGTATTTGTAAACAAAATCATAAATGTAATACGTTGTTTCTTAAAACTAAGTAAAGCAATTCTCAGAGGAGCCACACAGAAATCCCTTTTTCTAGGAAGAATAAATTGTCCTCAATACAAAAAGAAATCCCTGCACTTGATACAAATATTGTCAATGGTAAAATCTCGGAAATCTCGTCTTTTCCCTTCACTAA
The DNA here is from genome assembly GCA_963555695.1 of Dasypolia templi. Lineage (NCBI taxonomy): Eukaryota > Metazoa > Arthropoda > Insecta > Lepidoptera > Noctuidae > Dasypolia > Dasypolia templi. The sequence goes on from OY743158.1 coordinate 7,736,580, forward strand.
AATACTACGTAGATATTCTCTAAGTCCCCTAAAACCATATTGAAAGCGTAAACGTATTCGCCAAAAATCTACATTCGTGATTCTTACTTATTCCAATAAGTAATATAATATTCACTGAATCTAAGATGGGGTAGGTGACCAGAAACTTTAGAGCTGCCTTTCTTGTGTCTGTTTTGATAAGTAGGGTTCAAGTTATGTCTGTCAATGTAAGTAACAATATATGCTAGTCGAATCCTGTAGGGAGATGATCGGCTTGCCACCCCTTGATGTCGTTTTGTATTAGTTCTCCCCCTCTATGATATGAGGGCGAGTATATATACGTGAAAGTTTTCATTGATATTTCTTTCTAAATAGGTTTTATTATGAATCTGTGTAAGAATCTAAAAGGGTTTGGACATGTTGTAGATAGTTATGAATGGCCTTGCTAATAATGTTGCTAAAGGAAATTTTTTATACTTGTGTCCTAGAAGATTGAAAATTGTTGAATGATTTATTAACATTTTACGCGGTACCTAGATTGGCGTGTTGTAGACCGTGTTTAGTACCTACCTGTTATTCTTTCGTTATTAGTTTAAGATGTTTATTTACACTAGTTACTCACTGTTTAAATTAATATTGAATTAGGTAGATTGTTAGCCAACTATTTTTCTGTGTTAGACGTAGCAATAAGTCGGTACTGTGGGTAGGACTTTTTATTGTTATGAAGAATAATGATGTTATATCTTGTGTTTCTGGTACAGCAAATTAAGCAAATGAATTGGGTAATATTGGTATGTCTCAGATTCAAATATTTATATTCCTTTTATGCATCCTGTCTTGAACAGTACAAATTACAGCATTATTTTACTCATGCTCACATTTAACTTACGAAAATAGTGTGTCAATAAATGGGTGAAAACTTGCTATGATGTTTAAAACATCTATTTAATTAAAATTATGTTTTATTACACAGGTTCTATAGCTGAGCCAAGACTAATCACTATCAAAAATTTGAGGAAAGGAAGGCTTCTGAGAACAGCAAAAAAATTACTCCTAAATGTAGGAAACTCTACAAGGAGTATGTACGGTCAAAGAGACAACTTAATTATATTCAGAGGACCAAGAGGGCAACCAGATTTTCAAAAGAGAAATGTTTTGAAAAGTTGACTCAAAAATGGATGCCTTGGCGAAACAGATTATGTGGAAACAATTGAAGCAGTGCACCCAGGGCTCAAATGGGCGTCGATTTACTGACGAAGAAAATTTTACGACGATTAATTGGTCTCTCAATTTTAAAACACAGCCCAAAATGTTCCAAATTTATTTTAAAGTAGCTGCTCCCCGCGGTTTCACTGGCATTAATCTTGATCCCGAGGGAGTACCGGGTCAAAAAGGTTATAAACTATCTGTGTGCTACATTTCATCCAAATTCGTTGAGTAGTTTTTGCGTGAAAGAGTAACAAACATCCATCCATACTCACAAACTTTCGCGTTTATAAAATTAGTAGGATTTAAATCCAAAAAAAAAAACTTGAATAAGCATTTCTTTTTCATTTACATATTTGTCAGTAAATTCCTGTAATTATTAGTTAGTGATGAGCTCTAAGCTCATTGGATTTGTGCTGCTAACAACGACAAAAAATGAGATTTGAAAACAGTCCAACCGGGGTAATTGAGGCTTCCTGTGTGAGCCTTTGCCTAAAACTCAACACACTCAAATAAAAAATTAAAAAAAATAACTGTCATGTTCTAAACTTCCAACTTTTGACAATCTCTATTAGCCATTTTCTAAATGGGAGTGGGTCGTCTGATACGTAGTATCTCTAAGTAGTCTGTGGTTGCGCCCGCCGGGGTGTTCTGTGTTTGTTGTCAGTGTTAGACGATTACTTTATGGTCCTTTGCGTGCGTATTTATTTGCTTTCTAAATTGTACTGTACTATTTCTGACACAATTGACTTATGTTGTGAACTTGGATTTAGATTTGCCTTGTTATTTGGTATCGAGTAACCTAACCATTCTTACGTAGCTTAGCTCTTTGCTAGCGGACTTATTATAAGTCCGTAAGAATATTTATTATTTACAATATTTTATACGATTTGGTTTGGTTGCCGACATGGACTCCGAACTTTGGGATGTATTTGACAGTTAGCATGACCCTATGATATAATATAAGTTACCTACTACCTTCTTAGTAACTAATTGTTTTGCATAGACTCCGCCAAGCAATAAGTTGTTAATCGATGAGTTTTACTCATATTTTACAGGAAACATGTATTTTTGTTTTTATTGAATATGTATATCTTCAAGGATTCAAAGAATTGCGTTCATGTCAATATTAATTCATTTGTGGGAAATACTTTGCAATTATAGGCTCGTGCACACTGGCGCGACAGCGCGGCACAAAGGCACCGCGATTCGCGCGACCTGCGGTGACCTTGTGTCGCGCTGTAGCGTCGCGCCTGTTTGTGGGAGCCTTTAAATAAATAAATATTACAAAAATAAGACGAGTAAGTTAATGGTTTCAGTAACATTACAATACGGACTTTTTTAACGTTATTTCTTACTAGCTTCCGCCCGCGGCTTCACCCTTGTGGAGTGTTGATGAAAAGTTGCCTATGTCCTTCCCCAGTCTTCAAACACAGTTCAGCGGATTAGCCGCGACGGCCGCTGTCACGGACTTTTATTTAGAATTGTCTGTCATAAGCTATTCTAAATAAAAGTCCACGATATATTATGTTCGTGACCACGTCTACACGAACACGATACGGCTTAGGCAGCGCACGACAAGATAGCTCTCAGAGGGCTGGTTTTTTCTCCGACTTACTTTATAATTATCATTATATCATGGAAAAATCACACAAAATCTTTTAAAATTATAAACTATATGTGACTTTGATGTATACTTATATTACTGTTAAGTTTCATCAAAATCCGTTTAGTAATTTTTGCGTGAAAGAGTAATAAACATCCATCCATCCATCCTCACAAGCTTTCGCGTTTGAAATATTATTATTATAGTAGAAAGTAGGATAGCAGGTTGAATAGAAGGAAAAGTAGGATAGTAGGATTTCAAAGACGATACATAATTTGTTATTATTTTACTGTGGTTATTTTAGATTGATGCAATATCAGTATCATTACAACAAGTTGTCGTCGAAAACGAGACCGGGGGACACATAATTATTTATTAGTCAATTATTTACTTTAAAAAGTTTGTAAGTACCCATAACGGTTTGAACTTACTCAAAATAATTCGAGACAATAACTACGTTCTAACATTTACTAAGAACTGCACGATTCATTTACGCCAATATGCTATTATTACCATAGCAACTTATGAAAATTAAATACTTTACGCAAAATACTTTTGTATTGATACGTAAAGATACTTTTCTTCTCATAATTTCGGTTTTGAATTTCCCTACAATAAAAGTGTTATTCATGATATCTTTGTAAATCACACTACGAAAAATTAAAAATAAATTACTAACATGTATACCAACCCGCATGACGAATTTGATAAAAACTCCAATTTTACCGACTTATTGCTTGTGGACATCGACTCCACAAGAAAATATTTTTATTTTTTCTCGGTTCGAGTTTCACACTAGTAGGTACCTAGGTAAAGGGTTTTCCAATAAGAGGTGTCATATTCAAAGAAAAATGCCATTTTCTTATATACATGATCGGATGTTTTTTCATTATATAGAGGTATGCCGTTAATAGTGGAAAATAACATCAGACAAATGACCACCACGACCACGCTTACAGGGCCATATACTTTTCATGAAATTTTCCATAACCAAATCGCAATGTGGCTGCCCTATGTGCTCGATAGCCTCACGAATTCCACCTGTGAGGTCTTGAATCAACGCTGGGCTGTTGGCAAAGTCGCAAGGTGTTAAATCGGAGATAACACGGTCCGGAAACTTCGCTCAAAATAAAAGAAAAAGATTCCTAAACTTATACCAAGTTGTTGGAATGTTTTTCTTTTATTTTACATAACACTTGTATAATTTGACTTGTATTAATTATTTATACATTTAGTAACAATTTACAAGTTTAGTAAAAGAAATAAGTACATAAGTAAGACAGAAGAAGGCTTAGTTTTTTTAAAGTAGACCAAGGGGTTAAATTAACTTATACAGGCTTAAAATGAATGAAGACTCGACGTACGATGTCGCCCGGTTCCCCCTAAGACCCTAAGTAATTTATTCAAGAACACCAACAGCGTATAGGTACATTCAACATTGGTTTACAAAACTATTTAGGAAAGGTATGTATGACTTAACTGCTGGATTTTCTCTACAAGGCCTAGATCTCGAAAACTTCTTAAATGTTGAGATACCGGCATTGTCAATAAATTTCCAAAAAAACGGATCACTAGTCTGTATATTTACAAACGATTCCCCAAAGTAGTCAACAAAAACAAAGCAAATCATAATCATACCTAATTAATAATAGATAGAAATATCTTCCGAGTCGTTATGAATGAATGGTAGGTACAGTATCTAAGTACAGTACAGCTAATAATAGCTATCTATCTACTCACACAGACACACACACATGGCTACGCACCGCGTCCCTCGCTCCCTTCTTTTGTCAAACAGAGATGGCAATATTCCGAACGAATTTTGTATTGGCCTCGAATTGCTATTTCGTGCGTTTTACGTCGGACCCTTAACGTATCAATACAAAAGTGTTTTTCGTATTTAATTTTAGCAAGCGTATCAATACAAAAGTGTTTTGCGTATTTAATTTTAGCAAGCGTATCAATACAAAAGTGTTTTGCGTATTTAATTTTAGCAAGTTGCTATTACCAACTTATTGGAGTAAATAAATTTCATGCAGTTCTTGGTAAATGCTAGAGCCCCTTACTCGTGCCCGATCGATCCTAACCGCCCCCCTCAGACCCAGATGATAACCAACTGGAGGAAAGTAAGTGAAAGACTGAAATCCACCACGTCGCCTCACTTGGACACCATCCCCGGTCACATAGTGTCAGTCGCCGACACGACGCGGGCCGCAATCGACACGTTTACAGAGCACGTCCAATCCATATTGACGGATTGTTCACGGTAAGTTCCGGTGATGGAAGCTCATCTCTGGAAACTACCTACTGACGTACGTGACTTGATAACAGAGAAGAACGCGGCTATTCGTGCCTACGACTCCTTCCCTTGTGACGCGAACAAAGCCCACATGCGCCATTTACAGCGTGCTGTTAAGAAACGCATAGGGGAGGTTTGCTCTGAGGGTTGGAACAAGATGCTAAGTGAACTCGAGCCCACCCATCAAGCCTTCTGACACTTGCAGAGTAAATTGCGTTCCTCCGAAGAGGTCTCTATGCCTCCTCTCATCCGCCCCGAAAACAGCGTCGCTTTTGAAAGTACCGACAAGGCCGAATGTCTTGCCGACAGCCTAGAGTCCCAATGTTCTCCCAGCTCTCAACCAGTAGACCAAGCTCATCTGAACAAGGTCGACGCTGAATTCGAACGGAGAGACTCCCTCCCACCCGTCGAAGACACTGATGATCCTCTACCTCCCGTCACTCCAGACGAAGTGCACGAAATCATTAAAGGGCTCCACGCTCGTAAAGCCCCCGGTTCGGACGGTATTACCAATAAGGTATACAAACTCTTTCATGCCCCGCTAATAATGCTTATGACCGCCATCTTCAATGGCGCCTTGAGCAACAACATCTTCCCTCAAGCGTGAAAAGAAGCAACCGTCATCGGTATCCCAAAGCCAGGCTAGCCATAGTCTGAGTCCTCTAGCTGCCCTATTAGCTTTCACAATGTTCTGGGCAAAATCTACGAGAGGCTTATTTATAAGCGTCACAAAGACTATGCCGAAGCAAAGAGCATCATTCCCAACGAACAGTTTGATTTCCGACCCCAACACTCGAGTATCCACCGTATCGTAGTACACTTGTGCGTTGGTCTACAGCGTAACGCGACGACGGGTGTGCTATTCTTCGCGAAAGCCTTCGATAAAGTCTGGCACAACGGCTTGTTATACAAGCTTTACCAACTAGGAGTGCCAGATCGTCTCGTGCTCATCTTACGAAACTTTTTGTCGAATCGCACCTTCCGCTATCGCATCGAGGGTGCACTCTCGTCCCATCACCCTATTCGCGCCGGTGTCCCTCAGGGTTCCGTTATATCTCCTCTAGTCTTGACGCTGTTAGAGCGCTCGCTTGCGAGCGATATACCAAAGAGTAAAAAGTCTTAGTTGGCTTTCTTCAACAACGATACTGCCGTTTACTATACCGGTCACTGTCCCAATGCTATAGCTCGTACTCTCCAAACCTCCGCAAACGTCTTAGGCGCCTGGTTCCGGAAATGGAGAATCGAGGTCAACCCCACTAAGAGTCTGGCGGTTCTCTTGTCGAGACGTCGTCGATTCCCCCTCCCCCTTCCCAGCCCGATCACTATGTTCGACAAGCCGATCCCTTGGGAGAAGCAAGCTAAGTACCTAGGCGTGATCCTAGACCAAAACCTCACCTTTAAGGAGCACATTAAGGCGGTTCGCGCGCGCACCTCCTTCGCTCTTGGTAGACTCCATTTCATACTGACAGCCTGTAGAACCCTGTGACCCTCCAGAACCGTTTCCTCAGAAAGGTCATGGGTGCCCCTACTATGTCCGCAATATAGATCTCCACGTCGACCTTAAAATGCCAACCATAAACCAGTTGATGAAACGCTTATCTGAGCGTTTCTTCGACTGTGGCATAAAACACCCAAATCCCCTGATTTCAGCTGCCCGCTATACTCCTTCCCGTATAAGCAGTATTCGCCGACCAAGGCATACCCTAATCGCCCCCGACGACGCCTTCCTCCAGGAGAGCAGTTAGGCCACCAGCACTTTACACAAGCGCAAAACCCGATCGCCGTCCTACCGTTCTCGCCGCCGAGGCCCGCCACGACGCCCAAATCCACGCCCCTCCCGACCCTTGCTAAAGCCAGCCCGCGCCACTGAGCCTGTAACTTTAAATTCGTTCCAAAATCACTCAAATCCTGATCCAGCTAGTCCCTGACTGCCCTCTCGCAGCGACGCCCTAAGCCGAGGTTCGTACCCCACAGGGGTGCCCTTAACGTGTAGTCGCTTAGTTTTTAGTTAGTATTTAAGTTAAAGTCCTGGATGGAGGCCTTAATTTATTAGGGCAACCACAGGCAAGTCCGTTTAAGCAGACGACAACCACAACACAATAGGTTGACCTGCGAGATGCCATACACAAAAAAAAAGGTAAATGCTAGAACGTTGTTGTTTACGGATTATTTTGAGTAAGCTCAAACCGGAATGTTTGAGTTGTCAGATAGGAAACGCCGATCTCATGTAGTTTTTAAATTTGAATGAGGTGTAAAAGTGTTTGTACAAACCTACTTACAGAAATAAAATCATTTATCATCTAAGAGTCCCCCAGTCCTGTTTCGACTACAACAATGTTTTGTAACGATACAAAACATTGAAAACTAACAGACAGCTGGGTTCCTTAATTTCGAAATTTAAGATTTTGACGTTACCAGCTATATATATACTGGAAACTGCATTGTTTGTCAAATCAAATGCGCATTTATTTACAAAATTGTCAGCAGTTAAAACGACCCCGATCCGTACTCAATATAAAACCAATTATGTACAGTAGCGCTCAAAAGTCCATATGCAATCTCACAAAGCAATAGATTGACGCTTCGGTTTCACTTACGACCTTCTTCTATAAGTTGTTTATATACTATAGATACGCACACACACTTACTTGGTCTGTAATTGATAGTACTTCATAATTTCAACTAACTTAACATATGGCATGCTAGCTTAGTCGTTACCGTGCTTGGGTAGCAGCGCAGCGATTATGGCGAGCCCTGAGTTCGAATCTCATCTGCGCCTGCGTGATGTTATTTTCAAATAAAATATATGGTATTAATAATACCTAAAATGATCAATTTTTGTTTGTTTTAATGAAATTACTTGAAGTGGTTCGATAATCATTCGATATTTGTCTCTTTCATCTTGTTTACATAAATAATATTTTTTTGTGGGTAGGCCACAGAAAACTGAGTAAATTATTTAGATTTCTGAGAGGTAGATGCAATTCTTTACGACTATTTACCTAATTGAATGTTGTTGGTTGCGAATTTTTAAATCTGTTAATTAGCGGTGTTGTGGTTATAATTTCCAAAATGCAGTTAAACGTAAATATTAAAGCACTGGCAAATATTATTGCGCTTCGTAAAAGAGGATGTAAATGATGTAATAACACAAATATATAATATACTGAAACCGGACTAAGTGTGTGTTATCATTTAAATATTTCATATTTTACTAAATTTAAATTATGATTTGTTTAAATTAGCGAATGATGAGTAGTGTTTTAATATAAATTTTGCTTAGAGCTGTCTAATAGTATCACATTCTTTGTTCTAGAGAAATACTGTGAGTCTGTGGGTTAAGAGCTGTGAGGAAGAAGGAATTCTTGCTAGTTGGAGCGCTTATTTATGAAGTGTATGCTTATTTAAATAAGCCCTTACATGGTGAATAAATGTGAAACAAATGGTTTCATACCAACCGGACATTTTGCTGAATTAATTAAAAGCGTCATAAAAAACTGTTCGCCGTGTACTCCACGCTAAAAAAAGTTGCATCACCGAAGCCCTGCAAACAATAACGTAATAAACAATAACGTTTAAGTTCTGGTATAGTTTACCTGTATATAAAATTATAAAAAAATAGGTTTAGTTTCAATCATCTTTTCTTAAAGAAAATGGAAACTTAAGCTATCCTCAATATCTTACATAAATTCACTAAAGCCAAATATAATGTGAAATACTTAATTTAAACAAACTGCCCTACAAAACCACTTAATAAAATCATTTATTCTAAAAATTCATGGTCGTAGCTTAATGTTTATGGTGAACATCACACATGTTTAAATAAAACAAATTGCTTTTAATTTCCTTGACATAGTATTGCACATCCTATTTGCCTAATAAAGTTGTTATAAATAATCGTAGCGGTTATCTTTATGTAAAATATTAAAACAAATAAAAGTGTTCTAATTTTTGTTATCACTTCTAACGCTTTTTTTATTATGTTTAACCCTGTATTGCAATAACAACAAAAATATAAAAAACAGCAATTTTTTTAAACATGTTATTTCAAAACAAAAAAAAAATTACAATAAAACTGGGCTGCATCTTATGAGATCAGACTAAGCCGGCGACTTCACAGTCCAACGCTTGGCGCCTACTGCTACCAGCTCATCTCAGTTTTACTCGAATTTTAGCAATGCCATAAACCGGCCAGGTCACGCGCATGATGCGTGTCTAACAAAAGCGACGGAAATATATTTTTGTTTCGTGCAGAGCGACGCGAGTACGCGACGATACAACAGTGTGTGCCGTGCAAAACTGCGATCTTTGTGGTGTGTGTCGTTGAAACACAAACAGTCGGACCGTGAGTTCACAGCAATACGACTCCTAACGTGCCTATGCACTTTTGAACACTTACTGTACGACAAAATGCAATACATCGTTAATGAAAAAGAGCTTATTTGGTGTTGCTCCCAAAATTTATAACAAAATACCCGATGTCGTCAGAAACATGCCATAAAAAAAAAGTGTTTTCATAAAATATTTGTTGCGAAATGTTACTATACCCTAGATGATTATTTAAATGATAAAACACTGTAACTATTACTAATCTAATGTATTTTCTTTTGTATTGATATTATTATTTTTTGTTTATTTTCTATGATTGATTTTGTTTGTCTTTAGTTCAAATTACACTGATATGTGTATGTCTTAAATTACAAAACATACAGCAACCCATAATGATTATATAAGACCCTGAACTTTAACCTATTTTTTACAAATAAATGATTCTGATTCTGATACTGTGTCAATCATAAATAAGTGGTAATAAGCAGTACCAAATTACGTATGTTTTTTTAGATACTACATAACGTTGGAAAAGTCACGTACCAACAATTTTAACATAATTACTGCAATACTGCACTGATAAGTATATATTACTGAAACAAGGGACATTTCAAATTTAACTAAAAGGACATGGCCAAAAATTGTATGGGCCTGTACCCCAGAATGTACAGATACCAAATATTTGTCTTTTAATAGTACTGATCTTCTACAAACAAAATTAAAAAGAGGCATATTGCTGAGCAGTTGTGGGCAAAAGTTATAAACGTTTGAAAAGGTTGATTTTTGCACTATGGCTAAGGTATTTCATGTAAATTAATGTGTATATATCTGTGCCAGGAGTTTAATATAAATAGTATTTTAGTTTTAACTATTTATAAAAGCATTTTTATATCATCTGATAAAATCTATAGTTTGTAACTATTTTTTTTGCACAAAAAGTAAAATGTCTACAGAAGAATATTCTGTATATGGCAAATAATAAAACGAAGAACACTATTTTAATCATTTAATGTAATCAAAACATTAATTCAATTCCGAAATGTCGTGTCTTCTTGCACGTATAACTGATCTCCAACAGCCATAACAAACATTGGTATGACCAAGTTGTCTTTCCCTTGAATTGGTTGCAAGGCGTCTTGGTTTATTGTCATAGCAGGCACCACAGACACAGATAAGAGGTGACAACTGTGAAGGTAAAAAAGGAACTTATTAGTCTAAGATTTGACCACGACGTTAGAATATGGAGTAAATAATACATGTCGTATATATTTTAGTAGGAGGTAGTTATTGAAACTAGAACTTACCTCAAAAGTTAACCACTCCTATAGAACAACTCATCACATCAGGGGGATGATTTTACATGCCGCCTGCGCGCGTTCTCTAATTGGGATACCACAGTCAACACACGCTTGTAAAAGGTCCATTTTCGTTGTTTGTAATTATATAGTTTACAATCATTATTAGTTAGAGCACTTGTGTGGCGCTACGACACTATAAAATATAAACTTCTATGCGAAAACAATGAAACATAGCACGATTCGAACGAGAAAACCGGCGCAAACGTCAAAGACAATAATCGTCGTCAAAGGAATATGGTATTGACAATTGACATTTGTCAGCGGTGTTGCAAGTATTAACGTCATATTATCCTATCCGTAACTGCACTAACGTCTATAAATTCAGTCATAGATGGTTCAATTTATAGACAAGAAAACGTACAAAAAATATGGTTTTATTGCATTATGGTTACGAATAATTTACGTGTATATTTAAGGCCTGATAAGCGTTTATTTTTTATTTTAAAAACCTTCATATTATATTTTTTCGCTGTTCTGAACTTTGCTAATATTATATGGCAACATTAAAAGGTATATCAAACGCAAATAAAACAGAGAAACTTTTAATTACGATTATTTCTCCACTTCTGCTATGAGACATAAAAAGTTATTCAAAATTCTTTATTTGTTTTATTTTAATTATCTGCATTTAATGTACGTTTGTACTCCGTGGGGCACATTTTGTCCATCTCCTTTACTTTATTAACTGTTTCATGGAACATAATTCCACTCTGTATCAGAAGAAGGGCGTTGTTGACTGCGCCACAGTTTATACTTTTGCAGCTATCATCGTTTTAATTTTGTACTTAGTCTTGTGTTGTTCTACCGTTATAAACTTTTATTATTTATTTAGTTTAGTAACATTTATTTTCTCAAATTGCTAGGTTTTTCCCACACATACATTACAGACATCGTAATAAAGTTAACCAAAAATAAATAGTTTCGATTGATATATCAATGATCTCAATGGGAACCGATCATCGGTGATCATCAGTGAGTGTCCATGAGATCAGTAGTACATGGAGTTCACTAATCCCTGCAGATGCATTTTAGCAGTTTTATGAATCATCAATATGGTACAGAAAATACCATTGATGCAACTCTTCCACTACATTATGCAAACGGAACCTTAGTACTTCTTATACACCAGGTTTATCTGGCTAAATAAATGTAGAAGGATCCTATATATATATACCCACCTATTGCTAGAGATTTTTATTCAGATTCAGCATTATTTTTATTGGCCAGGAGAAGACACCCCGATGTCCTTAAAAAGTCAGGTGCGTAGTACTGTACAACAGGTCCACCATATAGTCGAACACATCAACTTCGGTTTCCAACGAGGTTTGATGACCGGTGCTGTCTTCTTCGACATAGCGAAAGCGTTCGACAAAATCTGGCACAACGGCTTATTATATAAGCTGTACCAACTTGGTGTGCCAGATCGTCTTGTGCTCATCTTACGGGACTTTTTGTCGAACCGCACCTTCCGGTATCGCATCGAAGGAGCGCTATCCTCCACCCACCCTATTCGCGCAGGAGTCCCTCAGGGCTCTGTGATCTCTCCTCTAGCATTCACGCTATTCATCAGCGATATGCCCAAGTGCAGTAAGGCGCAGTTGGCCCTGTTCGCAGACGACACGGCCATCTACTACACTGGCCGTGATGAAAATTCGATAGCTTAGCTCGCATTCTTCAAACCCAAGTGAACAAGCTTGGCGCTTGGTTTAGAAAATGGCGAATCGAAGTCAATCCCGACAAAAGTCAGGCGGTTCTTTTCTCAAAGCCGCGTCGCAATCCCTGCTCCCCTCGAACGATCACCATGTTTGGCAAGCCGATCCCTTAGGAGAAGCGAGCCAAATATCTGGGTGTAGTGCTCGATGAACAAATTAAGGCGGCTCGTTCGCGCGCCGCCTTCGCTTTAGGTATACTTCACTTTGTCCTAAATGCACGTAGCAAATTGTCACTAAAGTGCAAAATGCGTATCTACACAGCGTGCATCCGCCCGTTCATGACATATGCCAGTGCAGTCTTTGCACACGCCAAGCCCCATCGCTTCAATAGAATGCAGACCCTCCAGAACAAGTTCCTCCGTAGGATTACAGGCTCCCCCTGGTACGTTCGCAACGAGATCCTTCACGTTGACCTCAAGATTCCCACTATCCGCCAGTTCATGAAACGCATTTCAAAGCGTTTCTTCGAGACCGCCGCGAATCACCGCAACCCTCTGGTTGTCAACTCCGCTAGCTATATTCCCTCCTTCATTAGTCATATCCGCCGTCCCAAGCATGTCCTCACCGATCCCGATGACCACATAACTCTCATTCAGGAGAGCAGTAGGGCCACCAGTATAGTGCACAAACACAGACCGACATTCCGACCTCGCCGCCGAGGTTCCTCGCGAAGATCCCGACGTAACTGTCCCCCCCAACCCTTGCTCGACGAAGTGCCAGCCCGCGCCGTAGCTGAGCCCGTAGCTTTAAATTCCCATGATAATAATAATCAACCAAATCTGATCCAGCCTGTCCCATCTTGCTGTCCTCCTGTCAGCGACGCCCTAAGCCGAGGTCCGTACTCCACAGGGGGTGCCCTTAGCGAGCGTTCGCTTAGTAATGTAAGTAGTTTTACGCCCCTGGCTGGAGGCTTTGAGTCCGCTTAAGGCAGCCACAGGATAGTCCGGTTAAGTAGTCACGACCTCTCAAGGTCAACTACTAGATGCCATAAATACATAAAAAACTGTAACGCGCGTTTATGACTCGGATGTATAAGCGTGGACGACGCAAAAGGAGTACGTATGTAAGAATCGTAGCAGGTGCTACCTCCCCCACGGGATATGTGTGAGTTTTGGTAAAAATTTATAAATAAGCCATTCTACTACTGAATAATAAACAATAAGTTTATGACCAAACTACTTTTAGATTACTTTAGGTTGTAATCTTCTACCTGTCATATATTTTTTCTCCCAACTTCGAACCTACTTACCATTTGTTTTTTGTTAGTCTTATTTTTTTTTGTTTGTTTGTTTGGCATCTCGCAGGTCAACCTATGCGGTTGTCGTCTGCTTAAGCGGACTTGCCTGTGGATTCCCTAATAAATTAAGGCCTCCAGCCAGGACTTAAACTTATATACTAACTAAAACTAAGCGACAACGCTAAGGGCACCCCCTGTGGATTGGTATTCTTTACGGACGAATTTAAAGCTACAGGCTCAGCGGCGCGGGCTGGCTCGAGCAAGGGTCGGGAGGGGCGTCGATTTGGGCGTCGCGGCGGGCCTCGGCGGCGAGGGCGGGAGGACGTCGATCGGGTTTTGGGCTTATGTAGCGTGCTAGTGGCCTTACTACTCTCCTGGAGGAGGGTAGTGGCGTCGTCGGGGTCGATTAAAGTATGCCTTGGTCGGCGAATACTGCTAATGCGAGAGGGAGTGTAGCGGCCGGCCGCTGTAATCAGGGGGTTAGAATGTTTGATGCCGCAGTCGAAGAAACGCTTTGATAAGCGTTTCATGAACTGTTTTATGGTTGGCATTTTGAGGTCGACGTGAATATCTATATTACGGACATTGAAGGGGGCACCCGTGACCCTTCTGAGGAAACGGTTTTGGAGGGTCTGCATCTTATGGAGATGACGTGGGTGAGCGTGCGCAAATACAACGCAGGCATAGGTCATGATGGGACGGATGACTGCGGTATAGATGCGGAGCTTGCATTTGAGGGACAGTTTACTACGGGCTGTCAATACGAATTGGAGCCTGCTAAGAGCGAAGGAGGGGCGCGCGCGAACCGCCTTAATATGAGCCTTAAAGGTAAGGTTCTCATCGAGGATCACGCCTAGGTATTTGGCTTGCTTCTCCCAAGGGATTGGCTTGCCGTACATAGTGATCGGGCTGGGAAGGGGGGGAGGGAGTCGACGACGTCTCGAGAAGAGAACCGCCTGACTCTTATCGGGGTTGACATCGATTCTCCATTTCCGGAACCAAGCGCCTAAGACGTTTGCGGAGGTTTGGAGAGTACGAGCTATAGCGTTGGGACAGTGACCGGTATAGTAAACGGCAGTGTCGTCGGCGAAGAGAGCCAACTGAGCCTTTTTACTTTTTGGGATATCGCTAGTGAACAGCGTGAAGGCGAGAGGAGATAGTACGGAACTCTGAGGGACACCGGCGCGAATAGGATGAGAAAGGTCCGGTTCGACAAAAAGTCTCGTAAGATGAGCACGAGACGATCTGGCACTCCTAGTTGGTAGAGCTTGTATATCAAGCCGTTGTGCCAGACTATGTCGAAGGCTTTCGCTATGTCGAAGAATAGCACACCCGTCGTCGCGTTACGCTGCAGACCAGCGCATAATTGCTCTACTATACGGTGGACCTGTTGGGTGCCCGAGTGTTGGCTACGGAAACCAAACTGCTCGTTTGGTATGAGGCTCTTTGCTTCGGCGTAGTCTTTGAGACGCTTATAAATAAGCTTCTCGTAGATTTTGCCGAGAACATTGAGTAAACTAATAGGGCGGTAGCTGGAGGGCTCAGACTTTGGCTTGCCTGGCTTTGGGATACCGATGACGGTGGCTTCTTTCCATGCTTGTGGGAAAATGTTGTTGCTCAAGGCGCCATTGAAGATGGCGGTCATAAGCATTATTAGCGGGGCAGGGAGGAGTTTGTATACCTTATTGGTAATACCATCCGAACCAGGGGCCTTACGAGCGTGGAGCCCTTTAATGATGTCGTGCACTTCGTCTGGAGTGACGGGAGGCAGAGTATCATCAGGGTCTTCGACGGGAGCGAGGGAGGCTCTTCGACTTCAGCGTCGACCTTGTTCAGGTGAGCTTGGTCTACTGGTTGGGAGCTGGGAGAACATTGGGACTCTAGGCTGTCAGCAAGACATTCAGCCTTGTCGGGACTGTCGAAAGCGACAATATTGTCGGGGCGGATGAGAGGAGGCATAGAGACCTCTTCTGAGGAACGCAATTTCCTCTGTAATTGCCAGAAGGCTTGATGAGTGGGCTCGAGTTCACTGAGCATCTTGTTCCAGCCCTCAGAGCGAACCTCCCCTGTGCGTTTCTTTACAGCACGCTGTAATTGGCGCATGTGCGCTTTGTTCGCGTCACAAGGGAAGGATTCGTAGGCACGGATGGCCGCGTTCTTCTCGGTTATCAGGTCACGTACGTCAGTAGGTAGTTTCCAGCGATGTTCTTCCATCACTGGAACTTCCCGTGAACAATCCGTCAATACGGATTGTACATGCTCTGTAAAAGAGTCGATTGCGGCCGTCGTGTCGGCGACTGACACTAAGTGATCGGGGATGGTGTCTAAGTGAGGCGACGAGGTGGATTTCAGTATTTCGCTTACTTTCCTCCAGTTGGTTATCGTCTGGGTCTGAGGGGGGCGGTTGGGGTCGATCGGGCCCAAGTAGGGTGCAAGATGCATGACTCAGGGCGGTGGTCAGAGTTAATGTTAGTCTTATGTCGTTCTTCAACTATTTATAAGTTTCTATAATATACGCAACCCCTATCAATGGGTCCCAAATTAGATGCAAGCTGGTTATTCTCCTTTTAGTTGCATCGTAAGTGTTTTCCAGAGAGATGTAGTTTATTTTATGACGAAAACGTCAGTTAAGGAAAAATATGTTTTAAGTTATTTATAGTTTGTATTTATTTGTGTATGAGTTCATGAATATAATATTGCCTGCTAATACGAGTAAGTACCAGTAGGTAGTGGTGTTATTTACGTATTGTTTTATTTATAAATCCCGTAGTGGGATTTATTGATGTCCTTAAGTGTGTCCGTGGCATCACAGCGGGCCCTATCAGAATATCTGCGCAGCGTTTTTTTTATTATTTTAAATATCGTAACATTTATTTTATTTTATTTATTTATTTAACCATTTATGTACACACATATAAAGACAAGAAAAATAAAGATAACAGAAAAGTACGTACAAAGGTAATGCTTATTTCTAAAGAAATCTCTACCAGCATACCTGCAGTAGGAGAGTATATGAGAGATGTAGACAACGTGAATAATAGTAAAAGGGAAAACAAAATACATAAAACGAAACAATTCACTAATTTAAAAATCAAAATATACTTACATAGATACTTCTAAAATAAATAACACTTAATACATATAAATATAAAGTGATAAAAATAAATACATACACATATATTAAACAAATGCAACTATGACCCAGTGGAAAGATAGTGTTCCTTCACTCTCCTCTTAAACACCACAACAGTTTGACAGTTCCTTATGTCAGGTGGAAGTGAATTCCACAACCGAACCGCGTGTACAGAGAAAGAGTAGGAGTAGAAGTCAGTAGAGTGGGGAGGGGTTTTTAGGAGATTTTTAAGGTGCGACCTGCAAGGCGCATCAAAAGGACGGGCGAAGGAGAAGCGTTCCCGCAGATAGGATGGCGTTAAAGGGTTGTGGAGTAAGTTAAATAGCAGACACAATATCCAAGAGTTCCTGCGAAGTCGAATAGGGAGCCACTTTAGTATCTTGCGAAAGTTAGAAACGTGGTCATACTTTTTAAGGTTAAAAACAAAACGAATGCAGATATTTTGCAAACGCTCAAGCTTATTTAAAAGCTCCTCGGTGGCATCCAAATAACAGGCATCAGCGTAGTCTATGATGGGCTGTATGAGAGTTTGAGCAAGGGAGATTTTTGTGTTCAAGGGCAAGAAGCTCTGGAGGCATTTCAACGAATGGAACGTGTAGTGTACCTTGCGACTAACTTGAGCAACATGAGCAGTCCACGATAAGTAAGAGTCCAAGGTCACCCCCAGATTTTTTACCGTTTGTGCGTATTCTATCTGAACTCCATTCAGACAGAGTGGAGACAGCGACGCAACATCGAGCCTATTTCGCATATACCTGCCGCCGATAATTATGGCCTGAGATTTCTTAGGGTTGATCTGCAGTCCAAAAGACCGCGACCACTCGCTAATCAAACCCAGGTCTCTGTTCATAGCAGACACGGCGGCTTCCGCATCTTGCGTCAAGAAATGATCGTAAAGCTGCAGATCGTCGGCATAGAGATGGAAGTGCGAAGAGATGACCCTGGTGACAGAGTTAATGAACATAGAAAAGAGAAGAGGAGAAAGAACGCCACCCGGAGGCACACCAGCGGTAAGAGAGCACCATTCAGAAGAAGACTCTTCGAGACGAACTCGCTGAGAGCGGCCTTTAAGATAGGAATCGAACCAGCCAATAGTAGAAGAAGAGAAATTGAAAGATTTAAGGATACCCAGAAGGATATCAAAATCGACAGAGTTGAAGGCACTGCTAAAGTCCAGAAGTACAAGTAAGGTGAGAGATTTGTGGTCCATAGCCCAGCGGATGTCATCGGTAACCTTCAGAAGAGTCGTTACAGTGCTATGACCAGGTCGAAAACCAGATTGAAAAGGACTAAGAAGGTCATTCGAAGAAAGAAAGGCAGAAAGTTGCTGATGAACAATGTGCTCAAGCACTTTGGAGAGATATGGGAGGATAGAAATAGGTCGGAAATCAGTCGGTGAGACCGGGTTGGGGATTTTGGGTAAGGGGATGACATGGGCTTGTTTCCAGGCCTCAGGAACAGTACAAGAGAACAAGGAGAAATTGAAAATGTGGGTCAAGATGGGAAGTAGTGTGAGGAGAATCGGAGAAATCATTCTTGAGCAAAGATTATCATTACCTACTGCAGTGGAGGAGATAGCAAAAATAGATTTTTTTACCTCACTTACACCAACAGGACTTAATTCGAAAGAAGGACACTGCGCCACCGGCAAACAGAATAGTTTATTTAAAGTAGCTGATTTGACGTGTGGATCCAATTTAACAGGGGGAAGTGAGAAATGTTTGTTAAGAGCACACACGTCAGTGTCAATACTGGAAACAACTGGAGGCTTACCAATACCGACAGTTTTTAGAAACTTCCAGACTTCAGAAGAGTTGCGGTTGTCGAGAGAATTATGGAAGTAGCGTCTCTTTGCATCTCTACACATACGACTGCAGCGATTACGCAGCAACTTAAACGCAATCAAGTTGCGCTCAGAAGGACAGCGTTTTAGCCTCCTTTTGGCTCTGTCCCTACTGGCCATCGCATCCTTAATGGCAGAAGTGAGCCAGGGGGCCGGGACATACTTTACTTTAACTCGACGGATAGGGGCATGACGATCGTATAAGCTGAGTAGAGTGCTGTTGAAAATGTGAACCATATCGTTGATACATGTGCTCTCCAAGACGTCCGTCCAGTCGATACTACCAGCATCACGCTGCAATGCCTCCAGGTCCATGCCCTTATAGTTCCTAAGGAGAATATATTGCGGTTTACGCTTAGGAGGGCGAATTTTGTAGGACATAAAGATGAAGTCGTGATAAGAAAAACAAGCAGTGAGTTGTCCGTGGACAGATACATTATTGGAATTAGAGACAATCATCAGGTCCAAAAGAGAAGGGGTGCAGTTAGGGAAATGATGAGTAGCAGAAAGAGGCAGAATACTAAGGTTAAAAGAAGATAAGAGAGATTGAAGTTTGTGAGTACGACTGTCATTTTTAAGCAGGCAAGTATTAAAGTCGCCCATCAAGACAACATTATGCTAAGATAGGAGCCTTTTTGGCCTCGCACAGGTGTTTTAAACTGTTTTATTGTTTTTGGTTTGTTAATAAGTTAGTTCTGTTAGTTTAAATATTTTTTATTATTATTTTGTTTTTTCCTTGATTAAATTTGACAATATTTCTATTTCTTAATTTCAAATTTTCACTAAGTGCAACGTCGAATAATACAAAATACAAAAGAAGTTATCAGCGGTACCTCATAACGTCAATTCATTTTAACATTACTTTCTAACATTAACCCTGAGTTAAGCTGTTTAACTCTTCCACATCGGTAGGTTTAATATTTAAATGTTTGATTAACCCTGAGTCTATAAAGTTGGTGTGGTTAGTGTGTTGTTCTGTACTTAGTGTAAAAAGTTAGTTGTGTTTTATATTGCAATAGAGGGCCTGGCAGACGTTGTCGTGCCTGAATAGCGCCACCTAACGGGTCCAATTGTAAATCTAAACCATCCAGGGACACACTCAAACACACAATAAAAATTACATCGTAATCGGTCCAGCCGTTTAGGACGAGTTCAGTGACATACACAAGTACAGAAGAATAACATATTTAAAAAAATATTGCATGTGAAATAACTGTACAAATTAGGTAATATTTATTTAAATAAAGGTGGAAAAAAAAAATATCGTCATTCTTTAGGATCAGCCAAAACACCCATAATGGGAATTGCATCATCATGCGTTCAATTCATTCATCTCTACAAAAATGAAACTGTTACAATATCAACTGTTATCATAAGACCAAAATATTTCACACCCCACACCCCACATCTCGCACTTGACCGCTTTTATTATAACTATCAAGTAACGTCACTCCCGTTCGGCGGTAGATAAAGCAGACCAACCATAAATTGTAATGGTTTCCCTTTCCATTTATCAACTTTATCGTTATTGAATCCTGATCTGTAGTACACGAGCTACTGCAGTTAATTGGTTTTGTATAGAAAGGTAAGCTGATTGTGAATTATTTGGTCTGGGAAGGCAACGGAATGGTATTCGTCATTGGCAAGACTAGGAATAATGGCATAAGAAAGGAGGTTTAAAGTCTGCTTTGGTAAGCTGTGTTAAGGTTTGGATGATGATTATATAAAAAACGCCCAAACTAAGAATACCTTAAAAATATAATGAACATGGCAGCGTGACAGTAATCTTCAAAATTGTATGTGAACAAAATCATTTCCTTAATACTTTGACAATGAAATCTACGAAAAAAGCTACAACAATGAACATAATAACTAACGACAATAACAATACTAGATAGCGATAAATCGTCGCTACAAAACTGTGTTTGGTCCTGAGTGTACAAAATATTATATTTTGAGACTATCATAAATGAGATAGTATATTACATTTTCGGAATAGCATAATTTGGAAATATCGTACTATGGGAATGAAAGTCGACAGAATCATTGCTGCTTCGTTTATACCAGAATCAACAAAAACACAACACAAAAATAAACCAAAACTTATTCAAGACACGGTTGCGACAAACGTACATAAAAATCTTTCGTCTGCACCCCACATATAATCCACACTGCAAAGGCACTAGGGCCTCACAAGATCGACATAACGCGTTAGCAATTCGACACAAGATGGTTGTTTATCTTGAAATATGGACCGGAGGAAGCAATGCAATCTATAAGAATTGATATAAGTCGGTCTCGTCAAATTTGGAGGGAGATATATGGCTTTGTGCAATGGAGCTGTTTTATGGGTTTGGATGTTACAGAAAGAGATCGATGCTATATATTTCAGTTTTTAGATGAGTTCTATTAATGTTGTTGTTGTTGTTTCACATACATGATTGATACCTAACAATTTCGCGGTAGGCGCAATTACGCGACCATCACATGTTCACACGAACTTACTCGTCGTGGCCTCATGTTTATACAGGTGTTAAAAATATGTCCTAATTCTTAATTATTGACACTCGAGCGATGGCCAAACAAACAAAATTGCGTGCATTACTTTTTAAGTCAGTTACTACACAAATAATGGCAGTATCGTAGACTTGAATTGGACCGACCCGTATTGCGGTTAACTGAGTCGACCCTTGCGAGACAAATACCCGTAAAGAGGGCAAAATATACGTACACGCGAATAGAAGTGACGTAAGCAAAGGGACTAGTACTTAGCAGTGGGTAGATCCAGGTGTAGATGATGTTAATGATGATAGCACTTACCGCCATTAGTTAGAAAAGGTAGAATAGGACCTTTTGAATGAGAATGAAGTTGTGAATAATTTAAAGGTGACCTATGGTAAAATTTACGAAGAAAATAGGTTTTACGAGCGAACTTTAAAGGCAAGTTTAATTTTACGCCATATTATTAACAAATTACTGTTACATTGGTTTTTCTATCTGGAGTTTTTCAGTTGCAGCCCGGAGTCTGGATTTGTGCCCAGTTGATGGCAATAGGCTCGCCCCTATCACATGGGACCTAAACATATCTGGCGAAATGTGGGTGTACTACAGGTACACCTCTGCCCAACCGTTCGGAGAAACAAGGCGTGATGTTATGTTAAGTTTTACTGTTACATTTTGTCATGAAACAGAGACAAGTAATAAATAAAAATTAAATAAATAATATCATTTATTTCAAAATAAATAGAAAGCAGTGGTGGCCCAGTGGTAACGGCCGCGACTTACGAGTTGTAGGGCGTAGGTTCGAACCCTGACAGGCGCTTTACTTTGCGTAAATATTTTAATCACCACTGCTCTCAAAATGGTGAAGGAAAACATCGTGAGGAAACCGGCATGTCTTAGAACAAAAAATACGAAGACATGTGACATCTATCACACCCGCACTGGGCCCGCGTGGTGGATTACGGCCCACTCCCTCTCACAGAGAGAAGGCCTGTGTCCCAGCAGTGAGAATTTAATAGGCTGATTATGCAAAATAAATAAATCAATAAAACAATTAAATTAATACCTTCTCTCCGCCACTGGTACAGCGAAATGACAAAGATAACGTAGAGAGAATATGATGACATAGGTCATCATATTCTCTCCACAAATAAAAGAGCCAACTTCTTTAATCGATAGCGATTAAAGAAGTTGGCTCTTTTATTTGTGGTACCTACCCAACATAAAACATATATCACTACTCGCTACTTAAACAACAGCGACAAGAAGTTATTATGACAAAAATACGTATTACCCAAGAAAAGTTAATCAAATGTAAATGGTGGTCCCGTTGAGGGATGGAAAAATGGATAAGGATCCATTTTTTTATCGATTCACAATAGCCGGAGACATCGCTTAACATACATAACAAACAAAAAACAGACGTATTAAGAACATCCTTCTTTTGGAAGATGTTTTAAATTATATTTTATAAAGTCAGTAAAAAACCAGTATACGCTAAGGCTGGCGTCTTAATTTATTCGAACTCCGTACTACGCTGGGCCAGCTCAAAGTCGACGACGAAAAACTAAAAAAACTTCCAGTATTGATCTGTTATCACATCCAAATGTCTGCACTCCTTGAATATTTAATGTGTCAACAAAGGTAGCAAAGTGAAGAACTTCTGTGTAATGTAATTTTCCACGAAATAAGGTAAACAGTTATATTACCGTGGCATTTAGAACGAATAATTTGATAATCGCCTAAGTCAGAATTCATCGGATAATATATATTGTAGCATTAGTATCGTTGTTTTATTACATTAACTTATACTTACCTACCTATCTATGTTATAATATTGCTACAATTGTGTTGTTGTATGTTTTACTAGTAAGTACCGTCGCATTGTCTTGTTTTATGTCACTATTTTTATCTAATAATAATATGATATAGTACGTAGATCATATTCTGAGCATTTCGGTTATCAATGAGTAATATGATAAGGATCGGTAGTTTAGCGTTTCGATAGATAGGCAACATGAAAAGGTCAGTACAATTATCATTATTGTTATTAACACTGGAACGTCTATAAAACCACTGAAACATTAAAATGGAATAATGTCAATATGACAACTTGGTTTGTAGTTGACATCTAAATTCAATGTCTACTTACAAGGTAGTACGTAAAGTAGTGAGAGGGAGTCTCACAGAGGGGAGGCCTGTGTCTCAGCAGTGGGAACGTTATAGTTAATAATGCTAATTATGCTAGTTACTGTAATATTTTTGTAGATTCAGAAGGTACATATACTGAAATATGTAGTTGCGTAATCAGCTTATAATGTTCCCACTGCTGGGACACAGGCCTCCTCTCTATGAGAGGAAGTGGGCCGTAATCCACCACGCGGGCCCAGTACGGGTTGGTTCGTTTCTAGGACGTGCCGGTTTACTCAAAATATTTCATTCACCGTTTTGAGAGATGTGGTGATGAAATTAAATACACAAGGTTAAGTACCTGCCTGGGTTTAAACTAAAAACCTTACTCGTAAGTCGGATCATATATAGTTTTAATAAACTATTACCTTCTATGCAATAGTAAATCTGAACACAAATACGTGCTATTAAGTTGTATTAGAACAATCTAAAATGAAATTAACATAAACTAATCTAAAGGCTCATTTGAACTAAACTGTGTGGAAATTAAATAACATAGGTTTCATAGAAGGCTACAATATTCATGTTTAAACAGAATTGCAAAGATTTCTACGTTAAACTTCATCTGCGTGCAGTTCATCCCTTCGTTGGTTAACAAGATTCTGGCGAGTCACAGATGACAGGACAACCACTTGAAGTAGAAAACGTTACAGCAAAAATATTGTAGAGGTGCAGATAGGAAGTCGCTCCATGTAGTTCTAGTATTTGGCTACGTCTCGTTAAACAACATAGTCAGGAAATGGCTAGGCAGATGATTATATATATCTGCGACTTTCAAAAATAAAAAAGTCGGTGTTACCTTATTAGATGCACTGCACGGTCCGATTTTTCTTTAAGTAAAAGTGACTATGACGTTTAAATTGTATTTTTTTTCTATTTCGGCTCTTTTTTCTACTGCTTGTGTCAGATGATGTGATGATTACCTTAAGTAGGTAATAAGCTATTCCCATGTTGTTTGATGTTAACAAAAACTGGAGATCTCTTCGGTTTGAGAACTCAAACTCTAATTTACCACATTTTTTGTAAATATCTTGCGTATGACAATCGTTGAGATGAGATTGCGACTTGAATTTGAACGTTTTGTAAGTACGAGTATTGGCTTTTATTTTACAGTGATTCACATCTTTATGTGCTTCCATTTTCCTATACTTTAATAATCTCCAATTACAATTTAATAATGTTATTCAAACAATAATTTTCGGAAAAAGTGGTGAGGTTTATAGTTTAAATCTTCTAAATACAGATGAATGCGTTATTAATTCCCTTTACTGATTGATTGCGTAAGAATGTAACCTGAAGAGGATATCAGTTACTTTTGCAACTGATCATATCTGCCTTAGCACACGGACTTAACAATATTTTTATCGTGCACTGGATTTTCAACTCTCGGTGTTAAGTCGAGCTTTGAGAATGTAACAGAGCACATAAGCAGTGCGTTGAAGATCCAGTGCGATTATTGTTACGTCCGTACGAATGTCGACCTAGGTACTATACAACGAGACTTCAACAAAAAAAAAAACATTTTGAAATCGAGCCTTACGTTCATTTCAATAGAATTTTGCAATTATACCATTAAGACAATAGGTATGTAGAACAGTTGTTAATTTTTCTTAATTAAAAAAAAATTAAACTGAAAACTCTGACGTTTCAATATGATTGTTGAATCTTATAGGGAGTAAAAAGACCCATCACATTGGTGTCTACTTAGCATTTTGTACATCAAACTAAGTAATCTTGTTCAAAAAAAAATGCTGGGAAACTAATTTCATTTTTGGTGTGAAAAATCGCTGTTTACAGTAGTGCGCAAAGTTACGCACGTAAAACATTGTATTTATGGGTCCGCAACGGTGCGGGGGTCGTAGCGGTATTTCAAGTTGTTTTATAACATTAAAAACTTGTTTTCGTCAGTAAAAGTTGGAATTTTGACCTTAT
This sequence comes from Dasypolia templi, assembly GCA_963555695.1. Classification (NCBI taxonomy): domain Eukaryota; kingdom Metazoa; phylum Arthropoda; class Insecta; order Lepidoptera; family Noctuidae; genus Dasypolia; species Dasypolia templi. The sequence continues at coordinate 7,761,906 of OY743158.1, forward strand.
CTCCGTAACCTGAAGGTACAGTTCAGTACAAAAAAATACAACTTACTCTCGGCTTCGTTGAGTGTCTTTTTTACAATCATTGAGGTTTGATATCAAAATTGTTTGCGAATTGAATACTAGTAAAATAAAACCTGTATTCCACGAAGACTTTTGGTTTGACGTGACTGTGAATAGAATCTATCGTTAAAATGATCTAGGACTACTTCGATTTTCCATGTACAACAACAGACTAGCTTTGGCCCCTTCGGCGTGACGGTTGGTGTTTATCCCAAGGGAACCGTGTGCCTAAAATTTCATTCAAATCCGTTCAGACAGACTTACTTCAACATTTATCATATTAATTTTGAAATATGAATAGTGTAGAGGTTATGTAAGGTGGTTTAGTTTTTCGACGGCATGATTATAAATATTCCGTCTGCCAAGATAGCCCTAGTTTTTTTTTTCATTGTTAAAGTTGTTCATCATGTTCAGCAGAGGATGATTAAATACTGATCCTTGACATCAAAATTCTTCTCTGTTCGATTTATTCAACCGAAAACCATTTATCAATTTGTTTGTCATCCACACTTAGCCTTTAACAAGTATGGGTACCCTGAAATTTTCAAGGCATTAAATTCAACGAATGCTAGCTTAATATAATAATGATCAGCAAACAAATTGAAATGTAAATTTTTGTATCACATTCATAATAAGGCTCCATAACATAACATTACATCACGCCTGTAATCCCAGAATGGTTAGGCAGTTATGCTTAGGTCCCATTTATAGGCTAATTGTTCTTATAACTTACAAGAAAAAGACAGAAGAAACAATAGTAACAACTTTAACTCAGAATTCAAGAACTCAGGCTTTGTGTCGTGCCAAAGAATACGAATGTACAGAAACGGCACTCTTTCCATTATGCGTGAGCAGAGGATGTAAAAATACTGCTTTCGTGCACTAAAAGCAATAATACCGTTTCTTAAAACAGGCACGCAAAGGCCAATCTGAGCCAATGCAGCCATCGTCAGACCAGTCAAGAAGAGCATGCAGCAGCAGGTTCCACGAACAAAACAACCTTTTCAGTTAGGTGATCAGACAGACTGCTGGTTGTGTATGACATACGTATTAATAACGAATGAACATTCCAAGCATACATACGCGATTTTTAGAGCGAAGACGTAAATGAAGTAAGTTTTGTTTTTGTTATAGTATTGTAGCTTATTAACGCGACGAAAATTTAGGCATTAACCCCGTGTCAAAGTGCTACACGCTTAAGTGACACGCGTCTGGCGACAGTGTCTGCGGGGGAAACAAATGAAAGAATTTGTTTAGAGCATGCCAATAGCCACCGCGACGCGACTTCCTGAGCGACGAACTAGGAATAAGGGCCCCGCGTGCGTGTCGCTTGACACAATCAAGTTGCATTGCTCGAGGCCTTGAACCGTTAGAATACTATCGGGGCACATGAGTTTCCCTTTCTTACTCTATGACTGGACTTCAGGCCAGAGGGCTATTAAGGATAAGAAAGGATTTCTTAGAATAGAGTGTTATTCTTTTTTCTGGGCCCATAGTGGGCTCTTGAACGTTGTTTACTGCTAGATTTTTTTCCTTTTCTAAAGTAAAAAGTATTTATTTCGAATATAAGAATGAAAAAAAATGGAAATTAGGGAACAGAATGACGTCGTCAAACGAGAGATCGAGATTTTAAACGTATAACACCTTATAGATCGCAGATTCTAAAAGCATTAACTTGTCATTTAGTTGGTATGACTAGTCTCAAAAGTAGCCGCCCCTTATATACTTACATAATCTTTTGTAAGTATATGAGCGTTTTATCGTGTTCTGTCTTTCAATCTAAATTTAAAACTTCTGTGAGAAAACCCTAAAGACTTACAAAAGCTAAAACTTGTTTTCAAGTTCGGTAGGTATATATTTGGGCATTGCTTAGTTTTTGAGTATAATATATTCTTTAATGCGGACTAAAGTTACTTTTCATCAATTAACCTTCTGGAACTCCCATCAATGTGGCCAAGACACCTTTAGCCATCATCGATCCAATGAGTCTGTGGGATCGGCAGTGAGATAACCATTTCCTGTGTACATTGCACGACGTACACAAACCTATTCCTAACCAACTTCCGTCTGTTACAGTAGGTCTCATTGCAACAGATTTCCCGCACATAAAACCATCGTAACCTGCGTTTGTTATGGTTTGTGTGGTAGATAGGGCATTAGGAGAATTAGGGTGCTAGCTTATTGCTAGAAGGCTAGGTTGTAGTCAGTAGGGTCGTAGGTATATCCATAGGTACCACGCACAATTGATTAAACATAGCCTGTACGCATTTGGAATAACGGCCGTACAAAGCTGTGATTACCGGTGCGTACATTTTGATTCAATGTTCTAAAAATATATTTTCTTTTGTTTTTTAGTCTTCATGGGCATTTTTCTGTCTCTAAAAGACCCAAATGAATTATTTTTCCAAATTCAAGCGTTTTAAATATAACGAAAGTGTCTTAGATGGCCAATTTTGTTCGAGAGTGTAGCCACAGGTGTAAAACAAAGTACTCATAAATACTAACAGGTTGGTTATTCATCGCCTAAATTCTTAATAACGAACCTACTCGTACTATTTGACAAATAGCCTTTCAATATGACAATCAATTTTCTTTGCCTCTTAGGTCTGATTTCACCAATGAAATTGACCGCGATCAGAACACAAACTCCGTTCAAGAGCTGTCAGTGTCATTATTTTCTATTTTTTTTTTCATGTGCTGAACGCGTTCAGCACGTTGAAAACGCGTTCAAGGGCTGTCAGCGTCAAAATTGTTATGGAATATTGACACTGACAGCTCTTGAACTGGGTTTTAAAGTGCTAATCGGGTTCAGTTTCATTGATGAAATCGGCACTAAATCTTTTTTAATCTCACTTTTTATGCAGGGTGTTAGGTTTAACAAGGGACATACTTAAAGGGACTGTATTATTTTTGTAGTAAAATCTGTTGTTGTCTACGTTTTGTTGCCACTTTGTAGAAAACAGTAGATTTATTGGATACTTTAGGGTTGGTTCCATAAGAAAAGTTGTTCATTTTGAGGAGTACTTGCTTAAAGTATGTATGCCCCTCGTTGAACCTAAAACTCTGATTATCATAGCTTATTAAAGTAAATCCTGAGCAGATAACAGGCACATTACTTACTGACTGCCTCGTTGGTTTAGTGGCCACAAGAGCTACTGCTGAGCATGAGGTTCTGGGTTCCATTCCCAGGTCGGGCAAAATGTTAGTGGGTTTTTCTACCTAGAATTTCTCAGTAGCAGCCCGGAGTCTGGATTTGTGCCTGGTTGATGGCAATAGGCTCGCCCCTTATTACATGGGACTTAAGCATAACTGGCGTAATGTGGGTGTGCTATAGGTAATCCTCTGCCTAAGCCTTCTTGGATTACAGGCGTGATGTTATATTATGTGTATGTTACTTACTTATGTACTTTGTACTAATCGAATTCCTTAAAACCTGTTACACTGCTTCTGAAAGCGTCATCATCATGCTGACTAGTAACTCAGCTGTCAAATCTCATTTCCTCATTACCACACTTTTGTAGCGCTTACGGGATGTTCACCGAGGCCAGGGTTGATGGTTTTCATGCCATTATAAGGAAACGGTGCGCTTCTATTCTCACTAGAATACGTGCTAGCTCCCACAGCATCCTGAGTGTAGTGTGCGATAGGTGGGACAGCATGCTGGCTCACTGGATAGGGCTGGACACGTAGGTGTCAGTCGTTTAAATTTTGTATATAGTGTGGTTTTTACTAACATTAGGTTAAAACGTTAGTAAAGGTTTTAACCTAATGTTAGTACAAAACTTATGGATCTTGTAATTTGATCTCAAACAAATAAAATAATAACAATAATTAAACTAAAGCTGATAATAATCGTTTGCACGAATAACAACACCAATTTAATCACCAGACATAAGATTTGACGAGGACAACATATTAATTTCATTAAGGCTTTCAAACTACTGTAACGTGAAGAACCACTAATTTAAAGAATTGAAAGTAGAGATTTAATATTTGCCTTTCCTTGTATCTAGATAACATTTTGTGAAGATCCAGTCAAACTATGTCCTACCTCTATATCTTGTCTCTTTCATAACGTGCCAACTTTGCCCCAAAAAGTGCAGCCATAGCGACGTCTGCGACGTCTGCTACCGACGATGACCTGGTAGTTGCGAGGTTTTGGGCCAGCAAAATGTATAAATAATGAAAAACTCTGTCGTGCTGTCAACACGACGAAACTAAAAACCAGTCAACTGTGCCACACATGAAGAGTCCGTACCACCGTATAATATTTAACACAGCGTATAAAAAACAGTTTTTTTTGTATGGAAATGAATGTAAATACAATAAAGTCAAAAATTTTGATCCTTTTATTAATTTTATTGTTAATTGTTTTAGCGGCAATAGAAATACACACTGAGTGAAAATTCAATTGCCTACCTATTACGGTTCATGAGATACAGCCCGCTGACTGGCAGATGGACGGACCGACGCGACGGACAGCGGAAGCGTATTATAGGGTTCCGTTGCCACCCTTTGGGTCCGGAACCCTAAAGCAAAGAAGATGGACATAAACACCATTTTCAATATACTACCTCACCCGAAGAAGAAACTGTACCTCATAAATGTTGGATGAGGTATTAGGTATTATTTTATTGTTATTATTTTGAATGTTAAGACTATGTGGGTCATTGTTTTTTACTTTTGTTTTTTTTTATTTTATTATCTCAGTGAGTTTTAATCGTAATCTTGGTCTGGCGGTTTGAGTAATTCGTTGGTATTATTCGTCGAATCGTTGAGCTCCTTATGTTTTGAGTTGAGCTGTACGATTACAGACAAATGCGCGCACTGACTGGACAGGTCTACTCAATCTGTGTGGTTCTTTCCTCAAAAGACCATTTCAGACATCAATCCACATGGTCTTAACATGATATGACCAAGATTATGTCTGGACTTTAAAAGAGACTGTGACCTCTGAGTTTGTTTCGGTCTTTCTTCTCAGAGTAGTCAGATAGGAAACGCCGACCTCATCTAGTTTAAAAAAAAACAGTTTGACTTGTAAAAGTGTTTGTACAAACCCACTTACAGAAATGTAAATAAAATCATTTATCATTTAATGTAATTTCTACCTTTTATATTCAGTCCTTGACATTTTACAACCAAAGACAGTTGAAAAAGTTATCGCGTGTACGAAAAGCAATGCATAATCCATCGAGCCCCGTCCCCGTACCAATGCCGAGCCAACGCGAAATCGAAAACATTTTCTTTGTACCTTCTTTGTATCTCTACTGTGTAAACAATCCTTTGAACCAGTCTTCAACTGCCTACTGCTCCTACTATTTGTTCTATAATGTAAAAAATATCGCGAAATGTAAAATAAATGTTTGTAACCGGGAATGATTTATGTATTTCATTAAATCCTGGCCTGAAATGTGTACTTAATATCTTTACATTTTTGCCTCTGCCTTGTATTATGGGATCAAATTCGTAAACAAATTTTTAAATAAAATATGGCTTTGAATCTGTTCGTGCGAAGCTAGAGCTGGATGTCAGTTTTAGTATTCCATGACAAATGATTAGAAAATGTACTAAACTTTGAAGTGAAGAAGTGAATTTACTTTTAGTTATTATTGTTAAAATCACGACAGACAGAATCTTGTTTTTAGTCAAAAAACGTTTCAAATCTATGGTCATCATTTTTCATAACGCTCTTATATTATGAAATAGTGAATTACATATCTTCAATCATTATAATAACATTATAGCCAGAATAAAAGTCAAAGACAATATTTAAGATGAAGACCCTCATCTCCTTAGTAAGGGTAAAATTGCAAACAAACAAGAACGCTTCTATTTACTTAAGAATTTAGCAAACAGATCGTGACTTCGAATGTAGTAACAGTGTTATAACACTCAAACTTGGTATTGGATCGCGTTGATAAAACACCCATAGATGGAAGGCATAAAAACGAGGAAAAGTATGGAGTAAATATTGTAACATGTAAATAATATATCCGCATAAATATGCCCTAATGGAATTGGCTAGTACAACAGTCTTTTGCGCCTTAAAGTGTAAGACTCTTCGTCTTATATTTTTACTCTCAGAGCAAGCATTCAAAGTTGTTGCCTTATGTTAATCAATTATTAACTTAGACTTATTATAAACTAGCTATTGCTCGCGACTTCGTCTGCGATCCAGGGTCAAAAGTAGAATATGTCCTTAACCATGGTCATGGTTTATCTCTGTGCCAAATTTCACCCAAATCCGTTCAGTCGTTTTGGCGTGACAGCGAAACAAGCAAAAAAAAATACTTTCGCATTTATAATATTAGTTAGGATTAGGATTAGTACTTTCTGAGTTCATCTTGGACATTACTGACACCGTTGAAGGAAAAACATCGTGACGAAACCTGAACTTGTAGTCATTCTATATATTTTTCTTTCTTACGAGTTAAGATAGGTCTGAAATCAGCAACCCATCATGAGCAAACGTGGTGATCAATGCTCGTACCTTCTCTGTATAAGAAGAGGTCTTTGCTCTGCAATGGGGCCTTATTAGGCTGGTATTATTACGATTTAAAGTGTCTTAGACACATGTTGGGACCCCAGGATCCCACCATGTGTCAAAGGCACTGGATTGCAGAGCTTTGGACGGCGCACGAGGGGCTGGAGCCAACTCACAGAGGCCCGTTACACGCTTTTAATGAAATGAGGTACCAACCGACAATTATCCCTGTACGCATTGTTTAAGTGCACCGGAGGACATTTGGAGGAAGACTTTTGCAGGATATGGAAACAAAGATATTTGTATATGTGGATTTGGATGGCTTGAGTAGAATGTTTACCTAGATCTATGGAAGGACAATGGCGACTACTGATCAATGTTTTTTTTAAACACAGAAAAAATGGCTGGGGGCGACTTGCACACTTAAGGGCCACCGGAAATTATCGCTAGCATATTAGTGATGTACCGACCAGGGTACAACACTTCTTGAAGTGCTTGAAGAGTGGAGAGGTATTCCACGGCTATCAGGACAATCTAAGAGCTCAGAAGATGGTCAAGATCCCTACCAGCACATACTGGAATAATTTCTTCCTCCAAGCACGTTTGCTCTTGCGAATTTCCACTCAAGCCGGCCAGTAAAGGCAAGCCAGAGATGAGGGATTAGACTTCTCCCGGGAGATAGGGTCCGTGGGGTCACTACTGCACAACAGCTTGCCACCTGCTGTCCTGCGGGTTTACGTATCTCTCCTGGTCTGGCTCCTCATCCTAGACTCGTTCTGGCAAAGTAAACTCTACCACCACAGACCCAGAGCCCGGAGCGCGAAAGCCTCATCACGACGAAAACGTAGAGATACGGCAGTGGGGTTATTATTTATTATATTTTTTCCAAATTTGACATACATTACACAGTGTTGACAGTAAATGATTGATTATTTGTAAACGACATCTCTGAATAAGGCAGTCAGAAACAATGGATAATGGATTTCATGAATTAAATATTGAAAATAACTGATAACTTGAATAAAACTAGGTCAAGGAACGACCTATTCTTATTTACGTATTAAAAGTGATTTAAATCTAATCAGGAAGTCAAAGAAACACATATTTGTTGGCTATAAAATTTAGTGGCTTGTCATCCAGTAATTCAAGAAGTATTAGTAAATAATGTAGGAATTTGATTGATCTTTTCTGATCGCAATCTTCTTTACGTTTGTCTTGCAACTTTTAAAAATGGGGTTTGAAATGTCAATTGTCAATGTATATTTTTTTGTTTTTCGTTTAAAGAACATCATGCTCGACATTTTTATTCGTAATGCATTAACAATGCTTTACTTCTTGCAAAACTCCACAAAGGGTTAGGCAGAGTTGGCCTATTATGGTATACAAACATTTCACCAATTATGTTTAAGTCCCATGTAATAGTGGGCGAGCCTATTGCCATCACTGTGAAATTTCAGATAACAAAACCCAATAACACTAGGCCTGACCCGGGAATAGAACTCAGGACTACTGCGCTACTGCTGAGCATGAGGCTCAACAGTAGCGCTTTCGACCTTTAGACGAGGCATTCAAACTGATCGATATGACACAAAATAAGCCACGGCTGAAAATAGAATTGTTGCTGTTATATTCTTGGAGGAATAGCAAAAAAATCCGAAAATAATATGCAAAGAAAAAGGTATAAAATGTTTTAATACGAACTTGAATAACCTTATTTAATAACCGTAGTAAAGTACACAATACAGAAAACCCAAGTTTTTAAACATTTTTCTGAACTAAACGTCTTAATAAAATTCATAGGTACTTTTGTAACTTAATACGCAGGCATTTGTAAGACTTTCAAACATTCTCCGATAAATTCTGAAGTTCGATAATTTTAGTACCTACAATATTCATGCTCTCATGATCGTTCTTCGCGAACGAATTATTGAAATCTTTAGCTCTACCAACAAATGGAAACACCATACCGTTTGACACCATAGCGTTGTTCTTTACTGCCTCGTTGGTCTAGTGGTCGCAATCGCTACTGCTGAACATGAGGTCCTGGGTTCGATTCCCAGGTCGGGCAATGTCTTATTGGGTTTCTATCTGGAATTTCTCAGTAACAGCCCGGAGTCTGGATTTGTGCCCAGTTGATGGCAATAGTCTCGCCCCCTATTACATGGGACTTAAACATAACTGGCGAAATGTGGGTATATTATAGGTACACCTCTGCCCAACCCTTCGGGGAAACGAGACTGATGATATGTATGTTAGCTGTAATACGTTTGACACAATAGCGTTGTTCTTTTGTTTCAATTTTATTTGTATGGTAATGGACAACATTTATTTTGTGACAGATTAAAACGAAAGGTTTTGTCATTCGTCTGCTTCGATAATAATTATTATGCTCATGCATTTAAGTTAAGCAATTCTGTAGTATAATGTTTCTTTACATCTGTTTCTAAAATGATAAAATTCATCGTTTATCTATGTATCCATTATTTTATTATTCTGTAGCAAATCAGTGCTATAGAATTAAAAAACAACGGATTCTGAATTCAAACAGATGTTCCATCCTGAATCTATGCCAGTCTCTATATATCAAAAGATATAAAAATCAGTTCCAGTAATAAAATCAGAAGATCTATCAATCAAATCTACGGAAATAGGTCAAAAAGTATCATTAGAGGTGCTCAAACATCAAGCCATAAAGGCGATAGCAGTGAACGAACCATAATTCATCCTATGTAAAACTGGTGTCTGCCAACCGTCGACTCGGATAGGAGTCGATATATCAAGCCATCGGACAATAGGCCTGGACGATATTTCACATTTGGAATCTTTTGTTCGTCCATCCATTGTCGAGAATTAAGATGTTGGCGTGAATGATAGGATTTTGGCCATTATATCGATTTTGGACGAAGAATCGATTAATCTGAAACTCGGTTTGATTAATCGTTTTTGTTTGCCTGCTGATTGAATTTTAGATGAAAATTTTTAATAGAATATTTTATGTTTAAGTCCTGTCAATGGCATTTACATTTTTTAATTTGATCGCTCTGTTAAGATATGCTCAAGAATTGCAAACAGAAGTTCTCGAAATATTGCTAGAATATTTAGGTATTTCGTAAAAAATATAATTTTATCTGTCCAAGTCTTTGCGTTAATTTGTTCTAACTTCTAACAGAAAACGACGTTAATATGTTTGAATAGATAATGTTTATTTCGAATGTCTATTGTAAATCACTATTACTGCATAATAATTCATATTATTATTAACAGCGAAAAGCAACACTACTGTCAAAGTTATAGATCCACTCACCATACTGACTTCATTCACTCTTCCTTCTTCGTTCAGTCTATCTCTCTGTGGAATTCGCTACCCCAGGAAATTAGGATGACAACAAACCGATTAAATCCTATCCTTTAAAGGTAAAGTTCCCGAGCACATTCGCAAGATACTGGCAGTATCATCACAACGGTAACGTTTTCTCATTGTTTATCTTGATTTTAGTATATTCGTGTATTTATGTTTATTTATTTGTGCCTATTTTTATTAAGGTGTGTCAATTATATTTATAGTTTCAATAGGTTAGTCTTTACATTTTAAAGTAATTATTTATTAATACATTTTCACAAAAAAATTGCACCTTGTTTGTCTCTGCATCACCCAAAGGTTGACGGATCGAAAATGCCCATGACATTAAGTTCGCTTCTGTAAATTTGTGTGTTTAAATTATTAATTAAATAAATAGATTTTCCTCTATATCATCTTTATGCCTTGAGCTGGTGAAAATAATGCTTAAGTTTTAAACTTCACCAGTCCATTTTATTGCCACCTAAAACCTGAGTCTACCTATATGCAAACAGTATGCAAACAAATAATATAATTCTGTGTCAAGTCCAATTAAAATTACACAAAAACAAAACAGAATATTCCGTAGAACAATCACATGAGGGTTTTCTACTACATATATAGTGAGCAAAAAAATATACCTACGTACATACCTGTCTAGGTAGACTCGTATCGGCATAAAAATCTACGCCCACGAATGTAACTTGGATTACGGCAGGCTACAGTAGGTCGACAGGCTGTCAAAATAAATAATCCCCAAGTTGACGTAGGTCGACGAATATAACATTAAAACGTTGTCGCTAATACCTATAAAAACTACGTGCTGCACCTGTGAACTCCTGTAAACCTGGTATCATAATCACTGAATTTAGATTGGAGTGACGTAGTTTAATTGGTTGACAGTTTTCTTTTGTTTTCAGCTGGGTATTGAGTGAAGAAATTGAAAATGGAAGAGTTTGCAGTATAAAGAAATATAAATTAAAAAAATTGGAATATGACCTCCAAAAGGTTTCGATAGCGTAATTAAAGATAAGGAAAATAGAACGCTTTATGGAAACAATTAATCAGTTAATCCCGTCTTATTAATCACTAAATAAAACAAAACACAACATAATGAAAATATTAACATCAAAAACACTTGCAGAATTGGTCAATTTATAGAAGGAGGAATATCTTTTCTCGAAAGAAAAAAAACGGAGCTTAGCAATTTGTTTTCATTGGAAAAAGTGGGCTCAATCACTACAGAATCCTTAAAACACCTAACTACGTAGCTAGATAAATCATTACACAAAAAAACACCGCTACCACTGGACAAACTAACGAAAGGGATAATTATATTCGTAACCGAGACCCACACAGTGGTATTAATTATAATATTTTAATTATAATCTAGACATTTTACCTTCCAAGGGAACTAACACATGAAGTTAATATTAGTGAAATAGGTTGGCGGGAAGCTAACGTTGCAGCCTTAGAACTTAGTTAAGTTGAACGTATGCTAAAACAAAGTGTTTGCTAGCTGCTTTAATTATAAGTTTGTGTTTATTAAGAGCTCTAAGCTCATGCACTTGAAGATGAAAGGAGAATTGGGATGATGACTACTATTAAAAATGTTCTTAAAAAAAATGTTATTTCAAAGAAGGCAGAGTAAAAATTAGATAATCGAAAAAATCTGTTAAATCGACGTAAAAATGAAGAAGAGACACTCTTTAAAACTTTTTGGAGGGGATTATTCCTGTCCTTGTCGCGCGGTACGGACAATGTACGGCGCTAGTATGAAGTTACGTAGTCGTGACGGCACTTCTACGATAGTGCTGTCCTAGTCTAACACTTATTTTAAAACGTGTAAGATGTCATCATCCCCTTTGAGTTTCTGAATTAGACGTTATGGGAAACGCAGAAAAGGCAGCTACTCATTCTTCTTGCTAGACTATCGTGTTTAAACTTTTTTTTATTTTTTTTGGGTGGGAAATCATCAAATGACTTCTCCCGCTCTGGGTGGAGCGGGAGCGCGTGTCAGACTTTTACTGACTAAAACCCACCCGTGTTCCTTTATTTGCCTGTGCCAGGGCCACGATTATTTTTTTTCGAATCACCCGCGACCCTGAGGCGTCGGCCATACCCGTCAATTTGTGCTGACATCTCTTTGAGGCGCGCGTGGAACACGACGCGCCATCGACCCGGGCCTGGTCCTTACCGGACGGCAAGCTACCCATTGCTCGCCGTCCGCAAGCCCGCGCCTACGGTGGCCGGGAATCTGCAAGCGACTCCCGACGCCCAGGGCGTCTCCTGCGGCGACTAGTGGGGGCGTGAGGGCGCAAGGATCTCTCCCTCACGCGCTCCGCCTCCTCCTTCGCAAGCATTACTGCTTCGCAGAAGGAGGTGACGGCTTTCCATTCTCACTCGCTCCGTACCATGGCCTGGACCAGGGCCGGATGCGAGAGATCGTCGCCGCCGATCGCCTCCGCGAGGAACCTGCGGTGCTCCGCCCAAGCTGGGCAGACCTCCACCGTATGCGCCACCGTGTCCTCCGGGCGATCCACATAATGGTGACACCCGCCCTATGCGAAACAGGAACCTCCCGAAACAACCGTGTCCGGTGAGGACCTGTGTCAGGCGGAAGGTGAGGACGCCGTGGCACCTCTCCAACCACTCCTCAGTGTTTAAACTTACTGCCTAGACATACCAAAATATGTTAATTTTTTATTTTGCGTATAAAGCATAATTGCACCTATAAAATTATGCTTTTTCACGCAGACTGAATAGTAACTCTACATAGAGTAATTAAATCAAGCTATGTATTAGCGATGACGCTTTTGTAATTTGAATGTGTCACGAAATCCATGAATATCCCCTCAGTCTTCAACTACGGAAAGACAAGCTAGATATTGCTGAAAACAACCAAATTTTTGTACGTTTTGAATATTTTATTCGAGCAACGCATCCACACAATTTGCAGTTACTGCACTTCTACCGAAATCCCGGTAACAGCATCCGAAAATCGATCAGCAGGATCTAGGCTGTTCCCTACCGAACCAAGTCCAGCTTGTATCAGTCATCCAGGTCACGTCCGATCGGACAAGGATCACCCGAATCCATTCGTGTATCGGTACACCGAAGCTTCTTCAATAGAATCAATAAATAGGCTGCAAACAATACCAATTACGGTAGTCCATTTGAGGCCATGTTTTTCCGGGAGTTGAGATGATTGAAAGCATGCGTCGTTCGTATATAATCGGTTATTTTTCGGATTTCGTACCTCAAAAGGAAAAATTTAACCCTCATAGGATCACTTTGTCCGTATGTCTGTCCGTCAGTATGTCAGTCTGTCTAGACGATTTTTCTCAGGTACGCATGGAGGTTTCAAGATGAAATTAATATCCAAAACGCAGATCTACGGTCCCTTGAAGCTCAAAAAAAATCAAACTTCTAAGTCAACGCAATAAAAAAATACGGCGATTAATGAGACATATTTTGATACTCGCAAATATAGCAATACTTAAAATAGGCTACATCCAGTTGACCTTGAATCATGAAATTGGGCAACAAGCAAGGTCTCACAGCAGAAGTAAAAAAAAAAACGAAAATTGTAACAACTACGGAACCCTTCATTATGCGTGGCCTTTTTTTTTATATGTTGGATATTTCGTTTCGTTTGTCGTGTATTCGTGCGATGCATTATGCATGCAATACGCAATTGGATAATAATTTAAAGTTGTTTATTGGTTGGTTTAGTGGTACCAACCGGTACTGCTGAGCATGAGGTCCTGGGTTCGATTCTCAGTTTGGACAAAGTGTTATTTAAGGAAAAACTCATGCCGACTTAAAATTTATGATCTACAATTTTCCACGCATCATATTGAGTGAAAAACATGAAATGAGGTTAGTACAACACTTTACGTCAAAAATGGACCTCATTCACTCCCCCATTATAATGCCAACTTCCATTAATAATGAAGTTAATTTGAATAATCCGATACTCCGGCTCTGAGTAAAATATTTTCATTTCGTTGACCGAAAATTGATCCGGCACTTAATCGTTTCGATTTACGACGCAACTGGCGTTTATATTTACGATTTCCGAATATTAGAGTGGGCTTTGGGACAAGTCCTTTGTTAAATAAAGGACGCGGTAAAAAATAATTCGGAAATGCAGATGTAAACGAAGCGGGCTTGTACTCGAACCAAAAGAAAAGGAAATTCGAGGAAGGATAAAGATTATATGCGGCACGGTTCCGGAATGCAATAAAGCGCCTCGCCGATTGCGTGTATAAATCGCTCCGATATTCGAAATTGGGGTATTTAAATTTCTTTTCTGTGTTGTCTTATTACTGTTCAAATAGTATTGCATGAAACTTTTATCACGCAAACAATGATTAACAGTAATTGTTTTTATTGCTTTTATACAGGTGGTCATAGTTTTAGCAGAGTAAGAATCTTCCACTAACACTTTCATATACTCATAATAATATTTATAAAATACTTGCGACTGGTCCCTGGTTCGCACAGTTAATGACTTGCCAAGAGAGAGATCTCTTTATTTTAAGTAAGTTTAAGATTAATGTGTACACATAGACATTCCGTATTTTTTTTTGTTGAAAACCACGTCAAACTCCGTTGCGTTTTTTAGAAGAACAACGCGGTCACTGAAACAGACACGAAAAGCGACCTTTCTATTATACCTAATTAAATATGTTGACAGGGTCATATTAGCTAGTGAAACTCCGCAGACGTGATGGAAAATTGGGTTTCGATTGTCTAAACATGATGAAACAAAAAGAATTTTGACGGTTTTTGTTTTGTACGGTCATCGACCGCAGTTTGCGTATTCACTAGAAATATCAGTTTAAAAAAACAGGATTTTTTTGTGTAAATTTCACAGACGTGATTAGTATCAATATCTAAACACGAAAAATCATGTTTTCGGTCGTTGACCCCTAAAAAATAACCACAAAATATTTTTTTATTTCAATTTTGTCATGTTTAGATTACGAAATTTTTATTTGACCCTATGTATAGATAAGCAGATTTTCAGAATAAATTAATTACACAGAATTGTAGCCGAAACAATCAGCAAATTATCGTTTTAAATATGATTTTAGCAGGTATTCAGTAAGTCCGACAGATTGCTTGAATGATGATGGCCACTTGACCTAAATGTTCAAGCCTGCCAAAATTTTATGAGCAGGACGATTTTTACTCCGGTGGTCTGTGATTTTTATACCAAGCATATAAATTCTGTCAGCAGTTGTTGCTATTAATCCAAAAACATAAATGTATGAACGTTATAAGAAGCTATATTGAAGTACACTAAAAGCATTAATAACGTTAAAGTGAAAATAGTAGGGCAGAAACTGAAAACTAAAATTTAAATACTCGTGATTAAAATACCCCTTTTAAATATGTGCTGCACCTTCACATAAATAAAATTCTGAAATCCATTCACTTACAACAAACATTGTAGTAGACAGCTGTTAAGCTTCGCGTAAAAGTAGCCATATTAAAAATACCTCAAGAGCAACTGAGATTTTGTTTTGCCTCTCTACCCCTCAAATTTTAACCTTACAAAACTGCAACCATTTAATTTTACTCCCGAATACTAAGAACAATGCCAATTCCTACCAAAACTGGGTCATTCAACTTTATCAAACGCTTCAGTAAAATCCATTTCTCCAGTTATTAGCCAATGGAGACGCCGCACTTATAGTAATGGTCACACTTTATTGTTTTATTGTCTGTGCATAATAATCGCGCCATTTTATGGTTATTATGACAGATTGGCATAATTCAACATAATGTTGCCATCGATAACACTTCGGAGAATTCTGAAGCTTAGTAGAGTTTTTATTGTTTCTGAAAGTACCTACTTAAAAATGATAGATGCTGGGTTTCTGAATGTTAATTTGAAGTTTGGTATGTAATGTTTCCTTTGTGGGTTTAGTTGTCCGTTTATTATAGTAAGATCTTAGGGTTGTTTAGTAGCAATCTACTTTTTTCATACTCAGATCGAACAACACTTATATTTTGAAGTATCCATTCAAATCTCGAAAGATCCCCTTGATCTTGGCGAATCATTTGATGAGAAATGCTCTAGTAATAGGTTTTCCGACGATTCATCATTGAATAATTGAAAAGAATTTAAAACTAAAATGCCAAAAATAACCAAAATTGCCAACTTCATCAACAATCTTGAATGGAAGTACAAAATATAATAAAATCATGTTATTGTTCAAAGACAAATATAACACACCTAATATCGCACATCAAACAAAACAGTCTTACCCCATTTATAGTTTAGGCAGTTTCTTTCCAATATATTTTCATATCGTGTTTCGGGGGTATGCAAACAAGAAACCTTTTTGTTAACTTGTTACAGCTATTTAGGGTTTCGCTTTTCTATTATTCTGTGCCTGATGTGATTGTGTAATGACATGTTGTATATATATTATTTATCAACAGCAACCTGGAGTCTGGATTTGTGCCCGATTGATGGCAATAGGCTCGCCCACTATGACATGGAGCTTTACCATAACTGGCATATTGTCATGTAAGCCTAACCCTAACCATTTACGTAAACAGTGTGTGTACAATGGTTTAATAATAATCATAAATGGTAGTAAAAGTTGGAATTTAAACCATCAATATCTCCGTGACCAGAAGGGTCCGTATGTGGTCCGGTACAAAAAAAAAACTATGGCGAAGAGTAATAGTGACTCTAGGTTTTGTTATGTCTTTTTACACTCGTTATTTAGTTCAATGATAATAATATTTTTAGAAAGAAAAAGAAAAGAACAAAAAATTGTTTATTCTGCACGAACAAAACGCACATTAAAAAAAAACATAAATTACACACATACAAAGTAGCCAAAAGCCTCGTATTTGGAATATAAAAGTTAGTTTGAAAATTTTGTCCATTGCTTGATTGCTTTTTTCTCCTATTATATCTTCAAATTATATATTTATATTCTACGATACTAGTACATTGTGATACAAGTGTGCTCTTTTGGTCATTACCCCCGAGGCGGTTTAATTCGCGATCGCGATAAGGGAGCGGGTAATCATCAATGCACACGCGTGTCACACGACGTTTTTCAACACACTTACAAGGAAAAAAACAGACTCGTATTAATTATTGAAACAATTAGTGAAAGTACAATTCTCAAAATGATACCGCACAGTTTTAGTTGGCATTTTTACAGTTTGTAATTTCGTTGTTTTCATTTTCTTGGGTATATGTCGGAGATGAGAAAAAATTTAGACATGAAACTCTTACGGAGATGCGTTTTCAAAAAAAAAAAAAAAACAAGAGTGCGGTAATATAAAGTAAAAAGCATGTGTGTTTAATACACTGCATTATGAACTTTATGGGAAACTGTGTTGAAATAGTTATTTGTTATACAAGAGTGCAAAGTTGCTTTTTAACCGCGTGCTTACTTTTGATGACCGAGCAAGCGAAGGATTATAAAATTGAATCACGAGTACAACGAGTGATTCAAAAATTAGGATCCTGAGCGTTAGCGACGGAATCAAAAGAGCAGAAGGTGAAAAATCTTTGCACTCGAGTGCAACACGTAACTTTTCAACCTACCTCAGCGAGGAAATAACTAAATGCAAAAAAAAACACATTTACAAGATACTTTTATTTCAGTTTAGTTAATAACTAATCCATTATGATAGGTTAATACGTATTACAGAATAATCTTTAAATTAGGTATGTATGACAAATTTAAAGTAACGTTGCCACAGTTGGTGTTAGTGACTTGTACTATTTTTATGTAAACTATCTGTCATACTTAATAGTTGTACTGATTCATTGGATTCCCTTGGCGTAAATGTTGGCGGTAGAGGGCGATCGCTAGGTGTTTCGTAATGGATAATTTTTGATATAGAAGGGCCAGTCCAAGGATCTGACTGAGGCTCTTTCAGTGTAATGGCTCCTACGACGCCTTACCACATATTTTAGACTTATATTGGATGGAATCCTCTGTGTATCCCTCTACAACCGCATTGGACTTCCAGCCTCCATGGCGCTTAAGGGACAGGAGATCAGCTCCTGAATCGGCCAAAAGTGTGGCTGAAGTTCGTCGGAATCAATGACCTGTGTAAAACATGGGTTCTGTAAGTTCAAGAAATGTTGCTTTGTCTCGTGGGATACTGCCAATTTTATTGGCACCTTATACACTTTCCGTTGCGGTATTGTAGAAAAAATTGATTAATTGGAGTGTTAGCCGGCTTGATATTTCTCAACAATTGTTACATATTCCTTGCGAATGACGAAGTTGCGGTCTCTTTTTGTCTTTGTGTTAGGTAAATTAATTAATAGTAAGTTATCTGAATGTTTCTCAATAGTGTTGATAAAGTTGTGTTAATTCGTTAGTTCGACATGCTCCGTTTATACCAATAATAAGAACAACCTGTAACGTAAAAAGTATTGTATTAGATAAATAAATAAAATTGATATGCGTATACGTATTAGATTATGTTACTTACTTTTGCCTCCAAATATACGGAATCAGGTGCTTCGTTTAGAAACTTTTCAATTTCAGATGCAGTTAAAACCTTCGATTTTTTGGGTTGATGACCAGATGACGATAAAAACGGTTTTTACGCTCAGATATCGAAGAAAAAATAGTTTTTCCGAGATGGGGTGGTTGAAAAACATATTGGTAGTTCTATAATAAATATTTAGCAGAGTCAAAGATAATTTAAATCTGGACATTTTGAACATTTTTTTTTCTTTTTTTTTGAATTGGCCTGCTCTTGACCACGCCTGATAAAAAGCTATGGATAAGGTCTATTGCGGAACGAGCATGTCTAGAAGATGTTTGTATTGAAGGCAGCCGGGGTTTGCTTGATAATGTTTAACATACCTTTTCATGCCTAGTACAGAGCAGTTTTCACCTACCGTAAATAAACCCTATCACATCATCATCTATAAGTATATCGTTTCAATCACATGCATAACTAACATCAGCATCTGCCTATCAGTCACAATACTCATTACAAACAAGTTCATCAATTCAACAAATTTACCAAGTCTACACCAATAGATGAGCTAGGAGTACGAATTACTCGTACAAATTTAATTCTACAAATTCTAAATCAAGCAAAGTGATATCTTACTCAAACCCTGAAGTGATACTACAATAAGTGGTTTAAACGTTGAACTTTGTTTTTGTAAGTCCGTTTGTGAAATTATTTTCATGTGTGGGAATATTTTAGGTTACATTAATTTTTGTTAGTCTTTCCTGAGAGTATTTCTGAATAACATTTTTCAAATTCTTTTTTGTTTAATAGTTTTATTTGTCGTTTCTTTTTTCCTTTTCTTTTTCCTTTTTTTGGTATGTCTTAACAAGTGACATTTTTAAACGGAGACAACCAGGAACATGCGACCGTGATGAAGAATCAGCAGGTGCCATCTGACAAAACAACACACAAACTCCATAGTTTACCTTCTTTCCACTGGTTCCACTACACCGATCACATTTATAAGACAAATTCCATCATAATAACAGTAATACGAGGCAAGCCTCCCAAAGCACCACGTTATGATTTTAATGCACTGCGCGCGCTGTCTTTGACGTTGCCGTTCAGAAATGCATACTAAAGTAGATCGTGCATAATGTCGTTCTAGGAAATAATATTGCTGAGAATCGATAAAGTCTTCCAAACGTAGTCTTGGAAGATGAAGATGCTATATTTGCATTCAATTATAACGAACATGACGAATATTTTATTAAGAGTTGTGAGTAAGCAAAGCAGATGTTATAGAAGGAAAGAAAGCTTTTGCATTTTAAATTTTTTGTTATGTTGTTTGTTCTTCTTTAAAGCCATTTCCCGTATCGGTACGTACGATTTACAAATGGCAATTACCGAAGTAACAAAAAAGCCGGGCAGGATAGTCTGGACGTACATTTAAGTCACCCAGATTCAAAAACTGCGAAGGACCTCACCCCTCACCTCCGCTATTTGTTACTGCGCAGTGACTTATCTCATGTTTGAGCCACCTTAAAATTTGAATCGGGCTGTGTCTAAAGTCGCAAAGTGTATAGTAAACGTTGAAGAATTTGTTCATTTAGGCCGCGTTCAGTCCAAGCGCATAGTGGGCCAATAACTGTGATACCGCTGAATTGTGTGGAGTGTGGAGTTGTGAAAGACTTTTATCACTTATTCGATATGTCTCATAGAAATTATGCTGTTTGGGGTCTTGAGGTTGAACCGACTTGGTAGGGGCACATTCAATAAAATTCTGTCTCAACCAAACGGTGATGAGTCTGTTTATGTTCATGGCCCAAATGTAATCCGTAGCAGTGTCTGCTATATGCATTGTGGTCAAAATAATCCATAAAAAAAAGAAGAGAATATGTATGAGACGAAAAATAAAGAGCCGTCCATCATCGGCTGTAGTGGTTTTTTCATACATTTTGTACTGAACGCACCCAGTCGGCGGTCGACTATAGGCTTTGGTGTGAAAGCGGTCTAAGGTCGCTGATCTAAAACCGCTGTATAAAGAAACAGTTTTTACTAAATGCAAATTGTGTCCTTGCCAGAATAAAATTAGTGAAAATTTAGGTTAAGTTCACCCATAATAGGTACTTCAGATTATTGAGGCTAACTAAAATAACATAGCGCTTTTAGCTACTTCATAAAACCATAACTGAAAATGTACTTGTTTTAACACCACCGTAATTTCTGATATATAATTCTTAATTCAAACACTTTATTTTATAAGATTTGAAATAGGTCAAGCGATGAAACCAAAATGAACGTAGGTTTTGGTATTGTAAAAAAAGAGTTCTGCCCACCAGACACGACACCCGTCTAGTCGGAGGATCCTCCCTTTTCTTTAGAAGATGAGTGAACTTTACAACCTCTTCCTCATGCCTCTGTAGTCCTATCAATAGATACGCTATACCTCTGAACTAATTATCCAATTTCCTCAACTATTATTAAGTATGTTTTCTGTCCAGTCCACGTGAACGGAGCCAGTTTGAAATAACTCTTCGTACGGAAACGACGATGAGAGAAAGTCACACTCTCCAGCTAATAATTATTTTTCTCCACTTCTCAACAAGGGGCCCTCGAATAGTCATTCGCTACCTTATCAAGGCTGTCATTCAAGAAGACAAGAAAGAAGAGTGAGACATGCAGAGGGTAGCTTTCAACCTAGATATTTGTATTCAACATGATGAAATCCTAATCCTAACTTTTTATAATATAAATGGGAAAGTAAGTTTGCTTGTTAACGACTAAATGGATTTGGATTAAATTTTGCAAACAGATAGTCCATGAACTGGGTAGGGATATACCATAAAAAGTAGCCTTACTTTTTATCCTGTATTGGAGACAAAGTCACGGGCAACAGCTAGTTCATAAATAAACGCAGACGAAGTCAAAGGCATTCACCCACTTATTAAAATTTCATTGTGTACGCCTGGCGCATGGACTCTTTTAGCTTGGTATCATTAATATTGTACCCCTTAAAAGGCCTACCACTAAACCCAGAGCGTTTAAAAACTATAAAACTTTCAATTATTTATCAAAGGTTTTGAGCCTTCAAGAGGTATTTACAGCAGCGGATCGAAGTAATACATAAAAGTTCATCGACCCTACGAAGTGCGCACAAAGGTAGACTTCTTAAATCGAAGAAAGCTATTAACTGAAAATCGAAGTATACTGCAGTATTCCTTTACCTTGTTTGGTATCGTGCCAAGTCAGTCAGGTTCAGTTTCAATTAATTATTGCAGGCCAACTAATTACCAACAAATTGATTGTATCTTTTAAATACATTAATAAGTTGTGGCGCTTTTTAAATTGCCTCCACGAGTATTGAGGCGATACTTACATAAATTTACAGTGAAGGAAATTTAGTGTTTATTAAATTGACACACTTTAGGGCTGATTTAACTACGATATCTTTTATGCGTGGAATAAAATTGACGTCTGACAGTTCTAGTATGGAAAAACTGTAAATAATTGAAAATACATTGTCAGGATCAGACTTATTCTAGGTATAAAAAATGGTGAAATTCTCGCCAAGTCAAGTTGCCGTGTAAAGGCGAACACAGATTTCGAGTGGGCCACGCCATAATGTGCTTGCAAAATGCGGTATCCTTCATCAGTTTCGCACATTTTCTATGAACCATCGCACATTATGCTTGGGATTGTAAATCAATCTGCCTAGCCTTTTCCTATATCCCAGCTTCCAATCTAACTGGATGCAACTAAGTATATTTGCATGAATACGAGAGTCCACGCGAGTTTGCTCATTCAGAAGATTACTTCTGAAAGAGCAAACTCGCTTGGGATTTAATACAGTTTAGGATTCGCATTTCAATTCAGCAATTGGTTTAGTGTATTGTATTTAATAATGTTTTTTTACGACAAATGAGATTAG
Organism: Dasypolia templi; assembly: GCA_963555695.1. Lineage (NCBI taxonomy): Eukaryota > Metazoa > Arthropoda > Insecta > Lepidoptera > Noctuidae > Dasypolia > Dasypolia templi. The sequence continues at coordinate 7,784,181 of OY743158.1, forward strand.
TCATCGAAACGAACGTGACGTCCCGTTGTCGAACCTGCGGTGGACAAGCGGCTTTAGTAACAGCAGCCGTCAAATAACGCTTAGAGAAATTCTAAGATGAAAATATCGCACCTTAAGAAAGGTATATTAATATTCTTATGCCGTTCTAGGGGAGTAGGAAGAACCCATTGAATATGCAGCTCACACTAAGTTCTGAGCTCCTCACTTACTTCAAACGAGCAATAACGGCGATGCTTAAGTCATCACCGCATCTTTCGCCGCCATCTTGAAAAGGTGGAAGAATTTTTATTCTGGTTCGTGTTATGGAAAATGGTGGATGTTTATTATTGTTAGTGTTATGGAAAATGGCGGATGTTTTTGTGGTAATTTTTCATTTACAAAAGCCAGAATTGTTTTGAATTTCGCATCGAGGTGCTCGTGGCTAAATGCAGCCGCACAGGTGAATGGATATAATTATGAAATATTAAACGTCAAAAAGCAATTAAAAGTTTGACATTTATTGTTGTGATAGTTTTTTACGCCACGTTCGCTGCGATGCTTTTATTGCACTTAAAAAAACTTACTAAAAAATAAATTTTAATCAAAAATGTTGAAGGAGTTAGAATCATGAAGGCACACAACTTAAAAAAAAAAAACCATTGTTTGAATCACATGAATAT